>OY101448.1:54660639-55336627 GCA_956483635.1 Panzeria rudis | reverse complement strand
TTTTGTACTTTGACTAATATATTTCATCTTAACTCGAGAACGGTTAAACCGATTTAGATAAATCTAACACAAAAATATGCGGAATCCATACATATTTTTTTTATATTTCCAACTGTTTCGTAGTTATTCAGAAATAAAGCCTAGTACGCACTTCTGCCTGAAATTGAGGCTCACTGTGATAATAAAATTATCACTGATAAAAAAAATTATCACTGTGATAAAAAGATTATCACTGTAATAAAAAAATTATGACTGTGATAAAAAAATTATCACTGTGATGAAAATACTATCAGTGACAGAAAAATTATCACAGTGGTAAAGAAATTATCAGTAATAAAATAATTACCAGTATGATGAAAAAAATTATCACTGGTAAAAAAAAAATCACAGTGATATCAATGATAAAAAAATTATCACTATGATAAAATAATTATCACTGTGATAAAAAAATTATCTTTGTGATATGAAAAAATTATCACTGTGATGCAAAAAATTATCACTGTGATAAAAAATCATCTTTGTGATAAAATTATTATCACTATGATAAAACAATTATCTTTGTGATATAAAAAAATGATCACTGTGATACAAAAAATTATCACTGTGATAAAATAATTATCACTGTAATAAAATAATTATCACTGTAATAAAATAATTATCATTGTGATTAAAAATTATCACTGATACAAAAAATTATTACTGTAATACAAACAATTATCAATGTGATAAAAAAATCACTTATAAAATAATTGTAACTGTGATAAAATAATTACCACTGTGATAAAACAAATTATCGCTGTGATAAAAAATTATCACTGATAAAATGATTATCACTGTGATAAAATTACTATCACTGTAATAAAAAAAATTATCACTGTGATAAAATAATTATCACTGTGATAAAATAATTATCACTGTGACAAAATAATTATTACTGTGATAAAATAACTATCACTGTGATAAAAAAAAATTATCACTGTGATAAAACATTATCACTGTGAAAAAAATCACTGTGGTAAATAAATTATCTGTAATAAAATAATTATCATTGTGATAAAAAAATTATCACCGTTATAAAAAAATTATCAGTGACAAAAAAATTATCACTGTGATAAGAAAACTATCAGTGTGATAAAAAAATTATCAATGTTATAAAATCTTACCTCTGTGATGAAATAATCATCACTGTGATAAGAAAAGTTATCACTGTGATTAAAAAAATTATCACTGTGACAAAAAAATTATCACTAAAAAAAAATTATCACTTTCATACAAAAAATTATTACTGTGATAAAATAATTATCACTGTGATAAACAAATTATCACTGATACAAAAAATTATCATTTTGATACAAAAAATTATCACTGACAAAATAATTCTAACTGATAAAATAATTATCACTGCGATAAAAAAACATCACCCTGAAAAAATCATCACTGCTAAAATAATGATCACTGTGATCAATTAATTACCCCTAATAATGAACGCTAATGCGTGGTGTAGCGGCCGTCGAAATCAGTAGCATGATACATTCTGCTAATCGGATTAAATATTCTGATATTCCACTCTTAATAATATGTAATTTGAATTTAAATTAATTTAAATAATGAACTTAAGCCGAAATAATAGGCCTTATCGTGTTTGGCAATTTTCGCCCTCAACAACATTTTTGTAACAGATGAAAGAAACATGTCGAAGTCGAAAATCGCTAAAAATGATTATGGTGCATAATTTTCAACTTGAACCTATGCAGCTTAAAGAAAATTACATAACAATAAATGTTACACCTACTTTCCTAATAAAAATCCCTTTGTCTAAAAAAAGTTTCCGCTTAACTTACCGAACTTCTTAATTGTCCCGAATCATTGCGAGAATGCGGCCTAAAACCTGGTCCTGGTGGTAAATTCTTTTGCACACAACAATTTACACCGGGACTAAAATGCAATTCAACATGAAATCTTTCCTCCGAAGTAGGATCTTTGGTAGGATCTTCATAAAGCATTATAACAATTTGTGACATATAATTAAGTTCAGAGACCATAGAAATATAATCCATAGCACGCCGCCACTGTTCATCGGTAAGAACATTCAGAAGGCCACCATAACGTAAAACCGTTAACAGAGAATGGACATGACTTTCACTGGTGAAATACAAACGTGTGCGTACATGTCTGCCAGGGCTAGCAACACCATGACTATACTGGGGATTTAAACGATTTACCGACTCATCTTCCGTCTCCTCGATATTGCGTTGTAAATCTGATTTGATCTTTTTTAATAAAGGCGTACAGATACCTTGACCAATTGTAAGCTTTTCTTGCATAGTTAAACCATACTCTTGGGGTATAACAATATCTGCTAAATATTTAGCATAAATATACAACTCCTCAGCCTGGTCGTATTGCAATGTATGTTGATTGTGCTGTAAATCGTATTTAATGCAATCATAGATATCAGGTATTTTGGAAATGTCATATAATTTTGATTTAGTGCTAAAATCCTTTTCGATTTTTTCCCACCGACAACGCATTAAATCCCACGTTTCGCCATGATACAATATAGCATCCTTTGTTTTGGGATCATCTTTTTTCACACTGATAATAATCAAGAGTTCCTTAATGAGACTATGTACATGATTGCAGCATTCAACAGGATTTTTCACAAAATCCAACGCCTGATTAATGGAAATGCTGTTGTTAGGATTAATGGCTGTTCGATCTTCAGTTGTAAATTCACGATCAACTTGCATCAATTCATGTAAACGATTTTTGGCCCTAGAAAATCCAAAAAATAAGTTAAATTGAAAAAGAACAAGAGAAAAAAAATATTACTTACATGTTTTGATATTTACTAGAATCACAATCGTTGTCCAATAAACCATTGGTATTAGCACTCTTCACCATTTGTACTAAAATAGGTGTCAGTTCGCCTTCCAAGGCCAATAGGCCTTTGGCAAATGCAGCTGCTGTCATTTGTACTCTACCCTCATCTGAAGCGTAGATTTTTAAATCATGACGAAATGTTGAATGTAACCTATAAAAAATATTTTGGAATTATTGACACATATTTTTTATTTTCGATTTGCTTACCTTAATAAACCCAAACCTTGAGTGCCCGAGTAATCTTGACGTCCTTGTCCTCCTGGATACATACACCTAAATATCCTTCCCAACTCTTCGGCTTGTATACGGCCAGCTGGTGTCAGTTCTCCACCCCATTTCAATATAAGAACTAAGGAGGGTTCTGTAGGTGCATCTACTTCAGATAAAAGAGAACATAAGTTTACAAAATTTTTTGTTTAGAAATATTAACTTTTTTATAATTAAGCAAGTGTGTGGTGTTTACTTTCTTGTATTGTGTGTGACTTTAATTTAGTGTCAAATTATGCACTTCAAAATAAATTTTTACATTTCTTTAAGGAGATTAAAAACCGCAATTTTGTGCAATTACAGCAGTTCTCTTCCGAAAAATAAAAAAATTTTACTTTAAACGTTTAGCTAAAACTCCACAGAGAATAGGTCCTATTGCACACTCAACATTAGGATCCCGCGGGATCTAGCATCCCATTAGTAATCTCAGGTAATCTTTGTCCATTAGTAGTAACTTTTGGGCTTTGTTTTGGGATAGCATAATGAGCCGTTTTGTTTGACTTAGACCGGGAAGGGCTTCCCAACGCTGAGCAAAGGAAATATTCTTCTCTTTGACATATCCAAGTGAGATGCCAAAGAAGGGTTCCGGTTCTATAAACCTACTTTGGTTTCTTCTATTAGCTGTCAGCCCATTCGTTTCTAGCATGACCATCGTGGCGAGACACTCATCATCACGTCAGTCCCATTTGTTCATTTGTTCCCGGAGAAAAATCTTTCATTCTAAAAATCCGGGGAATAAACAAATAAGGCAGAGGGAAAAATATGTATCAGCTTTTTTATTTTGCACTAACGCAAGAGTTCAGTAATAGAAAACCATTGTTTCACAACATTTTTTAATTTGTATTTTAAAATTTTCCATTAGATCCCTTAAAAATGTTTGGGGAAAAAACTAGCAAGAATTTCTCCCTCTCCATAATATTTATAATACACACTTACATAGTTTAGAAGATATGGGATTTCCGAAAACTTAAGAATTTTATTGGTAAAATTGGTCTTATACAACAACATATAGCGCCAATTGTGTTAAAAATAGCTGCCTAGTTGTTTTGCAGACCTTAAAGCCTTCATCCTTTTCTATAATTCATCTATGTTTCCAAAATAGTTGCCTAAGTTTTTACACACCTTGTAGCCTACATCCTTCCTTATAATTCATCCATACATTTTTGTGGATAAGACTATTAGTTTGGAAGATATGATTTTTCCGCCGCTAGATCGACCTTTTCTCCCAGTGTGCACCAGGGTGTAGACAGAACGCGATAGGAACTTCGTTCCTACCCAATATCCCATGACATCGTGCGTCATTTTTTATGATAGTAAATTACCACTATATCATTTTTGGTTTGAGCTCACACGTTTTGCCAAATAGCCGCTGGCAGGCAGCATGACGTTGCCCGTTTAGGAAGCATGTTGATTCCAAGTGAATGACTTGTCAAGAATGACCCAAAGATATTTAACTTCGATGAAGAACTTAATAATTTAACCATTTAAGCTAGCTTAGGTTGAACAGGCTCCCGGTTTCTAAAAACCGGCCCACTTGGGTCCTTGGTCCCTTTGTGATGCCTGGGATGGATAGTGGAGAAATTTAAAAAGGGTCCCTGCCTATCCCAGAGGTTGGGTCGGTGTTAAACCAACACGAGTATCGTATGAATGAATTTATTCCCCTAATGTCGCATTCCCCCAGGTCTGCTAGTTCGGGTAGTGACGGATTTCCCAAGTATGACGGCCTATTTCCAAATAGTGCTGGACATCGACAGAGGTGCTTGACAGTCTCTTCCTCCTCCTCGTTCTGACAACTTCTACAGAAATTGTTAAAAGGAAGATTTAATCTTCTGGCATGAACACCAATGAAACAGTGCCTTTTTATGACCGCTACGCAGCTGTTGACGAGGAAGCCCCAGTATGGTTGCAGATCTTGCGAAGTTATACTGGGGCCAGATGGATCTGGAAACCTCACAACTGATTTCATTTGTCCATCTGGTTTGCGCTTCTCCAAATAGTTGGTGCTGAATTTGTATTTTGCAGCTTTTTAGCGGGACACCTACTAACCAGCCTTGGCTAAACCGTCCGCGATAGTGTTACCGGGCACCCCCACGTGGCCCGGTACCCAGAAGAGCCCTAGGTTCGCATGTCTCGCCATCTCATTCAGAGATGCCCGGCATTCTTTAACCAATTCCGGTGTTGTGTAAACACCAGATGGAGTATGTAGTGCCGCCTTACTGTCGGTACAAATTCGGATGTCCTGGTTGAATATCCTGTAGTACCTTAACCAGTTGGCCGCCCTTTTGATTGCCAATATATCAGCCTGAGTGATGCTACATTGATTTGGTAGCCTAAAGTTTATCCCACGTTGCATTTGTGGGATATAGAAACCCCCGCCTACTCTCGGATGCCCGACTTTGACCCGTCGGTGTAGATCTCGAGCACATCCTCATATCTCATCTGTCTCAGAGGATGTGCCCAAGAAGTCCACCATGAATCTCTTGTTGGGCAGCAGAGCAGGTGAGCAATAGTCAGTGTGGTCGGGAAGATCTAAGATTTGCCCTAATATCGTCGCATGACCCACGTTACTCCGCTTCCATGCAACTAAGGCATTTAGTCTAACCGCCGAGTTCATGGCCAATTTTTTGGTCATGAGGTCGGCAGAAAGGGAATGCAGTATGGTCAACAGTACTTTGGATGGAGTAGTGCGAGGTGCACCCGTGATCAGCAAAGCAGATGTTAGAAGAACCTTTCCAATTATTTTGGAGTATGTGGCTTTATTTAAGGAAGTCCACTAGACGACAGCCCCATACATTAGTATGGGCTTTGCCACCATTTCAAAAAGCCAATTGACGTTTTTGGGACTTACGCCCCACCATTTGCCGATCGCCCTTTTGCAGCTGTATAGAGCAATAGCAGCCTTGGCTGCCCTAGCTTGAACGTTGGGTTACCATGAAAGCTTAGAGTCCAGTATAATACCGAGATACTTCACGCTGTCTGATAACCTAAGGGTGACTCCGTTGAGAGTCGGTAACGTGAAAGTCGGTGTCTTGTATTTTTTCGTAAAGAGAACAAGGTCCGTCTTTTAAGGGTTAGCATTAAGACCACTTTCAACGCTCCATCTACTTATGATACCTAATGCCGATTAAAGACGTTGAGATAGAGTATTTACCAGATATTGCTACTGCTACGTCATCCGCATAGGCTACTGATTTAAACCTCATAGAGTCTAGTTCCACCAGTACCGAGTTTAAGCCATTTAAGTTAGGTTCCATTAGTCTAAGTTTTCTCCGTCTGGCAAAAGGTATAATGATTGTCTTTTCCGGTTTAATGGACAACCCACTATCTTTGCACAATTTGTAAGTTAAATTTCGGGTTTGTTCATTCATTTCCGATATAGTTCCATCCTCCAACCATACCACAGATGTGATAAGGTTGTCAACGTAACTATATGCTCGGAAACCGATGCTTTTTGGTTGTTCAAGTAGATAATCGATGACCAACGTCCCAGTAGAGGGATAGATCCCCACTTTGTGGACAGTCTCGAGTTGCTCTTATGATCCTCGATGCCTTTACACTTTTTGTGGATCAGACTATTAGTTTGAAAGACATGATTTTTCCGAACCTAGACTCCTTGTCTCCCAGTGTGCGACAGGGACGCGATAGGAACTTCGTTCCATTTCTAAAGTGCAAAATATGATAGCATACTAGATATGACATTTCAATTCAAACTAAAAAACTTTTTATAGTTTAATTCCATGTCAGTTACTAAATTTGTCGCAAGTATTCCCTTTTTATTCAGTATATACCGCCATTTAATTGCAAAAGCCCGTAAGTATACTTATAGTTTTTAAAAACAGAAGCAAAAAACTTTATAAATTTCATACTATTTAATTCTTAGTTTCCAAATTTTTAAATCAACTTTAGACAACCAATGCGGACTACATATACGGATATACGAGTACAATTTTAAGGAAATATGTAGTTTGTGTTAATTATGATGTAATTCAATGAAAAAGTATAGTTTGAAATTTTTTGGCGCTTGCGGCCTTTTGGATTTCAGGTGACGGTATGTATATATGTATGTGTCTATAGTTGCAAAAAATATATAAGAAAATAAATACATACAAGTCTTAACATTATTACCGTCATCAGAGCTGGAACCGCGTGGTCGACCCTTGGGTTGATATTTCATTTGTACTTTACGATTGATGCCAGAAAAATGGCCATACCTTAAAAAGCAACCAAAACAATAATTATAGTAGTCTGATCTTAGGCGGGGAATTGTTCTGAATCAAGGCGTATTTACTTTACACGGTGGCAGCGCTAGAGCAACAAATACAATAATACAAACAGGAATTTTTTTGGTGCTGGTCGCTGCCAAACTCCATATGAAATAAGAAGAAAATTTATAAAAATTTAAATGGGAATTTTTATGTGTGGATTTTGGCAGATTATGGCCCACAAAAAAGGTAGAACAAAAAATTGTCAGCTGCCGTGGCGATGCCACGTTGTTATAAATACACCTTGGTCTGAACATTCGACTTACAAATTTTTAGAATAAAACTTACATTTCTAAGACACTTTTCAATTGCTCTAATTTACTTTTTTTCTCCTCAATTTCGGGATTATCTTTAGTTTCGATTTCGGCCAAAAGGAAACGGGCAATATCCAAAATTTCCTGCAATTGCTTGGGACGTTTCAATTTCACATGGCCATGTTTAAAGCCATCATATTTTTCAAATATTTCGAAAAATCTATATTTACAATAAGATAAGAATACAAAATATTAAGGCAAATTTAATAGTGGGTTTTTGAGTATGAGATGAGATTAAATTAAATTTAATATCTGTATTTACTGTTTGAGTTGACTTTTAAAATTTTTTTTTTACTAGCTTAAGCTCTAATGTTGGAGGTTTAATCTTAACCTCCAAGATTGGTGTTTAAACTAGCAAAAAAAATTTAAAAAAAAATCAACTCAAAGAGTAAATACAGATATTAAATTTAATTTAATCTCGTACTCAAAAACCACGCTAAGTTATATGTGCAAGGAGAGACATAGGTCGACTTCCTAAACGCCAAAATGCATTGCAGTGATGCGACTTTACATTGTTTACAGCAACAAAGCACAAGACTTTGCATCACTGCAATGCATTTTGACGTTTAGGAAGTCATATGGCCGACATATATTTGTTAAGGTTACGGACAATTCCATAGTACAGTAACCATGTAAGCCAAACGATGTGATAAATTAGTTTTGACAGCATGAATTAATACCCCACGATATAACACCCCAAAATGAAATTGCAGTAAATATCCAAACAAATGTATAGAATACAAGAACAACAATTTTTAGGGAGTTATTTCACTTTTTGGGGACTTATTTCAATATTTTTTTGGGAACTTATTTCATATGAAATAATTCTCGAAAATCCGTTTATGAAATAATTCTCTAAAAAAATATTTAAGGATTTATTTGATTTTCAAATAACAGCGGCTTCGTCTAGCTTTTCAAACTTGAAAGTCGATTTATTCCATGTTTTTATTTTGTGGCTTACATGATTATTGCACTAGACTCTTTAATTTAAAGAACTCCTGAAGCCTGATTTAAGGGGTTATTCAGATATTACGTAACGCTCCAGTGAAGGGGGTGGTTCAGGGTTTGTTACTGATTAGATAAATTATACAGAAAATTTTGTAAAAAGCGAAGGAGAGGGTGGGGACGGTATAAAAACTCCGAAACTAGCGTTACGTAGTATGTGAATATCCCCTAATAGGTTTCAAAATTTAGTTACTATTTTAAACTTACTTGGGATGCCTAACTTCAACTTTCATTTTTTGTTTAGGCGTACGATCACCATGTCTTATAACGGCCACCACACAACGTAGTTCCATCATTTTGCCAAACGTAGTAGGCACTATAGGAGGATCATCCAATTGAAAGGGCACCGACCAGGGTATATGCAAGGTAGGTGTTAATTCTCTAAGTATCATATTACCCAATATTTTGGCACAGTCATCATAATATTTATTGGAATTTTTAACAAAACTAAAACCGTTTACATCACATACATATGATTTGCCATTGGCTCTGAAATAGAAAGAAGCAAACAAATAAATAAATTAGCAAAGAATACAATGTTTTCAATGACCATTTACCTTAACAAATCGAAACCACAAACTGTTTGTTTGAAGGCCAAACAAACTTTGCGTGATATTAATTTTTCAGCATGATTTAAAATGACCGGATAGCGTATCTCTTTGCCCTCACTGTCGCGCTCAACTTTGCCATCTAAAGCCGGGCTTTTGCGTGCTTCAGCATGAGCATAGTCGGGGCCCACAGTATACACTTTGACATCGGTACCTGGAAAATATACTACGTTTAAAAAGTAATACTGGGTTGTTATACAAATCTCATTTTAGTTTATAATAAGATTTTTTAGGTATTGCTTTGCTATTTTTATTTCATTTTTTTTAATATTTTTATTGGGATGTAAGTTCTGTACTTTTTATAACTTAATTCATACAATCAATATTCGTTGTTTGTAGGACAAAAAGAAAAAAAACATATTTTAAGAATTTATAATTTAACAAATATTAACAACACAAACGTGTACAAACTGTTATCGCAACATTTAAAACGGACTCATAAACTTTTCAGGCAGGTAACGAACGCAATGACAATGAATGATATTATTTTTGTTTGCGAGCATTTCGAATTGTTTTGTCAGCTGCTAAGATGAAAAAAAAATTTAATTTAGTTTTAATTAATTAATATAAAATTTCAATTTATAAAGAAGAACATCTTTTTAAAATAAATTTTTTTTGTCATGTTATTGTAACTATAAAAAAAATTTTACATTTAACAAAAAAAAAAAGATGAGCTGATTTTATATTTATAATACAAATGTGTAAAAAAGCTTAAATTTCTTTAAAACATGCGCAAAATATAATATAATAAATAAGTCACAAATGTTTGTTGCACGTAACGTAAACGAATCGAAAGAATGTTGGCTGAGTAGTTAGCGCGATTGACTACAAACCCTGAGGTCTTGAGTTCGAGACTAGTTTCAGGCAAGCCAACAACATGATGCATTTTTCTCATGTGCATCGGTGTGTTATTGTGTTCGTTGTTGTTGGACCGGCGGCGAGTAATACTAACATATCCTAATGCACTTCACAGCACCCTCCTTCGTCGGTATTGTAGGAAAACCGTCGGCGAAGTAAAAGAACTAATAAAATGGCTACACAGCTTAAACAACTCGATGCCTCTACTTGACACCCGAGGGGCTTGCAACACTGCTCTACACAAAACGCGCAATAGCAGGGTTGTAAATGAATTAAGCTTTCTATCTCTCTCCCACTTCACCACCTGTTCTCTCTATAATATCCCTTTCCCAAAGAAGGTAACACATTAATTAATTAACTGGTAGGCATTAATTGCCTGATTGTGTTACTTCTCTTTAAAAAAAAATTTCGAATTGCAATATAAATATCATAGAAGTTCGAATAATTTTCTTTTCGAATTGCAGAGTAACCGCCCAGGATTTAGAAAAATAAAATGATTTAAAATTAATTATAACATTTATGCTAATAAAAACAAAAAATTTGGAAAATTTACTACCATTGGACCTGAAAATTTGAAAATAAATTATAGTCCAAGAACCGGTGGCCGGCAGACTTACATACTCTCTTATACCTATAGAGAGTGTTATGGAAAATACGTATTACGTGGGCGTGGGCCGCCCACTTGCAATATAATTGTGCAATTTTTCGTATTGTACAATAATATCGCCAATCTGTATGTCATATTCGAAGGTGGCACAATATATTGGCAAAAATCAAAAGACCTTTGATTTTTATTATGGTGGCAACATTGTTCAGTGTTATATTTACTTTTCCACTGTCAGAAAAATTGGGCAATATTTTCTTTGAAAATACTGTGCCATTTATTGCATAGTATAGGTCAAAACGACTATAATAATATATACAATAATATTGTATAATGGATGGGCCGCTTTAGAAATTTTTAAGTTTAGAATACCTTTTTTGTTTTTGTATTCCAAATAAAAATTTTTAAATTGATTATTAGGCTAAGGTTCGTAACGTTATATTTAGAAAGAATTGGGTATGATTAATATTCCAAGGAACAAGGGAAAAATTAACATCAACTTAATTTTTCAACGTACGCAGCAGAACAGAGTAGCGCCACTTTCGGAAGCCGCTACACTTCCATCGTCAGTGCTCACGTGTATTTGCTATCACCACTTGTCAGGTGGCTATGTTGAATGTGATTTTAATTCTTATATATATACAACTTTTTCGTGCAAATTGAATACGAGAATTAAATCACTCTCAAGCTGATATTAAAGTGCACTTTCCCAGCGTTGCCATCGGTTTATTTTTCTTCATTCCCATTTTGGTGATAGCAAATACACGTGAGCACTGACGATGGAAGTGTAGCGGCTTCCGAAAGTGGCGCTACTCTGTTCTGCTGCGTACGTTGAAAAATTAAGTTGATGTTAATTTTTCCCTTGTTCCTTGGAATATTAATCATGCCCAATTCTTTCTGAATATAACGTTACGAACCTTAGCCTAATAATCAATTTAGATTCACAAAGCAAATACGTTCGAAATAAATCATATTAATGAACATTTTTTAGTTTTTATATTTTTAACCACCGACCAAAAAATGAGGGGTGATATAAGTTTGTAGTGTGAATCTGTGTGAGTCTAATAGGACATTTACACTGCCTCGAAATCTAGTAGATTTGATTTGAAATCTTTATCGAAATCTATATCGTTTACACTACGCTTTTTTAACATTTTTCTGGATTTCGTATCCAACACAAAATACTTTGACTCAAATTTATCTTAAACTGTACCCCAACAAGTGCGAAGTTAGCTAATTCACACAGGGTACAGGGTAGTAGAAACAAAATAAAAATACTAGATTTTAAATAGATTTCGTCCAAATCTACTGACAAAGTAGGATTTGGTTTTGTATGGCAAATTTAGTAAAAAACAACTAGCTCGAAATCTTTTGAAAGAAAATCGGTCCAGCCGTTTCGAAATTATCGCCGCTTTTCTAGTAGTATCCTCTTGTATCTATCCCTCTGTGGCACAGTAGCTCCGAAAAGGCTAGACCGATGTGAATTTATTTTATTTTGTATGAAAGGTGACTTGACCTAAAATCTTCTAACCTATATTTGAAAAAAATCGATCCATCGATTCGAAAATTTGTAAAAAATTTTTGAAAGAGTTAATTGTTGTTACCTCAAGAATATAATGACAGACAGCTGCGAAGTTTCTAAGGTCATGGCAGACGCCTTTTAAAACTCTATTTTCACTCAAAGTAATGAACAACACTATGCAACAAAATGAAACTTTTGTCATGACCTTTGATCACCGCTATATTTTTTGATGTGTTATGGTTCTCAAGTACAAAAACAGTCGAAATTTAAAATTCTATGGATACAAAACCACTAATAAAATTACCTTTAAGCAGTTCAAACATTATTTTTTGTATACTCAATGGTTCCGGAATTATTCAGACCGCAATGATAAAAATTATATTTTTTTTATGCAAAATTGGAAACTTTTTATTTATTTTTTTAATTTATAACAAATCGAAGATGCCAAAAACTAACTTAGAATTTTTATTAACTGATCATAAAACCACATATACTACGTATAAAATAAGCTTTATTTTATGAAAATCGATGGATAAGTATTGATTTTATTTATAATACGAGGGCGGTTCAGAAACTTCTTAGCCTATCAATGAAAGAGAATAGTTAGTTTTTCAAAAATATTTTTATTTTTCAATATAATCTGAAACTTCAATACACTTAGTCCAACGCTTTTCTAGCAATTCTATCGCTTGATTAAAATAGTTTTCCTCAAGGTCTTCAAAATAGTGGTTTACAACTGTAATTGCATCTTCATTTGAGGTAAAACGCTTGCCAGCAATGAATTTTTTAGATTTGGGAACAGGTAAAAGTCACTGGGAACCAAATCAGGAGAATAAGGTGGGTGGTCAAGCAACTCGTACTTTAATTCGTTGATTTTAGCCATTGTTAAAACACTCTTGTGCGCTGGTGTGTTGTCTTGATGAAAAATTATTTTTTTTGTAAGCCAGGACGTTTTTCTCGAATTTGTACCTTTAATTGATCCAAAAGGTTGCAATAGTACTCTGAATTTATTGTTTTACCCTTTTGCAGATAGTCAATCAATAAAATACCTTTGAAGTCCCAAAAAACCGTTGCCATAACCTTACCAGCCGATTGAATTGTTTTTGCCTTCTTTGGGGCACTTCCTCCAGCTTCAGTCCATTGTTTGGATTGTTCTTTTGTCTCTGGAGTATAGTGGTGGATCCATGTCTCATCAACAGGTATGAAACGACGCTTAAAATCCATTTTATTTCGCTTAAAACGATCCAAACAAGCTTGAGAAATGTTCATTCTTATGCGTTGTTGGTCGACTGTTAACAAATGCGGCACCCATCATGCAGAAAGCTTTTTCATCTGTAGTTCTTCATGCAAAATTAAATGGACTCGATCATTTGAGATGCCCATGATATTAGCTATTTCACGCACTTTTAGTCGTCGATCATTTAATACCATATCATGCACTTTGGCTACAATTTCTGTTGTTGTTGCTGTTTTTGGACGTCCACTACGTGGTTCATCTTCAATGCTTGTACGACCACGTTTAAATTCAGCAACCCAATTTTTTAATGTTGCATATGAAGGAGCACTTTCACCTAACACATTCACCATATCATTATGAATTTCTTGTCCCGATAAACCTTTTTTATGTAAAGCTTTAATGACACCACGCATATCTAATTTTTCCATTGTTAAAAAATCGCGGATGCGTCTTTTGTGAACACCTGTTTCTATATGAAGGAGTTGCCAGATCGAAACAAAATTTAACATGTGTTCATAGCAGAGATGGAAGTTTCCAAAACACTTAACTTTTTTCTGTTTATACCGCGCTTTTTGTGCTAGGCTAAGAAGTTTCCGAACCGCCCTCGTATATTGTAGTCATCTAATTTTTTGCAAAAATTGAGAATATTAACACTGTACAGCAAATTTTTTTTTAATAAAAAGGTTCTAACAAATAACAAATGATTCTGTAGAGGCCACCATACAAATATATACTTGTATCGGCGTTTTGCAAGTTTACATCTGCGATTTATTTTGGGCGAGTTAAATTTCCCCCCTTTTGCTCACTGACTCTGCATAGAATATCTTGTATGGCTTACGTTTAAGATGTAGGATGTGTTCAACACTTTTATGTAAAACACTACGAGAACCACTTTTGTCGAACAATCAAGCCCGCTACATCGCCTCTAAAGGGCAGTTTTTTCCCTTATTTATTTAGGGACTAAAAAGACCCATACGCCGAAGAGCTAGAGGGTTAAAATGTTCTACAAAAATTTTAAACGTGGTGTTTCACATAGAAGTGCTGAACACATTTAATATGTTAAACGTAAGGCCTACAAGATATAATATGTCGAGTCAGTATAACTATGTGCAAAAGGGGTGAAAATTTAACTCCCCCTAAAATGAGTCCCAGAGGTAAACTTTTAAAACGCCGATAGATATGTTTATTTTTTGGAGGACTTTACCAGAATCAGCTGTTAGAATATTGTTCTTTAAAAAAAATTGATTTTTCTTTTGTAGTGTAAATATTCGCAATTTTAGCAAAAATCAGGTGATTTCACTTTATTATGAATAAAATCAATATTTATCTATCGATTTTCATGAAATAAAGCTTATTTTAATTGTAATATAAATGGCTTTATGATCTGTTACCAAAAATGATAAGTTTTTGCCATTTAAATTTTTCATATACATATTTTTACAAAATGAAAATTTTCCAATTTTGCCTAAAAAAATACATTTTTAATTATTGCGGTCTGAATAATTCCAAAACTATTGAGTTTGTAAAAAAATAATATTCAAGCAGCATAAAGGTACATAGTTTTTTTCAAGTTTTTTGTAATAAAATTGGACGACCCTTTTCCAAGTTATGATAAAATCGGTGGAGCAGCGTCTCCAAAATTCGATATTTTGCAAAAATCAGGTAATTTCACTTTATTGTGAATAAAATCAATATTTATTTATCGATTGTCGTGAAATAAAGCTTATTTTATTTTTGGCATATGTGGCTTTATGGTCAGTGAATACAAATGGTAACAGTTGGCAATTTTAGATTTTTTTTATAAATTAAAAAAAAAAAAATTAAATTTTGCATAAAAAAATATATTTTTCATCATTCTGTATGAACAATTCCGAAACTATTGAGCATATAAATCGCATATTCTCTTGTATAAGGGTCGCAACTAGGAAAATTAGTGTCCATCAGTACATTTAAGGCTTCGTGTTCACTAGTAATATGCAAAGTTTCATAAGAATCTGCTCAGTAAAAATAGTTGGAAGAGATTATATTTAATGGGCGTAGCACCGCTCACCTTTCCGATCGTACAAATTGATTTTAAAAATCGCCAAAATCTGTTTTATGTAGGTTTTCTTAATGGCCCTTATCGTGTTTGGCAAAATCTCCAAATACTAAAAGGGGGAATATATATTTTGCAGTAAGTTCGTTTTTATATAATAGTTTTTTTAATATAAGTTTTTATAAAATAATCGCATAAAAGTTTTTCAGAAAATCGCCAAAAGTAGAAATAAAATCGCCAACAACTAATTCTTGTCAATTTTTCTCATCAAAATTCAAAATCCATTAATGACTGTAATTAATATAAGAAAAAGCATCAAAATCACTTCCAGGCAAGTTTTTTTGGAATTTATTTTCGAAAATACTCTTTCCTGAATTATAAAAATTTTCAAGTTAAATTTTGTTGAAAAATAGCTATAAAAATCTCGAACAAATTTATTTATCGCCAGAAAAATCGCCATGTCTTCAAATCAAATATTTTAAGGCCAAACAAGCTAAAAAATCGCCACGTTTGGCGAGAAATCGCCATATCTGACAACCCTGCCTATGCATAGAATACGTTCTGAAAATGGAATTCAAACTCAATTCCAGTTATAGTGGGTTCATGAAAACGTCGCGGAATTTTTTTGTTCGAAAATGTTTATTCTCGTTCGAAGTTAAACATATGGCTTGCACAGTTGTATTTTATGCAATTCCGGGGTTGTCATTTTAACAACCCCATGTTTTATCTAAAAGTATTGTGCAACTTGTTACTAAGAAACGAAAATTGTATGCACAATTACTGTATCAATAATATTTTATAATATATGGACCGCTTTAAATATATAGATTAGCGTTTGCTATAAATAAAATTAAAGTTTTCCCAGATTTTATTAAATTAAAAAGACTTCGAAAAAAATTGCAAAATATTTTACTCGAGTTATTCAATTAATGATGGAAATCGATTGATTTCAAAACGCTCGATTTCATAAAACTAACAATAGCCAAATATGTGTTAAGTAACTCGCACGACGCAGTGATTTCGAATTTAGGATCAAATAAAATATTCTAAGCCTCGAAAACAATAAAAACATCACCAAGTTATCTTTGCGGAGATTTTGTTTTTTGAAATCGACTCGATTTGAAATCGATCGATTTCCATCACATACTAGAATATAATAAATTTTTACTCGAAATTGGAAATTTATATTTGATCGAACATTATTGACTTAGTATATCGAATCTACTTGGACTATTGTACTACATTAAAGAATTAATCTATTAAAGATTAATCTATACAAAAATCGGGGTCGATTCGACAACCGTAATAGCCTTTAAATTTTTTGATTAATCGATTTACATAAAAGGCAACATAGTAATTGTGATAGTAGATAATAAAAGAAAATAAAAAAATTAGTGACAATGAGGTGACTTTTACGAAATGTCGTTGGTTTAGTGATTAATTTTTGTCTAATAACATTCTGCAACAGTGAAAATGCTTCGAAGATTAAAATAGATGAGCCTTATGTATTTTCATCTACTGAATTCAGATCTCACCATGAACATTTCCGATCAGCTTAGTTTTAAAGATATATTAACATTAATATTTTCATAAATTACAGCATTTTTTGTATTATCCGCATCATATTTCCGCATCACTGCTCAATATCATAAAATAATTTATGGATAAAAAATAAATAAATTATTAATCTACACAAAACTAGATTTTGTTGGAATATAATTTTGTTGATGTGTATTTCAGGATAACTTAAGGCCCGTTTCCGCACACCGTAATCGTCGACGAAAACGAAATTCCATACATAAGCAACGAAAAAAAGTTCGTTTTAGAGCAATATGGAATTTCGTTTTCGTCGACGATTACGGTGTATGCGGAAACGAGCCTTTACTAGTATTTACAGGATATTGGAAATTGTTTTTAAAAACCAAAAATTTTTCAAAGCTTTAACGACTAAAGTAAAAACACACAATATCCTAAATCCTAGCAATACCGGTAGGGTATCCTGAAACTCACATTAACAAAATTACTCTCAAACGAAAGATATTTTTGTGTAGTTAAATAATCCATATATTATCGGCCATATCACAGAGTTCAATTCCGTTCGGAAACGGAATTCAAATTTGGGTATTTTAGTTTTCTTGTTTAGACACCAGCTGCTACAAAAATTGGGTAGATTGAATTCCGTTTCCGAACGGAATTGAACTCTGTGACATGGCCGTATATTATGATTTTAAGGACCTGTTCGGAAGTGTGATTCAAAGAATAAAGAAATGCGGTAATTTATGAATATATAAAAGTCAATATATCTTTATAATCGGAATTTTTTATCGTGATTTCCGAATTAGCAGATTAAAACACTTGAGAATTGTCTGTTATGCATTTCCGAAGCATCCAAAAAGTTCAAAATTGTTGCGTAATGTAATTTGTTTAATGGCCTGAAATGTGTTTAAGCAGGTAAACAATTTTTTTATTTAAAAAATATATCAACACAACAAATAAAAACTTAGCCAAACATTTACACTAATTAATAACGTTCGAATGAACTAAAAGCAATAGCGATTAACGATCACGAAAAGATAAAATTAAATAAAAACTTACAAAAACATTGTCAAACCGATTAAATATGCTTTGATTAAAAGCCTGCTATCAAAATAAAATATTTTAAATTGCAAGGCGAATTGATATAAGGTGGGATCAAGGCGAATTCTTAACAAGATGATGTCAGTGGCGAATTGAATTCTGCCGAAGTCAATTTGCTTGGTAAACTCTATATAAAAAATTTGAACAAAAACTGTTAAAATTTTTTTATATATAGTTTGATATGCAAGCGAGAAAAAAGAATTAGATACTGTAGTAACGCCTCCTGGTTATCCATTTACCTTGAGTGGGAGCATCAAAGGTCAATTAATAAGATCGTGTTGAAAGCACATCTGATTATTTCGCCGTGTTGGCTCAGTAGTCTATCAAACGTTCTTTAGATATGTATTTTCATATGATTTGCTGAGCAAAGGCACTGACATTTGGCACTAAATAAAATAATATTTTTATTTTAGGCATATAGATTGCGCTCACAGTTGCTAAAAATGAATTTTAAATACATTTTCTTCATCTGTTTTTGACAGTTTAAGCCAACCAGGCAAATAGATTCTGAATTTTTTTAACGCTACCTATAAAATTAATTTGGATTGGGAGCATCAATTCGCCAAACTTTATATTCGCCCAAACCAAGGCGAATTCATACCAGCTGGCACATCCGAAGATGGTATTTTTCAAGTCGAATGTACCTTTGAGGCACTGAGTTCCAAAACTCGTTCAATTGCATTTGAAATCCATACAAGGAAGCAATATCGTTTGTTACTATTCAATACCAGGAAAGCGTTTTGGAGCTCACTCCAAGTGTCAATATACTTTACAAAGGACAAGGAATAGTTCTTGTGTGTTTTTCACTTCAGATATTAAAGCCGAGCGGTACTATTTGTTAAAAGTTATTGCCATCATGATTTTTTTAAAATGCAAATAACGAGTTTTGGAATTCAGCGCCTCATTTTTCTTATTTTCTTTTTATTTTGTACATATATAGAATTTGACAAACAAGAGGCAAGACGAATCGCCTAAAGCGTCTTGAATTCACCGACTCTATCACCTTCTATCAAATTGTCTTGTTATATTGCAAAAAAAAAATATATATTTTTACTTTGTTTATGTATAAAGTGGCTAAAAAAAAATAGGCTGGTTAAATAAACAAAAAGCATAAAAAGGGATTTTTTATAAGGTAACAAAGTTGTACATACCATCAGTGGGCATAAAATCTTCGTAAATAAACGAACCCGTCTTACGGACACGAGATTCAGGTGAATAGACACTACTGCGACTGCCAATCTGGAAAAAATACACAAAGAAATTAAAGATTTAAAAACATTTTAAATTATACAAAATCATGCCATTATATTACCTTCCTAAATAAACGCTGACTGCCGCCACCCGCCGATGTTGGATAGTATATATAAATATTATGATCTTCAGCCGATACAGGTTTCTCCACAAAAGGTTTGTTAAATGTAATACCATTTACTTCTACATGATCCTCTGATTCTATAAGTTCATGTTCTAAAAATAATATTTAGCAAAATAAAACTAAACGATAAAACTTATTAAGGGAATTCACAGAGGAGTATTTCTCCAACTGTATTGGTTGTGATATGTGCTAAAGTTTATAAAATTGTTGTTGACATTATCTCATATAGCACTGTAGAACAAAAAAAAATGACAAGGTAAAAAATAATAAAGGTGTAGAAAAATAAAATAGATTCATATCGAATTAAAAAAAATTATTTTCTGGGTTTTGTATAAGTTCCAAATTTTTGAAAATCTAAAGGTTATTTGCCGAAAAAAACGTAACCAACAGACAAGCTAAAATTGCATTTTCTTTAATTCTCATATTTTTTTTTAAATATGGATTCGCATTTATTAGCAATAATATAAAAATAGCATTTTGCGGCATAATTGACTTTATTTTGTGATATAAAAACCAAGTTAAACCACACAAACCGTGGGCAAAAGTGGTGGTTTCATTTTTTTTTTTGGCAAATATTTGTCAAGTGTGACCGTACCTTCAAAAAATTTTGTGTAGAAAATTTCATCAGAATCTAAGAACACTTCAGTAGAATTAAATCGCCAATTTCGGTAGTTTAAACTAGCAAACAAAATGAGATAATGCACTAGTGAAAAACAACATTCAAAGATTAATTTTAATTTATTCGCTAATCTCTATGTAAAAGATTCCGCCTTAGGGTTAGTTTTTGAGCACGAGATTAAATTGAATATAAGATCTGTATTTACTCTTTGAGTTGACTTTTTTTAATTTCTTTTTGCTAGTTTAGCAGCCAATGTTGCTGATTTAACCCTAAACCAGCAAAAAATTAAAAAAAAGTAATCTCAAAGAGTAAATACAGATATTAAATTTAATTTACGCCCCTTTTCACAATGTATAATTAAAAGTTAACGTGGACTTTAACGGCAAGCTCGACATACAAAACTTGTTGTTAAAGTTCACGTTAACTCTTAATCGTACATACTGAAAAGGGCCGCTAATCTGTAATCTCGTACTCAAAAACCCACCCTTCTAGTGTATAAATAGGGAGTTTATGTTAAAACTCATTGAAGATAATACATCTGAATTGTTTTAAACTCAAAATATAGGGCCTGTCCCACAATGTCGACAAGTCGATGTCCTTCTCTTATTTATATTGATAATAATAATAAACAAATTTAATTTGTTTTTGTTTTCAATATAAATAAAAGAAAGATATCGACTCGTCGACATCGTGGGGCAGGCCCATAGTGTGTTCTGAAAAAAATTTAATTCCTAAGAAAATGTATTGAACGTTACGTTGAAAAAAATTTTAATATAATTTATCTATAAATTTTAGGAAGTCAAAAAAAGTTAACAGTAGCTGAAGGGTAAAAACGATATAGAGGACATTATCTGTTTACAAATTTCTGTGATTTGCTTTGAAAAATTTTGCTTCAACCGCGCTGTGTGTTGTATTTTCGAAAAATATATTAGGGGCTATTCACATATTACGTCACGTGCTAGGGGGGAGGGGGATGTTCATGGTTTATTACGGACTAGATAATTTATACTTTTTTTTATAATTTATTTTGTAAAAAGCGTTACGGAAAGGGGGGGGGGGCGTAGTATAAAAACTTTGAAAATAGCGTTACGTAATAAGTGAATTGCGCCTTAAGTAAGGTCGCATTTTGGTACGAATAATTATCTGAAATTGACATAACTTTAAACATTGTAGGCCGATCTTGTTACAATTGGTCTTATTTGAAAGAAGGCTTAGCCTTTTGCTCATGTATAAATCTTTGTAAAGAACTATTTTAAAAGTTACTAATTTTTTATTTCTCCATGTCAAAATTAAAAAAGTGGTCATAACTTTAATTTCGTCCTGCGATTACTATAATTTTTTGTTAATGTAGTATGTAGATGTATAGTACTTTCAAACCCTATACTCACTCTTTCTAACCCTATACTCAGTTTTTCAAACTGTGAAAAACAATTTTTTTCGAACAAATCTATCTATTATTTTTATGTAAAAAAATTTTGTTTAGTCATTATTTGAACGTTTTCTTGTTTAAATTGAAAAAACGTTCGAATAACGACTAAAAAAATTTTTTTACTTAAAAATAATAGATAGTCGAAAAATGTTTTTTTTCGAAGTTTGAAAAACAAATCGACCAAGCGAGCCAACTTTTGATGTCACTTGCCAAAAGTGACAAGTACATTTTTTTTCAACACGGCCGGTTGAAGTTAGGAGTAGTAATAATTTTAAGTACGTCGTTTGGCAAAACGTAAGATTTTCTTTGAACATCTGGCCACAGCAGTATGAATTTTTAACTGTCATTTACAGGATATTTTTTTTATAACAAACACAACCCGCGAAACGATTAGCTTGTCTGCGGAAAACACCCTGAGTCTACGGCGGGAATCAAACCCACGACCTCTGGACTGAGAGACTAGCATCGCTAACACTCAGTCACAGGGGACCACAATAATGTAGAAGAAAAAAAAAATAAGATAAAATGAAAGATCACCACAGGGTGATTTTCTTTAAATGGCAACACCTTTTAAAATAAGTGACTTAGATTTTTTTCAAACTTTTTTCGGAGCACTTACTACTTGCCCTATTACCCGCTTGCGGCTTGACGTTGATTTATAGGACACCCTGTATATATTTATAGTATGTACATTTTGTGAAAAATTTTTACTCTCTAATGCTTCGCTATATATATATGGGCCTTTTTGTCAGTTTGTTAAAAAAAAGGGGGCAAAATCTCTCCTTCAACGGCGATGTAGGGGAATGAAATGTGATACAAAAATATTTTAAACAAAATTGTATTCAAAGACGCCAAAGCTTCAAAGTCAACATGAACGCCAGATTTTCGATTTTCTTGTACAGTGTAATTTTTATCATCGAGTATATCACAACAACAATTCTATAGGTTTTGAAAAACTTTACTACACCTTGTGAAAACCTTTATTGAGAATTATTGCCTTATTAAAACACTTACGTTTGGGATCTGGAGAATCACGATCTAATACTGCATAGCGTGGTATTTCTATGCCTTCTTTTTCTAAAATTGCATAAACTCTCCGACGATCTTGTATATCGTATTGCATATGAAGATTATTTAAAACATAAGGCTTGCGTAATTGAGCATATTGTATGGCTTTTTCCAAAGGAAATCCTTTAGAGTGAAAAGATACCAAGCAGTCGCAAATAGGCCAATTTTCAACAGGTTCCTTCGAAGAAAATCAGAAATTATTAATTAATTTTTTAGAAATTAGAAATGATACATTACCTTCAATATTACATCCTCTTCAAAAATCACCATTTTAATAAATTCAAATTCCTGCAGACGTGTAAGAATTTCTTTCATTGGCTTCGATTGTGTCTTCTTTGCCATGGCACATATGCCCACAACCACTTGTTTGCCAGGATTAGAGGATGTACTGGCATCGGAATCCATGCCATCATTGCTCTCACAGAAATCTGTGTCACCCTACGGAGTATACAGAAAGTTATTGTTGGATTGGTTAGCAATTTAACACTTATTATTATTTTTATAAAAATGCATCAAAGAATTTTTGGTTTATAAAAAAAAGAAAAAAATTATTTTAAAACAATTTGCAAAGCATTCCACAATGTCGAACGATCCATAATGCTGGAACTGTTAAGCATACCTTGGTTCGAATGAAGCTAGTAGAAAAAGTCTTGTCCATTTCAAAATTTTCTTTTTCTGAAGAAACAATTTACGAAATTAAAATCAGTTTGTTTCGGAATGATGCTCTGTGACAATGACTTACACAGAAAAAACTAAATTTCATTTTCTGTAAAGGAATTCAATGAAATAGTAAATATTTTGTCTAGGAACGGACCTACAAACAAATTTGTAAATATAGACAAAAATATCTGAAGAATTTCATTGAAAAAAACGTGTTTTTTTTCAGTGAACAAACTGTTTAAATCTGTCTAAAAATATTTACAAATTGTAAACAAAACAATTTACTAAATCAAACAAAATGATTTACTGGATTTTCTGAAAAATATTAAACAATATTTTTGTCTGAATTTATTAAACAATTAGTCTTAAAAAACTAACAAATATTAAACAAAATAGTTTACTTAAAAAAACAAAAATATTTACTGCATTATTTGTAATATATCAAAAAAATTTTTGTCTGGGTCATCATCACCATCATCCACTAAGCATTTATGAAATTTCACTTTGTTAAATGTGTTCAAGTCAGAATGTTTATCTAAACGCTCTAAAAAAATTAATGAGAATTAACGAAACGACATTAACGAATTGATTCTCTAAAAAATCTTCAGTAAACAAACTTGATACAATCGCATTCTTTTTGCTATCATTGTTGTTGTTGTTATGTGTGTGTATGTCTTCATCGGTGTTGTTTTTTTACGATACAGTTTTTCTTGCTGTTTTTGTTGTGTGCGTCCTAAATAAAAGTCAAACAAACAATTCATTGATTATGTAAAGAACATTTACTGAAAATAAAATTTATTTTTACACAAAATATTGTTTGAAATTTTTTTGCTGATAATTTTTTCTGTGTAATTTGTACAAAAATCGAATAATAAATCAATTTAAATGTGCATTTGAATTATTGTAGAAATTGCTTGTTTTATTTAGTTAATTTGCTTTGTTTATTTTATATTTTTAATAAACAAAAATTTGTTGCTTTTTTATTCACTAGTTTGTGTCGGACACACTTTATTAGTGCAGTTCGATCCGGTAAGTGCGCTATCAAAAAATCATTACTTCTTTCCCTCAGTCTCTCTCACACTCTTTGTCTCTTTCATCGATCTGGCTTTCTCTTTGCAATTTGGAAGCTTTTTTTAATTAAAGAAAACAATTTAGTCATATCCAGTAATATTTATTATTTTTTAAAATGTACGAGTACAATGAAACACTTAAAAGTGTTAATTTAATCGAAGGTTTTTGAGCATTTTGACAGTCGTCAATCTTATCTTAAATTAGTATTAAGGCTATATGAATGTATGTAATAGATACTCGCATAATATAAATATTATAAATATTTACATTTCCCTTCCCTTGTAATATTTCAAAATTTGCATTATTGACTATTATGAATTTGATATGGTGGTGAGATAATTTGAAACTTTTAATTTTTAAAGTTTTTCTGCCCTGTCCCACGATGTGGAAAGTATTCTTTCTTTCACACAATTACATTAAAAGAAATCTAAAATTTTGTTTTTTCCTCAAATGTAATTGTACGAAAGAAAAAATTCTTTCGACATCATGGTACAGGCAGTTTTCTTTTTATGTAAGACCATTAGTCAGGGGATGGTCCCTACTCATGGAATGCATTATGCTGGAACTAAGAAAATGGGAAGGAGGATAGAGGAAATAGTGTTTATGGACATTTTATTTGAATTTTACCAACATTGAAAGTGACAGGAAAGACCTCTGCAGGAAGTTTATTCGACATACGAACTGTTCGAACGAATTTTCTCTGTAATGTTTAGTGCGATTCACTGACGTATCGACTACAAATGAATATGTTCTTAATGAAGAACGTTCTGTTCGCAAAAAAGTGGGTTTCAGAAAGGAGAACCTTGATCTTATCAGTTCATGTTTTGCCTCATGACCCCAAACTCCGACTGGATTGATGCTGGTATCATGTGTAAAGAAGTAATAAGGTTTAGAAGTTTGACAGAGGAGGTAATTAAGAAAAATAACAGAGAAGGTCATTAAAAAAATAATAAGGGTAGCAGAAAGATCGGAGCCATGCGGTACCCCCGAATTAACCTTGAACTCTTTTTTTTATATAATTATTTCGAACTTAGCCTGAAAACACACCAAATACGACAAAAGGTTTTTGTCTTATACGTCAAACACACTCGTATGATTATAAAGCACATAAAAAAAATTTGTGTGTGTTGTCTCATAAGAACCCAACATACCAAATAAACTTACTAACATAAGCCTTAAGCTTGAAAAAGTACTGAAAATAAATTGAAAAAAGCTATCGTGACAATTGTAGAAAAATCAAAACGGAACCCTCTTGAAAATATTATAAGTGCATGCTTACTATAAGCTTATTCTTGCAATTGTAGAATAAGCTTATGAAAATAATATTATATTAACTTATGTATAGAAAACCTAATTTGTCTTAATATTTTTATAAGCTATGAAGAAAAATTCACAAATAATATATTTTTTAATGTTTAAAAAGAAAATCCTTATTATTTACTTCAAATTCATTCGATTTCATTTATTTACTACATACATATTTATGTTTTTTGTGTTGTAATTTACAAAATTACACGTGCACCCAATTTGCAATTTAAAACTAGATGTAAATGCCGCTGTAGCGTGTATTCAAAAAGATAAGTCTTTTTCAATACATACTATTTACATACGATTTTCCGAAAAAGATAAGTATTTTTCAATCGTTATATTGTTCTCTTGAATATATGTATGACGTTTATAAGCATACTTTAGAAACAGTTGTGTATAATAATAGTTTCTCAAGCATTGTTAAAAACTGCTTGTGAAATCAAATTTTATAAACATTATTATAGGCGTAGTTGAGAAAAGCTTAAGGCCCACTATTTATATAAGCTTATTCTCAAGTTGTATTGCCTTTTGATTGCTGTATGGTATGTTGGGAACTAATATACTGTTGTCGTATAAGTCACAAAAAACAGTTTTGTCTTATTCGGTGTGGGTTCAGCCTTATTCGGTTTTGAATCCAAATTAATTTTTAGGCTAAGTTTCGTAACGTTAAATTCAGAAAGAATCAGACATGGTTAACATTCCAATGAACAAGTTGAGGCGGCACTTCACTCGCTTGTTGGTTTTTTTTTCAAAAATCCATGACTGGGGGTCTACATTAGCCATGAACTTGGTACGAACATCATGTCGGACATTGAATATGGCTAATGTAGACCGCGCATGTCCATGTTTCGTCCATGCTCTGGCAGCGATGCCCGAACATATGGCTGAGCATCAATGTTCGCCATGAGACTCGCCGTCAACAACTATTTTTAATAGAAAGAAAAGAGACAGAAATAAATTGTTAAATATTCCATTTCTATTGCACTACCACCAAATACATTGATAAGGAAGAACATGGACATCGCACGTAGTCACCACACCAAAGAAGTTAATGAATTTTTTCCAGTTGCTCTGCCGGCGTCATGTTCATGTCATGTTCAAGTCGATGGCTCGTGAAGACGTAGGGTCACACACAAAGAATATACATTGGTGGCCTTTCTTGATATAGAAGGTGCTTTCAACAATGTAATACCTGAAACCATTATTATGGCACTTGAAGGACTGCATATTGATCGGTCAACAGTTAGCTTTATCCGGGGACTTTTGACCAATAGGGTAATTTCCTCCAAGATGAAGCAAACTACTATTCAGAAAACGGCTAGGCGAGGTACACCCAGGGAGGTGTTCTATCACCTATCCTATGGAATATCGCCATAAGCTCGGTACTGTTGAAATTAGACTCCATAAGGTTTAAATCAGTAGCTTAAGCGGATGATGTAGCAGTGACAGTATCTGGTAAATTTCTCGACACTATCTCAGCGTCTTCAAACGGCATTAGGAATCATAACTAGATGGAGCGTCGATAGTGGTCTCAATGCTAACCCTCAAAAGACGGACCTTGTTGTCTTCACGAGAAAGTACAAGACACCGACTTTCACGTTACCGATTCTTAACGGAGTCATCCTTTTATCAGATAGTGCGAAGTACCTCGGTATTTTAATGGACACCAAACTTTCATGGTACCCCAACGTTCAAGCAATGGATGGGGTGTAAAACCCATAAATTTCAACTGGCTTTTTGAAATGGTGATAAAGCCCATACTACTGTATGGGGCTGTCGTCCGGTGGACCTCCTTAAACAAAGCCACATACTCTGAAATAATTTAAAAAGTTCTTCGAACATCTGCATTCCTGATCACCGATGCAACTTGCACTACTCCATCCAAAGCACTGTTCATCATACTGCATTGGCTTCCCGCCGGACACATGATCAAACAACTCGTCATGAAGTCGGCGGTTAGACTAAATGCCTCAGGTGCATGGAAGCAGAGTAACGTAGATTTGACAAAAGATTTGAGGTGGTCTCCTCTGGCACATCCTCTGAGACGAATAACATACAACAACGTGAGGATGTCCTTGAGATCTACATCGATGGATTCAAGTCGGGCATTGGAGTATCAGCGTTGCCATTGTTGGTAGTTTCCTATCAAATTTGGTACGAGTTTTTTTTGTTTGGTAGGATCGTAGTCTAAATCTATTTTTGGTAGGTTTGAGAATATGTATATTGATACATATTTAAAAGACGTTTTTAATACAGCCAGTGAAAATTCATTAAATCCAAAAAAATTTTTTTTTCGATCTTGTAAAATTTATATTAAACTTACTTCAGCTTATGGCGTCGTTTGCTTTTCTATAAAAATTCTTAAATTTTTCAACATTTTAAAACTTTCAAATTTTCAAACGCGCGTTTTAAAAACGCCAGTGTGGCATGGAACTTAAGGAAAAATTGCCATTTAAAGTTCTTTGAAGAAACATTTTTAGACTGGTAAGGGTCTACATACATAAACAATAATTAACTCATTATTTAAAAAATACAGGATAAATTCGTATTTGAAGTAAATTTGTACAACCGGTCTGCAAACTATTGCAACAGTTATAAAAATGATGCCGTAGTTGCAGGAATCTGCGGCAGGACTGTCAATTGTTTGCGTAAAGAAATTTTTGGCGAATACAAGTATTGCGAAATGCTGGTTTTTGAACGGAGAACTGTGATTATTGCACCATTACTGCATTTACGAATGTACCCACCTACATATTTTTGCAAAATTTCACTGAAAAGGTAAACAAATTTAGAGCTTTTAGTTAAACAAATTTTCAAATCCATATAAAATGCACTATCAGAATGCTTTAAAAAATGTAATGAAAAAATGCAAGAACTTGGTAGTTTTATACGATTTTGGTAGTTTTTTTTTGAGCAAAACTTGGTAGGAAAAATATTTTTTCAGAGGCAACGCTGCTTAGGATGCACTTTAGGATACCCAACCAATGTAACATTACACAGGCTGAAATATCGGGCAATCAAAAGAGCGGTCAGCTGGCTAAGGTACAATAGAGCACCTGGATACTGGGGCACGCTGATTTGCCCGGTAATATTATTGCGGATGAGGTTGCTAACAGTGGCGCCCGCTTGCAGTAAAGAGACATCGACTGCTTAGTGGGTGTCCCACTAAAAAGCTGCAAAATACAAATTTACTATCAACTACTTTAGGGGAGCGAAAATAATGGCACATAAAAAATCAAATATGAGGTTTCAAGATCCCTCTGGCACCAGTATAACCTCGCAAGATCTGCAACCATACTGGGGCTACCTCGACAACAGCTGCGTATACTCTTATTAGCTCCCTACCTAGAAAAGAAAATCTACGGAAATCATACAAACTTATAACAACGCGTTTTTGTTTTAGTTTCATATAAAAGTTTCATTGTACAGCTTCACTTTGAATAATATTTTGAAATAAAAAATTGATGATTTTTTATATCAAAATATGATTATTATTTTGGCAAATGATGATTTTCTTCGAAAATCTTCTGGCAACGCTGATTGTAATGATTGTTATGTTATTGTTCTTTTAGTAATAAATTCAAAATAGTTTGGAAAATCCAAAAGTGCACGCCTCATACTCTCATTTAAACAGTGAAATTAAATAGGCTTCTATTCCTAATTATACTGAAGCGTATAAAAACAAAATGGACTCGATTAGTGAAATCTTTCGGTCGTTATCGTGACCACATACAGGATCCATACATACAGACAAATGGACGTCCAACACAGAACTTATTTAAACAGTTTTTTAATTAGTTTAAATAATAAAAATGACATTAAAAATGTCATGAGTGTTAAAAATAGTATTTTTTCTTAAAATGTGTGTGTATATATCTTTTACAAGTGCAATATATGATAATAATAGAGCCATTTTAAGTTTAAAAAATCAGTAGTTTCGCGTGAAATGAGAGTAGTACCCACCTCAACGCTTCGCTTATGAGGCGTGCAATAATAATAATTTATGCATTTTTATTTGTTGAAATTACTTGATTTATGAAAAAACTTTATTAATCGGCTAACCGGTTAATACTGAAATTAACCGATTATTAACCGATTAAGCCAAAACCTCGATTAATTAATCGAGCGATTAACCGATTAAAGCAGAAAACCGATTAAATGAATACCCTAGTAGAGTCACATTCATGAGTATATCAGGATATCTTACTGTTATTGCAAGGAAATCGTGTATTTTTAGTTTAGTCCTTAATTTTATTTTAATTTTTTTTTAAATTAAAATAACTGATCTTTATGTATTTTTTTAAGCTGTAATTTAACAGTAAAAATAGCGCAGAAGCAAGAGAAACATCTGTTAATTTTACGGAGGTTGCGATTAGTTCTTGTGACAGTTAAATTGGTCCGAACAAAGAAAGAATCATTAATTTTTTACGGTTTTAAGTCAGTTAATGTTTTAACATTTAAGATTAAATTAAATTGTTGTTAATTTAAATGAAAAGAAAGTTGACCGGGTTTTAATTGAATTTTCTTTTATTTTATATTACAATTTCAGTTAATTTTACTTAGAGAATATTTTGAGTGTATAAGCATACATACATATGTACTTATATATATATAATACGTTAAATACGTCAAACTTTATGATTTCGATATCAAATTAGACGTATGCTTGTTGTGTGGTGGTACCATAAATGACAACCCTCGTGTCAATATACATATATGTGAGATCAAATTATAGCGCAATCAATATTCACAATTTATCATAATTTTGACAAACGATTAATTAAATAATAATTTATCTTCAGTATTTTTCTAAACTCATTCAACCTAGTTTTATTACCCCGTATATATGAAGTTTGTTATCATAGAGCAAATAAAATAATAATAATAGGTACTGCAATAGATAATTTTTCTATTTTGTTGGTAATCTAAAGAAAAACAGACATACGTAAAAACTTAAATATTTATATAGTTCAACATTTAATTAAGTTGTTTAAGGCTATACGCAAGAAAATGTAAAATTTATATTATAACACTTGCATCTATTTATACGAATAATTAAAAATTTTGTTGGCGGCAAATATGTTTAGAACATTTTTAAATAAATATGAAGATTTCAGGGCAATATTTATTCCTTAAGCAACAACAAAATAAATTAATAATTAAATATTAAAGAATTTCTTTTTGCTGCTGCTGCTGCTGCCTTTTTGCTCAATTACCATTAATACTATATAGCCAATGCAATATGCGATTGCATATTGACAAAAGAACGGAAAATGTCAATGTTAAGAATGCATAGAGAAAACAATTGATATTATTGCAATATAATTGAATATAAAAAATAATTAAATATAAATTAGAACAAGTTGATAAAGACCTACATTTAGACATTCATCACAAAAGCAAAAGTCATCGACTTCATCATCCTCATCGTCATCATCATCATCAGTACCATCATCATTGTGGTCGTAGTGAGTGTTATCTTTATTTTTAATATGATTATTGTTGTCATCATCATGACCAACAACACCTTCTACTTCATTATTGTCTTTACATTTATCAACATCGTCTGTATTTTCATTGTTCACACTTTCAATTGTTGTCAGACGTTTTAGTTTCAAACGTCTTCGATGACGCCTAATACGCTTTTGTTGCAATTCATCACCATCGCTACTGATTTTTTCCACACCTTCTTCATCAAAATCACTACAACTGGAATTTTTATTATTCGCATAATTATGATGACAATGATGATGATGATGCTGATGTTGATGACTGGTGGATGTTTGATTGTCCTCGCTGCTTTTTAATTTTCTCCTCTGATGTTCAGAACGATACTTTTTTAAACGCCACCAATCCCTCAGCCAACTCCATTCCATTATGTTTTACTTATAATAATTATTATTATTATTTCGATTAATTAAAATTGTATGTCAAAAACAATAACTTGTATTTTATTTCACTAAAAAAACACTTGAAAACTAAATCAGTTTTTTTTATATGGAATTTTAACGACTATTTTTAATTAAAATGCCGAACACCGTTTTGCAAGTCCGCTTACAAAACACAACTGATACGGCCGGCAGTGAATTGTTCTTGCTCTACTAAACCCTCTGATAAAAACAATATATAAAAATTTATTTATTGCTTCTCTTTGTCTAGCGAAAAAAAATAAAAATAAAACAAATAGTTAAATAAAATAATGTTCATATAATATTTACTCATAAAAAATATTAAATAACGATAACAGCAAAGAGAGAACGAGAGATCACTTAAAGTGCAATAAGCACTTTAGAGTGAAAAGAGTTGATTGCACCAAATAAAAATAAAAAATTAAAATAGAGAGCAGAACATTAAAAATGAGATATTTTTGTATTTAATAAATAATTGTTATTAACAGAAAGCAATAAAAACAATATTAAACTCGTGAGATTTTCGTTAAGTTTTGTTATCAAAATTTCGAACATCTATCTAAATTAAATTATCACACTGACATTAACATACGTCATTTTGTACGCAAATAGTTTTCTGTTCGAATTAAAAGAAAAAAAAAATAGGAATGATTAAAAATTCAATAATTGTTAAAACTAATAAGAGAATAAATATTCAAGGAAACGTACTAAAATCTAAATTTGGAAAAAATTACACTGTATACCATAGAAAAAAATCACGTGGTTCTAAGGTCCAAGTGGACAGTCAACAGATCGCCGCAAAAATACCGGATCTTATTGATTTTGGAATGGTAAAGGGTGTGCCCAGCGAAATGATCCAAGTTGAAGCATCTTTAGATTTGTCTTCAGATCACTCACCAACTATTGTCACTATATATTCACATACAACTTCTTCACCCACTTGTGATTTAACGATGACAACCATACGTATCAATTGGTTGAAATACAAAACGTATTTGAGTGCTCATTAATATGATTATTTCGAACGTATTTGCTTTGTGAATCTAAATCATAGATGATCAAAAATAAAAATGAGATGTATTAGCGCTCGCTCTCCCAACCCTAACTCCCAGCAAACATATTGGCAAACACCTAAAACAAATTTCATAATGATATGAATAAAAATGTCTTTTCAAAACGTTTTCATTTCCAGCCTTAAATATTTTGTAGCATAAAAGGCATTGAATGTTATGAAAAGCATCATTTATCATAAAATACCGTTCACATCTCATTTCGTAGACGTGTAGCTTTTATTTTTTTTACTTTGTTTTTTGTGTGTTCAATTGTAATTGAATCGTGTGTGTTTACTGTGCTTTGTTCAACAAAAACCAACAACAACGCTTAATAAATTCCTGAAAAAAATGACGATACTCCGACGCATGTGTTTTCGTCGCTTGCTCAACGATGAAATGAATGAGTTTTTAAAAGAGCGTAACAAATGTGTATGAATTTTTTTCAAACAATTGTTGTATGGGTTGAACATCTTTGATCTGAATTGATTATTAGGCTAAGGTTCGTAACGTTATATTCAGAAAGAAATCAAACCAAAAAAGATAGTCTGGAGTAGAACAAAAATCAGAAAAATAGGAATAAAGAAAAATAAACAGATGGCAACGCTGGGAAAGTGCACTTTAATATCAGCTCGATAGTGATTTAATTCTCGTATTCAATTTTCACGAGCCACCTGACAAGTGGTGATAAGTAAATACACGTGACTACTGACGATGGAAGTGTAGCGGCTTCCGAAAGTGGAGCTACTCTGTTCTGCTGTGTACGTTGAAAAATTAAGTTAATGTTAGTTTTTCCCTTGTTCCTTGGAATATTAATCATGCCCAATTCTTTCTGAATATAACGTTTCGAAACCTTAGCCTAACAATTTCATTCATAAAAAAAGGAAAAAAGCACAAAAAAAGAAAAATAAACCGATGGGAACGCTGGGAAAGTGCACTTTCATATCAGCTTGAGAGTGATTTAATTCTCGTATTCAATTTTCACGAAAAAGTTGTATATATAAGAATTAAAATCACATTCAACAGAGCCACCTGACAAGTGGTGATAAACAAATACACGTGAGCACTGACGATCGAAGTGTAGCGGCTTCCGAAAGTGGCGCTACTCTGTTCTGCTGTGTACGTTGAAAAATTAAGTTGATGTTAATTTTTCCCTTGTTCCTTGGAATATTAATCATGCCCAATTCTTTCTGAATATAACGTTACGAACCTTAGCCTAATAATCAATTTGGATTCACAAAGCAAATACGTTCGAAATAATCATATTAATATATGAGTGCTCATTGCACAGAAAATATTCTATTAAAAACGCCTGCTGACATAGATGACTGTATTAGAATGTTTGAGGCAAACCTTAAGCAAGCGGATCTAAATGCTACTACTACTACAAATCTTTAGGTGAGATATAATAGAATGGCTTTTATCTGAAAAAAGAAGAGTTCGTAGAGAATGGCAATGCTACAGATCCGCTCAGCTAAAATATAGGCTGAAGGAATGTACTAGGAACAGCTTAAAACTCTACTAGAATATCAAAAGACCGCTTCTCTTAAAAAATTTCTGAATGAGCTCGACGCAACACCTCAAACAGACTATTTGCTATGGAGAGCAGCCCGATTCCTCAAAAGACCATTGATATATAAGCGTCCATTGCGAGGTTTGAATGGATCCTTGGTAAGAACTGACGCTGCAAAATGTACTCTGTTTATCAACCACTTGCAGAAAGTATTTACTCCAAATACGTCTGATACTATAGTTGAGTTGCCACCAGTCCTCGCTATACCAGATGTTACCTTAAGGTTCAATATTCGTGAGATTGAACACTGTATTGCGGGCTTAAATTAATTCGGAAAAAGCTCCATGTGCTGATAAAATAAGCAATAAAATGCTCTTAGAGCTACCCTATACCGCAGAAAGGATAATTCTATTTATTTTTAACGTTATTTTGCGGCTCAAATGCTATCCCGCAGAATGGAAGGTTTCGCTGAATGCCCTGATACCTAAGCCAGGCAAAGATCATACGAAGGTAGAATCCTATAGGCCTATAAGCCTATTGTCTAACATGTCAAAACTATTTGAAAAGCTACTTATGAGTAAGCTAACACCCATACTGAATCGTACTGGATGCATTCCAGACCACCAATTCGGTTTTAGGACACAACATAGCACGATTGAACAAGCACATAGAGTCGTCAACGTGGTTAGAAAAACCTTCGAAGAAAAGAGATATTGCTCTGCGCTCTTCATCGATGTTTCTCAGACATTTGATAAAGTATGGCACAAAGGTTTAATACATAAACTAAAACAAAACCTACCCGCAAAACCCCTTAAGCTTTTAGAAAGCTACTTAGCTGAGGGAAAATTTGTTGTTAAGGAAGGTAATTTTCTAAGCCCTCCGTAACCGATTGAAGCCGTAGTTCCTCAAGGCAGCATCCTCGGTCCTGTATTATATCTGATATATGCCTTCGACTTACCGGTAAGCAGTAACATACACATATCGCTGATGATACAGCTTTTGTAAGTGTTCACCAAAGTCATCAAGAAGCTTCCCGCAAACCGCAAGAGTATATACTCCCAGTTGGAAAAATGGCTAAAACAATGGCGGATAAAAATTAACGAACAAAAATGTCTACATATTGCTTTTACATTCTGCAGAGAAACCTCCCCACCTATACAAATCAATAACCAAACTATACCTCAACACACTGAAGTAAAATATATCGGTGTTCATCTTGATCGTCGTCTAACATAGAAGTGTCATATAAATGGAAGTAACCCTACACTAAGCCTGGATTGTAAACTTCTTCTATATAACTCCATTCTAAAACCAATATTGTCCTACGGTATCCAGCTAGGGGGCACTGCCTCGGTATCAAATGTAGTGAAAATTCAAAGGCGACAAAATAAAATACTTTGTACGATTACAGCAGCCCCATGGTATGTCAGAAATAAGCAAATGCATAAAACTTTAGATGTCCCATTGGTTAAGACTGTGTTTTCTAAACATGTGACAAGATACATAAAAAAATTGAGTTGCACTGCACCCAAATCCCCTAGCCCGAAACATCATTAACTTTAGAGACCACACTCGGCTGAGAAGGAGGAACACTCTTGCTCTCAGCCGAACACGAGAGACGTAAGACAACGAAAGAACCAACCGCTGAAACAAATATTTTTGTCTTGCATTGGCTGGACTTAAAAATTAAAATTTCAATGTTAAGATTTGATTACTTATTGCTAGTTCAATTTTATTGAAGATACATACGATAAATAAATATATGTAACAGCGAAAAAAATGCTAGAAGCTTTACTAAACAGAAAGTGCACAAAAAAGAACACCAAACACATTCTGAATGCATTTTTGCAAAACTTTTGTTTTAGTATAAAGTTTAATAACTCACTCAATAGGTGTGTTTCTTTACTCTACTTTGGGATCCCGTTGGATCCAAATTTCAAAATCTTTTTAAAAAAACTGTAGAAAAATATAAAGAAAAACAAAACTAAGAAGTGATTGTACATTCAACACTTTAATTGTTTGTTTTAAAAGTAGCAATTACTTGCAATGTTTAGTTTGAAATGTGATGACACATTGGCGTTTTATTTCGTGGTAGAAATTTGGTTTTTGCCGTTCCCGTACTTTTGTGCATTTTTTAAATTTTATGAGAGCAGTCGTCAGTTTGCTTTTCTTTAACTTATTTATAAATAATTGTCGTCTTAAAAAAGTTACATATTTAAAAAATTGGTAGCGATTAGATTTAGACACGAATGGAGTCCATCACACCAAAAATTAAATTTTGTCTTAACTCGACTTAGGCGATTAAGGCTTGTGACCACAGATATATCGTCGATATTTTTAATTTCGATATATTGATATATCGATATTTTTTCCAAATATATCGACAGTATCAAATTCGATATTTTTTAGCTTTCGTTTTGTTTTTCGTGCAATTTTTAAAAACATTCGGCACAGTCTTCATCAAATAGAATATTACTAACAAAATCTTTTGTTTTATTTATAATATTTTGTCTATTCGAAAAATTATCATTCTTTGAGTATAATCTTATTGATGTATGTTCCATGAAATATTGGTGGAACAGTAAGGATCTTGGAAATTAACTCTTTCCAGCTTAATTATTTATAAGAAAGGTACTTTTTTCTGAATCCAAATTGATTATTAGGCTAAGGTTCGTAACGTTATTTTCAGAAAGAATTGGGCATGATTAATATTCCAAGGAACAAGGGAAAAATTAACATCAACTTAATTTTTCAACGTACACAGCAGAACAGAGTAGCGCCACTTTCGGAAGCCGCTACACTTCCATCGTCAGTGCTCACGTGTATTTGCTATCACCACTTGTCAGTTGGCTCTGTTGAATGTGATTTTAATTCTTATATATACAACTTTTTCGTGAAAATTGAATACGATAATTAAATCACTCTCAAGCTGATACTAAAGTGCACTTTCCCAGCGTTGCCATAGGTTTATTTTTCTTCTTTTTTGTACTTTTTTGTTTTATTTAAAAAAAAATTGGGGACTACGCATGAATTATCATTGTTGAAAAAATATCGATATTTCTTATCCGATATATACCGATGCCGATCGATATTTAAAAATATATCGATATCGATATATTCTTTTCACGCCCATCCCTAATATATACCATTCGAAAGGTCTCAGCTTCGTCCTTGTAAATCCTCTGAGAAACTTAAAATCGGTTGAAATTCAACTAAGTTAGTGGCTTATAAGTGCATAAAGGTACCAAAACCCGGTTTTTTTTACCTATAACTTTTGGAGGTGTTTGACAAATTTCAAAACCAGGTTTTTGCTGAACACGACAATACCTAGCACAAAAATAGTATCACCTCCAAGGTATTTCAACTACATTCTTTTTTGTGTCACTGTGTAATATATCCACGCAATATAACTGAAAATAACATCTTTTAAATATACACGGAAAGCTTCAGTCCTCCTCTATTCAACACCGTTTAAAAATTAGAAAGTCGGTGCAGAAACAACACAGTGAAATATTTTTCTTTGTTTGTTAAGTCACAAGAAATCGTTTTTTTTTATCAATAACTTCCGATTTTGAGGGCATATTGCAATTTTTTGAAATGGCAAAATGATCTAATAATTTAGACCTACAAGCAAGCCTCCTCACTAAATCGTTTTTCTCGAGTATTTTCATTGTTGCAGCTCATTTATTTTACAAATTTCAAAAAAATTTACAAAATCACATTTTTGGCGTTCACAGTATTTATTGGTCTCTCAAAGTCTTTAATATACTAACATGTTTAATTCATTATATTTGCTTTTTCGCAATTACATTATAACACTTTTAATATGTTTCACCACAGTTGCAAGAGATTAAATTTGTTTGTTTAAATTTTCATTAATTTAACTTTTATTTAAATTATTTATTGATTAATAATATTTTTTGATATTTGTTTCTAGTTTCTGTTCTTTTAACTCACTTGATAAAACATTTATCGTTGTTGTTCGCACCAAGTGTGCGATTTTAATAATTCTTAAATTATATTTGCTGAGTTCTTTTATTTGAAAACATCAAAAAACACCTGTTGACACCTTTAGCAACAGAGTACAAATGAATGAATGAATTCTGAGTCTACAAACTCGTTTATCTCAGACGTTTAAATTTTGTTAACATGCTGCTGCTAACGATTAATTAATGAGCAGATTTAACAAGCGAGCAAAAGCCACACTCAGGGCAAGAACCATATAAGAAAAACATTCATAAAATGACAACGGAAAAGAACAAAATAATCAAAAAGAAAATTAAAATGAATAATATTAACAGAACAACAGTGAATATTAAATTGGCTTTAATAAATTCTTAAACAAATTTAAATTTAAAAAAATGGTATTAAAAATAAAAATTTTTGTAAATGTTTGTAACACCTACGCAGACTTCTATAGACAAGATTTAATTTGTTTAATGATTAAGACTTTTTCTTCGATTTAAAATATCTGGAGAAAATCAACTATATAAGTGCGAGTCCAGTTGCCACATCGTCGTTCGTAAGCTATACCGCAAAACTGAAAAAATTGAGATAAGGATGCATTTTAGGCAAACTTTTTGAGATCTTTCGATCTTTAGAATCAATTTGCTTTTATCATTTATAGTTATCAAGATATGAGAGATCGACTTTGTTCTATACAACAATTTAGTGACAATCTTCGTAAGTTATTGTGTTCTATGTGCAAAAAATCATGCATATAGAACAAAAACCAAAGCTAAATATACAAAAAAAAATTTTGTTGTTGTTCTACATGCGAGTTTTTAAAATGCTTTTATTAGTTTCACTTGTAACAAAATAACAATGTCATAGTAATTTTTACGATCTTGAAGACGTCCGATCAACTTGATGGTAACACTTTACGTTACCATGACAACATAAACTGATGGATATAAAAATGGTCAGTGCCACGCCCATACTAAGTAAATACTATTTTTCAACCACTTCTACTTAAACAATTCCTATGAAACTTTGCACACACATTGATATCCTCTGACAGAAAAATTTTGTAAAAAGAAAAGTGGCACGCTCTTACAAAGAAAATATTATTTTTCAACTACTTTCCTGGCAGTACGATTCAATTGATAAAATAAGTTGGCAGTGCCACGCCTATACAGTGTAAGTAAAGTTTTTTTTATTGTATTCTATTTGCTGGCAAAAATTAGTTAAATAGCTGATGTTTCCTTGTAAAAAGCATCCACTTTCATAAAGTGGTAAAAGTGAACAAGAACGCTGATGAGACAGACGGTGTAGCGGCCTGTGGAAATCAGTAGTACTGATCCGTTCTGCTAATCTGATTTGAATATTCCAACACTCCACTCTTAATAAAAATAATTTGAATTTACATTAATTCAAAAATATTGAACTAGAAACCCGAAATAATAAAACAAATGTTCAAAGTTTTTTTTTGTTTTTAAAAAAAAAATTTGCACGACATACAAAGTTTTAGAAGGGATTTTTGCCACGTGCAAAAATTGGACAGTAGGAGGAAGAATCCGAAATGGCATAAGTCGCGCCCAGAATTTTATGTCAGATTCAGAAGTCAACTGAGGCGAAAATTAAGTCACAATTAAGCCATAAACAACGATATGTTATATGATGAGATCGGACTTTTAATCGTGGCGCAATATATAAAAAAAATTAGAAGTGCTGTCTTTTTGGGCGTGCTAAAAATTTTTTATTTTACAGATCTTGAAACGTCATTGATATACCTTTCAATCTAAGGTGTGGTTGGTGCAATTTCTTGTGTTTTGTATTGGAATCTACCTATTCTAAAGGAATTTGTATGTGAAAAAGAAAAACGAAGCGTAATTTTGGGGCGTGATATAAAAGTGAGATATTAAAAGCAAAATATACAAACCTTTGGAAGGGCTTTCTCGTCACGTTCACAAAATTGAACATTAGGAGGGAAGGATCCAAAATGGCATGCCAATTATGCCCAGAATTTAATGTCGGATTAAGAAGCCAGCCAATGAAAAACTTAAGCCACAGTCAAGCCATAAAGAACGACATAAAAACTAAAAGTGCGGTATTTTGGGGCGTGGCAAAAAAAATTACTGTTTTGGAAATGTCATTGGCATATCTTTCATCCTAGAGGGTGAGTGGTGAAACTTTTTTTCGAACCGCCTTAAGGTACATATTAGATAAAGGGTTTGTTCCGTGAAAGCACAGACAGTGCTTTTGCCTTCTCACAATACTTTCTTACATTTTGTTCTATATGCTATAAAACAAGAAGAGTTTCGTAAATAAATCCGTATAGAACAAAGTACTTTTTTAAAAAACGCATGGTACTCCTAGAAGAGTTTCCAAAGGCAAACATTTTTTTTTGACAGGAAACATCCCAAAGTCTATAACTCTCCTTGGTAAAAAAAATCGCTATAACTTTTTCGGTTCAGTTTTTTGTAATTAAAAACTAAACTTTAACAGCGATTTACCAAAAACACATTTTTATCATATAGAACACAATAACTTACGAACGACGACATGCTAATAGCTAAGGCATTAGGCTTTCTTTTGACTTAGCCTATGTTAGGTAATAATCGCATTAGACTCACTTAGACCTTTTTGGTGAATATAACACGCAACTGTACCCAGACGTAAATCTGCATTTTTTCACATAATATTTTTTGGTATTTGGTTAGAGTTTTTCAAATTTACAGCCTTATTCTGGCAATTTGGTAATAATAAATTTGTAACCGCATTTTTGTTACCTTATTGTAACTATTATTTGTTCCGGTATTCCGGCAACAAGGTAATAAAAAAATAATTCAACAAAAATGTGGTGAAAAAAATTTATATATTTTTGTAATAAAATTTAATTATTTAAATTTATTTTTTTTTTAATAAAAGGAAATTGTTGATTGCCAAAAAGTAAATTTATGAAAATTTTGGCTTCGCCCACAGCGCCTACTTTCTTCGCGATTTTATTAATATTGAACAAGGGCAAAAAATAAAATAGTTGCACATCACCCAAAAGTTATGGGAACAACAATCGTAGTGGCAAAATAAGCAATCGGCTATATTTGTGCTATTTCCCGGACTTTTAACACTTCCCGGGAAACGGCAATGAAAAATCACGTTACAGGGAATTCCCGGGAAAAGTTAATTTTATAAATGAAATAGATTTATTAAATGCAAATTGGCAAAATTTCGATTGTTTTATTAATGTGAGCATTCTTTTTAAATAAAAGCTAATGTAAAAGCAATTCTAAACCAAAATTTTAAGAATTTTTAAGTGAATTCAAGCAAATAGAGTTTATAGTTATTACAGAGTAGGAGATTCTATAAAGACTAATTGACGACTATATCGCAATTAGTTAAACAATTTATTTTAAGTCTTCCAAATCATTTTATAAAGAACTTTCCGTAATGTTTCTTATTTTTCTTGAAAAATTTCTAGGACGATTCTTATCGTTAAGTACAAGAAAGTTATAGTACTATAACTCAGCTGATCTGAATTTTACATATCCTGAGCCACAGTCTGTCTAAATGTCTTTGATTATTCATTTTATTTATATTAAAACATCTTCAGGGTTTCAATAATTGCGTCGACTTATAATAAATTTAAGTAGTGTCAACTCAAAGTTTTTACAGCTTCTATGAGCTTAAAATTTCCACTACATTTTCCCAAAAATGTTTACTAATTCTGCGGAAAATCACTCAAAGTTTGTTTAATATCGAATTATTTACTTTCGGAAACGATTAGAGAGCACTGTAACCATTGATACTTATACAAAGTATTCCACTTTGTTCTGTTATAGTGATAAACGACATCTATTACCAAATTCATCTGGCATCTTGGTATGATTTCAATTTCATGTAATTTTTATGATATTTCTGTATTAAAAAAATTTTATGGACATTTTACTGCCTGCTTATCGATGTCGAAGGAGTTCTTTCTTCCTTACAGTTACATTTGAAACAAGGACAAAGTCTTAGATTTTTTTTTGTTTCAAATGAAATTGTAAGAATGAAAAATGCCCTTCAACATCGATAAACAGGGTATTAGTATTTATTTAAACAGATATAGCAACTTTAAAAGCGAACTTAAACAATTTCATCGTGTAAATTTAGTCGTACAGTCAGTCAAAAGAACTTTTGTAATATTTAAAAAAAAACATTGAAAATTTTAATATTAAAGAAAAACAGGATTATAATACAAATTTCTTATATGAATCAAAATAATTTTTTTCTGTCATTTACGACATTATACATATATGTCAAAAAAGTCCATATATTTATGAAATAACGTGTACTTTTAATTTCCCGTTTTCCCGGGAAATTTTAGAGATTTTCCCGGGAAAACGGGAAACTAAAAGTAGACTTTTGGCGAGAATTCCCGATTCCCAAAACCCTAATTTTGCGAAAACTTATAACTTTAAAAATAGAGAAAAGTCTAATGGTATTTAAAAATCAGCAAAACTGTAAAAAGCCAAGAACTAGCAAAAAATAACTTTTACCGCAAAAAATAGCAAAATTTTGCGAAAAATTGGAAAATTGCTACACAAACCTTAAAATAGTTTTAAAATATCTAAAATTTTAAGAAATGCGCAAAAAAATGGGAAAAATTGCGAAAATGAAATTTTGCAAAAACTTGTTAACATACAAAAAAAAAAAACAGCATTGGTGCGACTTAAAGATAATATTGTTGTCGAATTTTGTTTTTTTTTGTTTTAATTGAATAGGACAATACGTTCTCCAGTTATATAAATATTTCTTGTAACTGTGAATTAATTTACTCAGTTTTTTGTTCGCTTCTAATTTTATGCATATTTAATTTTGAATAAAATCAAAAGTTGTGGATCGATTTTGATGAAATATGGCTTTTTTGTTTGAAATATAGTTTTCTATGAGCTGTAGAAAAATAACAAAATTTTTATTTTTTAAATTATTTATGAATGTGTTAAAATTAACAATTTTGATAAAAAAAATTTTTTTCAACAAGTTCCACGATATCTCTAAAGCTAATGAAAACAGTGTATATCTGGAAAACTAGAACAAATAAATATAAACTGAATGCATATTCGGATTCAGCGGCTGAAATTACATAAGAAACCATTTTCAGTTGCTCCATTCCAAAACCTTGTAAGTTTGTGTTTTATTTACCATGAGCTGGGAGGACGAATTAAAAAAATCTAATGTTGCTTGAAAATTTTATATTTATATTTATTTTATTAACTATTAGATCTACATAAAAGTTGTTAGAAAATAAAATGTTGCAAACTTCAGAAGCAACATTTTCCCCCTATAAAATTTGTTTGTGAAATTAATATATCGAAAGTTATGATGCAAGAAAACAAAATTTTATGGTTTTTCCCAAATTTGAGCCTTACCCGAAACCGATTGACCTGAAAATTTGGCTGGATCAGATTTTTACCCATAGAATTTTTTTTTTAAATAAGGGTCGCTCTAATGTAGATGTAATTAAGTGCATGTATGACATCGTAATCAAATGGATCTCAAATTAAGTAGCTCATAGGCACTTTTTACATAAAATAGCAAATTAAAATAAGTTACTGAACATTTATTCTTGACTGTTTATTTAAAACAGTGTTCGATAAGACCTTTAGTCCTTGCATGTGTATTTGACATGCTCTTAAACATGCAAATTTTGAACAAAAAAAATTAATTAAAATAATAAAGAACATTAAACATAGCAAAATATAAAACAAAACAAATAATATAGTTGTTAGTTTAATGCAAAAAAGTAAACAAATATTTAACCAGGCCGGAAAGAGCAGAAAAAGCAAAAAATAAATGCAAAAATAATCGATAAGTACCAGAGACAACAAGAAATAAAAATAAATTAAATAATTCAATAGAAATGAAATTAAAAGTCAATGTAAGAGTAATAGTAAAAGAAAGTAAATAAAGACACCCACCCCACAAGAAAAAGAGCAAGAACGTAAATCCAAGGAGGGTGCTGAAGGCATAGATGTTTCTAAAATAGTTTTAATGGAAAGTAAAAGAAAGGAGAGAGAAAAAATAAACGTATGATTACATAGAAATGTACAATCCTACATCATTGTTATACCCACCCCCTAAATTGGGTGTTGAGCTGACGTGTAATAACGCTAAAGTACTTTCAGCTCCTTCAAGTGCACTACAAGTTTGACACTGGCGTTGATGTTTTTGACATATTTGACATTGCATGTGATTATGATGACAGTACTTGTGTGAATTGTTTTTCATGCGTTGACTGTTTGTAAAAAGGCGAGTCCAGTTATCATCACCGCTACCAGACATCAATTTATCAAAACGATTTCCCATTATTATTTTCGAGAATTGTTGTAGTCGTTCAACCTTTTCGGTACTTGGGAACTAATGTCCGTCCAATCAATTATAATTATATTTGGCAATTTATCAGATATTTGTTTTTTTTACTTATTTTTGTTAACAAAATAAAATGACTAGACATAAAAATAGTTTTTAATTACAATTTTAGCAATAAATATGCAAATGTCTTTATAGGTCAGCAGCTCTTGAATTTGCATGTTTGGAAATGAATGCAAATTTCTTGGTGAGAAATAGGTTATACGTACATTAGACTGTAGCAGAAATATAAAGTATTTTTGTAAGGCAATTTCGATGAAAAAAATTTTTTGTCTTTTAAAATTTTTCGCATATCCTCGCCATTTACAGTCGGATCTTAGAGTATAATACATAGAAAAAGTTGTTCTCCTCGAGACAAAAAGATCGATATATTAAACTTTAAGATTTGACTGTAAATGGCGTAGATATTAAGAAAAATTTTAAAACGGCGACAGCTATTCGGAAAAAATTTTAAATTGGTCTGCTGCATTTTTGTGAGTTTTAATTTTCTGACATTAGGAAGGTAGATTAGGGTGGTAGGAATCGAGATCTGATGGATACGTACTAGAACTTGAGGCCCATGCCCCTTAAAGAAAAACATTGGTCCCCTCACCTTGCAAAAATACTTTATATTCAAAGGTGTACGGAGCACTTTTTTCACCTGTAAGGTGGTACGGTCTAACGTAAACACTGGGGTAAACATTAGGATTCGACGATTTGTACGGATGCAAAAAAATAAAAAATAAAAATCGTAGAGGTGAAATTATTTTACAAAAAATTCTAAGCAACTTTTCCCTAAAGAAACATGGGTTCAAGTCAAATCAAAGCACGATTTGGAAAAACATAGTGTGATTTAAAAGGCGTTTCAAATGGCTTGTTGCAGATGTCTAGTATATACTACTAATATAATACGACAGAATACGACAGTAGTGAGCCATAAAAAATTCTGCAATTAACTTTATTATCAATTTGCGTAAATTAATATAGTTCGGTAAAATTGTAATTTTGAATGAGGCAAACGAGTACGTTATGTCAGCCTTTAAACATTAAATACAATTTATGTACAAATGTCAGAATAAAATCATATTTATCATCTTTGAAAAAGAGCAAATTTCCTAAATTTTCGAGTTTTATATCTGCTTGCAAGCCTATTAACAAAAACTAAATAAATATTTTATAAACTTTGGGTTTGCTTCTTCATGTTGTATCAATTTAATACAAAGATATTGGATTCATGGAAATTACAAATTCACAGGTTCTTTACGAGATTGAGTGCAGAATATTTCAACGAATACTCCAAAACTGTCAGCCTACATATTTTCAAAAAAAATCTTTTTTGTGATTGAAAAAAATTTGGAATTTTTCAGTAATTTAAATTTTATAATTTATTTCTTTAGCCAGTTTTAATTTACTCTTATGTTTTTATCTTCCCAATTTTTAAAAAAATGTCATCCTTCCAGTTATGTAAGCGATTTTTTCCAAGTTTATTTTTTAATGGACTTTTCGGACTTTTGAACAATAGTTTCATAAGAATCCGTTGAGTAGAAGTAGTTGAAAACGAATGTGTATTTTCTTTGTATGGGCGTGACTATGCCCACTTTTCAGCTAGACCAATATGGGGGGGTTACTCTGTAATTCGAAACGAAAGAAAAGCATTCGCATTGCAATGTAAATAACATACAAATGCGATCAGTTTTCCTTTCGCATCGCATTACAGAGTAACCCCCCTGGAAGTACATCCTCTTGAATAGAGGAAAAAATCCGAAATCGGTTCATAAATGTCGGAGTTTCGAGGGAACATACTTAAAAAAATACATGACGAATTGATATGTTAGTAAAAATTCAGGTGAATAAGTTATTTGGGGTGTTCGACAAGAGATGAGCGATATTTCTGTATATGTGAATTAATCACTGTTACTATAAAAATCACGAGTCACAGTTGTGACCAAATTTGTCAAATCACTGCTACTTGCGAATTCGTTGTTTTCTATGGGATGTAACAATACTCAAATTTATGATATTTCTCCGTTTGTGTGGGTAATAACGTTAAACAACAAACGAATAATGTTGCTATTTCTTGTGTTCTTTCTTATTTCTTTTTAAAATTCAAAGTATATTTTAAGGCGTATTTAAATCTACCTTTGGTACATTTCTTCAGTGAAAAAACGAAAAAGTTGTATATGTACTACATATATAAGAATTGAAATTACATTCAACACAGCCACCTGACAAGTGGTGATAAGCAAAATACACGTGAGCACTGACGATGGAAGTGTAGCGGCTTCTGTTCTGCTGTGTGCGTTGAAAAATTAAGTTGATGTTAATTTTTCCCTTGTTCCTTGGAATATTAATCATGCCCAATCCTTTCTGAATTAAAACGTTACGAATTTTGCCTAATAATCAATTTGGATTCACGAAAAAAAAGAAAATTTGCGTTGTAGAGATGCATGTATGTTCTTGATAATTACCTTGTTATAAGAGAACTGAAAACAGTGATCACAGTCACAATTTTAAGTAACAGTGATTTTAAAATCACGTTCACTGTTCACGATGTTCTTTATAAATCATGGGATCGCTCATCTCTATCTTGGTTTCATATTATCGCTCACGGAAGGATAAGCAGACATTGCTAAATAGGCTCCCAAGTCAAGTCCTATGTCGGAAATGAATAATATAGAAATTATTCTTGAATTCCGTTAACCATTGCATACCATGTTTTTACTTTATGCACTTATAACTAAAATGAAAGAAATATCAATACTTGAAGTAAAATTTTATTGAATTAATTAATGGCGGATTTTGCTAACATTTGGATGATAAATACTAGTGGAGCACCATTTCCTAATGGTAAATCGATTTCGATTTCAATCGAAAATCGATTTTGTGCTATAAAAAATCGATTTTTCGTAATCGACTCTACGTCCGCGTTTTTATACTGAAATCGATTATAGGGCTTTCTAAACCGATTTTGTTTTAATAGTATCGAAAAAGGAAGAAAGCTCATTTCCAATCTTCAACCATGATTATTTCAATGGCATTCCTGTTGAATTCTGCCAGTGTGTGATCGAAATATAATTCCACTAGAAGAATATGAAACTCAAAGCAGTTTATCTCAACATATGTATGTATGTATTTATATGAAATTGCAAGAGAATATTAGTCCATCCTTGTGACATTAGTACTAAGTGCACGTTTGTTTTCATTGAATTTCTATGAATAAAATTTTACCGACCGTATTCTAAAAAAATTAATTTGTATTTCAAGTGTGCTTTAGTCAAAAGTTGTATGGAAATTTTGTTTTAACATACACTTCAAACCCAAATTATTTTTTTTTAGAATACGGCATGTTTAAAAATTTGCAAATTTATTTATTTTATTTTAAGATCGATTTTAAGGTTCGATTAATCGATTTCGAAAATCGAAATGAAAAAAGTTGATCGAAAATCGTTTTTTTTAATCCATTACCATTGCCTAGACTATATAATTAGGGATGTAAACGATTCCGATACCAATATACCGACGATACTTCAGATTTTCCAATACATCGATATCGGCGATATTTTACTGTCGATACGACATTTAAAAAAAATTTTTCAGTTTTTTTTTTAAACAAATAATTTACTTTTTGTTAATTTTACCATGAATTCGATTCGTTGTTTCTTAAATATTATTAATATCACATGTAAATATTAATAATATCTCACACTGTTATTTTGTAAAAAAAAATTTTTATTTTTTGTTAATTTTACCATGCATTCAAGTTCAATTCGTTGTTTTTAAATCTTATTACCAGCAAAAAAGACGCTTCAAAGTGTACTGCATATTTGGAGCATTTATAATTAGTTTTACATATGCTTGTCATTGCAAAAGTTCTCTTTTTCGATTACCAATCACCGAATTGGAAGCGATGTTAAGAAAAATTTATTTTTCAGCGTTCGATAATGATTTTTCCTCAAGGAAAAAGAATGAAAAATATCCAACTTGTTTATTTTTATGCGAATTTAAACGCAAAACTGTGTTTTCATGTAAATTTAAGTATGTTATTTAGAAGAATATTATTTGATAAATGTCCTTTAAAAATCGATTTTTTAAAAAGCATGGCGAGTATTTCTTAAAATTATAGAGGAATTAGAAATTTTTGTATGACTTAAATAAAATTTTACTTGCTTTTCTATTAATTATCTGCATATTTTTAATATAGATTTTTTGGAATTAATGAAAATCTAGTTCCTTAAAAATTACTTCCAATTTTTTATATTGGATTAATATAAATTTTAAATATTAATAATCTCTTAATTGTAATTTTGTATAATAAAATGTTAGCCTACTTGAGTTTTGTCAATTTAAACTTGAACTCAATTTCAAAATGCGTATCGGTATCGGAACCGGTATCGCCGATATTTCTTTTTGAGTATCGGTATAGGCAAAAACGCGTTTCGTTACTTCCCTAATATAAATATATGTATGTATGTATGTATAACTAACAAATTCATACTGATTTGACTAGTAGGAACATATAAATTCACACATTGTTGATATAACCTTGTAGAGATTAATACTGGCGCATACTATTTTAGCTTTAGGAGCTTATTTTAGGATATTCTACTTCCGATACCAATCTATGTATATGTCGATTGTAAAAGCCTCTAAGTGTCTTTTCACACTATGCCTTTTTAGCCTGGCTTTTTTTGACAATTTTCTTTTAAATCCCCTACGAAAAGTCACACACATTTACATTATAGACTTTTTAGCCATGCCTTCTTTGGCGATTATACACATGCTTAATGCTGAGAGTACGAAAATGACAGAGAGAAATAACAAAAAACCCCTCAAATTTAAATTTGTGCCTATTTTCTTACCCCGCTAGCTTATCACCACCTCTCTCTCTCTCAAATTAAAAAAGCTGGCGATAATATGCTTAGTCCAATCAACGCATTTTCGAATAAAGTGTGGTAAAAATTAATAAAGCAATAGAACAGGGGCCCATTTCTCAAAACTACAAGTAAAATACACACAAAACAACACTTTTACAAATTTTATTGTTGTTATGTTTGTATTTTACGTGTAGATTTGTAACTTGTACTTTTTGAGAAACGTGGCCCAGATGGCAAAATTTTTTCAGATTTGGAAATTATGAACAAAATATTTTCCATCATTGGCACACAAACTTATGTGAGAGCCTGTATATACAAATTTTACTTCATCTAAAATTGACATTGAAATTTATCTAGTAACGCACAGCAGCCGCGGCAGAGAGAAATGTAAACAATAGGTACATACACATAAAATATTTACAAGGTCGTTTTTGTTAGGGAAAATCCCTATTGATTTTTCATACCAATCGAAAATAGGTAGTATGTATCAACAAAAATAAAATTAATTAAAAACTACCGCAAAGCATTACTCAAACTGTACTACACTACATAAAATTAGCAATAAATGAATGTTTATAGTTAGTTGAAATGAAAATTACATTGCCATCGTGACCAACAAAAAATCCAGGCCTCTGATGAGATCTTTCGATGCTGCCGCCTGTGGCTCCCACAGCAGAGGAATGAGATTGCGTTGAAACGGCAGCTGCTGCTTGTTGAGATGATTGCTGACGTAAATCCTGATAACCTGATTCCAATTCAGTGTAAGACATTTTTCGCAAGAACTTCTTCTTTATCTATATTTGTCTTTGTTGAATTTGTGAAATGTGCCACGGCTTGTTTAGAGGTTTCTAAATTGAGGCGTGACCACTGCACCAGACAAGAGTTTTTGTGACTACTTTCAGTTGTCTGTTGGCTTTGAAGGTTAGTAATTGATGTTTTTAGTAAAGTTTTATTTGTGAAATTTTGTAATGAATGTATTTACTTGATAATTTTTCATACACATTCACATAACATAAAGAAAACACCAAAATTTCCACTGAAAATTTTAATTGATTTTTTTTTCACTGGTGGTCACCGTAAAGAAATCAAAGCACTTTGACCTCAGCAAACGATTGGTCAGTCCTTTCTTTTTTTATCCAACCTTTTGTAAAATGTTTAAACACTTCGCTTTTTTCTTAATAATATTTTACACTTTTCAATTTTTTTCCAAGCTTAAAAATTATGTAATTATTTCTGATTTTCTTTTGCTTAACACTGCGCACTCAATATGTATTTTTGCTGAATTTATTCAAAAATGTGATTTCTTGCGACTCAAAGTAATTCTGCTAGTTTACACATCATTTTTGTCAAATACCATCAAGCAACTGATTTGAGCAGCATATTTTTAAAGCCCCAGCGATGGAAACAACAACTACAGTGTCTGCAAACTTACTTCTTTGTAGATGTTTCTACTTTTTGCAGACTTTTTGGGGATTTCTCAATTTTTTCTGCGCATAGTCGATAGCAAAATCAGCTGGGTTTCTTTTCATCTGTATTCTAATGCCGGTAGTTTACTAGTTTTTATAAAAACTACAAAATTTGCTCGTTTATAATGCGAAAACGTGCTGGCATTGATAACAGATTTGATAAAAATAAAACGAATTGATAACAGAATTGATAAAAATGGAATGAATAAATAACAAAAGACAAATTGTAGACAGTGATGCCAACTTTTTCCGAATGGGGAAGAAATGTAAGAAAACTATTTCGTGTTAGAGCTCTGCACGAATATCCTTAAACCTGTGTTTAATATCGCATTTATATTAAAATTCTTGGACTATTATTATAACTTGCAAATATCTAAACTTAGGATCATTGGACTGATAATCTATTTCTTCCTCCTTATAGTTCAAATCCATTATGCGCCAAACAAGTTATTTGAGCAACTATGCTGTCTTCACAATAAAGTGTTTTCACTAATACATGCAAACTTTTTCAATTGCTGCACTACTGACCAGTGCGAATTAATACCAGTTGGCTTTATTAGTCCAGATGATCATCATCTGACTAGACTAAAACGTCAAACTCGATGTAAAAAAACTAAACAACAACTCTTAGTGCTGGTTCACACATGTTAAGTTATCTTTATAAAGTTTTAATTCAGCTGGGAGAGTGACAGAGAAATTTGTACTCCTTTCTCTGTATTCCTCACAGCTGAATCAAAACTTGATCAAGAAAACTGGACGTGTGTGAATCAAGTATTATAAATGCATTTAACATGACAGATTGGTCAGTGCTAGTTGTTGCTAATTAAAAGTGGTTTCATCCAATGTTGCCGAACAAAATTTTTGTCCGGACAACATTTTTTATACGTAGTTTGACGTCTCTCTTCTTTAGAGAGAGAAAAGGATAGAAATAATTTTGTTCGGAACATTTTAAGCTTGAATTGGCTTCATTTTAATTTTTTCCCGGACAAAGTTAAACTGAGTTGCCACATAAAATAATATTTTTATAGCAATTCTTTCATTTCTTATATTATTTCTATAAATGTGTTATGTAAGTAATATCATAGTATTTAGTTTAATAGTTATTAACATAAACACTTGTATTTTATCCAATTGCTAAACAAATTCGTCCGAGATGTTTATTTTTTATTTACATATAATAACATATGGTAGATTTGATTTTCCAGACAAATGATTCGAAATGAGTGAATTGCGTTGCAAAAAACTCTCAGTTAAAAAAATATTGTCTGGACAAAAATTTTGTCCGGAAACTATGGGTGAATCTACCTTAATAAGGCCACTTGTTATTAATACGCTTTGCTACCGACTTGATATTTTGAGAATAGTAAATGAGAATAGTAGAATGGTAGAATATATTCCGATTATAATTTGAATCTTTGTCCATAAAAAAGAATTAAAAAGAAACCTTATAATATCGAGCTTTAATCGCCAAAAATCTTAAGCGACATGCTTTTCGAAAGCCATTTACTGACGAAAATCGATTATATATATGATAATTCAGACTATTTGTCATACTATGTTCAATACCGTTACGGAAAAACAGCAAAAGAAATGTTAGCTTAAGTGCATTTTCCCTTTAAATTTTTGATTTGTTTCCATATTTGTAACTGCAAAGCGTCACTTAAAGCTGTTTTACACTATCTCACAAGCTCTTCGACTTCTGTATAAAATACATCTCTGATCAAATGCGTTAATGGAATTTTTAAAAAAATCAATAACATTACATTATATCTATAGTCTAAAAACAGCTTTAAGCTATTTTTAGACTATTATACAAACTGTTCGACTTCTGCACAAAATCCAGTTCTGATATTAATGTGTTGTAAAGATGTCAAACTTCATATAATAAACTCATGATACAATAATACAGGTACCACCACGACGACAACAAAGACAACACCAAAAACACACGTATTTTGTTGGTAGTAACATACCAGAAATATGTCAAATCTATTGTCTGTGAGTCGCACACATTCATAAGCTCCCTCAAAGTTACTAACACATACCCGTTGCTGATAGAAAAATACCAGAAATGTGTCAAAATCTATTGTATGTGTGATGCACACATTCTCAAATTTACTAGAACAGCTGAGCTTGTAGTGTTACCTGTTTAATGTACCTTGAATAAACCTGAACAAAATATCTTATATATGGAGTTTGTTATACATTTTCACGATTATTGCGTTTTTGTTGTAGAGATGCATAGACATAATTGTTGGATAATGAACAGAGCACGAAGTTGCTCGGCACATAGCCGGCTTAACAGCCGCCACCGAATTTTGTTCTTAAATTGCGCCGCCGCCGATGTATGCGGCTGTGATCGGCGCACGACTCAGCCGACAAGTGACTATCAAATATTAGTCCGGTACAAGTACAACAAAAAGCTTGATAATGCTTGTCAAAAAAATAATTTTTTTTGCAAGATATACATACTACGTGAGCCGGTCGACAGCCGACAATTTTCATTCAGCCGCCGCCGAGGAAAATTATCGGCTTACAGCCGGCGCTTATCCGCCGCTGGTTACTTTTGGGTAAGCCGCCGCCGACAATCGAATAATATCGCTTCGTGCTCTGATAATGAATATGCCCACGTTGGAAACAAAGTAGATTAATACAGGTAGTCGTAATACTAAAACAAATACTACATGACAAAAACAACATGGGTTTTTATTGTTGTTTCGTTGTACGAAGTTCCAAAAATCAAGTCTGGATTTATTATTGTTTTGAGTTTACTTTTTTCGTTATTTCTTTACACTTCTTTTATCACTTCAATAGGTTGTAAGAAATAAACAACTTTTGACAGTTCTAATAATGAAAATAGATAACCAGCTGTGTTTTCACCACTACCTGTATTAATCTACCTTGGTTGAAAAACGTATTCAAAATAAAACACTAAAAACAAAAACGAATATCTTGATATAAGCAAAGGAAAAGGAAGAAGAAAAAACGTACATAGAAAAAGAACTAACGCAAAACAAAGATTTTATCCAATTGTGAAATTTTAATAAACTGCTTGTCATCCAATTATTCAGAAAAGTTTAAATAGAAAAAAAGTTGTGCTCTTCCAAAAAATATTGGAATAAATATTTTACAAAATGTCCCAAATAGACAATATAATCATTCAAGTTAGAGCGCGATTACAATTGTTGGGTATTAAATTGTGGCTGGAGCCATATTATTATGATGAAGTTGGCTGTGTGGAATCAGAAATTGAGGTTACTGCTAGAGCTGTCGGGTGAATTTTGTGTAACTCTTTTCTTGTTAAATTACAGAAATTGGCTGATAGCTTTAGTCAAGACTTGGGCATGACCAAATCGAATTGCAAATTGGCTTTAGCAGAGTTACAAGAAGGTGCTCTTCGGAAATTAGCCGCTCGTAAGGAATTTGAAGAGACGGGTAAGATTAGTTTGTAATTAGTGAATGATAAGTTGATTCCGATTGTAGTCGAAAATCGATTTTCAATGCCAAAAAACGATTTTTTGTAACTGATTTTTAGTTGTCAACTTTATACTGAAATCGACTTTTGGGTCCGATTAATCGAAATTTGAAAAACGATCAAACAATGAAGTTTAGAAAGAGAGGTTTTGTGAACCATATATGTACATTTCTGTGTTTCAATATAGTAGAGGCGTTTTTCGAGTTTTAGTTATTTTACAGGAAAAAGGAAAAACAAAATAAAAACCCATTTTTAAATGGCTTTGGTAAATTTTCTTTAATCCATTTGCTTTTGCATACTTGCAATTAAGAAATAAAGAAAAGAATTTCAACAAATATTTAATCGTGTAAATTTAGTAAATAAAACGAAAAAAACGAATACTAAATTTACGCTATGTAATATGTATTTCATGAAATTCTCTTCATGAAACTTTTCTTAGTTGCTTATTGCAAGCTCAGAAAAGTAAATGAGGCGAAGAAAATTACAAAAACCACATGAATTTTTATTTCCTACCACTTTTTGAATCCATCTTGTTGTTTTCCAGTCAATTCTATTAGCAAATAAAGAAAGTTTCATGAAAAAATACAAATAAATAAAAATCGACTACAAAACAATCGATTTTTACCTTGGATAATCGGCTAATTAATCGAAATGAAAAGTGGTTGACCGAAAAGTTGAAAATCAATTTCTTGCTTAGTTTACCATTCGATAATTGCAATAAGGATAAATTTATTAAGGAAGTAGGAACTATTTTTTTATATATAATATTGGCGGGACCCATGAAGCTGGATGTACACATGAAATTAAAATGATTTATAAACGGCCAAGTGATCTGTTGTAAGTTCCAAGTTCTAAAAATCTGTTGACAGATGCCGAAGCGTGTTATATTTCAAGAAACTATTTTCCGTATTATTATTAACTTCTACGTCTGTATTTCTGGAACTAATTTAGAAAATATTTCGTTTAGTGACCACGATAACTCAATACTTTTTTTTAGGTTTCTGCTTGCAAAGACCGTCTTGCTACATGTATTTTTTCGTTTTACAGGTCTGGCCACTTTTAGCGTAAGACGCATCAACAACCAAAAAGGCACACAAAACATTGTAGAAGTTAAATGTGCCTTGAAAGCTCTGGGTAGTGAATTGCAATCAGTAGTGGCCAAATCATTAGATATAGTCGATCCAAGTCGTATTAAATGCATATCAGCTGGTAAAATAATAGATCCTGAAAAATCACTAGAAATACAAAATATTAAAAACAATCAACAATTAATGGTTATAATAAGTGAAGTGGATAGTGTAGCTGAACAAAATCAAGACGATGCGATGTATGATCGTATACGTAAAATCAAAATGGACGTGGAATCTATAGTCGACTCAAGTCGTCAATTGTTTGAGGTAAATTTTTGTGTTTTTTTAATTGAATTAATTTAATAAAAATTTAATTTGTAACAAATTTAGATGGAAGATCAAGATGGCAATCCAGTCTTTTTACCACCCGAAGAAAATCGTGCTCTCTTAATGGCCTTGGGTTATTATGAAAAGGCCCGTGCTGCGATGAAACGTGATCGTTATGATGAGGCCTTAGTTTTATTACTTGAGGCCGATGAGAAATTTATTACCTGTAATTCAAAATTTTTAGAATCAGTGGACAATTATGCTTTAGTTAATTTGGATATTGTTTGGTGTTACTTATGCCTAAAGGTATGTAATGATTTTTTTAACTCTATTAATTTTTATATTTTATTTACATTTCTACCACACTGTGCTACAACAGGAAAATATTATCATATCTATACTAAAAAAATGGCTCTAGATCTTTTTATTTACATTTCATTCCTTTGCTAATTGATAATACATATTTAAAATAACTTATTTTAAATGAAATTTATATGTTGGTGGTTAAGCATTGTCTATATGCATTTCATTGGTGCTCTACCAAATCGTCAGTAGACTTCAACCGCACTTTTGAACAGTTACAAACCACTTATCTTATGTACAGACTTTCAAAAACCATTTGAGAATTTACAAATGATTTTCAAAAATAAGCATAGTAGGCTTTGAAACTTATGCAAAACCCAATAAATAATTTGTATTCGATGTGAATCTATTTAGTTTTTCTACACCTAAAAAATAAAAACTAAAGAGATCCCCAAAAAACTAAAAAAATCGCCATAGCGAAAAAACAAAAAAACTTTAAAAAATTGCAAAAACTAAGAATATCGTAAAAAACGAAAAAAAATCGCAAGAAAATAGAAAAAATCATCAAAACTTAAAAAGTGGAAAAAATAGAAAAAAAATCACCAAGAACCGAAACAATCGCAAAAACGAAAAAAGTGCCAAAACTAAAAAAAATTGCTAATACTAAAAAAATCACACAAAACTGAAAAAATCGCAAAAAAAACGAAAAAAATCTTTATCTAAAACAAAAAAAGTCAAAACTAAAAAATCGCTAAAACTAAAAAATCGGCAAAAAAAATCGTCAAAAAAGAAAAATCGGCAAAAAATCGCCAAAAAAGAAAAATCGCAAGAAAAAAAACCGAAAAAATCATCAAAATGAAAACAGCGCCCAAACTAAAAAATCGAAAAAAATTAAAAAAAATAAACGAAAAAATTGCATAAATGAAAAAAGGACAAAAACGAAAAGGGGTATATGTATGTATGTGTATTCGTACGAAACCCTTCGTGTGCTAGCCAAAGTCGTACTTTACTGAATATAAAACATAATGCATATCTTGACAATGGCTACATTTTTAGTGACTTTTTAATCCGACATTAAATTCTGGTCCCCACTTATGACATCTTGGATCCTTCCCCCCATATATCCAATTTTTCGCACCTTACAAGAAAGCCCTTCTAAAACTTAGTATGTCTATCTTTTAATATTCTAAATTTTATTCCACGCCCCAAAAGTAATTCCCTTTTTTTCTACAGTTTTTTCGAGAACGTTGACGAAAACTTTCGATAATAACTCCGAAAATTGTTGTCGAATTGGTTTTCTAAATTGCGACACTCTCTTGGAATTTTAAAACAGCGTTCAATGGCGTAAATTTTATGGGAATCTAATAATATGATTATTTCGAACTTATTTGCTTTGGATCAGTTGGTTGAATTCCGAGATATTGTTATCACAAAATGTAAACATTTCTTAGTTAACTTTTTGTACCGATTATCGTAAATTTGATCAAAATCGGTTAAGTGATTTGTGCGATATCGATGTAAAAAATTATACCAATATTTTTTAAACAAAATTTTTAACTATGTATCTACTTCAAAACTTTGAAAATTTTCTATCGTTTTGAATTTAATATTAGTGGAAAATTAGTGCAAATTTAAATTAATACTTGTTGCTTATTTTTGTGGAGAAATTCATTGCTATTTAAAATATGTTTTAAAATAATTGATTAAATTTTATAATGCTCTTAATTTTTATATGTATATATTTTTATTTGCACACAATACTAAACTTTGCTTGGCTTTACTAAACTAAACTACTTTGCTTGGCTTTGTTAAGTTTAACAAAAATCTTAATTTTAAAAACTGCACCCATACATCTTATTGAAAAAAGTCATGCATCATAATTTTTAAATAATTTCTAAAAATACTGAACAATTTTAAAATCAAGCTAAAAACCACCATAAAAATTTCAAAATACAATAATTTTCTTTGCAACAAACAGAACGTTACGCAGTTACCTGATGCCCAACGTCGCCTAGAGTTGTGTGAGAAAAGTTTCCGCCGTTCGTATGGTGATAATTTTCAGCGTTTAATAACACTTAAAGGCAGTGCCTGTCCCGAAAAAGCTTTAATAATGCGTTTACATCTGTTACAAGGTGTAGTACTGTTTCATCAAAATCGCCGCAATCAGGCATATGAAAAATTCATTCAAGCTAAAACTGAGTTGGAGGCGCTTAAGGTCGATGAAAATTTAGTGGCGGCATTAGTAGAAATGGGCTATGAACCTTTTGAAGCCCGTTTAGCTTTACGATCTTGTAGTGGTAATATGGGACAAGCGATTAACTTTATACACGAACGTAAAGAAAAGTTGAAGGAGTCACGTAAAAAATCCAAAAAGGAACGACAAGTCAATGAGAATTTGTCAATAAAAAATAAAGACAAGGATTGGGTAAATCCTCGTAGTGTATGTACACTAGTGGAAATGGGCTTTGAGCGTGATTTAGTGGTTGAGGCTTTAAAACGCTGCACAAATGATGTGCCCAAAGCTGTAAGTAAACGACATAAATAATTTATATTAAATCAATTTATTACTTACTCTTGCTCATGTTACATACAGGTGGATCTTTTACAAAACAAAGCCGACGAATTGAGGCTTAACTTACCACCCGCTCCAGCAGCCGATGATGATATTTTGTTACAACTCAAACAATTGGGTTTCACTGAAGATATGGCACGTTTTGCTCTAGAAACGACACAGAATAATTTAGAAAATGCCATGGAGTTTCTAATTAAAATGTTCGGCAATGAAACAGAATTGGTGGCTGCTATGGATCGTATGACAGCTGCTGCTGCCAGTGACAATTTCGGAGGACCCTCTACATCTTCCGGTGCCAATTCTTTGATAACAAAAGCTTTGGATAAAGCCCAAAAAGAAATGGAATCAGTAAAAGCCTACAATCGTTTTACCGAGGAAATGACTGACAACGAAGAGGACTATTTGGATTTACCTTTAGTACAAGAGGAACAAATTCTCGCCGAATATAAACACATACTTGAACAGTAAAGTGTTTCAAATTACATTTCTCTTAATTTTTTCATCACTTTTTTATTAAGTTTAAAAATTATTTGGTTTTTTTTTTGACTAAAAATATGGAAATTATTGAAGAAAATTTATACATATTTCACTTGCTTGTTTCTAGTTTTTGGAGTTATGACATTGTTTCAACAAATAAGTGATATGTATTTGAGCATTTTTTTAAAATATAGATTTAATGTTGTACTAAACAAGCAATAAAATTTTTATTTTTATTTATATTAAGGCTGAGATGGCAGTTTTGTAGTTTTTAAAATTTCTTTAATAAAAATTAATATTTACTATGAGCCAATAACACTATGAAACAAAATGCACTTTTTCACTGGCACCTGATAACCACTGATTCTGGTAGAGGGCAAAAACTCCCCTTCAGCGGCGATGAAATGTTCTACAAACATGTTAATCGCTTACAAGATTTCCTATCATATTTTTTGTTTTGACCGATTTCTAGCGCTCAAATAAAGCTTCAATAACACTGCAACAAAATGAAGTTTTTGTCATGACCTTTGATTACCACTATATTTTTTTATAGGTTATGATCGCCTAACTAGAAAAACAGTCAACATTTAAAATTCTATGGATACGTTTTCTTTAATTTTTTTTTGTGTAAAATTTGGGATTTCTTAAATTTAAATAAAAAAACAATTAAAAACTAAGAATAATCGTGTCTGTCGTGCCCTTCGAACTAATTCAATTAGAGTGAAAATTTTCGAATCTTAGTTGGTGTCACCAAACCACATATTTTACAATGTTTCGAAAAATATAATTCATGTTTCATATTAACATCCTACAGTGTTAGTTTTATTTCCCATGCTTTTTATATCTCGGTTTCCCTGTATTAATTTTAAAAAATATTTATTTAAATTTTCAAATTAGATAGATAAGATATAAAACTTAAAACAAAAACTATTTTCTTTTCAAATTAAATGCATTTTTTATCGGTAAAAAAGCTAAGTAAAACGAAAAAATTTGTTCGGAAGTGAATGTCAGGACACCAAAACATTCGGAAAAGATTCACTTTCACATGAATGTGAAAGTCATGACACACGAATATTACCTTTAAGCCGTTCTAACTTTATTTTTTTTATTTACTCAATGACCTCGGAACTATTCACACCGCAATGATAGGTTAGGTTAGGTTAGGAGGGCAGTCACGACTGAAGAAGTGACTCACATGGGTCCGTTGATTCGGTACCTTTGTGATACCCTAGAGCAGATAGGGCGTAGAAATTACGATTGTCCTGCCGCGGTGTCAAACCATCCCGATTGAACTAAGTACGAGGATAGCCTGACTAGCCCTACATTAGCCAGACTGTCTAAGTCTGGAAATATGCTAGCGCCTAAGATTCTCGTCTTTAAGCTGGCTAGAGCCGGACACTAACATAGAAGATGGAGAACTGTCTCCCCCTCTTCCTCATCATTACAACTTCTGGCGTGGGTCCCAATATTCCAGTGCCCTGTGAGCACTGTTACTAACAGTTTCGTTCGACCTTTACCGAGTCTGAGCAGATCCTGTGTCATGCTGAGGTTGTAGTGGGGCCACGTGGACATAGCCACGCGGCAGGTGCCTTCGCGTTCCCACCTAAGTATATTGTGCCAGCCTGTATGATTCAAGCTGTATCAGTACTTTACAGTGTGATAGAGGGATGCCAACGAAGTAGCATATCATAGAGTTGCTCAATGTCACGCCCTGTTTGGCAATTCCGTCCGCAATATTGTTTCCGGGACAATGTGAGTGTCCCGGAACCCAACCCAGTGTTACTCTCGAATGTCTCGCTATCTCGTTTAGAGATACTCAGCATTTGACAACCGCCAAGGAAGTGGTGTCTACACCATTTATAGCGGCGATGGCCGCTTTGCTGTCGGTAAATATATAGATATCTTCCGATATCCTATAGTACCTATGCCATCTTGCGGAGATTTCTGCTTGCAAGGCGCTACAGCTATCCTGAAGCCTAAATGGAACGCTTACGTTGAAGTTTTCCACATAGAAACCTCCGCCAGTTCTGTTGCCCCTTTTGGAGCCATCCGTAAAGACTTTGATCGTTCCATCAGGGCTGAGGGATGAGAAGTACTGTTCCCTGCTGGGAACAAGTGAGAGGAATAGCCAACCAAAGTAAGGCTTAGATGTGCAATAATCAATATTGTTGTGGTTTCCTTGATGCTGTCGCAGAATCCTGGAGTGTCCATAATTAGTTCGTGACCATGAGCATGTAGCGTTCAGCCTGATCGCCGAGAATAAAGCTATCTGCTTTGCCATAACCTCCACCGGAAGCCAATTCATCATAGTGAAGAGTGCTTTCGTAAGAGTCGACCTGAGCGCGCCTGTTATCAGGGTCGCTGCCACCCGAAATATTTTATTGAGTGTTTTGCGATGAGAGTCTTTCTCTACCGCTTCCCACCAAACTAATACACCATAAAATAAAATAGGCTTGACTACCGCTTCAAAGATCCAGTTGATCCCTCTGGGCTCTATGCCCCAGTTGCGACAAATGGCTCTTTTACACGTATAGATAGCCACGAGGGTCTTATCCGCTCTATACTGGGTGTTTAGGTTCCAAGATAGTTTGCTATCTAGGATTACACCCAAGTATTTGGCGTTATTAGAGACCGTTAATGTGATCCCGTTGAGTATAGGAATCACAAAGTCTTCGGCTTTGTACTTTCTAGTGAAAAGCACCAATTCAGTCTTAGCTGGATTGACGCCCAGCCCAAAATTGACACTCCATTCACTAACGAGTGCCATTGCGGACTCCATACACTGAGAGATTGTACTGAGGTGCTTGCAGAGATGGCTACCGCCACGTCACCAGCGTATGCGACAGTCTTAACCATCCTACGCTCCAGACTTAGCAGCAGAGAGTTAATAGTCCGATTCCACAGGAGTGGAATAAATATACAAACATCCGAAATACACGACAAATAAATTTCTAATGGTCAATTGCTGAAATTAAAGGTTCAAATTTCGAATGATTGACCAATAACTTGTTGTTCTTAAAAAAACAAAATAATACAAAACTTTACACTTGGCTGGAAAATAAAAATGTTAAAATAAGCAATAATTATAAAGAAGTCTATAAAAATTATTTGAATAAACAATATACATATGAGGGGGTTAGCGCACAAGGGGGTCAAGTGCTAAAACTAAAAAATTGAGTTAGAAATTCAGACTTGCAACTTTATACATTACGAAGCCAACGGCTCCATGAAAAATGGCCCCAAACCAAAAATGAAAAATGGGCCCAAACTTTTGTATTGAAAACAACAACAAAACTTTTAGGGCCATTTTTCCTAATTTTTGGGGCCATTTTTCATTTTGTTATTTTTTTAAATTGGGGCCATTTTTCCTATATTTTGGGGCAAATTTTCATTTTTAAGTTTGGGGCCATTTTTCATTTTCATTAAAATGAAAAATAGGAAAAATGGCTCCAATTTAATAAATTAAAAATGAAAAATGGCCCCAAAAAAGGAAAAAAACGGCCCAAAAATCGTTTGTTGTTGTTTTCAATAGAAAATTTGGGGTAATTTTTCGGTGCGCCTCCGCTTTTCGATATACCTAGAGGAAAAATCCCTTAAGCTATAAAGAAATCCTTACTCAGCGAAGCCGCTTTTCGATATACCTAGAGGAAAAAGCCGTTAAGCCCGGCCGAAGGCCGGCTATGCACGAATCTTTATTCAGCGAAGCCGCTTTTCGATATACCTAGAGCAAAAAAGCCTCAAGCCCGACCAAAGGCCGACTATGCAGAAATATTTCCTAAGCTCGTTTTACGAAAAATTGTCCAAAAATAAGAAAAACGGGCCTAAATTAAAAAATTAAAACTGCCCCAAAATAGGAAAAATGCTCCCAAATAAATAAATAAAAAATGGCCCCAAAAAATTTTGTTGTTGTTTTGAATGAAAAAATGTGGGGGCCATTTTTCATTGGGGCCCCAAATATTTTCTGTTGCAAACAACAACAAAAAATTTTGGGGCCATTTTGCCTATTTTGGGACAATTTTTCATTTTTAGTTTGGTGCCATTTTTCATTTTTCAGTTTGGGGCCATTTTTAATTTTTCAGCTTGGGGCCATTTTTCAAGGAGTCGAAGTCAACACTTTTAGTATGAAATGTATAGGAACAAAAAACTTTGAAGCTTAATTACACAGAATTTTCGTTTTAGCACTTGAACCCCTTGTGCCTTAAGCCCCTCATGTATGGTATATATGTATGTGTATATACATATTTGTTTGTTACCGTTTGATTTAAATTATTGATGTCCGACTTAAGTGGGACTCGAACTAAGGCTGTTCAATTCACTACAAGTTTAGAAGCAGTTGCGCTTATCACTTTGCTGTAGCACTACCTAAAACATCGACAAGAGGTCAACATTAGTGTTGTGAAAGTATTGAGTATTTGAGTACCGGGTACACAATACCGAACTTATTTTTCGGTACTCGATATCCAAAAGTAGCTACTCAATACTTTCAGAGTTGTATTTTCTAGTTCAAAAACGAAACTTTTACTTTTAAATAAATATATTAAAGTAATACAACTGTGTTGAAAACATGCTTTTAAATAATTTTAAAGAGCTATTACCTAAATAATTGAAATAATCGAATATTTAAATAATTTTAAAGGCCCTATTTGTTCATACATATCTCAATAAGCGAATTTTAACTCATTAAACATTTTGAAATAAAACAGCCGTTAAAATTATCGAGTAGTATCGAGCACCCAATTGAACATGTATCGAGTAGTATTGAGCAGTCAAATGTAACCGATTTTTACGATACTAGTCAACATATTCATTTATTTGATTAAAGGCCGAACGTTGTCGCTTATATTTTTCTTAACAAAGTCTGGTTGAAGACAATATATAAGACATTGTCGCTTATCTTGTCCTCAACAACTTTATTGAAGACAAAACGTGAGACACTTTTGCTCATATTGTCCTCAACAAAGTTGGATTGATAACAAAATGTAAGACATTGTCGCATATCTGGCCCTCAACAATTTTCTGAAGACAAAACGTAAGACACTGTCGCTCATATTGTCATCAACAAAGTTGGATTGAGGACAAAATGTAAGACATTGTCGCTCATCTTGTTCTCAACAATTTTAATGAAGACAAAACGTAAGACATTGTCGCACATCTTGTTCTCAACAATTTTACTGAAGACAAAACGTAGACATTGAAGCTCATCTTGCCGCCAAAAGTTTTTAATAAATGACATCCAGGAATTCGTCGCTCAGATTGTCGCGAACGATGATTTGATTTATGCTGTCGACAGAGGGAGGACAAGTCGTATAAGAATCGTCGCTGACAATGTTGTGCAAGGCAATCTGGCCAAATGGGTTATTCTAATCAATTTCTTTAGTGGTATAATGTGTTGATCTCTAATATTCTGACCCGCTTAAAGCTTTTATTCTACACACCGAAAAAAGATTGGTTGGAAAGCGGTTGGGCCGATTAAATATTAGTTGAATAGACTATATTTCAACTCACGCTATCAATTTTCTATGAATCCAAAAAACAATCCATGTTCATTATCATAAAAGCAAAATTGTAATAAATATATCATTCTGACAATTCTTAAATTGATTAGATCAACCGATCGTATGCTTTTGTCATGACTAAGTAACGAATATGATGACCTCAACCGAATAAAATATTATGAATTGGATTTTAGTACCAAATATTAGTATTTCCAACTAAAAAAAAAATTTCTTTTTAAATTTATTTTACTTTTTATCGGTTGTTGCAACTAACAAGTGATTACATTTATTATCATGTGATACACCTAACCGATTAAACGGTTCGCATTAGCAATTATTAATTATTGTAAAATAACTTGTTTTTCAACAAGAATTCTATGATAATTGGTGCAACTGCCAAAATTCGATTGACAACAATTTCGGTTGTCGCAAAGAATCAGAGAAAATTCATCTTTTTGTATGAAAATCTAAAAATTGGGTGGAAATGTGTCGTCTTTTAATCACTAGTTTTACTTGGAAATATACCTTCTTTGCAATTTATTTTGAACTAGAGGATACAGTTCACTATGACAAAGGCGATAACATGTCAAGGTCGTAAGTGGAAATAATCCATTTTGAAAAATCACTACTCAATTGTTTAATTTTTTGGATTCGGTACACCAAAAGTGAAAAGGAGCCCCATAGTTTTCGCTACGCTGTCCGATAGTAAATCGCAAAACGAACCACAAAATTAAAAAAACAGCTAAAATAAAAAAAACGGCCAAAATTAAAAGAAAGATGCTGAAACAAAAAATGCACCAAAACGGAAAAAATTTCAAAATATTAAAAATTTCCCAAGAAATAAAAAAAAATCGCCAAAACAAAAGAAAATCGTCAAAACAAAAAACTTCAAAACTAAAAAAAAACCCACCAAAATAATTGCAAAAAAGGCCCAAAACTAAAAAAATAAAAAAAAAACGCTAAAACTAAAACTCCAAGGTTAAAAATAGCCAAAACGAAAAAATCGCTGAAACCAAAAACATCGCCTAAAAAACCTAAAAAATTGCCAAAAAACGAAGAAAAAAACGTCAAAGCTAAAAAAACAAAAAAAAGCACTAAAACGAAAAAAGCACCAAAACGAAAAAAATCGCCGGAACTGAAAAAAATTGCCAAAAAACAAAAAAAAATTTGTCAAAACAAAAACCCCTATAAAACGAAAAAAAATCACCAAAAACGCCAAAACTAAAACAATCCAAGCTGAACTAATATCAAAAACGAAAAAAGCACCATAACGAAAAACTAATCACAAAAAAAAAAAATGAAAAAAGTCAAACCTAAAAAAAATCCTAAAATTGAAAAAAGTGCCAAAAAATCTCTATAATGGAAAAAGCGCTAAAATAAAAAAAAACCCTAAAACTAAAAAAAAATCAACAAAAAAACCCTAAAACTAAAAATCCAGGGATAAAAAATAGGCAAAAAAAATCGCCAAAATAAAAAGCGCTGAAATGAAAAAAATCGTCAAAACTAAAAAATCGCCTAAAACGATAAAATGGCTAACGAAAAAAAACGCCAAAACTAAAAAAATGCGCTAAAACGAAAAAAGCACTAAAACGAAAGAAATCGCAGAAACAAAAAAAAATCGTCAAAACAAAAACCCCTAAAACGAAAAAAAACTAAGATTAAAAAGTTCCCAAAAACAAACAAAAATCGCCAAAAAGAAAAAGGGTATGTGTGTACGTACATATGTATATACAGTAATCCCTTGATTTACGTTGTTTCTCTTTACGTCGTCATATTTTGTGTACCTTTCAAATTTGATTTGCGTCGTCAAATTTTGTGTGCCTTTGAAATTCGATTTGCGTCGCCGTTTGACTTACGTCGTCTCAGTTGCTTACACGCAATTTACATTGTGACTTTTTCGCCTGGCTTTAAATGCAGGCTTTTTTAGTTTGAGAGAGAGAGGTGGTGAGAAGCTAGCGGGGTAAGAAAAAAGGCACAAATCGAAATTTGAGGGGTTTTTTGCTATTTATTTTTGTCATTTTCGTACTCTCTGCATTAAGGCATGGATAAAAAGTCTGTAATGTAAATGTGTGTGACTTTTCGTAGGGGATTTAAAAGAAAATTGTAAAAAAAACCAGGCTAAAAAGTCATGTGCGAAAAGGCACTTACAATTCATTAGCAAAACCCGGGGAATCTCAGAGTTTAGTTAAAATCTTTGTTTTTACAGAGTTTTTGTGCGGTGATAGCTACATACTTCCATTTACACATGCAAGCTATTTATTTTGATTGTCATACGCAATGGATTGAAATATTATAATAAAGTTAATAGTTACGTCGCCGAAAATTTTGTTCACTGTCATTTCGATTTAAGTGGCCCCAATTATAAAAAGAAAAATACATGCAAATTGTCAATTTTTATTATGTGCAATATCGATTCGATTTACGTCGTCATTTTCCTGAACCAATCGCGACGTAAATCGAGGGACTACTGTAAATAGTATATGTACGGGGCCCTCGTGTGCTAGTCAAAGTCGCACTTTAGTGAATTTATTTTATTCACATTATAAATAAAAAGTCTATTAATGACGGCTAATTAATAATTGTTGTTTGTTTTATAATCCAATTTGTATATTCTAAAAAGAATTGAATAATCTCTATAATTTCCCCCTTTTAACATGACTTAACAGAAATAAATACTCGTATTACTGTTAAGAAAATTAAATATTAAGGAGCAGAATTTTCAATAAAAGCTACAATTAACAGAATGTACAAAATATAGACACGAGTTGCCGGTTGATTGACTTTTTTAAATAGAAGTTGACTAAATGTTGGTTAGATTTAATTTACGATATTTAATTTTATATTCAAATAAGTACTTTGTATTTTAAGCTGAAAATATTTAAGTTACGTAAAATGTAGAATACAATTTTGTTTCAAGCTTTTGGGACTTAAATTTCTGTTCTAGGAGATTTTCTTGAGAACTTTTTTTTTTTTTAAAACATGCTTTAGTTAAGTTAGTTTTCTAAACCAAACATGTATTTTCATTTAAGATAAGATAAACATTTTTATTGCAACAAATTCGTTGAAATAAAATTTTTATGAAAATTTTCAAATAATTTCTTTTGAAAAGATCCTCATTTCAAATACTGATCACGTAGATTTTGGTAAAGGCAATATTTTTATATTGTTCTGTATGATTTTATAAGAATGTGCTTACAGATCATTTGATTGTGCGTATGTATGTAAGTTTATGTATTCATTCTGACTGTAAACTGGTTCTTTTAATCACTAGTGCGAAGATAAAGAGAATATTTAGTTCGTCATGTTATTTGTATGCTAATGATTTATTTTGTGAGTGTTAACAAATCTTAAAATTTCGTGTAGCTCATTGTTGATACGTTCAGATCTTTGCGAGATGAGCTAGAAAAGGTTCAAGCTAGAGTACATTTTGTGTCGCTGTTAAGTGTCCGTCCGTATGGAAAAAAATACAATTTTATTTTATTAAGCAAAAAATGTGGAACTATATGTAACACGTAATCAAAGGTTACTACGTTCTATAATACATATTATTGAAGTAACGGAATAACAAAATTCTACTCGATCAGACACATGCAAATGCTAAACATCCTTTAACCCACCAAACACGACCTTAAAACGGATGAACAGATTAGAACAGGGAATAGAATAGGGAAAAGATCTGCGACACCTAGCGGATATTTTGTGCAATACACTGACAGAGAATGTGTGTCGTTGTCTTATCCTCTTCCAAGCATAACTGGGGGTCTACATTAGCCATGAACTTGGTATGAACATCATGTCGGACATCGCATATGGCTAATGTAGACCGCTCATGTCCATGTTTCGTCCATGCTCTGACATCGAAGCTCGAACATATGGCTGAGCATCAATGTTCGCCATGAGATTCGCCGTTAGCAACCATTTTTAATAAAAAGAAAAGAGACAGAAAGAAATTGTTAAATATTCCATTTCTATTGCACTACTACCAAATACATTGATAAGGCAGAACATGGACATCGTACGTATTCACCACAACAAAGAAGTTGATGAATTTTTTGCAGTTGCTCTGCCGGCGTCATGTTCATGTCATGTTCAAGTCGATGGCTCGTGAAGACGTAGGGTAAACGACACAAGGGTGAACAAATTGGTTACTTTTCCACAGAGGATAGTTTAGTTCAAAGTGAGAGAGAAAACCAGTACCAAGTCATAAATCATTCCTGCTGAAGTTCAGGATGCCACTATATGAAAATGGCAGCATAAATGCTTTTGGCTTGCCTCAAACCAGAAGAGGGTAGCCACACTTCCCTTGCTGTCGAAATGTCATTTCCTTTGATTAGAGGCCCGACAGTCCATCAGTTTACGCCACAAAAGGGCTCTGGGCCCATAAGCGGAGCAGTAGAGGCCCTTCTGGCCAATTTACCCGCTTCCTCCTTACCCGGATAACCGATGTGCCCAGGTTATTCAGTAAATGGAAACCTTGTTCCATATCGATAGCTCATGTAGTGAGTCAAATCACTCTAGAACAAGCTTGAAACGGCATCCCAAGAAAGGAGGGACTTAAGGGATGCATGACTTTCGAAAAAGATAGCTATGTGCTAAAATGAGTTGTGAATCATAATACAAAGAGGGACAAATCGCCCCACCGATTTTCAAAAACAAATTATGGGACCCAACTGCAAGCAAACCCTTTGAAACAAAATAATAATTTAAAAAATCGGTTCATTAATGGAGGAGTTATACGATAATAAATATTTGTGTGAGAAGAGAGAGGGGGAGGGGCAATGGCCAGTCCGATTTTCGAAAAAATATGGGATTAAACTGCAATCAAAGCATTTCAAACATAAAAATAATTTTGAAAATCGGTCTATAAATGGAGAAGTTATACGATAATTAATACTTCCGAGGGGGGGGGCGGCAAATTGCCCCGCCGATTTAAAAAAACTTATTGGACCAAACTGCGGGCAAAACCTTTCGAACAAAAAAAAAATAATTTTTAAAATCGGTCCATAAATGGAGGAGTTATGCGGTAATCAATATTTTCCGGGGGGGGGGGGGGGAATTTTCCCCCGATTTTCGAAAAAAAAGTTTGTGGGACCAACCTGCAAGCAAGGCCTTTCAAACAATAAAAGAGTTCTTAAAAACGGTGCATAAACGGAGGAGTTATGCGATAATCAATATTTTGGGGGGGAAAGCCCTTTCAAACAAAAAATTTTTAAAATCGGTTAAAAAATGACAGAGTTATGCGTGTACAAACATAAAAAAGTAAAAAAACATGCACACGAACTGATAACCTCCTTCTTTTTTGAAGTCGGTTAAAAAATGGTTGAGTTGGGTCGTAACATTGACAACTCGATCTAGTTGAGTTGTGAATCATAATAGGAGCCTAAATTAATACGAACACACTTGGTGATCGCAAATATTTCCGCCAGAAATACCGTGGGCCGTTTGCCCATCGGCACAGATATTTTAACGTTGGGTCCACAGACTCCAGCGCCATCTCCATCTTCTATTTTGGATCCATTCGTTTAAAAACATAAACTTCTGGAATCCACAGTGGGACCATTTTCATCCCACGTTGCCCTAACCGGAATTCTGACACTGAATCTCCTGTCAAATCTCAGTTCGCAGTTTATCCTGTCACTAGGCATTCCTAGAAGCCCTCTGTAGGGCATAGTGCTCAAGATCGATGAGTGGCCGTTGCCGATACAATGGGCAGAGTTACCGAGACCCATCCTATAAGCAGCCATTGCAGCGGAGGAACTTATAAAGATTTGTATGTGTGTTAATCTAATTAAGGCTATGGACATGACCTCATTGAGCCTGTAGTAAGAAGCCACGCCAATCTCTGAACCTTGTAGAGTTTAGTTGTCGCCGCAACCTGTCGGGTCTTCTGCCACCATACAATTTCGCTGTACGTAATGATTGGCGCAACAATCATTGTATAGATCCGTATGTCCATTTTCGGGCTCATGCCCCAGGTGCACCCGCCACAACTCTTCACCGCCCAGATCGCTCTACTGGCTTCCTTTTCTGTGCTACGCAGTCAGCCTACTATCAAAATAACCTCCAAGTATTTGACTTCGGTCGAATAAGGCATATTGCACCCATTCAGCGATACTGTACCCAGAACAAGTTTTCTCCTAAGAGAAAAAAATACCGGAATAGTCTTGTCAGAGTTGACCGACAGGCCGTGTCTCCCACACCATATCATAACAGTGCACAAAGCATCGTTCATGGCGTCTGAAAGAACATTGCCGAGTTTGCTAGTTGTCATCACAATCACTTTATGTGCTTGTTCACTAAGAATGAGGAGAAGTTGATCAATCACTACTGACCAAAGGGGTGACTGCATTAACCATGTCGTTACCCATAGAAACAGTTATGTCCCCGCTCCCAAGCATACACCTAATCCATCTCACGGAAGCGTGGTCAAGACCTTTTTGCCTAAGAGAGCAGTCTATTGAATCATATTTTGTATTATCAAATGCGCCATCAATGTCTAAAAAGGCACACAGCGCGATTTCCCCCGACCCACGTGCATAGGGACTGTATTCGAAACCATCAATCTAATGTGCAGATCAATTAGTTTCTCCATCGTTTTCAGCAAAAAGGATGTTAAACTAATTGGTCTGTATGATTTGGCCAAGTTTTCTGGCCTATTGCCCATTTTAGGTATAAATACAACGTTAACTTTCTCCCATAGTAGGGGAATGCGTCCCTAAATAAGGCAGCGAGGGCACAAAGAAGTGTATCAAGGCATCTTTGCAAGAGTGCTGGAAAGATACCATCCCAGAGCCTTAAAAGGCTATTCGCATTGAAAATGACTTTTGACCATTTGAAAGCTCCTCTGTACAAAACAGGAGAGCCGTTCGTCGCGTCATCATCCCTCTGAACCTTGAGAATCGAGTCGGCCTTCTTTACAAGGCCTATTTCACTAACATGAGAGCGGTAGAGAGTTTTATGCAATCTCGCTGCTGTTGGAGTATTCACGAATAGATTATGTGGAATGAGTACGACAAAACGCAGCGCAGCGCCACACTTTTTGCGCTTTACGCAAAGAGCGAAGCCAATTTATTATTGCGCTTGCTCCGCGCCAATATTTTTGCGCTGGCCATAAAAGAAGCAAGCGCAAAAAGCAGCATTTTCCTTTGCGTTGCGCGTTTTTTGCGCAATGCGCAGTGCGGTTCATATTCCCGGTTCCGATATGGACCGGAGGTTGGATCAGCAGTGCGGTTCATGCTTCCACTTCCTGTCCGGACCGGAAGTTTGACCCGCCTAGGGGCATCATAGGCGCTGCAGGAGCCAATTTAGAAATTTAATTAAACCACCATATTTGTATGGGATCAATAATAAAACTCAAGCTAACCACAAACTAACCATTGCTATAAAAAAGAGCATGTGCCGCTCAATATGTACAATGCACACAGCAAAGCGCTAGACCAAAAAAATAAAATGCGCATTGCGCAAAGAGTGGCACTAATAAGACGAAAGCGTGTGCGGTGAGCATACCAATAGCTCTTTTTTCCGCTCCGCTTTTTTCGCTTGTTCGCATTTTTAATACGCTTGTAAGAAGTGCGCAATGCGTAATGAGCAAAAGGAGTGCGCAAATTCGAACTCTGGCCAAGATCGGTTTAGATACACAGAAAGAAAAAGGCCATACTAAATTCACGTATGTATTTTCTACTTACTTGAGTACGAAGTCGTACTTAAAAATTTAAGTACAAATAACACGTAAATGCACTTAAATCAAGCCGAAAAGGGGATTGCTTTAGAAAACCAATCCTGGAGTTTCTTAAAATGAGTAATAAATTCTTAAATCATGTAAAAAATTGTGAATTAAGTACAAAATTCTTATATTGAGTACAAACATTGTTATTTTAAGTGCGGTATAGGGCCCAATATGGTCGGTCTTGATGATCGATTTATACTTTCTAATTTTTTCCATGTGTACGAGTATGTATAAAAAGTGCATGTATGGATTTTAATATTTAACAGAAACAAAAGTTTCCTTCACTCCACATAAAACTCTACAAATTGAAATAATTAAATTTTAATTAATTTTTTTTAAATTCGTATTAAATAAAAATGATTAAGACGGTTAAACAAGCTAAACTGGTATTATTTGCGAATATATTTTAAAATAAAGTTATTCATTGTTTTTTGTTTAATTTTAAACTTTTAAGAAAATTAATGCAGGTTTGTCGACGTAGACAAATGGTTTTGTGTATCCTAACAAAGAGAGAGAGAGAGATAAATAATCTAAAGGTTTCAATCCAGACGATCCATGTGGCCAACGTGCTAGTTGTAAAAGTGAGTTCTTAAGTTGTCCGCATTATCCACCTGTCGAATGAACTTATGGTGCCTATTATGAACAACTTTCGATTTTCGATTGTGGTCGAATTAACTTATCGAACGAATTTTCATTTGGTGTTATGGTGTACATTCGATAAAAAATAAGGCTATTGTGATTTTTTTCTTATTTGGATTGTTCACAATAATACGTATTTATCAGCTGGCACTATAAATAAATATTGTTTGTTTACAAATTTATAAAAGAAAAATTGAAAAGCAAAATTGTGTTCGATTGAAAATTCTTTATACAACGAAATTTTCGATAACGCTGCCAGCTCATAATACGAGTTTGACATTCTATACTCGATGTTCGATTGCCAGCGAAGATCGAACATCGAATGCAGCTCATAATAAGGGTCTATGTTCATATTGTCATTATTTTATTTATTTATTTGCTGGTGTTTAAGCATTGTCTATATGCAACATTTCGTCAGTAGACTTCAAACACAATTTTTAACAGTTACAAACCCTTTATCTTATGCACAAACTTTTAAAAACCATTTGAGAATTTACAAATAAATGATTTTCAAAAATAAGCATATCAGGTTTGGAACTTATACAAACGATTTGGTAAAGCACCAATGAAATGTTGCATATAGACAATGCTTAAACACCAGCAAATAAATTTTATTTTAAAATTGTACAATAAAGACAAGACAATCACAAAATAAATGATAACAAACTGAATACTAAATTTTTCTGAAACTCGGGAGTTACTGACCTTAAAAATTTGAAAAGTGAATTTAGAAAATGATTAACTTTGAAAAAGAACATTAACACAGAAAATATTCTTAATTAATTAGCGTGCTTTAACATATTAATGCCACTCTTCATTTTAACAACAAAACTTCGTTTTATAATAAAAAAATTTTTATTAGCAATTCCCATTTAATTCAAATTAAATGCTTATCTTAACAATTACTTTTGCATGATTGAAACTGCACTTAAATGCAAAACTTAAATAATTCTTCAGCTAAATGGTTAATTATTTCCTAGTTAAATGTCGTATTTAAAATTTATGATCCTGAAAAAGAAAATTGTATCGTCATCACAACTTTTAAAACTTGTTGAAGATTAATAGCACAGCACGTTTAAGTCTTTAAGCTTTAATAGAAAACCTTTAAACTTTTTACACAAATTTATTTTAAATATTTTTAATAATGCAAAAAAAATTATATCAAGTTAATAATAAATTTGCATACACTGTTTGGTGTGAATAATGAAACAATTAAAAATTGTTTTGACTAGATAAAACAAGTTTTAAACTTGGAACTTTTACTCGTAATATTGCTTTTTCTATAATAATATAAATATAAAAAAAAAAATAAAATAAATAACAAATATGTATAACTATTAATTTTTTTTACAAAAATTGTAGAAATTTAAAAGTCCATGGAATCCGAATCTGATGTTCGTTTAGCTCGTACACCTTAAAATTTCGTAAATTGCAAAAACCAGAACTTTTTGGGATTTGTAGCGATTTTTCACAGTTTACACGAAATTTAAAGGATGTACAGGCGAAACGGACGTCAGATTCGCATTTAGCGAGTCGAAATACATGTAGTTAGTATGGGTCTGGTCACATAACAGCCTACTTTTTTTTTTATCTTTTGTGTCGTTGTAGTTATTTTGTACGTTTTAACGATTTTTCATGGCCTGTCGACTTTTTTACGTTTTAACTACATACATATTTCTTTCGGATTTGACGTTTTATCCTTTTTTACATTTTATTCTTTTTTGTGATTTTTTCCAGTTTTGCTGATTTTTTCCAGTTTTGAAAATTTTTTTATTTTTAGAGATTTTTTCCGTTTTGCTGATTTTTTCCCGTTTTGACGCCATTTTCAGTTGTGGAGATTTCTTACATTTTAGCACTTTTCAGTTTTGGAGATATTTTTCGTTTAAAGATTTTTTAGCTTTAATGATTTGGACTTTTTCACTTCAACGATTTCTTTCCGATAATGACGTTTTATTCTTTTTTCGATTTGTCCCAGTTTTGAATTTTTTTTCCCATTTTAGCGATTTTTTCCCTTTTGACACCTTTTCCGTTGTGGAGATTTTTTCCATTTAGGCGGTTTTTTGTTTTGGCGATATTTTCGTTTAAACATTTTTTAGCTTTAACGATTTCGACTCTTTTCGCTTTAAATATTTCTATTTGATAATGAAGTTTTTTTTTTTTGCGATTTTTTTCAAGTGTTGCTGATTTATTCTTATTTTGATGATTTTTTCACTTTAGTTTCTTTCGTTTTAACGTTATTTTCCATTTTGAAGATTTTTCCATTTTAAGGGGTTTTAAGTCTTGGCGTTTTTTTTTTCGTTTTAATATATTTTAGTTTTACCGATTTGCACTTTTTTCATTTTAACGATTTCTTTTCTATTTGACGTTTTATTCTTTTTTACGATTTTTTTCCAATTTTGACGATTTTTTCCATTTTAGCGATTTTTTCGGTTTAGGTGATTTTTTTCGTTTGACATCTTTACATGTTGTGGAGATTTTTCCCATTTCAGCGGCTTTTCAGTTTTGGCAATGTTTTTCGTTTAAACATATTTTAGCTTTAACAATTTCGGCTTTTTTCGTTTTAACGATTTCGACTTTTTTCGCTTTAACCATTTCTTTCCGATTTGACGTTTTACTTTTCTGCGATTTTTTCCAGCTTAGGCGATTTTTTCCATTTTTGTGATTTTTTCTGTTTTGGTGTTTTTTCCGTTAAATTCAAATTTTTTTCATTTCAACGGGTTTTTAGTTTTGGCGACTTTTTCGTTGTAAGATATTTTAGTTTTACCGATTTGTACTTTTTTCGCTTTTACGATTTGACGTTTTATTCTTTTTTGAGATTTTTTCCCAGTTTCTATGATTTTTCCGTTTTGACGCCTTTTTTAGTTTTTAAGACTTTTTGGAGATATTTTACATATAAATTTTTTTGTTGTGGTGTTTTTTGTTCGTTTTAAGACTTTTCTCTTTTAGATTATTTGTTCAGTTTCAGAGATTTTTTCCGTTTTAGCGACTTTTTTTCTGTTATATCGGTTTTTCTTCCTCTTAGTGACTATTTTTGTTTTGGAAATTTTTTAGCGATTTATTTTTCGTTGTAGCGATTTTTTATCGTTATGGTGTCCATTTTCGTTTTGGCGATTTTTTCCATTGAGCGATATTTTCCAGTTTTGTTGATTTTTTTGCGTTTTAGAGACTTTTCCATTTTGACGATTTTTTCGGTTCACGATTTTTTCCGCTTAAGCTGGTTTGGCTTGCTCACGATTTATTTCCGTTTTGGCGACTTATTTTTTTTTTACCAATTTTCTCCATTGTGGCAATTTATTCCGATTTGTTTTTTGTTTTTTCATTTTGGCAACTTTTATCGGCTCGTGATTTTTTTCAGTTAAAGCGGGTTATCTGTTTTGACGGTTTATGTTTTATTTTAGCGGTTTACTCCGATTTAGCGTTTTTTTGCATTTTGAAAAATTTTTTATGAAGATACTATTTCCGTTTTGACGACTCTTCCGTTTTGGCTATTTTTTCCGTTCTGACGATATTGTACTTGTTTTGGCGATTTTTTGTTTAACGTGTTTTCGTTCAGTGTTTTCGCTTTATGTTTTAGTTTCATTCGTTTCACGTTTTTATTTGTTTTTACCAGCGTGATGCGTACAACCTCGCAAAGGGAACTTCGTTCCAAAAATATATCATGAAACAAAATTGTTGGGCATTATCGTGACAATGGAATTTATGAATTTCTGTAACGTGCTTATAGAATGAAAATCGGTACTTGAGGATTAACTCCAAAGGTATAGTTGTTACAAGGAGTCATAAAAAATTTCATGTTGCTTAGTGTAATTAAGCAAAGTCCCTTCATGTACAAACTGAGCTGAGAAATTAATAATTACTAATTTGTTTAGCGTTTTAAATTTTAAATTTTTAAGTAAAATTTATAAAAGTACTGCAAAAATAACTTGATTCTAATTTTAATTCGTAACGCGCAATTGTTCAAATTAACATTTTGTATTATGCGTGAATATAAATTATTAAATATTTTCTTAATAAATAATTTTAAATTGTTAGAGAAGGTATAAATTAGTTGCAATACGCATTTAGTTGGTCGTCAAACCAGATCTTTAGCCATATTTTCGGATAAGCTAGAAATATTTTATATTAGACATTCGAATTAATGATAAGGCCGACACAAGATATCAAAGTTAAAACCTAACAAGTCTTACTTTATTTCTTCAACGAATTCAAAATAAATTAAGTAAAGTGCGACTTTGGGTCGCAAACGAAGTGTTCCGTACGCATAAACATATGTATGTATATCCATTTTCATTTTGGCAGTTTTTTGTTGTGCTTTTTTGTTTGATTTTAGTTTTTTATTTTTTAAGTATTTTTCGTTGTTTTTGGCGGGTTTTTTGGTTTTGGCGCTTTCTTAATTTTCGTAATTTTTTGGTTTTTTCGGGCGATTTTTAATTTTTTGCAATTTTGTTGTTTTTTTTGCCGATATTTTTAGTTTTTGGGATTTTTTGGTTTTGGCGTTTTTTTAAAGTTTTTTTTTTACTTTTTGACGATATTTTTAGTTTTAGCGATCTATTTTAGTTGTGGCGATTTTTTTCAGTTTTTGCCCTTTTTTCGGTTTTGGGGACTATTTTCGGTTTTTGGTGATTTTTTAGTTTTAGCGATTTTTTTGGTTATGACACTTTTTTTCGTTCTGGCGATTTTTTTTCGTTTTTTGACATTTTTTTGTTTTTTCAATTTTTTTTGTGTTTTTGCCGATTTTTTTAGTTTTGGCGTTTTTTTGTTTTATCGTTTTTTCGCTTTTTGGCGATATTTTTAGTTTTAGCGATTTATTTTAGTTTTGGCGCTTTTTCGGTGTTGGGGATTTTTTTCAGCTCTGGAGCTTTTTTTTGGTTTTGGCGTTTTTTTTTCGTTTTGGTGTTTTTTTTTCATTTTTGGCGATTTTCTTAGTTTTTTGATGATATGTTTAGTTTTGGCGATTTTTTTATGTTGTAGTGAGTGCTTTTTTCGTTTTGACGACTTTTTCGGTTTATGGCGTTTTTTTAGTTTTTGGCGATCTTTTTAGTTTTGGTGATATTTTTCGTTTTAGCGTTTTTTTAATTTTGGTGCTCTTTTCTTTTAAGCGCTTTTTTCATTTTGGCAACTTTTCGTTTTGACAATTTTTTAGTTTTGGAATTTTTTAGTTTTAGCTTTTTGAAAATTTCAACACAAAGTCCTACAAGATATCTAATGCCGAGTGAGTATAACTATTTATACTGAAAAAATTATTTTTCATAATATCAATGAATGAAGTTCATTGACTGGGGTTCATTAATATTTCTCTAAAAATACGTTGATTCAATGTACACATATCAATGAAAATATTAACTAAAATTCAATATGAACGTTAATCAAAGGAACATTGAAACCCTTGATTAAAGGTAAATATCGAAAATTGTAATGAACCAGTTCCTTGACTCAACATACCAGTACATTCAAAATGTGAAAAAGCAAAAAAAAATTATGAGTATAATAAAAATATAAAGAATGAGTATACGCATTGGTTCATTAAATTCAAATTAACAGTTCATTGAAATAATGTATTAGTCCATTGGGTCAACGTATTGTTTCATTAAATTCAATATAAAAGTTCATTGAAAGAATGTATTAGTACCTTGGGTCAACGTATTGGTTCACTAAATTCAATCTAAAAGTTCATTAAAACAATGTATTAGTTCATTGGGTCGGCGTATAGGTTCATTACATTAATTTTAATGGTTTACTCAAACAATGTATTAGTTCATTGCATCAAGATATGAGTTGATGGAAATCAAAGTATAAGTCATTGATTCAACGTACCTGTACACTAAATATTTGTTACGAGCTCAACGTACAAGTTCATTGGGACTGAAAAGGTTTCATTGTGTCAATGAACTTATACATTTGCAGATGATAGCAGCATTTCCCATTCAAATTCATTCAGTACTAGGCCAAGCTTGTCGGAGATAAGGGCCATGAGCCAAAACATGAATGATACACTTAATCACGATCTTATAACAATGTCTGAATGGCGTCGTGCGAATAGGGTCGATTTTAATGCTCGTAAGACCCAATGCTGTATGCTCACGCACACACGCATGGTCGCACTTGCTGCTCCATCTGTAATTATGAATGGTGTAGATATTGGGGAATCAGATGCTCTTGATGTTCTTGGCATGAAGATCCAGTGTGACGTTCGATGGACTGATCACATTTTCCAAGTCTCAAAAGAAACATTCAAGTGCCTCGGTTTCTTAAGATGGTGCAAAAGATACTTTTCTCAATATGATCTCTTTAATATTTATACCACCGGCGACAGTAGGGTAGCCAATTCTATTGACTCGCTGGAGCATCGACGCAATGTGAGGTGTATTTCGTTATTTTACCGTTACTACAGTGTAATGTGTTCTAATGAAATCCGGGAAGTTGTTCCCGAACCCCGCTCTTTTCTGCGAACAACACGCTCTTCACTAAGAGCACATCCCTTTGTGGTCGATACGCCAATGAATCGCATTACGCATTAAGCTACATGATTATATGCATACAAGATGTACATATATGCATACAAGATACAAGATTATACGTATGTACATTAGGATGTACACTAAGAAATCTTCCTTTTCATAAAAAAATTTGATTTATTTTTCTTTTTTTAAACAAAAGGAACACGTGCAGTTTCACAAGCAGAGTTTATTTTCGATACCTCTTATGGCATCTCGGGCATTTTTGAAAAAAAGTTCATCATATTGAAGATTGATTAACTTTAGAACGCGTCATCGGACATAAATGAAATGGATGTCATTGGAAAGGTTTTAGTCTCCTCTTAACGAGTATTGATTGCCAAAAGTATCCTTTATATTTAAATATCCTGAAAAATGGTATTTTAATTGTTCGTTTTTACTCAATGTGCTATCTCGAAAGCTACAAAAGTATACATCTTAAAATCTGGTATCAGTTTATTTGAATATAATACATAAAAGTAGTTAAAAAAAATGCCGAGGTAGGAGTGAGGGAAGGGGTACTCCACATGCAAAGTAATTAATAATTAGCTGCTATCTCGAAAGCCATAACAGTAACAGTCTTCAAATTTGGTTTGGTTAATTTGAAGACAAGATACGAAGTTATGCAAAAAACTGGCGGAGTAGTTGGGAGGGAAGGGGTACTCCCCGTACAAAGTAAACAATAATTTATTAATTCGATTATTTCGAACGTGTTTGCTTGCGAATCCAAATTGATTATTAGTCTAAGGCTCCCCAGCAAAAAATGAGCATACAAATCAAAGTAGTTCTATTTTTGGTGAAACATCAATGAATTTAACACGTGGTTGTCATAGGACGGAAGTGGTCCAAAGAGCTGAATGGTATGCGCTTAAAAGTTTGTCTAGATCAATTTTTGACATAAACAACAGCCTTAGAATATTAAATTCAGTACCTGTAGTGATTGGTATTCAATGAAAATGGTAAACCTTTGGAACTAGCTCCGATTTTTTTTTGCTGGGTTTCTTTAAGCAGGGAAGATGGAAGGAGTATTGTATTTTTAGATTAAAAAACAAGAAAAAATGCTTTGGAAATAACAAACACTCTCGTATTCTTTTTTGCATGTAATTTGTATATAAGACTGAAATTTACATACAATGCACATCACTACTTCCGATTTTTTTTTTAGCTTGGTCGTAACGTTTAATTTAGAAAAAATTGGGCATGATTAATATTCCAAGGAACAAGGGAAAAATTAACATCAACTTAATTTTTCAATGTACACAGTAGAACAGAGTAGCGCCACTTACCTGCTAACTAGAAATATATAACAGTAAATTCTTCAAATTAGGAATGAAGTACTTTGAATACAAAATTACAAAGTTGGGAAAAAAGTGACGGGGTAGGTGGGGGGGAAGGGTTACTCCCCGCCCCTATTTCTTTAGCAAATTGATTGATTTAGAGGACTACAGTTTTTAGACATGACCTATCCTAACCGGATCAAATATTTATCCTAGGCATTATTAAAATGGTTTGTTTATCCATATAAGGACTTTTTTAAAAATAAATGAATGGGTTAAAAAGATTAAAAAAAAATAAAATTTTTATGTAAAATTTTAATAAATTCAAAAGTTCAAGTTTGGGCTTGAATTTCTCAATTTTAATATAAACAAAACCTGCCAAAAGTTCAAGGAGTTATCATCTGGCCGTTAAAAAAATATTAAAATATCTCAACCAGTTACAGAATTTTGGGCAACGAAAAACGACTGTGAGTCACTGTGGGGCATCCAGGAAAATTTAATTTTAGACGACAACGCTAATGTACATACATACAATATATGCATACATACATATATCCAAATCTAAAGAATTTTAATCAGGCTCATATTGCTTAATTTATTTTTTTACTGTTTAATTTAAAAACACTAAAAATATTAATTTGCGCGTGTTTATGTATCAAATCATTTTCAGATGAATAATTTTACGCTTTTAAAAATTAAACCGGCTAAAAAGTTAGTTTTATCACTCACTTAACTTGAATTTGAGCTTAGCAACATGTTGCTAAACATTTGATCTCTTCTAAATAAAAGGTTTCAAAGCATAGACAATTAAAACACAGCAAAATCCAAATAAAGGTTTTAAATGTTAAAACTTTTTAGTTGTTTTGTTCGTTTGATTGTCGTCCATCGATTTCAGTTTAAAGCAAAATATTCTGAGTTTTGTTTTGGAGGCTTGATTGGAGGTGGTACGTACGATCAGTGAGAGATTGATGATTATTCGAGCGAAAACTTTTGATTATTTTTACAAATTCTTTATTAACTTTAAGTTCAGTTTTAAAGCGGCAATCGTTGACAGCAGTTGTTGTAAGCGGTAAAACAGAAGAATGTTAAAACATAACTTGGTGTAAATGAAGTGTAAAAAAAAATATATATTAAAAGAAATCTATAAATAGATTTGGATACAAGAAATTATTCAAATAAAACGAAATTTTATACTAGTAATTAATAATCAAATGTTTGAAGAAGATATCTAAAAAAAGTAAATTATTATCACGATTAAAAAAAAATTTTTTTTTATCATTTTTATAATTTTGTGTAAAAAAGTGTTCGAACAAAAAAAAACCAAAAGTGGCAAAATAACCACTAAAAAAAATAAAAAAATCAAATGTAAGTCAGTGGTATTTTGAAATACATATTTTACATACCAAATTTGTTTATGAAAAAAATAACACAAATAGCAACAATTACAACATAGAAAAAACAAAAAATCAACAATTATAAAGCAAATGCACAACAACAAAAAAATCATAAACGGAAAGTGAAACTGGATTTTGGTTTTTCTCTTGCATTTTCTAGTTTATGTTGTTGTCGCCATCATAGTTGCCAGATAAAATGTTTTGGAATACAATTTACAAGAAATCGCTTTATAACTAAACTTTGCGCGTAAAAAGTCGACAAAGAAAAAAGACTTGCATCAATGCAAAATTTTCCACATATTTTTAGGTAATTTTATTTTTAAATTTCTGTAAAACTTAAGAAACTGAAATATAATTTGAATATTTTTGAAAAAAAAAGCCAAATAAAATACGGCTTTTGAAACATGACAACAACACTCTTGTAACATCACAACAACACACAAACATAGTCCGCGAAGCGATTTTGCTTGTCGGCAGGAAACACCCAGGGTATATGGCGGAAATCGAACCCACGACCTCTAGACTGACGGGATATCATCGCTACCAATCGGCCACAGAACACCAAAAATATTTTGCCGAACAGTGTATTATTTTTACTGCTGAATGAGAAAATATTAGGAAAAAGTTTTCAGAGAACATTTACTGATTAAAAAAAAATCAATTAATTTTTTAATTAATATAATATTTTTTTTATCAGTATAATAATTTTTTTTAATTGAAAATATCCAAAAATATTTTCAATCGAAATTGTAGCGTTATACCACAAATTTCGTGATTAGTTGAATACTAATTAAATTATTAATTGAATCAACGGCTTTCGAACACAGACAAAAAATTATTCCTAAACAATTTTCAATTAAAATACTCTTAATCAAAAATAAAAACAAGTTTCCATTAATTCCGTAATTGAAAATTAACTAAATATACAATATAATTTCCCTTATTCTGTAACTATTTGTCAATGTCAAGTCAAGACAATATCAAAAATAGGACATTTACGTATTCGTTGTTGACAGCAATTGACTGCTTTTAACAGCCTCCTCCTATTTTCTAGGCCTTAGAGAATAGTAATAGACTGTCACCGGTAGCTAATTGTTGTCCACAACGAGTATGTAAGAGTCCTTTATTTGATATTGTCTTGACGTGACGTCGACAAAGAGTTATAAAATAAGGGGGAATATACTAATTGATTTAATATACAATTTCTGACATATGTACACAGAAAAAAATATTCCTAAAATATTTTCAATTAATACAATTAATCAGAAATTAAAGCTAGTTTTAATTAATTTCAAATGTTAGTTTGTTCAATTTTGGTCCTAAAAAGGCATTTGTAAAAACAAATGTAAAAATTTGTAATAATATCCAAAGAAATTTTAATTATTTTGGCTTGAGTTCGGTTTTAATTTAATTTTTCAATTAAATTATATTTTTATTTAAAGATAAATGTGAAGCATGTAGACAAAGAAAATTTTGACTGCGCGCGGAGGGTTGAACTGACGTTTCGATAGCTCCCGCTAATCTCATCAGAGTTCTTTACCGCTTAGACCACTCGACTAAAGTCGGGTGTTTGCAGTCAAGAGCTGAATATCATCTACTTTTAATCAATGCATGCTGTCACTCTTAGAGCTGATTATCATTTTTTTGTCTTGTGTTAAGCTTCTTTTTTATTATTTCTCTATTCTAGTATGAATTATCATTGATAATTACAAGTACTAGTGTGTGTGAATGTTTGTTTGTTCAGTTTTATTTGAACATGTACATCCTTTTGCTAGGTGCCTTTAGAGTTTAACAATTAAGTTATGAGTTTAGTCAACCCGTATGGGCTTATATCCAAAGAAATTTTAATTATTTTGGCTTGAGTTCGGTTTTAATATAATTTTTCAATTAAATTATATATTTTTATTTAGAGATAAATTTGAAGCATGTAGACAAAGACAATTTTTACTGCGCGGAGGGTTGAACTGACGTTTCGATAGCTCCCGCTAATCTCATCAGAGTACTTTACCGCTTAGACTACTCGACTAAAGTCGGGTGTTTGCAGTAAAAAAAAACATTTCTTTGTCTACATGCTTCACATTTATCTCTAAATAAAAATATAATTTAATTGAAAAACTAAATTAAAACCGAACTCTAGCTAAAATAACTAAAGTTTCTTTGGATATAAGCCCATACAGTTCGACTAAACTCATAACTTAATTTGTAATAATTTGTTAAAAAAAAAAACTCAGATTTTTTCAATTAATACATATTTTTAATCAAAAAATATTTTACAGAATTACAAAAACAAATGAACACAATTTCATATTTTCATCAGGCTGCCAACATTGACAATAGCAAAAATCTTTTGCCTGTTCTGTAAATCGAGTTGATTTAAATACTCTCGATTTAGAAAAATTAAATCCACTAATAGCAAAATTTGTTCAGACTTTTTTTTTTGAAATATTCTATTTTTTAGAGCTTAAAATATCATATCTGAAATTAATTTACTATATCTTTTATGTAAATAGGCCAAAAATATTTTGTCGTACATTTTTAAATAGCTTATTGTCCAAGAAAATCTATTTATTAGATATGTATTTAAATATGTTTGTGCAGGGCTTTAATACGAAACATGATTATTAAATTCATATATAAAAAATGGGAATCATGAAAAAATCTTAACTCTGGATCTATGTATATGTATAGATTTTATAAAATTCGTTCAGATCTGGCAACAATAGATGTTGGTTTTTACATACTTTTGATTTTGAACGCGTTTTTTTTTTGTACATCATCCGGAATTTTTTTACCTAAATACAAATTTTTTGTTGTCAATTTTAACAATTTAGTTCCAAGATTTGTTTATTTAATTTTTTTTTTATTTAATCAATGTTCAAGCTGTATTCTCACGGTATGTGTTTGTAATAAATACTGCATTGCATGTAAGTTTTGCAATCCTTATGTATTTATGTATGTATGTATATCGTCAAAGAAAACGCAAAACGCCCTATGTAACATTTTAAAAGTTTTACAGGAGAAGCATAAAACTTGTTTAAATGAAAAATATGCATATTGACAATTAGTGCAAAATTTTACAATAAATAAATAAATTTATTGGCCCTTTTTTCGTTATATTGTCAAAGCTTGCAATAATTGTCAATATACATATTTTTCATTTAAACAAGTTTTATGCTGCTCCTGTAAAACTTTTAGGATGTTAGATAGGGCTTTTTGCATTTTCTGTGATGATATGTATTGCGTCAGCGAGGTGCTCAAATGACAGAACAATTGCAGGCAAAATAATTCGGACGAAAAAACGGAGTTCAATACAAAGAGCGAAACCTTTCATTCCCTTTTATATAAAAATTTTTCAAAATCGATATAAAAATGAGGAGTTGTACGATAATCAATATTTCGGGTGAAGGCGGGGAGGATTTGCTCCAACGATTTTCGTAGGAAAATAATGCAATTATGAAATTTCCCTCCCCAATATGGGATCAAACTGCAAGCAAACCCTTTCCAACAAAAAAAGAATTTTGAAAATTGGTTTACAAATTAGAGAGTTATGCGTGTACAAACATAAAAAAGTAAAAAAATACACACGAAGTTGGTTAAAAAAAAGAAAAAGTACCAAAGGTGCCAATTTTTACACGTTTTTACCCCCTAAAAGTACCCTATATTTTAATCTGGGCCACATGCTATCAGTTTTCCATCCAAACTCACAAACATACAAACTTTCTCATTTATAATATTAGTAGGATGTATCTACCCTGTAGTCCCAGTTGTTACCGACGACAAGACAATCAATGATCTGTCGTTTATAAAACACATTTAGAAATATGTATGACGACAAGGTGGTACACGTTGCCGTGTATAAAGAATTTGTTCTGACAAGATTATGAAAATTTGAGCTACAAAGCCTTATTTGTGCTACAGTTTTATTGCCGACAACAGTACTAACAATTGCATCGAAGTTGTCGTGTGCACAGTTGTATTGACGACAACAAGAGTAACAACTTCATCGAAGTTGTCGTGTGTAAGGTTTTATAGCCGCCAACATGAGTAACAACTGCATGGAACTGCATGTACATTAAAGAGTTTCCCTGTAGTCCCTGATGTCTGCAAGACAATCAATGATTTGGCGCCTATAAAACACATTTAGAAATAAGTATGGCGATAAAGTGTTATACGTTGTCGTGTATAAAGAATTTGTTCTGACAAAATTATGAAAACTTGTGCTAAAAAACCTTATTGACGACAAGGTGAGGAACAACTGCATCGAAGTTGTTGTCTGTACAGTTTTATTGACGGCAATAAGAGTAGTAACTGCATCGAAGTTGTCGTGCTTCCATTTATGTACATTAAAGAGTTGCGCATAAAACGTGTTTTTGAATAAAGTACGATTATTAAATTTTAAGTTATGAATTTTTAGTCGAACTGTATTTAATTATTTTGGCTTGAGTTCGGTTTTAATTTACTTTTCCAATTAAATTATATTTTTATTTAGAGATAAATGTAAAGCATGTAGACAAAAGAAAAAAATTTTACTGCGTGGAGGGTTGAACTGACATGTTTTGAGAGCTCCCGCTCTTCTCGTCAGAGTTTTTTTACCACGTAGACCACTCGACCAAAGTCGATGGTTAGCAGGCAAGAGTTGAATATCATTTACCTTTAATCAATTCATACTCAGCCCAATTATGAATAACAATTCCCCGGGAGTTTTTTTCCCTATTCCCTGTTCCCCTATTCTAAATAAAATCTCCCCGGGAAATATTTCCCTTTTTCCCATTCCTCCTGTTCTAAATTACAAATTTCCCCGGGGAAAAACTCCCAGGGAAAAAGTAAGTATCCTAAATATGAGGGAGAGGGAGAAATTCTTGCGAGTTTTTTCCCCAAACATTTTGAAGGGAACTAATGCAAAAATTTTTAATTCAAATCAAAAAAAATGTTGTGAAACAATTGTATAAACATTTATTTAGGACAACAAGTTTAAATAAACATCTGAATGTTATATTTCTCTCTTGTTTTATGCATTTTTATCCACGCCGTGCAAACATGCGCTTCAAAAACGTGAACTACTTCTGCCTTCGGAATAAAGTTTTAAAACACACTAAATTCTGAACGAGTCCTTTAAGTTCACATAATAAGTAAGTGGAAGATTTTTTGCGGTTTAAAAAATTTACAATTTCCTTTTACACGCAATCATTGGGGATTTAATGCATCTGGCACTGGCCTTGGCCCAGTTTTCGCTTCACTTCCGCTGCGTACAGTTCTTTCGAGAGCATCTGAGTGACTACACTGTACATCTTACTTTTTATTTAAGCAAAGGCAAATATTTATATTAACACACAATCTTATTATCAACGAAAACATAACATTTTTATAAATTTCTATTACTGAGCTGTTGCGTTAGTGCAGAATAAAATGTAAACACTAAACAGCTGATCCAGATATTTCCCTCTCCCTTATTTGATTATTCCCCTGCTTTTTAGAATAGGAGCATTTTTCCCCGGGAACAAACGAATGGGAAGAGAAAAAACTCCCCGGAAAAATTCATAATTGGGCTGATTGTCACTCTTGGATCTGTATTTCATTTGATAGTTATTGATATTCACTTTTTTCTTTTATGTCTTGTGTTATTATTATTCATTGATGACATCTTTGTTCGAAAATGTCGTCAATAGTTGGCTGGACTATCGCCATTCGTCATCGATGATAGGATATTTGTTTCGCACATGCATCGATGATGTCTCGAAAGACCTGGCCTACGAGGGCGAAATTACCGTTAATTAAATTTTGAGTAATTTCTGCCGTTCAAATTGATTTTGGAGCTTTTGTATCTTTAAACGCTCACGGAAGGGAAGATCTTGCCTCACTAGCATCGGCAGGCTAGTGGCTAGTATGCTAAACTGTCAGTGTGGAGGTTGTTGGTTTGATTAACACCTAAAACTCTGGTCTGTTTCATTACAACCACTGAACTAAGGTCTTTATTACTATTCTCATTAAACTTAAATTATAATTTAATTTGTAATTGTATTTGTAACATTTAATACAAATAAATAAATATTAGCGATGACTAAAACAAAGCAGAAACAATTTTATAAATTTTTTAATTAAATACAAAACTCTAAAAATAGATTTGTTATGCTATAAAATATGATTATATTCTAGCTGCAAAACTACTACGTAAACTAGTTGAAAAGGTTTAACAATAATGTTTTAGACTCTTTGCAATTTTAGCTGTAATTCAACAAGGAAATATAAATTTATTATTTTCTTAAGTAAATTGATTTAATTAACAATTTAATAGAATGGATAACATACGCAAGTACATGAGATTGTACTGGCCAGCGCCTTAACTAAAAATTAACGAAGTATTCGGCCCAAACGATTGCACTATGCAACAAGAAAAATAACAAAGATAAACTCCTTTACTTTTTTTATGTGTTATAATTCGCTATCTGCAAAATCAGTTGAAAATTAAAATTCAATGGGCTAGATTCATGGTAGAATAATATACGAGCTGATTATTTTTTTATTTTATTTGCTTGTTTCGTGATACGAGCTGTCAAATGTTGTGTATAGGTTAAATAACTACGTTGCACACACAATACCACTCGTGTGTTTGCTGCTTATGTTCTACAAACACACACATACGCTCTCTATTAACGTCCCAGCAGCTAAAGTTGCAACTAGTAACGCTTTGGGACAGTCATATTACAAGTTGTAATGATACTAGTAAAAAAACGACAGTCATATAACTAGTTGTAACAAGACTAGTAACGTTACTGGTCCAAAAAGAGCAATAATATTACTAATTGTATCGAGACTAGTAATGATACTAGTAAAAAAGACGATCAGATTACTAGTTGTATCGAGACTAGTAACGATACTAGTCAAAAAAGAACAAAACGTTCAGGTATGCGATTTAATATAAAACATATTTTTAGCTATTAAAAAAATAAGTAGAATGTGGCTCAGTAGTACTTGCCTTAAAGTATGAGGAATGTGTGTTCGTACCCCGGTTGAGCCAAAGTTTTTATTAAGAGTTACAAAATTCTTAATAAAAAAAACTAGTAAGGGCACTAGGTTACAATAACTAGGATTCCAACTGGGATATAACTGTATACAAACGAACTAGTTGGTCTCCTATGACAACGTAATGTTAAAATCGATAGTTCGATATATGAAAAAATGATAGATAGGCAACTAGCCTGAAGCAAAAAGCAACTAGTGTAGTTCCAACTACATACCAATTACTTTGTCTGCAGGGGTTTGACATTTCCTACCACAAAATGTACATTTGTATTAGTTATGCGGCTACCTGTTATATTATTCTACCATGACTAGATTTATATAAATTCTTATAAAATTTTGGATTTTTGATGGCGCTCCACTGATTGTATTATAAGTCGAGAACAACCTGTGACATTTTTAACCGACTTCAAAGAGGTTATCAATTCGTGTGGATTTTTTTTTAATGTTTGCACAGGCATAACTCTGTCAATTGTCAACCGATTTTCAAACTTCTTTATTTGTTTGAAAGCGTTTGTCTGCGGTTTGTTCCCATATTTTTTTTACGAAAATTGGAGGGGGATATCAGCCCCCCTATGCATAACTCTATCATTTGTCAACCGATTTTCAAAATTATTATTATTGTTTTTTTTTTTGTTTAAAAGTGCTTGCTTGCAGTTTGGTCCCATAATTTTTCTTCCAAAACCGGTGGGGAAATTTGGTCCCCTCCAACCATAACTGTCATTTGCCAACCGATTTTCAAAATTCTTTATTTGTTTGAAAGGGTTTGTCTGCGGTTTGTTCCCATATTTTTTTTACGAAAATCGGAGGGGGGATATCAGCTCCCCTATGCATAACTCTATCATTTGTCAACCGATTTTCAAAATTATTATTTTTTTTGTTTAAAAGGGCTTGCTTGTAGCTTGGTCCCATAATTTTTCTTCCAAAATCGGTGGGGCAATTTGCTACCCTCCAAGCATAACTCTGTCATTTGCCAACCGATTTTCAAAATAATTTTTTTAAAGGGTTTTCTTGTATATTGTATCCATAATTTTTTTAATCGGCGGGGAAACTTGCTTCCCCTCACAATTCTTTTTTTAAATCGGTGGGGAAACTTGCTTCCCCCTTGGCATAACTCTGTCATTTGTGAACCGATTTTCAAAATTTTTTGTTTGAAAGTGTTTGCCTGAAGTTTGGTCCCTCAAATTTTGCTCGAAAATCTGTGGGGCAATCCCCCCATCCCCCGGAAATATTAATTATAGCATAACTCCTCCATTTATGAACCGATTTTCAAAATTCTTTTTTAGTTTAAAAGGGTTTGCTGGAATTTTGGTTTCATAAAATTAAAAATCGGGCGGACAAAGTGGTAGCCCGATATATTAATTATCGCCATTTCTTGATCGATTTTGAAATATAAAAGACGCGAAATAAAAAAATTACCTTTGGACCATCCATAAATAATTTTTTCATATATCTAACTATTTCGGAATTATTTAGAAATTAGCGACGAAAATTCGTTTTTTCATGCAAATTAAAATTTTTTCGTTTTAAAAAAACTACTATTTTTCGATACTAATTTGTGTATAACTAAGAATTCACTGATAGATGTATAATTATAACAAGATAGTTTAAAGGTAATTTTATAATGCATATGTTGGTGTTTTGCTGGTCGAAATCGGACATACTGTTCTACAGTTAAATTGAAATATACTGATGAACCTGGTGGAAATATTATATGTGCCTATAAAAAAAGATTTGTAAGTAATAGAAAAAACTGAAGACATAGTCTTTCACGTTGTCGTGGGATATCGGGTAGGAACAAAGTTCTTGTCGTCTTCGGCATATCGCCTTGAGCCTGTTACTTTCGGCCTCATGCCATCGTCCTTCGGCACACTCCGTCTAGTTACCGTTGTCACGAGCCCTCAAACATAAAAATTATAATTCAAAAGCAAACATCTCACCATCAAGTAAATAAAGATATCAATTTCAACCCCTAGATGAAAAAAGAACACAATTCGTAAGTGAAATTTCTGTTCTGTAAATTACAAGATGCCAAATCAAGGTGATTTCAAAAAATTAATAAAGGCTAAATTATTGCTTTCGTAAATTGGACGATTTCTAGCGTTTGAACTTCGAATAAAATGTTCTATTGTAAATGACAAAAACTTGAAATACAATAAAAACCCGCTAACAAATCAGCTATTAACAGTTTACTTTTAAATTAATCATGTGATTTGAAATCACCGTGATTTTCAGAACATGCCCGAATGGCTTGTTGCAGATGTCTAGTAAACACCTGTTGCTTAGTTTATTTTTTAAGATTTTATTCTTACATTGCATTTTTATCCCAAACATATCATTTTATGTGATAAATAAAAAAAAAATCTATGTAATAAATGAAAAGCATTAAATGAAATTTTGTTTTTGTGTTTTGTTCAGCAAACCATCATCTGAAATTAGATGCAAATGTCAATGTCAAGTCATTTGCATAATAAATGTGCAGAGTATTCGTTTGGTGTCATGTGTATTTATGTCAAATATATGACCTGATTACAAATATTTGCTAAGATATTAAGTGTTAAAGAAATTAAAAGCTTTTAAATTCTACTCCTATTTATTTAAGCTTAAGATATTTTCTTTCATTAATGGCAGCCTCAAAATAATTGTTTAGCTTGAGAATTATTATAAAGTTTGTTAATGCAAATTCTTTGTTGAATGTGAATTTTTCCACTTGCTACTATCAATTTTAAGAGTTGATTTTGTTTTATTGAAAGTTTATTTTGCTGTATTAATCTCAGGTTTTTAATGACTATTAACAAGACTTTGTGTTTCGTGATTATATTTTATAATAAGATTTAAATATTTGCGTTAATGATAATTTTATAGCAATTAATTAAAAAAAATTCATTTAAAGAATAGAATGTATAAAAACGTTAAAGCTTAAATGAAGCTCTTTTTTCAAAATCGGAATTAACACCTTAATAGAACGTTGATTTTATTTTTAAGGAGTATAATGCTTTGAAAAAGTTCTTATGTACATATAAAAGTAATGATAAACATCGCACAGTGGCTTAAAAACTTTTTATTTTGGAAATAATTTGGTAAATCGTCAATCGCTCAAGATATGTTAATAAGTTTTTAATAAGTGTCCGTATCATAAGATTCGTATTTAACAAGGTTTCGGGATGTCCTGGAGCTGAAATAGATCGTTTTTATTAAAGTATTTGGAATTAGAATAATAATATGTAGAAATATTTTTTCTGAACCGATCTTAAAATATTATTTACCGTTAAATAATAAAATGTGTGATAATTTGAATTCACATAAAATTTTAACAGAGAGAGATATTCCCAGCAAAAACTTTGCTTACTGGTAGGCAAAAAAGTATATGAGGATTTAAGTCGTAACTACTTTCAATTTGTCTCTATAACTATTTATTTTTGTTTGAGAAGTCCAAAAAATAAGGGTTACTTCTTACAAATGTATATACAATGTCACAGCAATTAACTAGTTATTATTTGGCTTACTTGAAGCTAAAAAATAAGTAGTCTAATAAACAAATTAACATAACAAATTATACACATTATGTTTTATTTAAATACATACATATATTTTTTCAATTTTATTTTAGTTTTTTATTTATTTATTTTTTTGACCCAGCTGGGGTACGAACCTGTGTTCGTTCAGATATGAAGACAAGAACTTTACCGACTCAGCTATTTTTGACTTATAAGCTTAAGTGACAAAAATTAGTTTTCATACACAAACACATGTTGACTTAAAAAGTGGTTGTCTACATACTCGTATCAACAAATTGTAACTACTTTCAGATAATGAGCAACATACGTACTAATTGTATTAAAATCTAAGTAGCAGTTAATCCAAATTGATTGTTAGGCTTAGGTTCGTAACGTTATACTCAGAAGGAATTTCGCATGATTAATATTCCAAGGAACAAGGGAAATATTAACATCAACTTAATTTTTCAACGTACAGAACAGAACAGAGTAGCGCCACTTTCGGAAGCCGCTACACTTCCATCGTCAGTGCTCATGTGTATTTGCTTTTCACCACTTGTCACGTGGCACTGTTGAATGTGATTTTAATTCTTATATATACAACTTTTTCGTGAAAATTGAATACGAGAATTAAATCACTCTCAAGCTGACAGCGTTGCCATCGGTTTATTTTTCTTCATTTCCATTTTTCTGATTTTTGTTCTACTCAAGACTAGCGTCCCTAGTTCTCGAGTAAATGCAAATTATGTGATGCAGCATCCTCTTTTTTCTATATAACGGAAAATCTCGAGATACAGTCAATTCAAAAAAAGTAATTTACAGGCATTGATGCTCAGTACCAAGTGTATACAAATTGACTACGAAACCTTAGACCTTACAGAAAAAATTTGATTTTGTTGGTCTGTGTTATCGACCTAACTTTCAACAAAAGTGGTTTATAGTAAAATATATCATAAAATAAACGTGTAAATTTTAAAATGAAAACTGCTTAAGCATGATTTAATAGACTGTAAATAAATGTACACAAGTTTTTGTGTGTGTTAAAAACGAAAAACAAAAATACTGTTTTTTCCCTCTTCATACAAAACGGCGTGTCCCTAATGTATACTGTTGACCTTCCACATTAAGAAACTATTAATTTTTGCAAAAACCAGATTAAATTTATAATGGTTTTAGAATAGTTGCATTTGGCTCTCTTCAAAGAAAAAAAAATAAGTTTTGTTATTGATAACAAAAATCTCGGTATTCAATAATAATTTTTTTCAAATTTCCTGTGATAAAGAATTCCACAAAATTATTTCAAAAGAAATAAAATATATTAAAAAAAAAAATTTTGACATACCCGGGATACGAACCCGCGGTTCCCGGATGTTAAGCATGCTCCCGACAGCCGAGCCATGTCCCAGTTATTTTTGTATGAGATAAAACTTGCTTTAATTACTTATGTATGAAAAGATAAGAAATAACTGACATGGGAAAGAAATACTTACTAAGAAATATTAGCCCGATCCACAATCTTGTGCAAATGGTCTTGCATCGTAGTATTTGCAAATTGGTAAGTATATTGATACTCACCACTCAACAATTGTTAGTGGTGAGTATCAATATGCTATACCATTTTGCAAATGCAATGTATTAAGTTAATGACATTTCTAGGCAACCTGTTCCCATAATTCTTTCCCATATTAGGAAGGCAAACAAAAAAAAAATATAAAATATTGCCAAGCTTACAGGTTGCCTAGAAATGAGATCGTATTGTACCCATCAAGAACTTGGTCCTTATATTGATCTCAGTGCTTTTTACGGCTGAAATTTTTGGATAGGAACGTGGTACTATTTTCAGATTTATGTTTTTGTGCGGATAATATTTATTAACAAAACGATGAAAGTGTAAAACTCATTTTCGTTCTCAAACAATATCCAGCGTATGTATTTCTGCAAAAAACATTTGATTTTATTAATATGATTATTTCGAACGTATTTGCTTTGTGAATCCAAATTGATTATTAGGCTAAGGTTCGTAGCGTTATATTCAGAAAGAATTGGAAATGATTAATATTCCAAGGAACAATGGAAAAACTAACATCAATTTAATTTTTCAAATATACATGATCAAATATACTTAAGTATAAAATCAAACCAAAAAAGTTTGTCTTGAGTAAAACAAAAAGCAGAAAAATGGGAATGAAGAAAAATAAACCGATGACAACGCTGAAAAAGTGAAGTTAATATCAGCTTGAGAGTGATTTAATTCTCGTATTTTCACGAAAAAAAGTTGTATATATAAGAATTAAAATCACATTCAACAGAGCCACCTGATAAGTGGTGATAAACAAAATAGACATGAGCGCTGACGATGGAAGAGTAGCGGCTTCCGAAAGTGGCGCTACTCTGTTCTGCTGTGTACGTTGAAACATTAAGTTGATGTTAATTTTTCCCTTGTTCCCTTGGAATATTAATCATGCCCAATTCTTTCTGAATATAACGTTACGAGCCTTAGCCTAATAATCAATTAAGATTTACAACATTTGATTTTGTTGCACAGTGTAATCTTAACAAGTTTTAGCTTCAAACTTGAATTACCCAGCGTTCATAGCTTCTTATAAAGTATAAAATTAATGTATACTTAGACTTTATTATCTCGAATTAAGAAAATTAATATCACGACCAACAAAACACTTCTTTATTGAAATGGAAATAAGATTTTTTTTTTTAATTTTAATTTCTGCTAAACAAGTTTATTTGAAATTAAATTTATTTATATTGCTTTACAATATTGAGAGAAAAAACAATTTTGAAATTACGTAAATAAAACCGGCATTTTGTCTGCCACTCAAGTTTTATTTTTCTCGATTATAATTTAACATTTCGGTTTTAATGGACCTGTATTTGAAAAAATTCCCACTTCTAAAGCGATTTAAATGAAATTTAAAATAAAAGATAATAAACATTATTGATGAGATAAATAATTTTATTATAGCTAAGAATATAAATACGAATTTAAGACTTTGGACTTTGGCAGTTAAAAATTTGAAAGTATTTAAATTTAAGCAAAATACAATTTATCATTTACAATATTCAAAGATGATGTAATTAAACTTTATAAGTATAAAAATTTGAAAAGTATTTCAAAACTTTCGTACATCCATTTTACCTTTGATGTACGGAACCAATCGTCAAAAAGGAACAAAGAACGCTGATGAGCGGCCTCGAAATCAGTAGTGATATGCTCTGCTACACAGAAAAAAATAGACAAAAATTATATTCAATAAAACCATGTTATTAAAAAAAATATGAATTTCAATAACATTTATCTTTAACATAATAAAATATTTCGTTGTAAGTATTTCTTTTCCATGCCGGTTATTTCTTTTCTTCTTATACATAAGTACTTAAAACAAGTTGTATCCCATAAAAAAATAAATGGGATATGGCTCAGCTATAGAGAGTATGCTTTACGTCCGGAAAGCCCGGGTTCGTATTCCAGCCATGTCAACATTTTATAGGGGAATTCTTTATTACAGGAAATTTGAAAAAAAAATTATTGAATACCGGGATTTTTGTTATCAAAAACGAAACTTATTTTTTACTGTGTAGTCAGATTTGATATTCTAAATATTCCACTCTTAATAATATTGAATATGCATTAATTCAATTATTGAACTTTAGCTGAAGAGATAATCACCCGTATTATGTATGTCGAAGACGAATTTGTGACTACGACAAATTGTCATAGAAAAAAGAAAACTTCTATAACTTTTCTTTATTCTAGGACAATTTGTTGTAGTCACAAATTCTACTCCAAAAGTCTTTTTGTTATATTCGTTATAAAAATTAATTATATAATAAAAGTGGTATAGTGTTTGTTATATTCTTCCTTAATAGTTAACGATATGCAGACATACAAACACATAAATGCACAAATGCATGCATAATTCATATCCATAATTAAGTTTTGATATTAAATTTTTATATTCAGTTGGTTTTGTTGGAAAAAATTCGCAAAAAATTGATCTTTTGCCAATATTGCGCGTATTAAATGGCAGGGCTTAAATTAGGGTAACACATATTTAGCAAAAAGATATCACATTTATATTTTAGCTGCATATAGTTAAATAAAGATAATGGAAACTTTTTAACTTAGATTTAACCCGACTACAAAACGATCGAGGCTCTGTCCACTTTTCTTTTCATAATGTTGTATTGTCCCAGGAACTTAATGTGCATGCACAGCTTCTTAAGAATCGATTAAGTAGAAGTAGTTTAAAAATAATATTTATTTCATTTTTCTGATCATAATGTTGTATTTTCATGAGAACTGATTGTTTATAATTAGTATTTACTTTGAATAGGCGGGGCACTGCCCACTTTTCTAATCATAATATTGTATTGCATCATAATATTGTATAGCAGATAAATATTATTTACTACATTTGAGCGTAGCACCACTGCTCACTTTTTTATTCATAATGTTGTATTGCCACCATAACTAAGGTGCATGCAAAGTTTCATAAGAATCGGTTAAGTAGAAGTTATTGAAAAATATTATTTTCTTTGCATGGGCGTAGCACTGCCCGTTTTGTTAATCGTAATGTGGTATTGTAACGGGAACTTAATGTATGTGCAAAGTTTCATAACAAACGGTTAAGTAGAAATGGTTCAAAAATAATATATATAAAACATCAATTCAAAAATCAACAAAGAGAATTCTTGTCTAATTTTAGGTCGATAATAATCAGTAAAGTGTTGCGGACTATTATCGACCTAATTTTCAACAAAATTGTTTTAGAATTGTTTAAGTTGACACTGACGATTGGAGTTGTCTGTCAAAACGGAATCTTATTGATTCTACTTGAATACTTGCGTGTAGTAGACAGCCATGATTTCTGTTCAATAATTGGAGAAAAAGATCATGGCTTCGCTTCTGATATACCCTATTGCCCCGAACAACTTGCACCGGGCGCAATGTTTATCACTATCCGTTCTTCGATTCTTTCCCCTATCTACCATCAAACCTTGACTTCTTATACTAAATGTTACATGAACCTAATGAGAATTATATCTGATTATTTGTTTAAACAATAAACTCAATTCTGGTATATGTTATTTGTACACATTATTCCTAAAAATATTCAATTATTTCACTTAATTAGAAGTTTTAATTAGTTTCAATTAATTTCGTAATTGAACCAATTACTCATGTGATCAAATACAAAATTTTCTAACAAATTTCCACTAATTGAAAATTAAAATTTCAGTGATTGAATATAACTTTTTTTGTCGTAGGTTTACTTCAACAACACAATTAATTGAATTTGGACTTTTCGTCATTAATATCATATATTATTTTTTCCGGTGCATATAAATTTGGGCTTTTTCCTTCATATACACAGAAAAAACTAAAATACGATTTCAATTACGAAAAGTGCAGATTAAATTAGTTGTGTTGTTGAAGTTCAACCTACGACGAAAACTGTATATTCAATCACTGAAATTCAAATTTTGAATTACTCAAAATTTGTAAAATCTGTTAGAAAATTTTGTTTTTGATCACACGGGTAATTAGTTCAATTACAAAATTAATTGAAACTAGTTTTAATTTTTAATTAACTGAAATTTTTTTTAGGAATAACTTTTTCTGTGTAGAAACGACGTATCTCGAATTTTCGATATTTAACAGCCCTGCAAATTTTGTTGGACCACGTGGTCTATTTTAGTTGGAATAGACCATGTTATTTGCAAACAAGCGTTTGTAGTTAAGCGACAAGTGTTTGCGTTGTAACGATTGCGAATAATATATGCAATCGTTAAAACACAAACACTTGAGTGCTCCAACAAGTAGTTTTTAAAACTAACCTCATGTAGGTACTCCATGGAGTATTTTTTGGGGTAATCCAATGTAATGCATAGATGGACTGCATGGTCCAGTCCTAGGACATCGCAATGCTAAATGGATCACGTTTTTTGCATAAATTTTGACCACTTTGTAACTAGTCCTGGTTCTTTGTGGAGTACTCTATACACGCTTGTATAGAAAGTACACTTTTTGCTACATACGACACCAAGTAATTATGCTTGTTTTTTTTTCAAAGAAAACGTAAGTTATTTTTTGCTGCTTTATATATTTGTGTAGGCCGTAAGTAGCTCTACATTAAGTAAAAGTTTAGAAAAAATCGAACTACATGGCTCTGAAATACAAGCTTAATAGCTTGATGTCGCACGTGACGGACTTTCCTGTGGAAATGCCCATATGTATACATATATTTTTGTTCGAATAAATCTATTCGTATAATTGTACGGGTGTGCTCGGTGCGTTCTTAAGAGAACATTAAACCTGTTAGTTAGATAACACAATTTTTACTATTTTTAACCTTTCCTAAGACATATTAATAAATCTCCAGTTTAAATTTTCAATTCTGTAACAAATTTTAGAATTCCTTGTCTAATTAGCATGATTTGCATAAAAATATCTCATAGTGCAGCTGCACTTTGATATTTTATTCGATATGCAAACTTTAACGTTGGTTCGTTATCATCTACACATGCAAAAGCGTTCCTGAAACCCATTTGCATGGCCGATTTTTTTTTCTCAATTTCTGTAATTTTTTATTCGCAAACATTTTTACCAACCTAATGAGTCTGAAGCAAAACAAAAGTTTTTGAAGCTTAAAACTGAAAGTACTTTTTTAAATTGTTTATGCTAATTAATTAGCGCTGTCTTTACCTCTTCCATTTCAATGTTTCGATTTCATTTGATCGTGCGCAAGTGAACACGTTTAAAATAAAAAATACAAAAAATTAAAATAAAAACTAAAATTGACAAAAGAAACTTCCGCATACAAAAGTAACAATCAAGTGCAAATACTCCAAAATGATAAGCGGGCGACATTTAAAAGACGTTTAAGACTTGTTTAGGAAACTATTGTACTATTGGATGGATTCAATAGGTTTGAAGGTCATAATTTTAAGAACTCCAGTTATTTATGAACAGATCTGGAAACATTTTCTTTTATACGAAAAGTTATACTACCAATTTGGTCCCGTTATTTAATTTTTTTTCTTTATATTTTTTGCCTTATTTTTTTTTTGCAAGAATTATTTTAAATCTAGTTTGAATATTTTTTAACATAATATGTTATTACGCACAGTGGCTCCAATTTGAAAAAAGCTAATAAAAAAAGAAACGATGTATGTAAAAATCATAGAGGAGAACGTAAGCTTTAAGAATGTGTGTTAAAAATCATAAAATAAGTTTTTGAAAAATTTGCTTATGCTATATTACCGGATATGTTGACGAAATAAAGAACAAAGTCAAGGCCAAAAACCAAAATTTAAAAATTTAATGCCAAATATCTTTGAAAATATTAAAGATATCTTAATGATATAATTGTAAACTTTACACAAAGCTTAAATTCTTTAAAATCTAATGATATTTGTAAAAGTTATGAGGCCAACAAGGTCAACTTTGATAGCCTGTAGCTCAACGTGTGTTTGAACAGGGTGGTCGAAATTTCAACACTCTTAAATCTTAGGACCTCCTCTATGATTTTTCCATACACGGTTTTGTAATCGGATCATATGTTCGAAAGATACACAGTAGTGGTAATCCCCGGCATTTTTCTTGTTGCATAGTGTTATTTGTGTTGCAAAGCTAACAAACACACCTTTTGTTTTTATATTTATTATTGTTTTATATTTATTATTATTACTCGTTTACACTTTTGTTTAATGATTTGTTTTCTTTTATATGAAAAAAAAACTTTGAATTATGTACGTGTGTTTTATATGCTCATGAATATTATGAAAAAGACGAAAGACAAAATTATCAGCTATAAAAACATTTGTTAGCCAATTTCAAATGCATGTGAAAACTGCAGCATGAATGAAATTTTAATTTTTTTTTGTGACTTTTAATTGTGGAAGTTGTATTTCAAACAATAATGAATTGTTAGATAAGCTGGAAATCTTTTTCGTACATATAAATTAAAAAAGACTTAATTAATAAATTACTTTTTAAGAAAATTTTTTTAAAAGAAATCTAATCTTTTGTGGCCTTAGCACTGCCCACTTGTCTATTGTCACAGGAGCTCGGATGTGTGTCCAAAAGTTTCATAAGTTTCTAAAACGCTTGTGTTCTAAATACTTACCAAAAACCTAAAAAATCTTTACAATTGTTTAATTCACAACCTATTGTACAACAAAAGTTGTGGGTATTCTCTAGGGTATTCACTCGAATAATGTTTGCTCGATTAATCGAAAATTAAAGACAAAAAATGTCCGATCAAACAAAAAATTTAAATTTCGAGTAAAAATTTATTGGAGTAATTTAGGTCGATTAATCGAATAACTCGATTAAAAAATTTCATGTAAATTTTCTTTTTTTTTTAATAAGTTTTTGTAGTTTTCTTAATAAAAAGTGGAAAATTTTTTTCATTTATATGAAATTTGCCATCCAATTCGAACGTTATTACATACTAATAGTCCGCATGATCAAAAAATTAAGTAAATAATGTAGTAACAATAATAGAGAGAAAGAAACCAACTTCAAATGTCTTAAAAAAATTCGGAAATATAAACATCAAACGAAAACTATTTGAAATAAAGAAGATATTTCGAGAGTAACTAGTTAACTAGATGTTTCGCAAAATATCGAATGTAATGTTCGGAATTATAAAAGCCTTAAGGTACGGTCACACTTGGGCAATATTTGCCGAAAAAAAACGTAGCCCACAGACAAGTTAAAATTGTATTTCCTTTCATTACAATATTATTTTTAATATGGGTTCGCATTTATTAAAAATAATATAAAAATTGCTTTTTGCAGCATAATTTATTTTGTGATATAAAGAACAAGTTAAGTCAAACTAACTCTGAGCAAAAGTAGTTTTTAAGTTTTTTTGGGCAAATATTTCCAAAGTGTAACCGTATTTATATTTATAACAACAATAATGTTATGCCAATTCCGACTATTTTTATTCTGCATTGAATACCGGACAGGTCGGAATGGTATTAAATATTTCCTAGCGCAAAATTTTCTCAAGGCGCGACATATGAATAGTGAAAAAAACTCTGTTTTAAAGGATCAGTTTATGATCTAATTTATATAGAAATGTTGTGTTTTCTTTTGTTTTTATTATTAAAATATATGAAAGCGCGAAAAAACTTGTTTTCTGTTATTTTTGTCCACAAAAATGTACAAAAACCGATTAAATTCAAACATTTTCCGATTAACTCGAATAATTTTTAGCAGTAAAGCTTATTCGCATAACTCGAACGAAATAAAAGTTTTACTCGATTGAACAATTGAAAAGTCGATTAAAATGAATACCCTAGTATTCTCCTCATCAACATGTTTCTATACATGTTTTTTTGTATGCTTGTGTCGTTATTATCAACAACATTTGTACAACTCCTGCAAACACAGGTTTTACATAAACTTTGATAATGATTTGATATTAAACGTTATCAAATGATTATCAAACTTTATTTCAGACTTGCGTTTGCTGGGACATATTTACATATAACTCCTAGAACAATGGTAGCGAATTAAACCATATTTCATTATTTGCTAAAATATTATTACAAATAAAACTTTTGTGCTCTAGATAGTTTTTAAAAACATGTTTTTGCTTTATTCCCCAAAAGATTACGCTTAAAATTATCATAATAGTTTTTCATTTTAGAAATAGTAATTGCTAAGTCAGATTATTTTTATCTTTTATTTGCAAACATAAAAGTTAGAACTAATAAAAGATTTACAGTACGTTAAGACACAACTTTTTCAAATGTTATTTCTACTAGAATTTTCGAATCACTTTATTTTAGTTGAGGTATTTTCTTTTCATCTACATACACTCGAAATAAAATGGTAGGTAAATCTAACCAATTTAAATAGTTAAAATACTGTTAATGAAAATTGTTGTTGCAATTTTTATGAAATAATAATTTTCACAAGTTACAATAACTTTTCGAAGTTGTAAGTCATTTCATGTCTATGGTTACTTTGTGCTATCGGTACAAATTGACTTAGCTGAGATGGTAAAGACGTCCAGTTTATAAACATGAGAACCTAAGTTCAATGCCAAAATATTACATTTTACTGAATTTTAAAATATAAATTTGGGAAAAACGACGTTTGAAAACTAAAATTATTTTTTATGGTTAAAATTACTAATTTAATTTTAAAAAATGTTTGTGGTTAAAACTACCCATTTTTATGGTCGAAATAACCAATTTAAAATAATAACAACGACTTATTTATTTATTATTATTTAAAATAATTACAAAAAAATTACTATATTTAAGTCAAACAAGTCATCGCATGTCTATTAGGATGGGCAAAAAATATCGATATATCGATAGTTACTTAAAAATATATCGATATATATATATATATAATTTTTGTGTTTTATTTATAAAAAATTGTGGGATTATTTGTGCATAATCATGATTGAAAATATATCGATATATATCGAAATAGCGATATTTTTTATATCGATGCCGATCGATACTTAAAAATATATCGATATCGACATATATATCGATATTTTTTTCACTTGCCCATCCCTAATATCTTTTTGCTATCGTTATTTAACAAGATGACTAGCTGCGATGGTAAAGGCGTCCGGTTTGTAAACATGAGTAAAATTGTGAGAACCTAAGTTCAAGGCCAAAAAATTACAAACAAAAAAAACTTTTTTTTCAACAAACCCTCTTACTGCTTAAGCGGTGGCAGGCATCGAAACTGCAACCTTCCGGTTAATAATTTTGCGATCAACTACAATTCCATCAGTTGATTTTTACTATATTTTATGAGTTTGGCGCAATTCTAACCTATGAAATTGGTTAGATTTACCAATATTTTATTTTGAGTGTAGTACGTATTACGTACCTGTAACTAACTCATTAACTATGAAAGATTTATATACAGATATTACGTTTAATTTTTCAAAACAAACTTTTTATTTAATCTATAGAAAAACGTGTTGATTAATTCTAATTCTTCTTTCCTTCCAGACTAAAATCTCAGTATAAATAAATTTTAATAAATTCATACCTTCACCTTGAAAATCAAGTAAGTAGTAATAGATGCTAATAATTAAATAACATTTAAATAAACAACATTTTTAGTAAAGAGAAATATTGCTATTAAAAATTAACACTTTTTTAAATACATAAACAAAATTTATTTAATAGATATTTAATAGGGAGGAATGTGAAGAAGTGCATTCATATGTTGAAATTTTATTAAATTTCTACTTAATAATATGTGAATTCGAGTTGGAACTAGTTTTCGATTCAAAAGTAAAATGATATTTTGAATTCAAGTGATTTTATTAGGCTAATGTTAGCAATGTGATATTAGAGTGGTTGTAAAAAATACAATTTGCGTTTCTTCAAGTTTCCTACCCCAAACAAATGGGTATTTAGTAAAAACTATTCTAACAAAAATTTCAGGTCAATGAGTTAAGATTAAGGCGTATCGCATCGCATGTCCACTAAAGTGGTTCGGCCTTCATACAAAATAAAAAAGTTGAGCCAGTCACCCCCTAGGACCAAATATTATTAGTCGAAAAAAATTCCAGAAATATTTTTTTAAATTTTTTGCCACGCCCCTGGATACCGCCCTTTCAGTATTTTGTACACTGTGTTGCCATTTATCGTCCGATCATAACATGTGGCATATTATTATTCATGGCTTGACTATGGCTTCATTTTTGCCCGTGGCGATTTTTTAATCCGACATAAAATTTTGGGTACCACTTATTCCTCTCGGATCTTGGATAGCCTTTTTTGCACGTGTGAAAAAGTTAGTATATCTAGTTTTTAGTATACCCACCTTAATGCCACGCCCCAATAGTAAGCCCCCTTTTTTATTTTCACATATATATTGCATTTAAGCCAGGTCGAATAAATTTGCACCAGTCACCCCTTAAATGTTTCTAGAACTGTAAAAAATTTTTTTTTGCCACGCTCCAAAATACAGCACTTTGCTGGTTTTTTATATGTAATATGTATGAGAAAAGGAAACATTAATTTAATTCTGGGGCATGGCATAAAAGTGAGTATGTTAAAAGGTAGACATACAAAGTTTTTGAAGGGTTTCTTGCCACTTGTAAAAAAATTGGACATAAGAAGGGACGGAACCGAGGTGTCATAAGTGGTGCCAAGAATTCGATGTCGAAATAAATCGATATGAGACATGATAAGGTCGGACTTTAAATGGCGGCGCTATATGTATGTAAAACACAAAAAGTGCTATATTTTGGGGCGTGGCAAAAATATTTTTTTTACAGTCTTAGAAACGTTATTGATATACCTTTCATTCTACGATGTAATTTTTTATTTTATTTGACCTGGTTTGATGTAGTATGTATTTGAGAAAGAAAGAGGGGCTTACCTTTGGGGCGTGGCATAAAAGTGAGAATATTAAAGCCATAGACATACTAAGTTTCAGGACAGCTTTCTTGCTACGTGCAAAAAATTTTACATTTGGGGGGAAGGATTCGAGTTGTCATAGGTGGCGCCCTGAATTAGATATCGGATTAAAAATTTACCAAAGCAAAACTGTAGCTATAGTAAAGCCAGAACAACGATATGCATTATGTTATGATCAGACAACAAATGGTGACGTAGCGTAAAAACCCTTAAAAGGGCGTGGCAAAAATTAAAAAAAAAAATTTTTGGAATCGTTTTCAACTAATCTTTAATTCTAGAGGGTGACCGGCTCAATTTTTTTTCGAACCACCTTAATGTCCACCGAAGTTTGAGCAAAATGAGTGTATTTTACAAAAATTAAACAAAAAAGGGCAAAAAAACTTCCCTTCAGCGGCGATATAGCGGTTTGAAATTTTCTATAGAAATGTTCATCGTGGTGTTTTACATAAAAATGCTGAAAAAAAATATTAGAACTTAAATGTAGGGCTTAGAAGATTTTCTATGCCGGGGAGTCGCTATAATTATGTGCAAAAGGGGGGGGGGAACTTTAACTCCGTTTAAAATTAGTACCAGATGTAAACTTTAAAAATGCCGCTACACTTATGTATAGATTTTTTTTGCTATATTTATTTTGTGTTGTACAGTGTAATTATAGTTAGAAACATAGAGGCTGATATTACATTTCGCAACTGCAAAAATTTTAATTGATGATATTTTGACCTTTAGAAAACAATCATTAGATAACATTATTTGGAATATTGAAAATGATCAGATTTGTGTTTTGCACAAGCAGCTCTTTATATAAAAATAAATCTGACTTAGATTAGGTTTTGTTTTTTCTTAAGAAAAAAAGTCTATAAAGATATTTTCGCTTCCACTTATATATGAATTACATTTTTTAAATGTTATAAATATAGGGTGTCCCAAAATTAACACAAGATTTGATTTTATCACCATTAGTGCAGTAAAGTGCTGGTAAGGTGCGTTTCCGCAGACAACGAAATCGTCGAAGAAAACGAAATTCCATACATTAGCAATGAAATTTTTGTTTTCAAAATCACTCTAAAAATCTATTAATTTTCCAACGCATTGTGCTTGAAATTAGCGGGAAGCTCCAGGTATGGTCTGCAAGGTCGGCCAACCATATCTTAATTTTTTTTTTAGTGTAGAAAATTTAATTTTTATCGGTTTAAATTTTTAATATACTATTATTATTGCTAATAGAGCTGAAACTAATTTACACGACTCATCATTTTATTGATTTTTTTTTTGATAATAATATATAATATTAAAAAGAAAAGTCACGAATGACAAACAACTTGCAGACATGCTTAAAAATAAGTACAGTAAAGTGCGTCTTTGGCTCGCGCACGAAGGGTTCCGTACGAACACACATATATCCCTTTTCGTTTTGGCTTTTTTTCATTTAGGCAATTTTTTCGTTTTGCTTTTCGTTTAATTTTTATTTTTTTAATTTTTTCTTCTTGATTTAGAGAAATTTTTTGTTTCGGCGCTTTTTTCACTTTGGTGATTTAAAAATTTTTTTTTTGACATTTGTCATCTTTTTGCAATTTTTATTTGTGTTTTTGCCAATTTTTTAAGTTTAGCCAATTTTTTGGTTATTGCTTTTTTTGTTTTGATCTTTTTTTTCTCTTTTGCCGATATTTTTAGTTTTAGCGATTTATTTTAGTTTTGGAGCTTTTTTTCGGTTTTAGTGATTCTTTCGGCTTTTGGTTATTTTTTTTAGTTTTTGCCATTTTTTTTTTGGTTTTGGCCCTTTTTTTCCTTTTGGCGATTTATTCGGTTCTTAGGCGACTTTTTTATTTTTGCGTTTTTTTTTTTCGTTGGTGATTTTTTTTCATTTTGGTGATTTTTTCGTTTTTTGGCGATATTTTTAGTTTTAGCGACTTTTCAGGTTTTTTCGTTTTGACGACTTTTTCAGTTTTTTTTTGCATTTTTTAGTTTTTTGACGATTTTTTTAGTTTTGGTGATTTTTTGCATTTTAGCTTTGTTTTAATTTTTGTGTTTTTTCCCGTTAAGCGTTTTTTTTTATTCTGTCGATTTTTCGTTTCGACAATTTTTTAATTTTTTTAGTTTTAGTGTTTTTTTAAATTTTAGGAGCTTGTCTCTTACAGTTTCCAAGATACAGCAAATTGTCTAAATTACATATTCAAAATTATATTAACTGACAGAACACCCTTTAATTTTCATTGTTTTAAATATTGATGTTAATTGGTGTAGTCTATTCTACAGACTACACCAATTAACACTAACTTTGAAAATTTCAAGTGTGTATATATAAGTGTATGTATATTACAGTAGTATTGCAGCATGTTTCGTTGCTCGCTTTAGAACACCCTTTAATTTTTAACTATCATATATTTGTAGCGGTTAAAATTTTACATATTCTGTGAAAATTTCAGGTCCGTAGCTCTTACGGTTCCCGAGAAAACAGCCTGTGGCAGACAGACAGACAGACAGACAGACAGACAGACAGACAGACAGACAGACAGACAGACAGACGGACAGATGAACAGCGTAGCAAAAACAATAGGGTTCTTTTACACTTTTGGTGTAGGGACGCCTGATAAGTCTTTTCTTTAGAATTTGCTCTATTTTGTGGGAATGAGAAACGAAGTTGAAATGTTTAATTTTCCTCGATATTTCATTCAATGAAAACAGTTTAACAAAAATGTATATCAATTAATTTCGTAATTGACTCAAATTACTCGTGTGATTAGAAAACAAATTTTCTATAAATTTTTAAAGATTTTCAGTAGCTGAAAATTGTAATTTTGGTATTTGAATACATACTGTCGTGTTTATAAAAAATAAAATAGATTTGAAATGTGTTTTAAGAGAAAATTTTCCTTAAAATGCATTTCAAATCTATTTTAATTTTTTATGAATACGGCAGATAGTCTTCGTCATAGGTTGAACAAGCAGTTTTAGTAATTAAAATCCTATTTTATTATTTTTTTCTGTGTAACTAAGTTCAGAAACACCTTAAGATATGACTATTTGTCACAACCACTGTTAAGACAACAAATAATAAAAATAATTTTAAAACAAAAAAAATTACAATACATATAAAATTTTCAAATGTTTTTACAATTTTCCTACAATGCTGTTTAAGAACTTTGTAATTATTAACTAAAATTCTATAGTACAAATAGAATATATTTTTTTCCATTTCAATACCATTTTTTAGTTGAGTGATTTCATGAAGGCTTTTTGTTGCTGTTGACTTTTCTGCAGGTTTTTCTAATACTTTTGTCATTAATATTGAGTACTGAAACCTAATTGTATGTCACTATCATTAGCAACGACCGGCAAGGTATTTGGTAAACTAAAAATAGTAGTAACTTAAATCTAAAAAAAGTAGCTGCAAAAATTTCTATGAAAATATGTTTGATTTTTATAATTGTTCAATTCACAAACTATTGCAGAAGTTGTAGATAATGTAAACATGTTGTCAGTAATTTCATAATTCTAAAAAAATGCTTACATAGAAATTACAAAAAATATTTATACAATATACAACTCCTGCAATTGTTTTCGCCAAAGATATAAAAATAATGTAACACTATGACTTTCAAACTGCTTCAGTTCCTTTAACAGCAACGTTAACACGACTACGTTTAAAATGAAACTTTGTCTTTTCACTCTATCATCAGCTCTAGTCACTATTTGTAGAAGATTTGCGAAATTTCCGCTATTTTGAACTTTAACAGCTGTTGTGCGGTTAAGTTAGATGCTGACAATGTCGTGATCAGTGTTGTCAATTTGTATCATTAAGTTTGAATTTGCATTTAAAATATAAATTCGTAACTTTATAAATGTTCTCTGACGGTAAATTCAGGAATCCATCTTCTTTTTAAAAAGTAAATTAAAATCAATTAAAACAAACATTGATTCAATTAAAATATTAATTTAAAATAAAATTTGCTTTTCTGAGTTAACAGTTAATTGGAGAGAAATTGTACAATTATTTTTTCTGTGTAGTCAGAATATCATCTTTTTCTCATATCTTATCTTCTGCTCATTATATAATAAATTATCATTGACAATAAAGTCCATTAGGTTTGACACTCCAACTGCTTTAAATATTCTAATTGCGTCTTTTACTTGATTTAATAAATTTTTAAACCAACTTGTCACATTCAAATTGCCAAGGTTGCTTAGCATTTAGATAAATACAAATCTAATATAAAATTTTGGTGAAAAATAAATTAAAATAAATTTAAAAACATTATTTTTTTTTCATTTGTACAAGTGTTTTCTATTTTATTTTTCTTTTTAATAAAATACAAAAACAAATAATAAAACAAAGTTAATCATTTTCCCAATTAAGAGAAATTTAAACTATTTATGCCGACGACATCTGTTTATAAAAATAATTCAATATTTGATTACAATCAAAGGAAAAATTAATATCTATTGTGTTTTGATGTCATGTTATTGTTGTTTGTTTAAAATATAGTATAGAGAGAACGATTTTTGAATAGTGCAAATAATAAGAAAAAAAGTAATGAAAAGGGGTTTCTAACAAACAATTTTTTACCCATAAAATTTGCCTTTAATTTGGCTTTAAAGAAAATTCAAGTGTGAAAGATTAAAAAAAGTGAGTTTTAATTCTGTATTCATATAAAATACTAAACTAATTTTAAAAATAAGTACATATCAAATTTGTATAAGGTTGTAACATTCAAAAATATGTAGTTTAATCGTTACTTTTTAAGAGTTACTTTGTACGAAAAGGTGTAGTATCAATTCGATACAATAATCAGTAATAAATTCAGTAAAGTGCGACTTTAGCTCGCGCACGAAGGGTTCCGTACGAATCCATAAATATATCCCTTTTCGTTTTTGCCCTTTTTTCATTTTGGCAATTTTTCCGTTTAATTTTAGTTTTTTTATTTTTGAAGTTTTTTTTTTGTTGTTTTAGCGATATATATTTTTTTTGTTTTGGCGGTTTTCATTTTGGTAATTTTTTCGTTTTTTTTTTCTTACAATTTTTTGTTTTTTGCAATTTTTATTTGTTTTTGCCGATTTTTTTATTTTTGGCGATTTTTCGGTTTTGGCGTTTAGTTATTTTAACGTTTTTTTCGCTTTTTGATGATATTTTTAGTTTAAGCGATTTATTTTAGTTTTGGAGTTTTTTTTACCTTTAGCGCTTTTTTTCGGTTTTGGGATTTTTTTCGGTTTTTGGTGATTTTTTTTAGTGTTAACGATTTTTTTTTTTGGTTTTGCCACTTTTTCGTTTTGCGAATTTTTTCGCTTTTTGGGGTTTTTTTTAGTTTTGGCGCTTTTTTTGTTTTGGCTTTTTTTTCGTTTTGATGATTTTTTTCCATTTTATTTAATATATTTTTCTAGGTTTTGTGCTTTTTGTCGATTTGACGACTGTTTTCGGCTTTTGGCGATCTTTTTAGTTATGGTGACTTTTTACGCTTTAGCGATTTTTTTAATTTTGTTGTTTTTTTCCTTTAAGCGCTTTTTGGCGACTTTTTTTAGTTTAGGCGCTTTTTTTGCTCTGGCCCTTTTTTCGTTTTGGTGATTTTTTTCCATTTTTTTTATAGATTTTATTAGGTTTTGTGCTTTTTGTCGTTTTGACGACTGTTTTCGGTTTTTGGCTATCTTTTTAAATTTGGTAATTTTTTGCGTTTTAACTATTTTTTTAGTTTTGGTGCTTTTTTTCCTTTAAGCGATTTTTTCATTTAGGCAATTTTTCGGTTTGAAATTTTTTAGTTTTTAGGCTTTTTAAATTTAAACAGTTTGCCTCTTACGGTTTCAAAGATACAGCAAATTTTCTAAATTACATAGTCAAAATTACAATAACTGATAGAACACCCTTTAAATTTTCTATTCTACAGACTACACCAATTAACACTAACTTTGAAAATTTAAAGTGTCTATATATATAAGTGGCTGTATAATGCATTAATATTTCAACATGTTTCGTTGCTCGCTTTAGGACACCCTTTACTTTGTAGCGGACAAAGTTTTACATATTCTGTGAAAATTTCAGGTCCGTAGCTCTTACGGTTCCCAAGAAAACAGCCTGTGACAGACAGAGAGACAGACAGACAGACAGACAGACAGACAGAGAGACGGATAGCGTATCGAAAACAATAGGATTCTTTAACACTTTTGGTGTGCGGAACCCTATTTGTTCTCAATGTTCGCAGCAAAATTTTTTAGTATTTTTGTAATCAGTAGTGCTTTTTAATAAAGTAATATAGGTTCCAAAGGAAAAAATTGTCCTCTCGAAAAAATAATGGGGTCTGATCATATATATATTAACCATCTCCGACAGTGGTGGACTAGGACTTGCCCCCTCTGTAGCACAAAAACCTGACGTGACCCGAAAAAAATAACTTCAGATTCGGACTCAGCGACCTCAAAAACATAAAAAACCGTCATGAAACCCTACGGCATTTTTAATTCTTTGAAAATTGTTGTACAGTGAAATTAATATTTAAAATTAATTTTGAAAATTAAAAATATCGGGATTTCAAAAAGTTACAAAATCAACCAAACATACAACACTCCCAAGTGACATTTCTCTGTAACACAATGTTATTATTTAAATCACAGAATCTGTTAAAAATAATTACACTTTTGTAACATTGCACAGAAGATATTAACTAAATCGATAACAAAATCATCATAACAATCACAATCACGTCTGGCTATTAACAAATATATAAATTAATGAAAATAAAAGTGTATAGAGCTTTAAAACGAGTAAATAATAATAAACTGGGTAACAACAATTAAAAGTTCATTAAACTTCTGCCATTTTGATTTTAATGTAAAAACAGAATTTGTAAAAAAAATATCAAGGTCAAAAGTACAAAGTTTGATCAAAGAAATAAATATTAAATGTAATATTTCCATTACTGGTCTTGTGATTCGTGGTTTAAAAAAGAGTCGCAACAACACTGTTAGATTTGCAGTGTTCCACTCAAAGGAAAACACAAAACACTCATAGATTTTAATTTTTTATTCTAACTACTCTTTTATACACAGACACCGTCTTATAATCTTAATATAGTTTTCCACTCGGACTTCTTATACGTCAATATCATCCTTAACTTAGAAAACAGCTTTATACATGGTATGCCGTATTATACTCAGATCATGGTCTATAGTACTATCTAGGCAACCATTTAATAATCATATGGGCGTTTTAAATTCAGAATACTCAAAGTCTAATTATTTCAGTAAAGAATAATAATATTTCATTGAATATAGCAGTAAAATTTAAATATATCAATCGAATTTTATGTAAATGTAAGAATTATTGTACAACCCACAGTGGGGCAGAATAAAAATATCTGGAACATAAATCAGGCATTTCTAAACGGATAGTTCTATCAGAATAAAATTTCACATGGCCATAGCAGAGAAGTATTTCTATATATGTTTTAAATATAAGCCCTCTTACTTGCTCAGGAGCGGAGGTATGAAGTTTCAAAGTAGGGAGCTTCGCCAATGTAAAATTTTTTATTGCTTGCCATTTGTTTTGTTTCTCATCCGAAATCAAAGTGTTAAATGGGTCTTGAGTCAAGTATGGACGCTATGGGCAAAATTTTTAAAAATTAAAATTTTTAGATTTTTTTTATAAAGAGAAGTAACACAATCAGTAATCATTAACGTGTTACCTTCTTTGGGAAAGGGATAGTATAGAGAGAACAGATGGTGAAGTGTGAGCGAGACAGAAAGCTTAATTCATTGATTTTACAGCGTTCATAAAACTATACAACACGAAAATAAATTACGGGATTCTGACAATTTATTCTGGTAGAGGAGACAAAAACAATTTTTACGTCTGTCGGCGTTTTGAAAGATCACATCGAAATTTTAGTTTTCTCGCTTTGGCCTGTTCGTGCAGCATATCGGTATATGAAACTATCAGGTATGTGATGGAAGTCGATTTTGAAAACGAAGCAGTTTTAAAAGGCCCTCTTTAAAATACACTTTTCGTCCAATTTTCATAATTTTTGTGATGAAATTCTTTTTCATAAAGAAATATTTTTATAAATTTATAGTAAATATTTTTATAAGTTTATTGTAAAGTATGTACAGCAACTTTGTATGTTATATTAGGGCAAATATTTTTGTGTAACATATTAACCCTCTAACGGTAATTTTTTTATTCTATTGTAACAAATCGTAAAAAACACCCCTTAAAAGGGCGAGGGCGGGGATAAAATTTGTACAAAAATGTTGGTCACAAAATTTCATTACAGGTATTTAAAGACAACCAACCTCCAGACTCAACTTGTACGCCGGAAATCATTGGAAACTTTTAACTATGTTTAAGGGTTAATTTCATGCTTATTTACAATTAGTACTTAAAAGGCATAAAATGTGTTCAACACTTTTATTTAAGACACCACGAGAAATTATTTTTTGTTGGAATATCTTAACCCTCTAACTCTTTGTTGTATGCGTCTTTTTGTCCCTTAAAAAAATTCGCAAAAACTGCCCTTTTGACCTCTTAAACGTAAGACTTACAAGGTTTCCTATCCCGGGTACTAATTGTGAATAAGTATGAAATTAACCCTTAAACAGCGATGCCATTTTTAGCCATTTTTTACGATATGACAAAAAACGCCATGACATACTGTGTTGTCATATCGTAAGTTTTTTTCGATATGACAACACTGCGAAATGACAGCACCGTGTATGGCTATCTTAGTGTTGTCATATCGTAAACAACTTACGATATGACCAACACAGTATGTCATATCGTTTTTTGTCATATCGTAAAAAATTCCTAACATAGTTTAAGGTTTCAATGATTTCTGACGTAAAAGTCTGTACCTAGGTTGCCTTTAAAAACCTATAGTAAAATTTTATAACCAAAATTTTTATAGGCATTTTATCGCTGTCCTTTTTAGGGCATTTTTTCAATTTGTTAGAATAGAGTGTTAATATTTGCGTTAATATTTTCTGCAAAGCTAAGATATAATACTATGTTCAGACATGCGCCTTAATTGAGGCAATTAAGTTTTTAAATTGAGCTATCAATTTTGGTGTTGACACAAATCCAATTTAGCTTACTCAATTAGCATTTGAAGGCATATTTAACAAGTGGGATCACTAGCACAGCTCACTACTACTGATGTCGATCCCCACAGCAGTCTACGGCCCGGGATCGACGCAGGGGAATATCCCCTGCCCAAGGACTGCATTCTCGCAAAAACCGGATCAAATCAAGTGCAACCCACCCAATGAGCTGAAGTTCTTGTATAGTAAATTAAGCTCAATTAAAGTGTTAATTGTTAAAATTTACGGATTGCGCAATTAAGGTGCATGTCTGAACAGGGTATAAAGAGCGAACAGTTTCATATACCGATATGCTGCCCGAACAGGCCAAAGCGAGACAACTTTAACCCTCCATTAAATTTTCGCGTTGATATTTCAAAATGCTGATACACGTATATATTTTTTTTTGCTTCTACCAGAATCCATTGTCAAAACCCCGTAATTTTTCTTCGTGTTGTATAATCAAAACCTTTCTCCAGTTATGTTAACATTTTTCGTGAACTATGTCATTTTTAGGGTTCCGATACACCAAAAGTGTAAAGGAACCCTATTGTTTTCGCTACGCTGTCCGTCCGTCTGTCTGTCACAGGAAGTTTTCTCGGGAACCGTAAGAGGTACGGACCTTTTCACAGGATATGTAGACCTTTTGCCGCTACAACAACAAATATATGACAGCTAAAAATTAAAGGGTGTCTAAAGCGAGCAACGCAACATGTTGAAATACTAATGTAAATGCAGACACTTATATATATAGACACTTTAAATTTTCAAAGTGCTAATTGGTGTAGTCTGTAGAATAGACTGCACCAATTAACACCGATATTTAAAACAATAAAAATTAAAGGGTATTCTATTAGTTATTGTAATTTTGACTATGTAATTGAGACAATATGCTGTATCTTGGAAACTGTAAGATGTAAAATCTTGAAATTTTAAAACACGCTAAAACTAAAAAATTCCAAAATTAAAAAAAATTTCAAAACGAAAAAAACGCTAAAATGAAAAAAGCGCTTAAAGGAAAAAAGCGCCAAAATTAAAAAAAATCACTAAGACGCAATATATCACCATAATTGAAAAGATCGCCAAAAAAACTAAAAAAACGTAAAAAATCGAAAAAGTCTTCAAAACAAAAAATCGCTAAAACTAAATAAATCATCAAAAAATGAAAAAATCGCAAAAAAATGAAAAAATCACAAAAACGAAAGAAAAAAACGCAAAAACCAAAAAACGCCAAAAATAAAAAATCGCCAAAACGAAAAAAGTGTCAAAACAAAGAAAACCGCTAAAAACAAAAAACCACAAAAACCGAAAAAATCCCCAAAAACGAAAAAAGCGCCAAAACTGAAAAAATCGCCACAACTAAAATAAATCGCTAAAACTAAAAATATCGCCAGAAAGTGAAAACGTTAAATAAATGCCATAACCAAAAAATCGCCAAAACTAAACAAATCGGCAAAAACAAAAAAAATTGTAAAAACGAAAAATCGCCAGAAAAAAATTTAAAAAAATCACGAAAAGCGATAGAACAAAAAAAAAAACCCAAAAAACAACGAAAAATATTTAAAAAAATAAAAAACTAAAATTAAACAAGAAAGCACAACGAAAAAACTGCCAAAATGACAAACGTACGGAACCCTTCGTGTGCGAGCCAAAGTCGCACTTTACTTAATTTATTTAAATAAATGTATGTCACGAAAACTAGAACCTAAAAGAAAAAAATAAATAAACCGAATCTAATACGAATCATCGAATTCAGCACCCTAAATTACATAAGAAACAACTTAAGTTACTCTAGTCCGAAACCCTTGGAAACTTGTGTGTTTTAAAGTTCGTTAAAGTACATATATTCAGCCCTATGCTGCGTTCTATGAGGAAGGAAAATGTTCTAAATTATCAAAGCATTGTTTCTAATAATATTAATTTGTAACAACAATGCTTTGATAATTTCGAATATTTTCATTCCGCATGTAATAGAGAACACGCCTAATTGTATGGGAAAAACTGGGTTTAAATCATGCATTAGCTTTAGCAATCTTGCTATAACTTTTTGTTCAATTGTTATTGCAAAAATAGAACAATTATTATTAACTTAGTTTCAGTTGGTCTTTTGAGAGGCGGAAGCATTTTAAGTTGTTGAAAAAATGGAAAAATTTTACAGCAAATATTTATTAAAATTTAAATATTTGTTTTGCAAAGTACTGAAATGCTACTTATAAATTGAGTGTATTCGCTAACTGTAACAGTACTAATATTGTAAATTATATATTTGCTTGTTTTTTCGAGAGTAAATTTTGTCAAATGACTAATGATTTTGACTTTACAAATCTTAAAAGTTTTAAAATAGATGCTCTTTTTTATATGATTTTTAAACTTGAAAATAATCTCTTTAAAGAGGTCACACAGAAAAAAATAGACAAGAATTATATTCAATAAAACTACGTTGTTGAAAAAACTTTTCCTTTCAATAACATTTGTCATTAACAATATTGCTCATTTTAAAATATCATGCAATATAAAATATGCCGGTTATTTCTTTTCTTTTTCTGTATGTATGTATGTGTATATATATAAAATTATATATGCACATTAGGGTGGGGCGTAGTGTATGAAGGAAACAAAGTCATCCAATCGATATCGAATACCTCCAGAATGTTGCATTTAGCTAAATTGTATACACAATTTTTCTTTTAATTTTTTTCGACACATCTTTTAGTCTTCTACCACGGCAGGAAGCTAGAGAAATTATATGAATTTTGTTTATTAATTCGCTTCATTAAAACACAACTTTGTGTCGAATGAAAAAGTTTAAATTCAAGGAGATCTGACAAAATATAAGAAAGTTATAAGCCATTAAGTGAAAAAGATGATTTTATTTCCCATCAAAATCATTTTCAATAAAAAAAATTTTTTTTTTAATACAAACTGATTTAAATTAATTTTGTATGAAAAATAATTAAAAAATAGTATCCGAATATAGCGATTTCATCCATCGTATAATCGTCACAAAATTACAGTCCGAAAAAAATATACTCAGTATATAGTTTTATCCTAATGGAGCAATTTAAAATTATAGTTTTTGGGAAAAGGTATAAAAATATACTTTCAGGCATGTTCTGAAAATCACATAAAATCACATTATCATACAGTGATTCGAAATCACTGAAAAGGTGTTCTGCGCACTAAAATGTTTGAAATCTCGTGATTTGAAACCGGTCAGTTAACAGGCTGACGATTTCTTTACCTTACTTTTCCTTTTTAGTAGCCCCAAACAAAGTAAATCAGCTGTTATCTTGTGATTTAGAACAATGAAAATCACTACTAAAAATTAAAAAATCTCGTAATTTTCAGAACACCGAAAAAATCAGTCGTTCGTGGTTTGAAATCACCGTGATTTCAGAACATACCCGTTTTTAAACTTTTAAGGCCTATAACTCTATACTTTTTTATACGATCGCCAGAAGCAGTGTATTGAATGAAAGAAAGAAAGTATTGAATGAAAGAATATCTATACAACTGTGAACAATTTATTTTTATTATGATGAGCTGGCTGTTCTCGGAATTTTTGGAAATAAACGGAAAAACTAAAAAAAAAAACTTGTTTTTCGCAAATATCGGGAAAACGCGCATTAAGAAAATTAAATGAATATCATTTTCGTGTCCAGCGACCTCAAATTAGCTTGTAAGTGGGACCAGCCGTATATGACAATGTTTATTTCAGACCGGTTTCCATAGGAAGTTATTAGATAAGAACATTATCTATCACATTTTTCACAAATTTCTAGCTCAGTGTTGTACACTATATTAAGCCTATATTAGATTTAATTCTGTTATAGTTGTAAAACATGCATTATCAGCAATGGTGATATAATTTCACCATTAATTATTGTGGGCATAAAACTATTGCTTTTAAAATTCTACTAATAACTTCTGACCAGCAGAAGTTATTAGTAGACACACACACCGAAGCAAATAAATTTAATTACACTGGTCTGCAAAAAAAATTTTTTCGAGCCTCTAAATAAAAATATGTGGAAGTTTAATGCACACCGTTTTCAGCTTTTTTCTATCAGTTACAGATTTTTTTGGTGGCGTTACTAATATGACATCCGAAATAGGGCAGTCATAACTCGGGGATAGTTTATCAGATTTGGATAAGTAAATCATCAAAAGATGCGAAGTAAAATTACCTTTAACTCGTCCATATATTTCGCAGTTATTCAGAAATTAGCAGCAAAAAAAAATTTTTATGCAAAATTACACATTTTTTTCGTTTTCAAACACGCACAAAAAAATTAAGAAAGCGAAACGTTGAAATTTTTATAATTTACCGGAAATCTATGTAAATTAGGAATAAAATAAGCCATAAATCATTAAAATTTATGGAAAAATTTCGATTTTATTCACAATTAAGTGAAGGAACTCAATTGGTAAAAATTACAAATTCCATACAACAAAAACAATTTGACTTGTGTGTGTGTGTGTGTGTGTGTGTATGTGTGTTGTATGAAAATCTTAATTTTTGTCAATTAAGTTACCTCTTAATTCTTAATAAAATCTACATTTGTCAATCGACTTTAATCACATATGGCTTATTTTTTCCCTAATATACCCAGCCTTCTGATAAATAAAAAATTGAAAAATTTTAGAGTTTCACAAAAAAAGTAAAAATTTAAAAAAAATTTCAAGATGAACCAAGAAAATCGAAAATTTTTCGAATGTTTGAAATCTTAAAAAAAATTTTTGAACATGCACCAAGTTTAATTCATCAGATACTTATAATTTCACTTAAAATTTTCAAATGTTCGAAATATCCAAATATTTTCGAACATGCATCAATGTACCTTTAGCTCATTGGCTACCTACAATTTCAATAAAAAATTTCCAAAATCTCGAAAAACTCAAAGTTGAATCAAGGAAATTGAACATTTTCGCATGATCGAAATTTTAGATTTTCAAATATGCACTAAATATGTTTTTAGTTCACCGAATACTAATGTTTTCACTAAATAAAGACAAAAACCTTAAAAATTACAAGTTGAAAGAAAACCAAAAATCTCAATAAACTCGAAGCTGAGCCGAAGAAATCGAAAATATTTCGAATGGTCGAAATTTTTAAATATTTTCGACGGTGCACCAAATGGGGTTTTTATTTACAGAATAACTATAATTTCATTAAATAAAGAAAAAAAATCTCATAAAATTCGAATTTGTACGGAAAAATCGAAAACTTTGCGAATGTTCGAACTTTTAGATTTTCAAACATGCATCAAATATATATTTAGTTCACCGGTCCCTTATGTATATTTTCACTAAATAAAGCCGAAAAAATTCGAAGTTAAACCGGGACAATTTTTCGATGTTAGAAATTTCAAATTGTCGAACATGCAGTAAATGTATTTTTAATTCACAAAATGGTTATGATTTCGCTAAAGAAAGTAAAAAATCTCAATAAATTCGAAGTTGTACCGATAAGATCGAATATATTTCGAATATTCGGAATTTTTTAATATATTCGAACATACACCTAATGTCTTATTAGTTCACAGAATAATTATAATTTCAATAAGTAAAGAAAAAATCTCAAAACCAAGAAAATCGAAATTTTTTCGAATGCTCAAAATTTTTATATATTTTTTGGAACATGCACTAAATAAGTTTTAATTTACAGAATAGCTAGAGTTTCAATAGATAGAGTAAAAAATTACAAAAAAAAACTCGAAGCAGAATCGAAAAAGTCAGAAATTTTTGGAATTTTCGAAATTTTTTAATATGTTCGAACAAAAAAATCTCAAAACCAAGAAAATCGAAATTTTTTTCGAATGCTCAAAATTTTTAAACATGCGCTATTTTCGAACATGCACTAAATGAGTTTTAATTTACAGAATAGCTAGAATTTCAATAGAAAAAATAAAAAGTCAAAAAGAGTCAAAGCCGAACCGAAAATATTACAAACTTTTCGAATGTTCGAAAATGTTTAATATGTTCGAACATGCACTAAATGTCGCTTTAGTTCACCGGATACTTATAATTTTACTAAATAAAGACAAAATCTAAAAAATTCGAGAAAATGGAAAAATGTCGAATATTCGCAATGGTAAAAAATATTCAAACATGAATCAAATATGTTCTTAATAGATACTAAACAAAGACAAAAATCTCAGTCGAGTTGAACCGAGAAAATCGAAAATTCTTCGACAGTTCGAAATTTAAAGCAGTGTTCCAAGATGCACTATCGAACAATTTTCGATTCCGATTTTAAGGGCAAGGCATTTTCAGATATGTGTCTCATAATGACAAAATGATGTATGCAGTCAGCTGGGCCCAAAAGCCGCAATAAGTCGTTTTTCAAGTGGAAAATTGATATTTTATTACAAAGTGTTATCTTCTCAGTTTATTTAAATCTTCCGTCTTACGTTAGGTTTTCAAACCGTGTGTGGTAGTGACGTAAATACGTTATCATGTCTAGTACAGGATTTGTATTTATTTACAATCAAATAATGCTTTAATCATTCAAGTAGCTAAAACATTTTTCAATATTTCTAAAGTTTTTTTTTTTGTTAATATTTTTCTTCTAATTGATGAAACATCATTAAATATTTATAGAGTTGTCTGTCTGGCTCCATTGACTCTTCAAATTAAATACATAAATACACATTAATCCGATAATGTGAAAAATGTTGTAAAAAGATTTAATAAATTACTTGTTTAACTATTGATTTTGTAAAACGAACGATAAAATATGTTAAGAAAATTCATGTTTAAATTCCGCGTTAAATTCCATCTGTAAGCAAATTTAAATCAGCTTTTTCACTACTTTAGAAAACATAAGACGATTTTTTTGGAAATGTTTATGTGTTTATTTGCATACAGTGTCGCTTAAAATTATGCACATATCTAGGAGAAAAAAATTATATTGGCAACTCTCATAACGAACCAATTATTTCGTATCCCTATCGTGTTGCTAAATGCCAATATTGAAAATTTTGCTTTAGACGATGTTCGACAAAAGGAATCGATAAAGCTTAATTGAATTCCCCAATACTTCAATGATATTAAAAGACTCTTGAACTGATGCTGCAGTATCATCTGTGTCGCGGGGTTTTTTTTTAAATTTAAGTTTAATCTTTTTTCCTTAGTTTTAAATTGGCTCTTAGTTTCTTTTACACATCATCGCAAATCATGTGAAGAATTAGAGACTCACTGAAAGAGCAATTAAATTTTCTAGTTATTTATTCAAACAACAAAAACGTGATAATTGATAAAAACGATTTCTCATTATTATTGCTTTTGTAATTTATAATTTTTTTTTTAAACAGATAAAATTAGTTTTAATAATTTATAAGAAAAATCTCGACATTAATAGTTTTCGAATTGGACACAAATAAATAGCAGAATGCAGTGGAGCACTTCATCAGCATGTGGGTTATGCTAAATAAACGATGTATAAAACGATGTATACAAACAAGTTAGAGGGGCAGTTTTTTACAATACAAGATGAGCTACAGGGTGCCAAAATTGACCACCTCGGGTTATAAAAATGTTTCCTATTTTAAAGATGTTTAACCAGTTTTAAAGATGTTTACGTTTTTGGAAAGCAAATAGCAAAATAAACATCCGTAGCGAGAAGAGAACCTGTAGTCACGCGACTGGCTCCCAAGAACTAGCAACTGGTTCGAGTTCTGGAACTTTATATGGGAGGGAGCTATCACATTTACATGGTGTTAATCATTGGTAAATCACTGGAGAGAGGCCCTATGCCCTATGGGGAGTTAAGCGGACAGAAGAAGGAGAAGAAGAGTCATTGGAGGCGTTGAATTTACATAATTAAGATACTTAGTGATAGGTTCTAGATTCAAACTTACTTGGCCTATGGTAGGTAGTTTCTTTAATGCTCTAGTAAAATTACTGTACTCTAAAAAAATATTTCTAATTTGGAAAAATTCTTCTTGTGTTTTGCTAACATTTTTAACTTTCTGCTATCAAAAATAGAAAGTTACTGATTTCACCCCGATTCTGCAAAATCGAATTTTCATCACATCTCGACGCTTTGAGGTCTATTCTGACTATTTTTACGATGATGCCCTGACAGTTGTATGTATGTGTTTGTATATGTGTATTAGGAATGCCAAACGGGACTGGTTTTTGTGAATCCCATGATTCGGGATTTCAGAATTTCAAAGCTCCGGATTCCGGGATTATTCAGGATCCCTGGATTTATTGGGATTTCTGGATGTTTCGCGATTCGGGATTTTCAATTTATAAAGTAAAATAGTGAGTTATGATGGTTTTTATCCAAAGTAATTTAATTACTTTCGATCAAATCATTCAGGTATGTGATGGAAATCGATTCCGAAAACGAAGCAATTTTGAAAGGTGTTTTTTAATAATATTTCTTTATGAAAAAAGTTTTATAACAAATATTATAAAAATATTTCTTTATTACAAAAGAGTTGTATCACAAAAACTATAAAAATTTGATGAAAAGTGCGTTAAAAGGGACTTTCGAAAGTGCTTCGTTTTCAAAAATCGATTTCCATCACATACCTGATTATTTTTATTTAAGAAAGAAATTCTAAAGCATATAATTATTGAACATTCAAAGAAAAATTTGGATGTACGGAAAGTTGAACTGACATCAGATGTTTCGAGACCACCACAGTCTTCTCATCAGAGCGCTTTAGCTACACTACCAGCGACGCACAGTGTGCCGCGTAGAACATGCTAGGTGGACAAACTAATTTTATGTTATATAAAGATGCTTTTACATACAGGTAGTCATATTTAGATATTATTTACGTTTTTTTTTTTGGTTTTATTTTGTAATAAAAAACATTTTTTTTAAAACATTTTTTAAAAATTTACAAGTCAAGGTTTACATGCTTAGTACAAGCACGAGTATATACTACAATTAGCGTCCAATAATCATATTAAATTAATATATATATTACTATACTAATAAAAATAATATACAAACAAACAAAATTATTTAACAACATAACTAAAAATAGTAGCTTAACATAATAATCATCATCAGAGTCTTCCGATGAGTCGTTTACTGTATAATCGTCATCATTTTGAGGCATTGTGCGACAATATGATGACGATTCCAGTCTTGACCCTTCTATACTAGGGCTTACAATTAACTTCAATCTCTCGAAGGCTATTGATCAAAGGATCAGATGTTATAATGAACAAGGACAGTAAGTCTCTATTCGTGGCAACACGCGAGCACTTGCGGATGTTGTACTCCATAAATCTGCGGCAATCTTAGTTCCGTGCTTCCTGAGCCTCTCCGGAAAGCACACTAGCAGGCATACAGTACCACGAATAGAGACTAAGATAATGTTTTCTGGTTTCAAGACAAAATTTATTGAATTCAACTAAGCTTATCTCGTCCTCAAAATAACATCAAACTTTTTTATAATTGTAACATTCAACCCTGTGATCTAAGCACTCATCTCAGCATTCTTAAAAAAACCACGGGCTGCATTTCCATCATTTGAAGAACCAAATCCTGGCTTTGGTTTATCTACAATGAGTCCCATCTCGTTCTTAAATTTCAATTTGATTTCCTTGGAACGAACCTTGATATCTGCTTTATCTTCGTTGCTTCTAGCCTGCTATTTCTTAATATTCAACTTGTAAAATGTTCTTGATTGCTGTTAAACATCGAGGGGTCATCGTTCACCGTCTTGGGGGTGGCGCCACAGATGAAACACTTTTGGAATGAACGAGTTTCCGTTAAGGCGTTACATACCTTTCCGTCTATCATGGTCAGCAAAAGTTCGTGTTTTACAGAGATTTGAGAATCACCAAAGTTGATAAGTGTTGGACGAAGAGCATTAACTTCTTCCAACAATCTATTTGTCTCCGCTAAGGCGAAGTCGTTCGTTTCTTTGGCAAATATAAATTTGATTGGGCGACAATATAAACTTGATGAAGGCCGACGAGGATTTTGCCAAATAGTTTTTTACCCATCATATAACTTAAAGGGAACTAAAGAAAATACGAAAAGAAACTCGTCCGTATTTTTAGTGATCTCAAATCTCTGTTTGTATGTCCTGTACCCAGAACGTCCATCTCATCCCCATTTACTAACAAGTGTAAACGATGAACTTGTTGGGAGCACACTGCTGATAACTTCATTCTGTGCTTCCACTGTTTGATTTAATAAGGCTTGCAAATTTATTTCAGCACGAGTTTCTGTTATAGCAATGTGTTCCTCTGTTTGGACTTTTTTTAAACTAAACTATGACGAAAATACATTATGCCCCGCCTTCATGGACCACTTCCTAGGTTGTTTGTAAGAATGAGTTGTTGACCTAGAATCTATATAGTAACCTAAGGCTTCGTCACTACTTAATTGTCTAGGATTAACGGAACTGATATTTTTAGACTTAATAATACTATCTGGGCTGTCACTAATGTCTCTAATCACATTGGCAATTCTCCTTTGCCCTGCTGAGCGCACAGCAATTTCGGCAGCAGTCACCAATTCACCTCGAAATCTTTGCGAGGTCTTCCTGCAGGAGTCACAGCCTCACTTGATGTCGAAGGTTGTGACGCAAAAGAACTCGCAGTAAAATGTATGTCTGCTTCATCCAACCAAGCCTTATTTTTATTTTCCTGAAGCCAACCATTTGGCACCAATCTTATTAGACAAGTTGGATATCTTCAACTTTATTACTTTTTGGCTGCTTTCAGTAATGTCACCAAAGTGAAATTTTAAAGAGAAAATTTTTAGTTCATAATTTTGCCAAAATTTCAGGAATGAATATTTCCTGTGATAAAAGTGCATTATTAGTAAAAATATACTGATTACTGCAATTTTTTTCAGTCAGCATTAAAAATTGATTCGTAATGAAAACTGAATTGTAGTATCAGTAAAAATCTACTGATTACTGGAACTTGTAATGCAGTAAATATGTAATGCAGTATGCCCATGTATGGTTTCCGCAGATAACGTAATCGGCGACGAAAACGAAATTCCATACATTAGCAACGAAAAAAAATGCTGAAACGAACTATTTATCGTTGCTAATGTATGGAATTTTGTTTTCGTCGACGATTACGTTATATGCGGAAATGAGCCTTAAATGCTTCCAGGGGCCAGATTCCGCAACGATGACTTTTGAAGTGTTCACCAATTTCAGTGTCGACTTTTGATTTGTGCACCCGCAACGGTGAGAATGTATTATTTTTACGGTTATAATGAGCACTAGACCCTAAATTTTTTCACTAGAAAAAGTGCGGTGAATTTTTTTGTTTTTAAGTGTTCGCTAGTAAAAAATTCATCGTTGCGGAATCTAGCCCCAGAGATGTCGTAGTGGAAAAAAAAATTTTTTTTAATTACTCTAAAAAACTTCTTCCCAAATTGATGTTTAGGCTTCGGAATTTTTTTTTTTGAAAAACTTCCCCGAATGCCACAAAGTTAATCCAAATAGCTAAATGTCTGAAGAGATATCGTTGTCGAAATTTCTCAGCAAAAAAATCTGTTTGAATACCTTGTTCATAAATTACAAACTTAATAATAAACTTTTAGCCAAGGGAAGTTTCTGCAATGGCCTGCAAGGTCAACCGCATCCCATATTTATTTCTAGTTAAGTGATGGGGTCTCTTTTCGCGAACATATTGTACCACTCACATTTTCTCTAGTCGTAGGCGCAAATGTCTATATATGCATTTCGAAATTCTCCTTTGTTTACCTTGACTTGATTTGATTTTTCGCTAATATCTTCCGCTCTAGTTCGGCAAAAAATTTTTAAAAAATTCTCTTCGATATCTGAGAACACCTGAAATAATACTAAAAACATTATTTAATTATCTTTATTCGTCTAGTAATAAAAAATTTTTAAATGAAATTTGCTTAAAAAATAACGTGTTTTTTTTACAAAAATAGAGTTTTAATTTTTTAATTTTTTCTTAAAAATCTATGAAAACAGTGAATTAACACAAATCTTATTTATCGGTCGAGGAAAAAAAGATTCGCAGGGTTTTCAGATTTATGCACGAATTGTTGTTTGTTTAAGTTAGTTTGATGTGATATTTGTATGGACATGTTAGACATCTTACAGAACTCATATGTAAGAATTTTTAACTAATTCATATTTTCAAAAGTCTATAAAACTTTTCACAAATACTTTTCAAATAAACTGTAAACGCAGTTTATTAGCCCCCCCATCCATTGTCTTTAATGTCCACCAGTCAACTAGATATATTTATTTGCACACAAATCATGAAACACATATATACACTGATAAGGGGTTGGCGCGCCCTCAAAAAATAATGTTGTTATGTTCTGTTGTGTAGGTTGGAATTAATTAACGTTATTTTTCTTATGTTCCTTGGAAAATTTTCTCATGTCTAACTCTTTCTAAATAAAATGTTATGAACTTTAGCGTAATAAAAAAAAATCACTTTGAACTAAACACCATTATTGTTCGAAATAATCACGTAAAGTATATTGTGATTTTGCTAGAAACCACAACAGCAAAGTTAGCTTAATTAATAAAGACATCAATCAATTTATCTGTAATAGCTTGTTTCATTTCTTGTTAACTATTTCTTTTTTTAATATTCTGAAAAATAATTACCTTGTTAATTTACTAAATTATATATTTTACACATAAATTATTTTTGTTTGAATAACTGGACCATTTTTTTGTTGTTGTATTTTTGTTTTCGTAATAATGAACAATTGTTTAACAATTTTGTTCTACGTTTGATAGATGAATGAATGTATTGTAACACGATTTCATTATAGTTTATTGTCAAAATAACAAATTAGTGTATAATTTGTTGTTTGATTTTATGAATGCTCATTTAAAACGGTATAATGAACGAGTATATTTCTCTTGTCAATTGTTTATTGTTTCTTTTGTTGGCTGGAAAAATGAAATATAAATAATCATTGGTGACAACTGTTAGTCAGGTGTCAATTATTGCTAAAAAGGGTTAACTTAATTTTAATGATAAAACTATTTGATAAAATTTTTTGGTGTGATTATTTCAAACTAATTTGCTTTTCAATCCAAAGTGATAATATAGGCAAAGATTCTTAATGTTGTGTTCTGAACTTTTATGTAAAACAACATGAGAAACATTTTTGTGGAATATTTTAACCTTCTAACTCCTCGTTGTGTGGGTCTTTTGTCCCTTTCTTAAAAAAAGGCAAAACAAACTTCCCTTCAGCTGCTATATAGCGGGATGAAAGGTTCCACAAAAATATTTGTCATTATGTTTTACATAATATCACTAATTACATCTTATCATTAAACGCTAGATTTCCTATGCCGAGTAATAATTGTGAATAAGTACGAAATTAACCCTTAAAATCATTTTAAGTTTTGAATGATTTCGGGCGTTACAGTTAAGTCTGGATATTGATTTAGTAAATTGTTTTGTTTACAATTTATAAATATTTTTAGACAAAACACGTTTTTTTCTAATGAAATTGTTGAGATATTTTTGTCTATATTTCCAAATTTGTTTGTAGGTCTAGACAAAATATTTACTATTTCATTGAATTCTTTTACAGAAAATGAAATTTATTTTTTTCTGTGTTTACTGTCTCAAAAATCTTCAGTAATCAAACTTCTTATAATTTACATCAATATAAAAAATTTTCAATATCAATTAAACGATTCTTTGAATTTGCACCTATAAAGGAATTAATTGCATCAATAAAATTGTTATTCCTAATTTAACTAAATTTATATGCAAACTACTCCAGATCAATGTAAAAGTATAAACAATTTTCTTTATATTAAAAAACAGTGTAATTTCCAAATACGTTTTATTATTTCTTGCTATTCAAAAAATAAAAAAATAAACAAATCATTAGATTGCATTTCAAAATAGATTTCTATGCTAAAATTCATATCGATTTACAGTTATTTTAAACTGAATACTATTTAGAGATAATAAAACACGCAAATCAAATAAGAAATGAAAACGATTTAAAAAAAAGTTGCAAAAAAATTTATGAATGGACGGACACGCAATATTTTACTTGCAGAGCGAAAAGTTCATACACAGAAAAAAATAGACAAGAATTATATTCAATAAAACCATGTTATTAAAAAAAATATGAATTTCAATAACATTTATCTTTAACATAATAAAATATTTCGTTGTAAGTATTTCTTTTCCATGCCGGTTATTTATTTTCTTTTTATACATAAGTACTTAAAACAAGTTGTATCCCATAAAAAAAATAAATGGCTCAGCTATAGAGAGTATGCTTTACGTCCGGAAAGCCCGGGTTCGTATTCCAGCCATGTCAACATTTTTTAAATTTATATATACATTTTTGCTTTGAAATAATTTTGTTATCAATATAGGGGAATTCTTTATCACAGGAAATTTGAAAAAAAAATTATTGAATACCGGGATTTTTGTTATCAAAAACGAAACTTATTTTTTTCTGTGTACGAAAATTTACAGTTTTTAATAAAAACTGATAACCTTTTTATTAAAAACTGTAAATTTTCGTATGAAGTATAAATGCATGTGTTTGAATGTATGTATTTACCATAGAGAGAAAAGAACCAGTGACAAGACAGGTCACGTGACTGGTTCCCCAGGACTAGCAACTGGTTCTAGTTCCGGAACCTTATGTGAAAGGGACCGGTAACTTTTACATGGCGTTGTCATTGGAGGGGGTAAATTGACATAATTAAAATACTCAGTGATAGGTTCTAGACCCAAACTAAGGCTACTTGTCCTGTGATGGGTTCTTTAATACTAGGTGATTACTGTACTTTAAACAAATATTTTTAATTTGGAAGAAATCTCCTTGTGCAATGGAGGTTTTTTGATATGATTCTTTTCACCGGTCACCACTCATGCACATTTCCTACCATTCCCATTTTCACAAGTCATATGACAAGTACGTTCAAGACAATTGGTACAACATTTCCCGCAGGGTAGTTACAGATTTATCCGCACAAAAAACATAAATGTGAAAATAAGTCCAAGTCCTATCCAAAAAATTCGGCCGTAAAAGGTACTGAGATCAAAATAATCAAAATTTGACGTGGGATGACGGAAAATCGTTCCAAATTCAAAATAAGTAAGTACAAAGTTCTTGATAGGTACAATACCATGCCATTTCAAGGCAACCTGTAAGCTTAGCAACATTTCCCCCATAATTATTTCCCATATTAGAAAGCAAAAAAAAAAAAATATATTGCCAAGCTATCAGGTTGCCTAGAAATGAGATGGTATTGTACCTATCCAGAACTTGATCCTTATTTTGATCTCAGTACTTTTTACGGCCGAAATTTTTAGATAGGAACTTGGTCTTATTTTCACATTTATGTTTTTGTGCGGTTCTCAGTTGTTTTTTCTAAGCTTTTATTTGGTACAATAAGTGTCACATGCAATAAGCCCTAGATGAAAACTTTCCATTTTGCCATTTTTCTAAGTACTTTCTCATCAAGACCTACCCGTGTACGAAATTTCAGCTTTGTAGCTATACTGGAAGAGCCCCATACAAAGAAAGGGCACTTTAGTCCCCCAGATGAAAAGTGACCGTTTTCAAACTTTTTTCGTTAATTGCTCATCTCACTCACTCAGTGGAAGTGCCCCATACAAAGAAGAGGCACCCTAGTCCAGCCAGGATGAAAAGTGCCTGTTTTAATTTTTTTTCGTTAATTGCTCATCAGGGCCTACATGTGTACCGAATTTCAGCTTTCTAGCTATACTGGAAGTGTCCTGTACAAAGAAGGGACACCAAGGCCCCCCAGATGAAAAGTATCCGTTTTCAGATTTGTCTGACTATTTTCTCATCGGGAACTACCTGTGTATCAAATTTGAGCTTTCTAGATATACTGGAAGTGCCCGATACAAAGAAGGGGCACCCTAGTATCCCCCAAATGAAAAGTGCCCGTTTTCAAACTTTTTTTTTCGGTAATTGCTCATCAAGGCGTACTTTTGTACGAAATTTCAGCTTTCTAGCTATAGTGGAAGTGCCCAATAATATTGATTAGCCAGTGAGTCAGCCAGTCAGTGAACATGTACTAAAGTATGCAATTTTTACACCTTAATATCTCGGGAAGCTTTTTAGCTATTTAGTCCTAGTGGAAAAAATTTTACATAAACTACAATACGGCTATGGCTAAATGGTAGATACGTCAGACTATCAGTCAGGAGGTCGCGGTTTAAACCTGAACGCAGCCACACGCTTTTTTAGTAAAAACTTTTTGTTGAAAAATAAAATGTGCAATAATATTAGGTTGATAATAATCTGTAAAGTGTTGCCGACTATTATCGACCTAATTTTAAACAAAAGTGTTTTAGAGTGTATATAGTAAAATAATTTTCTCAAATTGACATTTTTGACTTCTATATGAATCTCTTTACTACGACTGAAAAATTTATTGGAATATCTTTCACTGATCTCGAGATATTCCGATTGTAAGGTATGCAATTCAAAGAATATATATACACTCTAAAACACTTTTGTTGAAAATTAGGTCGATAATAGTCGGCAACACTTTACCGATTATTATCGACCTAAAATTACACACGCATTATTTTTGAACAAAATGTTCTTACTAAAAAAGCGATTGGCTGTGTGCAGGTTTGAACCGCGACCTGATTGATAGTCTGACATATCTATACTTTATGCAAAATTTTTTCACTTCGACTAAATATGTTTAATTTTAAAGGTTTTTCTTTAATAAAATAACTACGAAATCGATGTAATTTTAGACAAGGAGAAATTATCAACACAAATTTAGACAATATATGATCGTAAATTTGAAGTAATGTTTTAGAGTGTAGAATACTTCTTTCCTTTTATTTACACAACTATTATAATTTCGAATGCCTTAATTCACAAAAATAATTTCTGACTTTAAGAGATTAATAAAACGAATTTTCATACAAAAATTGTAAAAAAAGGTTGTAAAACTTTACCTAAACATCATAAGAAAAATAAAACTACATTTCTAATGTTATACGATGCTTTTTATATATAAAATATTCATTGTAATTGTACAATCTTTTTTTCATGTAAGAGTACTTAGTACTAATAACACTGGGCGGTCACGCTAATATATTTCATCGTAACTTGCGAAAGGTTCAATTCATTTAAATGAAGTCAGATATGTATCTTCTAAACTATGCGAGATACGGAAACACATGACACAAAACACAAAACTCAAAGCGCTTTAAATGTTTAAAATCGGATAACATTTAAAAAAGTTACAAGCCTCATAAGTTTTTTCGAGTCCAAGGTGGTCAACTTTGGCGCACTGTAACTCCTCTCGTGCTTAAGCTAGAAGGCAACCGAGATATGGCTTATAAAGCTTTACTCCTCCTCTAAAGATGTTCCAAGTTTCAGCTAAATCCAACCTGCAGTTTAAAAGTTCCAGTTTTATTACCATATATTTTGTGAAAGTCCCCACTATGCAAAAGAGGTTAACTTTAAATTCCCTAAAATGAATTTCAGCTGTAAACTTTCAAAACACCGAAAGACTTATGATTTTTTTTGGTCTCATATTACTTTGTTGTACAGTGCTGTTCAGCGAATTTTATTTTTGTTGTTATTACTTTTCGATTCTTAATACGAATATTTAATTTCCATTTGAAATAAACTGTCTAACTAAAAAAACACTGCACTCAAAAATCAAACCGTAAAAACTTGACCTATAAATATTACATAAAACCACTTTATTTAATTTATGTATTCCTTAAGTACATAAAATAATAATTAATACAAGTTAATGCAATTTAAATATTTTTTCTTTACAGAGTTACAAGTACAAAAAAAAAAGTTTACTGCTGCGCTATAAAAACATTCTGTTGACCGCCTTTAAATATGATTACAATAACACATTTATTGTAATACTTAAAGCAAAACAATAACAACATACCAGCAGCTCATCCAGAATTCGATCTGGTGGTAATACAGACAGATCGGCTTAAAAGTAACCATGAAAATTCTGAAAGTGTCTTTAAGTCCCAGCCAAATAAAAGCCTTACTACGCAAGGACTTTTTAGTACGATGGCGTCAAAAGGTAAGTTATAAACAATATAAATAATTGTGACTGTAAGAGAATTCTTTATGTGCTGTATACATATTTTATGACTTTTTTTAATTTCTACACTGGAATTGTTCTAAAAAAATTTGCAATAAATGAATTAATCCATAATTGAAATTGGTGTCAATTAATTTTAGAATTAAATCAATTAATTATGTGATTACAAACAATATTTTCTAATCTAAATTGATATTTTCTAACAATTTTACAAAGTTTGAGTAATTAAAATTTTTCATTTTCTATCAGATCCAGTTATAGAACTTTATATGAAAGATCTAGATCCAAACTTAAGGTACTTGTCCTGTGGTGGCGTTTTTAATAATAACTAGTCAAGTTACTGTGCTTTGAACAAATAGTTTTAAATTGGGAAAAATCTTCTTGCCTGTACATTTTTTTCTAGTTAAATAATGCGTTATTCCGTCTCAAATCATCCAACGGGTGGTATCATGATGAAATAATATAGGTGGCATTAATTACTAGGGCAACAAATACAATATTACAACAAAATAATTCTGGCAAAAAAAACCGACTTCAGTACAAAGAGCAATATACTTGATGGCCTTTTATATAAACAATTTTGAAAATCGGTATGCAAATGGAGGAATTGTGCGTTAATAAATATTTTGGGTGGAGGCGTGGAAGACTTGCCCCACCGATTTTCGTAGAAAAATCATGCGACCAAACTCTAAGCAAACCATTCCAAACAAAAAAAATTTTAAGTCGGCCCATAAATGGTGGAGCTATGCGGTAATCAATATTTCGGGGGAAGGGGGAATCCCGCACAGATTTTGGAGACAAATTATGGTACCAACCTGCAAGGGGGTTTGCAGCAAATTTCCCAACTGATTTTCGAAAAAAAAATCAATTTTGAAAATCGGTTTACAAATGACAAAGCTATGGATGGGGGGGAGTAAGTTTCCCCCTCCCATTTTCGAAAAAATTGTGGGGCCAAGCTACTAGCGAACCCTTGCAAACAACACAAGAATTTTGAAAATCGGTTCACAAATGACATAGTTATGTATTTGGGGGGCCGGAGGCGAGAGCAAATTTCCCCCTCACATTTTCGAAAAGAGCTATTGGGCCATACTGCTAGCAAACCCTTTTAAAGAAAAAAAAATTATGAAAATCGGTTAAAATATAACGGAGCTATGGATTGGAGGGGAGCAAATTTCCCCCTCCGATTTTCGACAAAAAAATGTTGGGACAAATTTTTGTCAAACCCTTTCAAACAAAACAAGAATTTTGAAAATCGGTTCACAAATGACATAGTTATGGATTGGGTGGGGGGGGGCTTAGGGGGAGGAAATTTTCCCCTCCCATTTTCAAAAAGAATTATTGGTCCAAACTGCTAGCAAACCCTTTCAAACAAAACTAGAAGTTTGAAAATCGGTTCACAAATGACGGAGTTATTGATTGGGGGGAACAAATTTCCCCTCCGATTTTCGACATAAAAATCTTGGGACCAATTTTTGTCAAACCCTTTCAAACAAAACAAGAATTTTGAAAATCGGCCCACAAATGACAGAGCTATGCATGGAGACGGGGTGGTAGCAAATTTCCACCCCTCCGATTTTCGACATAAAAATCTTGGGACCAATTTTTGTCAAACTCTTTCCAACAAAAAAAGAATTTTTAAAATCGGTTCATAAATGAGAGAGTTATGCGTGTACAAACATAAAAAAGTAAAAAAACATACATACGAATTGATAACCTTCTTCTTTTTGGAAGTCGGTTAAAAAGGATTTTTTTTGTGTAATGTTGTATATGTCAAAAATTATTGTAAACAAAAATCAAAAGGACGCGCTGCAAGTGATGAATTAAATGAATTTTTGAATTAAAAAACACACACACATACACTCATACCGTCAGAGCCCTCTATCTCAGAAACGGTTGGGCGTATGAAAAAAATGTGTAATACAAAATTTGTCGCAAATTTTATGTTCTAAAATTGGTATAATCAATGTTAACATCATTGGAGCTATAGAGACCGATATAATCGCGAAAAACCGATTTTTGTGACCTTTGACCTTAAATAACTTACGGCGCGATACGAGATTTTATGAGACTTATGAGACAACCAAAGTGATTCCGTAACTCTAAACAAGGTACTATTCACTGAGATTCACGGTTGACCTTGCATTACAGTGAGTTTGGATGAGCACTGCGGGCTCTCTGTCCTCTATCACAGAAACGGTTGGGCCTATGAAAAAATTTTCAATACAAAATTGTTCGCAAATGTTATGATCTACAATTTTTATAATAAATGTTAACATCATTGGAGCTATAGAAATCGAGATAATCGCGTAAAACTGATTTTTGTGACCTTTGACCTTGAATAACTTACGGCGTAGACACAAGATTTTATGAGACTTTTGAGACAACTTTTAGAACACCAAAATTAAGGCGTATACGAGTTTATAGCTTATTTATTATCTCACATTCCGCAGTTGGCCCTTTTTTCCTTACTTGGCTGAGCTAATACCGTTTGAATGGTAATAAAACCCCCTCCACAATGAATAAATTAATGGAATAAAGAATGTGTTTAAGAAATTGAGGAGGAAATACATTGAGTAAGGCTTAAAATCGCCAAAGAAAAAAAATTTGTAAACTTGAAAAATTACTGAAAAATTAAATTTTTTTTGGATTATTTTTTTAGCTTTTAAATTTATTTATTGAATCTTCAATTATAAATTGAACTAACAATAAGTATTCAAATCTTAAAACTAAAGTTGTTGATAGTTAGTCCAGCCACTGCTAGACGAAATATTAGGTTCAACGGTTTCTTCTTTGGATGTCTTGCGTCTCTTGTGTTCGGCTGAGAGCAAGAGTGTCCCTCCTTCTCAGCCGAGTGTGCCCTCTAAAATTAATGATGTAGCGGGCTAAGAGATTTGAATTTGAAGTTTGGAATTTCTTCCTATTAGCCAATTAAGTTGAACTGCTTTCAATTTCATTTGGGTCAGCTTTGAATCTATGTGGCTCTTCCATGTTAGACTACGATCAAGGTGAATTCCTAGGTATTTAACCTCAAAGTGCTGCGGTAAGATATGATTATTTATATAAATAGGGGAACATGTTTCCCTGTGTAATGTTAACGTAACATGTACACATTTCTGTTCGTTTATTTTTATTCTCCACTGCTTTAACCATTTTTCCAGATGCAATTTATAATCCTGCAATTTTTCGGATGCTTCATGTGAACTTGTACTTACGCTTAGAAAAGCTGTATCGTCAGCAAATGTTGATGTGTGAATGTCATGGCCTGTTGGCATGTCACAGGTATATATCAGGTACAATAGAGGACCCAAAATGCTACCTTGAGGAACCCCAGCTTGAATCATCTGAGGTGTGCTTAGAAAATGACCTTCCTTGATTATGAATTTTCGTCCAGTTAAACAGCTTGTGAGTGTTAGAGGGTAAATTTTGCTTTAATTTCAGGATTAATCCTTCATGCCATACTTTATCAAAAGCCTGAGAAACATCAATGAAGAGAGCAGAACAATATTTCTTTTCTTCGAACGTTTTTCTAACTACATTCACAAGCCTATGCGTTCGCTCGATAGTGCTATGTTGTCTTCTGAAGCCAAACTGATCATCTGGGATGCATCCACTATCATTTAGCATGTGGGTCAACTTACTCATAAGCAGTTTCTCAAATAGTTTTGATGTATTTGATAATAAGCTTATAGGGCTATAAGATTCCACTTTGGTATGGTATTTCCCAGGCTTAGGTATCCTGATGATCAATGACATCTGAAATTCTGCAGGATGGTGTTCTATTCGTAAAACTGCATTGAAAATGAATAGAACTATCCTTTTTGCTATACGGGGTAGCTATAGGAGCATTTTGTTGCTGATTTCATCAGAACCTGAGGCTTTTTTTACGCTTTTTTGTCAGTTTTGGCGCTTTTTTCGGTTTGGGGTTTTTTTAGTTTTAGCGATTTTTTTGTTTTGGTTTTGACACTTTTTCTCGTTTGTTTTTGTTTTGGCGCTTTTTTTTCGTTTTTGTGATTTTTTTCCATTTTTGGCAATTTTTTCGTTTTTTGACGATATTTTTAGTTTTATCGATTTTTTTTTTGGTTTTAGTGTTTTTTTTCGTTTTCACGACTTTTTTCATTTTGTTTTGCTTTTTGGTGATCTTTTTAGTTTTGGTGATTTTTTATGTTTTAGCGATTTTTTTAATTTTGGTGCTTTTTTTCTTTAAGCGCTTATTTCACTTTGACGATTTTTCGTTTTGAAATTTTTAAAATTTTTAAATTTTTTAGTTTTAGCGTTTTTTAAAATTTGAAGATTTTACCTCCTACGGTTTCCAAGATGATACAGCAAATTGTCTAAATTACATAGTCAAAATGACATTAACTGATAGAGCACCCTTTAATTTTTATTGTTTTAAATATCGGTGTTAATTGGTGTAGTCTATTATATAGACGACACCAATTAACACTAACTAAGTGTGTGTATATTACATTAGTATTTCAACATTTTTCGTTGCTCGCTTTAGAACACCCTTTAATTTTTAACTGGCATTTATTTATAGCGGCCAAAGTTTTACATATTCTGTGAAAGTTTCAGGACCGTAGCTCTTACGGTTCCCGAGAAAACAGCCTGTGACAGACAGACAGAAGGACAGCGTAGCGAAAACACTTTTGGTGTACGGAACCCTAAAAATGGTGAACACATCTTATACCTTAACCTTAAGTCTTACAAGATATCCTATGCTGAGTACTAATTGTGAATAAGTACGAAATTAAGCTTTAAACCAATTTTTGAAAGTATTCCACAAAAATGTATCTCATGGTATTTTACTGTAAAATACCATGAGATACATTATGTAAAATTTTTACATAAAACTGCTGAACACATCTTATATCTTAAGCGTAAGGCTTACAAGATCTCCTATGCTAAGTCACTACGAGTATAACTATGTGCTAAAGGCGGAACTTTAAGTCTCCTAAATGAATCCCAGATGTAAACTTCCAAAGCAGCGATATACGTATAAGTAAATGCCCTCTCCCAGATTCAGTTGTTAGAACCATGTGGTTTTTTTGTGTTGTACAGTGTAAAAGATACATACACAAGTGAACAGATCTCTTACAGTTACAGTTATTTTAATTTTTAATCACATTCAATTACACAATTAATTGACACCAATTTAAATTTCTGGAAAAATTTTTATTGAAAAGCTTTGAGGAGTAATATTTTTTGCAAATCTTTTATTTTAGTGGTTGACAGCAGTACAAATTATATGGCCCTTTATTATGTTCCTCCTACCATATCTGATACGACTGAAGTACGAGGCGGTTCATCATGACGCCTGTCAATTTCCAACACGCCAGCTGCCTACAGCACGTAACACAATGCCCGGATATTTATCGTACATTTGCAGTATTGAAAATAAATGCAGTAGCACCGAAAATTATGAAGAATATTCGAAATTAGAAAAAGCACCGTAAGTGTTAAGTAATAGTAATCTTCTTTTTTTAAAAGTAATTTATCTTATTATTTTTTTAAGTATTTTTCTTCTTCCAATATTGGTTTTTCGAACAATCTGATAAAAACTTAATTATAGCGATTTATTTTTCAAACTTTAAACATCTTTAAATTTTCATATATTTTTGTTTTGTTGTTGTTGTTTTCTACAGCATGAAACCGATTATTGATATCGTGCAAATATTCATTAATGAAGATCGCATGTTTACCGCTCTAGTCGAATTGCCGGAAAAGGCAAACTTTATAAGTGCCGTGACAACTTTAGTAACAAACAGTCACTTTGATGATATAAGAAGTAAGTTTAACTTTAATTCAATTTCCTAGAATTAAGATTTAATTAAATACATATTTTTAATAATATACTTGTAAATTAATTACAAAAATTTTTTTTTAGAAAATGTTGAAAAAGTAATAGCTTTAGTGCCGGATGTGGAAATAGCTTTAAATGGCAGTTTTGATATAAAGAAATTATTTTCGGGTAAGTTCGAAACTTGATGGAAACAAGTTTAAGAATTTCTTTATATATAAATTTACAATTGTAGATCGCAGAACGTTTGTCAAGGCTGGTAATTTATTATGTGGCCACCCATTTCCCAATACCGAGACCATTCCATTGGTGGAAGATATTTTACATAGCGAAGATTTTAGTGAAGCTAACCAAGATGAATTGGATGTTATGCCAAGTGAGTTTAATTTTTGGAATGATTATTTTATATTTATAGCTCAATGTTGCTTTCGTTGCTCAGTGTACTTTGTTTTTAAAATCGGAGTGATAATAAATTATAAAAAGATATATAATATTAAGATTCTGGTCTAAATTGTTCTAAAACGAATGCTGTAATCCCAACCTAGGAAAACTCGATCCAATCAACTGTTTATCGAAAGCGCCGTTATACCCATCCACGGCATTGGTTTTATTTTATTTTACTTATTTGTTTAAAATTTTACAAAAAAGTACCTTTTTCAAAAACTACCTTTTCCAAAAAAGGAACTTGTTTAAAAATACCTTTTACAAAAGTACCATTCCCAAAAAACACATTTTTCAAAAAGTACCTTTACCAAAAAGTAGCTTACCTGAAAATAACTTTTCCAAAAAATACATTTTAAAGAGAGTACATTTTCCAAAAAAGTACCAATTTTAATAAGTATGTACTTTTTCCGAAAAGTACTTTCTTAAAAAGTACATTTTCCAAAAAGTACCTTTTCTAAAACTATCTTTTTCAAAAAACACTATTATCTCAACGTACATAGAAACTAGTTGTATAGAAAGAAACTAAGAAAATGTAGTATAATATTCACCCTTTATTCCAATTTCCAAAAAGTACCAAAACGTATTTGAGGTTTTATATTGAAGAGAATACAATTTAAGTTTCATTCCTAAGTGTATTACTTTTAAAAATTACTTTACAAAAAGGTACCAACTGACGTTTTTACCCTTATTCAACCCCTAAAAGTAGTGTTGTTATCCGACCACTTTTTCCCGGACAGTGTCCTCTTTTTGGGATCTCTGTCCTCGGAAAAAATTAGCGTCCGGGGAAATCCTACTTTTTAGCGACTTAGAAAGGGAGGATATTCGTGTGGTTTTTGTTTTATATTTATCTATCGAAAAAGGGAAATAATTGGTATTGGATGCCCAGCTTATGTTGTAAATAACACAGTCCATGAGGATTGTGGTACGTTATTCTAAGACGTAGAGTTAATAGTATATATGTATTTAAAATATCGATGGTGTTGCGTAAAAAGGGCTAAAATAATATACATACAGCTGTGTCACAGATTCCGTTCGGATTGGTTTTGATTCTGTAGTTGTCATTTCGAAAAAGTACGAGTACATTTTTGGTGCTTTGGATTCCGTTTATTTTGTATTTCGTTTTTACAATGATAATGTTTTTATACCTTGAGGCGTTTATTTACTCTTGTTCTTAGATGCAAAGCTCATTTATTAACATGAAAAGCTCATGACCAAATATTTATTTCACGCTCCTAAAAGTATGCACGTTTTTTAGTATTTACTGCAAATGAAGTCAGTAGAAAAGTGGAATTGAAAAACCATTTAGAAATTTAAAAGTGGTTTGATTCCGAAAAAAATTTTCGTTTTTCGTTTTCTGAAGAAGCAACTTCCGGAATTGAAACCACTTTAGATCGGAATGGTATTATCTGACATGGCTTATAGATTTAAGCGAGAGTTCAAAATCTTTATTTTATGAACAAATAACAAATTTTAACTAAACAATGAAAGTGTACTTGTGAATTTTTTTACAAAACTTTGAAAATTAAACTTAAGTAAATTTTTGACTATCTCTGAGAGATTTTGGCCATGTTTGGGCACATCTTTACTTGTAGCTCATTTGGACCATATGAAAATTATAGCCAAGGATCCACACTATTCGAGAATATAAGTCGCATTTTAAAATTTTTTTTACAAAACTTTTAAAATTGAAATGTTCCGTGTGATGTTTTACATAAAAGTGCTAATCACATCTTATTGCTTGGACGTAAAGCTTACAAGATATCATATGGCGAGTAATAATTGTGAATAAATTCGAACTTAACCCTTAAACATATATTCAGTTTTGAATGACTTCTGACGTTCAAATTAAGTCTGAAGCTTGGGTGTCTTTAAATACCTATATTAGAATCGTGTGCCCTTTTTTAAAAGGACAAAAAGGCCCACACAATGAACAGTTAGAGGGTTAAATTTTTAAAGCAGAAATGTTTCTCGTGGTGTTTTACAAGGCTTTCAAGATTTCCTATGTCAAGTACTAATTCTGAATAAATACGAAATTAGCCCCTAAATAATTCAGGCGAAAAAAACCGGCTTCAGTACAAAGCGCCAAACCTTTCATGTCCGTCTTTTGAAAATTTCCCCACTGCAGGCAAACCCTTTCAAACAAAAATCAATTTTGAAAATCGATCCACAAATGACAAATTTATGCAAGGAGGAAACAAAGTTCCCCACCGATTTTTGAAAAAAAAAAATTATGGGGCCGAATTGCAAGCAATCCCCTTCAAACAAAAATATGATTTTCAAAATCGGTTTACAAATGACAGAGTAATGCGTGTACAAACATAAATAATTTCAGTAAAGTGCGAAGTTGGCTCGCACACGAAGTGTTCCGTGCGAATACACATATATCCCTGTTCGTTTTTGCCCTTTTTTATTCTGGAAATTTTTCGTTTTGCTTTTTCGTTTGATTTCTAGTTATTTTGTTTTTTAAGTTTCTTTCGTTTTTTTGGCGATTATTTTTAGTTTTGGCGCTTTTTTAATTTTTGTGATTTTTTCGTTTTTTGGCGATTTTTCGTTTTTTGCCGATTTATTTTTGTTTTGGCTGATTTTTTTAATTTCAGCGATTTTTTGGTTTTTGAGGTTTTTTTTGGTTTTGACGTTTTTTCGCCTTTGACGATACTTTTAGTTTTAGTGATTTATTTTAGTTTTGGCGCCTTTTTCTCAGCTTTGACGCTTTTTTCGGTTTGGAGATTTTTTTCGATTTTTGGTGATTTTTTTAATTCTGGTTTTTTTCGTTTTGACACTGTTTTTCGTTTTGGCGGTTTTTTTTAGTTTTGGAGCTTTTTTTAGTTTCAGCGCATTTTTTGTTTTGACACTTTTTTCGCTTTGGTGATTTATTTCCGTTTTTGGCGATTTCTTTTTTTATTTTTTGACGATATTGTTAGTTTTAGCGATTTTTTTAAGTTTTAATGTTTTTTTTTCGTTTTCACGACTTTTTTCGATTTTTGATGTTTTTTAGGTTTTTGACGATCTTTTTGGTTTAAGTGATTTTTTGCGTTTTAACGATTTTTTTACTTTTCGTGTTTTTCCTTTAAGCGCTTTTGTCATTTTGACGATTTTTAGTTTTGAAATGTTTTTTTATTTTGGAATGTTTTAGTTTTAGCGTTTTTTAAAATTTCAAGAGTTTGCATCTTACCAAGATACAGCAAATTGTCTAAATTACATAGTCAAAATTCCATTAACTGATATAATACCCTTTAATTTTTATTGTTTTAAATATCAGTGTTAATTGGTGTAGTCTATTGTACAGACTACACCAATTAACATTAACTTTGAAAACTTACTGTCTAAATATAAGTGTCTGTATATTACATTACTATTTCAACGTGTTCGTTGCTCGGTTTGGAACACCCTTTAATTTTTAGCTGTCATATATTTGTTTTTGTATCGGCCAAAGTTTTACATATATTGTGAAAAATTCAGGTCTTTAGCTACTACGGCTCTCGAGAAAGCAGAATGTGGCAGACATCCAGACAGACGGACAGTGTAGCGAAAACAATAGGGGTCCTTTACACTTTTGGTATACGGAACCCTAAAAAAGTAAATAACATTACATTAAGAATTTTAAAAACCGCCGAAGAAAATAGATGATAACTCCAAAATGGCTTTACCGATTTTTTTTTTCAAATATAGTTTAGAAGATTTTAGATCAAATCACCTTTCAAACAAAAGAAACCAAATTAAAATTGATCTGGCCATTTGGAAGCTGTGGTGCTACATACCCACAGATTTAAGAGGATACCGTTAGAAAATAGGTGATAACTTTTAAATGGCTAGACCGAGACATTGTTAAGAACACTCTCGATCAAGACACCTTTCAACACACAAAAAACTAAATCAAAATCGGCACAGCCGATTAGGCTCTACGAGGGAACAGACAGACACACAGATACGCACCACAAACTTATAACACACCTCTTTTTTGGTCATGGTTAAAAAAAATACACACATATTGATAACCTTCTCCTTTTTTGAAGTTGGTTAAAAATGGTACAAAAATGTGGAGAGACTTTAACTCCCCTTTAAATTAATTCCAGATGTAAACTTTTAAAACGGCGATACGCGTATGTTAATATGATTATTTCGAACGTATTTGCTTTGTGAATCTAAATTGATTATTAGGCCAAGTTTCGTAACGTTATATTCAGAAAGAATTGGGTATGATTAATATTCCAAGGAATAAGAGAAAAATTAACATCAACTTAATTTTTCAACGTACACAGCAGAACAGAGTAGCGCCACTTTCGGAAGCCGCTACACTTCCATCGTCAATGCTCACGTGTATTTGTTTATCACCACTTGTCAGGTGGCTCTGTTGAATGTGATTTTAATTCTTATATATACAACTTTTTCGTGAAAATTGAATACGAGAATTAAATCACTCTCAAGCTGATATTAAAGTGCACTTTCCCAGCGTTGCCATCGATTTATTTATCTTTATTCCCATTTTTCTGATTTTTGTTCTACCCAAGACAAACTTTTTTGGTTTGATTTTATACTTAAGTATATATGAACATGTAAACATGTGAAAAGCTCAAGCCAGTAGCTAAGTGTTTATTAATATGATTATTTCGAACGTATTTGCTTTGTGAATCTAAATTGATTATTAGGCTAAGGTTCGTAACGTTATATTCAGAAAGAATTGGGCATGATTAATATTCCAAGGAACATGGGAAAAATTAACACCAACTTAATTTTTCAACGTACACACCAGAACAGAGTAGCGCCACTTTGTATGTGTTTTCTTGGAGCTCGCTACCAGAACCAGCCGTTAGAACTATGTTGTTTTTTGTGTTGATCAGTGTTATATTAGTACGACTTTGTCAGAATTTGAATATGGACTTTAATAAATAACAAGCAACAAAATCATTGTTGAACAGTGTAAGTAATTATCTTCTAACTAATTATTCCTTATTTTTTTAGCCAATTATTGCAAACGCTTATATTTAGATGTGACAAGTACAACTTATGGCAAAATTACTTGGGAAACTATTAAACCCATTATACATGGTAAAATTTTATATGCCCCCGAAACAGACGACACCAATTCCATTATAAAGTTTGTAAGTATTTGAAATTAGATTAAGATCAAGATCATGGAAAAAAAAACAAATGTCCTTTCAGGCCAATGCCACATTTGAAGAATTGAATCGCCTAAAAATGCTATCGGTTGCATTGGAACAAATTCTTACCAAATTACGTCAAGATAAACCATTTCAAGAAGGCTTTGATAATCTTATTCGATTGGCTCAAACGCCTTTTGTACGTTCCATAATTGGTGATGAATTTGATATGGATCAAATTGAGGCTGTCATACAACGTATACGTAACGATCCGATTATTTATGATGTTGTTACCACCATAAAAAATATTCTAGAATGCTTTTCGGTAGACCGTTTTCAAGCTTTCGACAGTGAAAGCGAATTGAGGCGCCAAGCTTTTGATCTCAATAAAAAGAGACTGTTTTATGCTGCCGTTTATTTTAATGAAACCGATTCAGAAAATGTTTCCTATAAATTCCATATGGACACGCAAAATACTCAGCCAACCATAGAGAATAAGAATCGTTTTTGGTTTCCTGGTCCGGCGGGTAGCATGTTATTGGATATGAAATATCATAGAGGCTTTGTACAAATTAAACATTCTATAGATTTGGGAATTATCAAGCACAAGAAAGAGAAGTTAAGAGGACAGGGTTTAATAACGGAGCCGCCTGTGACATCTACGTCACGAAATGGCTTTTCCATACAAGTTGTTATGGATGATGATGAGGATGAGGACGAGGTTGCAGATGATTGGTTCACTGATAAAAATGAAACAGAAACTGTTATTTCTTCCAGTTCTAAGCCAAAGAAGTTAATATCAGGCTTTCTATCGGGTGGCATACCGGATTTTTTAAATGCTGAAAATGCTGCTACGGAAGTTAGTACAAATGAATTTGTTGCAACTACAGAAGTCACTGTAAATGATTCGACTACTTTCTTACGACAAGAAGATGTTGGAGCTACTACTTTCTATCCATTATTGGATGATAGTTCTGAAGAGGATGATTCGAGTTTGGTTGTCTTAAAAAGGCAAAAACGTCAAAATTTCTTAGATTTCTTGTTAGGTTTTAGTGATAATTCTGACGGTTCTATGCAATATGCTGTCGATGATTTGGAATTTTTTACTAAGCAGTTCCCTTATCCAGCCTATACGCAGGATGAGTAAGTTTTTATTAAAAAACGTACATATGTATATTAACCATATTCACCATCTTGTGCAAATAGCCTTGCATGATAGAGCATTTGCATTTTGTTGGTGGAGAGTAACAATATGCTAGGCGCGGATTGAGGTGGGGAAAATGGGTTAAAACAATAAAATATATCTCATTGAGTATCTATTGAGTTTCTAAAGGAAATTTTACAAAATGTTATGTTTCATTTTAAAGTTTCTCGTCCAAAAACTTAACGCAAATTGTCCTGGCGCAGCCATATGGTAACGCAAAAGACCAAATGCAAAAAATTTTTACACAAAATCACTTGAATTGCATCATAGAGACACCTGTGATCATTTACAAATTGTTTGTAAGTCAGTTGTGTTTTGTGTTTCAAAGTTATTGGGTCTTTTCAAAAACCTTTAAAAAAAGTTGACAAATAGTGAAAAATGAATTACATTTACGAAAAATATTTTATTATAAATATACAACCGAATAGTGATATTTAGTTTTGACCATGTTGTAATAATTATACAGATCGTAGTATAACGTCAGCTAATTCTTTTTTCCTCCGGTAGTTTTGTACATAAGCCACGTCCAGCACGTGTATTTTTTGACAAGCATCATGTAGTTTTTGTTGTGTTTGTTGCCCTTATGCGGCCACCTGTATACTTATTTCACCATGGTGTTGACATAAATCAACATATTACAAAATATATATCTCACCCACTTTTGACGCGTTACATTGTTCCGTTACCATATGCACTCTAAAATATTCCTTTAAATTTACGACCACATGTTTCCTAAATTTGTGTTGAAAATTTCTTCTTGCCTAAAATTACATCGATTTTGTAGTTATTTTAATAAAGAAAAAACCTTTCAAATTAAACATATTTAGTCCAAGTGGAAAAAATGTAACATAAAGTATAATACGGGTATGGCTGAGTGGTAGATACGTCAGACTATCCGTCAGGAGGTCGCGGTTCAAACCTACATGCAGCCAATCGCTTTTTTACTAAAAACATTTTGTTCAAAAATAATGCGTGCGTAATTTTAGGTCGATAATAATGTGTAAAGTGTTGCCGACTATTATCGACCTAATTTTCAACAAAAGTGTTTTAGAGTGTGGGTGCATCAGGAGCTATATGGAAATTTATCGTGTAATACTTTAGTTTGTAGATATTCTGTGGAAAACATTTATTATTGATATGGAATGTTCTTTGTTTGCAAAACTTACCCTCAGTGAAGCGATTGGCGTAGATAGGCCCTTCTGGGGAGTGATGAGCTCCCTTTCCTTCAAGAAGTTCAGAATATTAGAGTAATTTTGGTAATATAAGTGCACTAGAAAATGAATTTTGATTTTATTACTTTATACATATATTATATAGACTGCAGCCGTCTGCCGCCACATGAATAGTTTGAAATATATTTTCTGTGATGTCTTGATCCAATATATTGTCTCTAAGTCAAATGAAGATGCTATTTTACGCGGAGAGAAACACTAATAACGAAAGAAGATATAAGGTTATAATAAGAAAACTTACTCCTAACGGGATATAATCGGTCATCAAGATATCGATCTGCTGATGGCGATTTATTTAATAAAAAAATATATGTTCTTACGTATTTATAGCAGTTTTTGCAATCATTTTGCAATAAAAACACATATTTATTGAGAACTTCGAACAATTTTCTTTGAACAAAAAAAAAAACCTATGTAGTGCCGGACGTGACCATATGGTAACGGCCTATTATGCCCGACCCAGAGGCCGTATAAACATTTTAGGTACTAAGTTAACGTTCTTCGATCCTATAGGTATAGATTTAATAAATTTTATTTAAATTTAAAAGAAAAAATATTCCTGGACAATTTGGGCTAAGCTGGATCCATGCCTGAATATACTCTACCATCTTGCTAATGCAATGATGCAAGACTATTTGCACAAATAGTCACAAATAGTAAATAGGGCTATTTTTTCAACTTATTTTTCTTTTTTTTTATTACTCTTTCAAGCTTCAAAACCGGTATTTATTTGGCTCAAGCTATACAGTGTGCCTTCTTTTTGGGTCTGGTGGCAGAAATCACCTCTTGTGTCAGACATTTTATATGGATGCGTGAGTCAAGAAACTCAATGGTAAGGTTAAATTTCAAAATTTTTTAATGGCGATATTAAAAAAAGAAAATAAATATTAAAATTTGAAATTGCGAAACAAATTACACTGTACAACAAAATCAAATTTTTCTATAGAATGATTCTGTTAGAGGCGGAAAAAAGTGTACACGTGTATCAGTGTTTTGAAAGTTTACATCCGGACTTTATTTTAAGGGGAGCTAAATTTCCCCCTTTTGCATATAGTCATACTGATTCGGCATAGAATAACACCACGAGGAACATTTTTGTGGAAAATCAAGCCCGCTATAACGCCTATGATGGGAAGTTTTCTGCCCCTTATTTGTTTTGAGGCCAAAAAGACCCATACACCCAAGAGCTAGAGGGTTAAAATGTTCTACAAATATGTTAACCGTGGTGTTTTATATAAAATTGTTGAACACATCTTATACGTCAAACGTAAGGCCTACAAGATATACTATGCCGAGTCAATATAACTATGTACAAAAGGGGGAAAATTTAACTCCCCCTCAAATAAATCCCAGATGTAAAATATTTCAATTTTGCATAAAGAAATATATATTTTTTTCATCATCGCGGTCGGAATAATTCCAAAAATTAATAAAAAAAATTATCCATAGAATTAAAAATGTGGACTGTTATTGTCAAATAAAATATAATGGTACTCCTTGGCGTTTTTCTTGTTGCATAATGTATCCAAAAATAATCAAAAAGTAATTCGACTACCTTCTAAGATTACTTTTCACTATTTTTGATTAATTGAAAGTAATCCCCAAGTAATCGTGATTATTTTTAGATTATTTGTAATCGTAATCAATTAGTAATAAAAAGTTTCTTACTAGTGAATTATTTACATGATCATTAGGATTCCTAAGACCTCAAAGTATAGAGATCTGATAAAAACCCGATGTTGGAAACATTTTTGTTGAAATCAACAACTTTCCATTTTCAGATCATGCGTTCTATGGGCTTGAAACCTTGCTCTGAGATGACTTCTTGGTGTATAGTGACATTTTTGGAATTGCTGATAATATTTATTGGCTGTAGCATTATTCTATACTCCGGAGGTATGGTAGTCTATACCAAATGGCTATTTATTATGATATATCTGTGCATCTTTGGAGCTTGTTTAATAGCATTTTGGTAAGAATCCTACATTTTTATTCTAGCAAAAATTTTACATAATTTATATCTCCAATTTACAGCTACATGTGTTCCACATTCTTTATATCGGCCACCATAGGTGCTGTAGCAACTTCTATTCTATTTTTTATCTCCTTTTGTCCCTACATTATAGTTTTACTTTTTGATGCTAAATTAAATTCATTGCAAAATTTTGTTATAAATTTATCATTTACGACTGCGTTTGCTCATGGTTGGAGCGATATAATGCGAGTGGAATTGCAAGAAGTGGGCTTAAGTTTTGAAACTGTATTTCATGAAGGCTTCAGAGGAGAATATGGATTTTCTTTGTTTATGATTGTGTTTGATTTGTGCCTTTATAGCTTTATAGGTTATATTCATCAAAGATTTAAGGATGGTAAGTGGAGTAAAACTAGTTTTGTTGTAAAATTATTATAAATATTTTTCTTTCCAGATGAATTCCGTTTTACTGAAGTCCAAAGGGAAGATTTAGATCAAAGTGTTGGTGCCACCTTAACAAATGTTACCAAAAAATATAATGATGACAAAATTGCGGTTAGTGACATTTCGCTATCGTTCCCCAAAGATCAAGTCACTTGTTTGTTGGGTCGTAATGGTGCCGGAAAAAGTACAATCATGTAAGTTCGTTGTTGTAGTTTTTCTTTTTAATAGCTTTTGATGTATAATTTTTATTTTCTTAGAAAAATGCTTACAGGTCAAGTTGTTCAAACTACTGGCCGTGTTATATTGTCTCAGGCTATGTCTAACTCTGACCACGAATACGATAAAATTGGAGTTTGCTCCCAGGACAATATTCTCATACCAAATCTTACTGCTCGCGAACACTTGGAAATGTATGCTAAAATTAAAATGAAGCATAATTATGAAGCAGAAGTTAATAAAACTTTAGAGAATTTGAATTTTGGAAAATATGAAGTCTATCAGGCATCACAGCTTTCGGGTGGTTATCAAAGAAGATTGTGTGTGGCCATAGCATTTATAGGTGAGTAAGAATGTAGTTTTTCTAAATAGATTGTCTTGTTTGAAGTCCAAGAACAATGCCAAACTTTTCAAATTGGTGTGGAATTTATTTATCTAGATTCTGGGTGCGTCTTTAATAAATTTTCAAAAATATTTCATGTGCAGAGACTTCTATTGATCTCTTCTCTTTCTCTCCCTTTCTCTCTCTCTCTCTCTCTTTGTCACTGCAAAAGCCAATTTTGCGGTAAAGAAATATTGCTTGTGTGAACTTATATAATTTTGGTAACTATATTTTTATTTCCCGGAATGAAAATATGGGAAGTAGCCGATTTTACTCCAATTTTCGAAAATCGAGCATTCTTTAGATCTCGCAATTATGAGGAAAATATTCTGACTATCTTGCTGATGATGTCGGTATGATTAAGTGTATGTGTGTGTGTGTGTGTGTGTGTAAGTATGTAAACCACTAATAACTTCCCCGTAGGCCAAGTCATAGAGACTTCATCGATGCATGTGCGAAACAAGTATCTATCACGGATGATGAATTGACGACAGTCCAATTCAGCTATTGACGACATTTTCGAAAAGAGGGCACAGAAGGCGTTGATGACAATGCTGGTAACATACTACTAAAGTTGTCGTGAATGAATAGTAATGAAATTTAAAAATGTAATAATCGAATCGAGCCCACAACCTCCACACATATAGGCTAGTATGCTACCTACTATCCTACCGAGGTACTTAAAAAACGTTATACAAAAACACGTTTTGTGGGCAACTTAACCTCTTTAACGAAAATAAATGGAAGCACAACAATTTCGATGCAGTTGTTACTTTTGTTGTCGGCAATAAAACTTTACAACCGACAACTTCGATTGTTGTTGTGGACAATAAAACTGTATAGACGTCATATTGCATGCAGTTTGCTCTTCATCTTTTCGTCAATAAGGCTTTGCACCACAAAATTACAGAATCTTGTCAGAACTAATTCTTTGTACACGACAACGTATACCATCTTGTTGTCATACTTATTATCGGTAACAATTGGGACGACAGGGTTTTGAATGGCTCAACCGATCGTCACAAACTTTTCGCCATTCTTAATATCTTGACTTAACTTAGATATCAGGTGAAGTGCTCAAGATTAACGTCAGTACCTGCCTTTCGATCTAGCCTGATGGTGCTCTTAACACCGCGTGAAATTGAGCGCTCACCAGCGCCCTTAGGTGAAAGCAGCCGTTTTCCAAGGAGCAAATCGATGCAAGCTAAAAGTCTACTACAAAGGCAGACAACAGATATACTGGACTTAACCAGCGCCCGACCACAATTCATATTCTGAGACTTATAATATGGTTGTCCGAAATCGAATCAGCCACTAGCAGTAACCAGCGATTTTGGGTTAAACCACTTCCACCGCGTGAAGACATCACCAACAACTATCTGAGCTCAACGATTTTTTTTCGACATTTTAACTGGAAACTATGTTTCCTTGAGAGTAACTAATGTCAATGCCATGGCAGATATTATTGGAAACTCCAATGTAAACTTTCATTCCATCAAAGCCAATTCTGACTAAACCGAGATCAAAGTCATGGTCAAATCAGATTTGCAAAAATGCAGTCAGATCCAGAGAGGAAGCATACAGAATCTGGCGTAATAGCAATAAGGCAGATATTGATTCGATGTATAAAAGGGCGAGATCTTCGTGTACCAGAGTACTAAGGCGTGAAAAATCTTTGTATGAGCGGGGTCTTGCTGTCCCTTGGGGGTAACTAGTAAAGGAAAATGCTAATTCCTCAATTCTTACATTTAAGGAATAGCCAAATACTCACTGATCCGGTTGATAAAGCTAACCTTCTGGCTGAATTATTTCCAATTAGTTCCTGTTTGTCGGAAAGGAATCAACCATTGCCCACGCTTGATAGAGTATCTGTATCTATGCCAAAAATATTGTTTCGAGTGCCTGCACTTAAAAAGGTTTTAGCGGATCTTAACATAAATAAGTCTCCCGAGCCGGAGGGTATTCCAGCAATGGTCTTGAAGCAGTGCTCTTCGACGCTACCACGTCCGTTGGCAGCCCACTTCAGCACTTTGTATCATGCTGGTGAAATCCCATCGTGCTGGAAGGTTGCCATCGTAACGCCAATCCCAAAAAAGGTAGAGGATAGTAACCATGAAAATTACCGCCCAATCGTAATATGCTCCACATTTTTTTAAGTAATGGAGTAGAATAGAATAGAGGAAAGATCTGGTCCAAAGACCGGCACTGCGACACCTAGTGGATCTTTTGTGCCATAGATCTATAAATTAAATCAGGCTCTGCATGGCTTTCCTTATGAAAGTCAGCACAGAGGTTGAAGAAACCCGCCTAATAGCATCCGAACACAGAAACGCAGAATAAAAAACACGCCTTCTACTATTACATAAGACGATACACTCACAGAGAATGTGTGCCGTTGTCTCATCCTCATCCAAGCATAAACGCCACAAGGGTAAACGAACTTGGTTTTTTTTCCACAGAAGATAGTTCAGTCCAGAGAGAAAACCTGTAACATGCGGTTAATCATTCCTGTCGAAATTCAGGATGCCACTGATGAAAATGGCTGCATCAATGCTTTGGCATGCCTTAAACCAGGAGAAGCCAGCCACACTTCCTTTGCAGTCGATATGTCATTTATTTTGATTAGGGGCTTGACAGTCGACCAGTTTACCGCACAAAAGTGCTCTGGGTCTATAAGAGGAGCATCAGAGTAGCTTCTGGCCAATTCGTACGCTTCCTCGTTACCCGGATGACCACTGTGGCCAGGTATCCAGTGAATGGAAACCTTATTCCGTATCGATAGCTCCTGTAGTAAGTCAAAATACTGTAAAACAAGTTTAGAACGGAACTCCCAAAAAAGAAGGGACTTAAGAGCTGCCTGGCTATCGGAGAAGATAGCTGTATGCGCTCTCTTAATGCCCCTACTTAAATTAATATGAACACATTTTGTGATCGGGAGTATTTCCGCCTGAAATATTGTAGACCATTTGCCCATGGGCACAGAGATTTTCACGTTTGGTCCACAGACTCCAGCGCCAAGTCCATCTTGCGTTTTTGATCCATCCGTATACCAGCATACATTTCTGGAATCCACGGTGGGACAGTTTTCTTCCCACGTTGCCCTAAGCGAAATTGTGACATTGGATCTCCTATTGAACCTAAGTTCACAGTTTATCCTGTCAATACTGGGCATTCCTAGTAGCCATCTGAAGGGCATATTACTCAGGATCGTTGAGGTCCCGTTGCCGACACGATTGCAGAGTTCCCAAAACGCAAAAAACTAGCCATTGTCGCAGAGGATCTTATAAAGATTTGTATGGGTGTTAATCCACTCAAGGCCTCAATGGTCATGGTTGGACATGACCTCATTGCGCCTGTACTAAGAAGACACGCCAATCTCTGAACCTTGCAGAGTTTGCTTGTCGAAGCAACCTGTCGTCTCTTCTGCCACCATACAATCGCGCCGTATGTAGATATTGGCCTAATAATCATTGTGTAGATCCTCACGATCATTTTTGGACTCATGCTCCAGGTGCAAAAGTAATGGAAAGTATGATCTTGTGAGGTATTTGGAGTCCAACAGTTTATTGAGCGATCGCTAGTATGGCTTTCGTAGAGGCTGCTCTACGATTTGTATCGAGCTTTCTCAGAGATCGCACTATACGAGTTGTTATAGATGGGTTTTTATCAAACGAGTTCAAGATTAATTCAGGGGTGCCGCAATGCTCTGTTCCTTCTCCTGTCCTATATTTTATTTTTCGTAATATCCTTCTCTGTCAAATTTCCAATCCTATCTACTCCTTTTTAGATGATAGTAGCATTTGCCATTCATATGATGCAGTACTAGACCAAACATGTAGGAGATTGAGGCCTTGGGGCAAAACATGAATGATACACTTAATGACGATCTTATAAAAATCTCTCAATGAGGTCTTGCGAATAGGGCCGATTTTAGTACTCGTACGACCTAATGTTGTATGCTCACGCGCAGATGTATGACTGAACATGCTGCTCCATCTGTAATTATAAATTGAATAAGTATTGGGGAAGGAGAAGCTCTTGACGTTCTTGGCATGAAAATCCAGTGTGACGTTCAATGAACTCATCACATTTTTTTAAGTCTCAAAATAAGCACTCAAGCGCCGGGGTTTCTTAAGACGGTGTAGGAGATTTTTCACTCCATCTGGTCTCTCTAAAATATTTATACCACCTATATCCGAAGCTCATCGGTGATTGGTAACCGAACCCGAAAAGATGGGACTAAAAAAGATTCCGTGTAGGAGAGGTTGCCAGAAATGAATCGGTATGAGGACCACCCGCTGGTCCTAATGAGTCAAATTATTTTATTGATCTCTATATATGAAAACTTGAAGAGGATACTGCGGAACATTTTGCATAAGAAATAAATGCGGTAATCCTCCAGTGCGGCACGGAAGCGTAGAGGTGGGACGTTTTCTACTTCCTCTTCGCCTTGACAATCAAAGCAATATTCCTTGTAGAAGAGAATCATCGGTTTAACCTTGGCACCAAAGGTTCAGTACATCTTAACCGTAGCCATGAGGTTCCGCAAATACATTCACGAAAAATGCACGAGTTCCTTTATTCCTATAATGTCAATGCGAGTGCAGAGGGCTCCTGCTATTAAACATTTCGAATCAGTATGTTTCCAGCAGGATATATGCTCCCCTCTTTGCCAAATCGTTTGAGATAATGTTACTTGGAAGGGTAATGTTTGAATGGATCGCCACCATGTTTACAAATATCCTGCATTCGTGGACCAGTTTAAATATGGTATACAGAACTTTACGGGAATTGATTCCATATTGACTGCTGGTTGTTGGTTGGCTTATTTGTTGCTAAAATCAATTCGTAGTCTGGAGGACACTTTGATCCCGAATTCTGTGATGTAAGCACCCCAGCTAACTCCCGTTACCCTTTAGGAGCCATCCGTGTAAATACTTTCCACCATTTGATGATGATAGTTTTCAGTTTATAATCATCAATCTTTAAACTAGTTCATTGTGGAAACTTTTGCAAATGAGTTGAATATTTTGCGCTTAAAAACAATTAGGACGACGCGATTTAGGTATTCGCTCATCCTTAAATTACAACTCTATTCAAACATAAAGAAGTCCTTAAATTACTTGCAAAGCCTTAATTCACCATCTTTAGTGATGGTAATTAACCCTTTGTGTTCAATGGTTTTATCTCATGTGCCTTTTCCTTCCCTCTTTCTCTTTTACTTAATAATATATTGCTTTAGATGTTTGTTTATTTGAAGAAAGATAATTTTCTTTAAAATATTATCTTTTGTTTTAAAGAGAGTAAATGTTCTTGAAAATAATCAAAAGCTACTTTCAGAACCGCAGATTGCATATTCGACTGATGTTTCTTCTTTTCTATAGGATCTCCCAATGTGGTTATTTTAGATGAACCTTGCAATGGTGTAGATAACAAGGCGCGCAAAGATATATGGGATCTTATAGAACGTTTGCGTAAAGGAAGAGCCGTCATATTTGCCACACATTTTCTAGATGAAGCTGAGCATCTAAGTGATGTTATAGTGATCATGAAAAACGTTAGTCAAATCATTTATAACTTTATGAAAATCCTTTTTTAAAATAACAATTACAGGGAAAAATTATAGCCAAACATAATCCAGAGACATTGAAAAATCATTGTACCTCTTACTATGAAGTTCACATGAATTGTTGTGACTCTCAGACCTCCGATGAAATAATGAAAACGGCTGAAAAGCTATTAACCAATTTCAGAGAAATGGATGATAAATCCTGTTCGACCGATTTAAGACTTCGAATACCGTATGATCAGCAAAATGAAAATTCATCCAAGTATTTAAGATATTTAGAAAATCTAGAAATCGAGGGTAAAATTAAGGACTTGAGCTTGGAAACCGAAAACCTGGAACATGTATTTAAGAATTTGGACAAAAACTCTAATGATGAAAATGGAAGATTGAATGGCCATGCCATTGATATGATGAAGAATGTTAAATTAAAGAAAGATTTTGGTTGGGATATGATCCGCGAAGCTCCGCTAACAAGATGTGAGGCCATGCGCCAACTTTTCTGGAAACGTTTGCTACATTTCAGTCGCAATTATCGCATGCTGCTGTGTGTTATAGTACTGCCAGCTATTTTCGAAATATGTGCCATGTGGTTTGTAGCTCAAAGGTTAGAGGATGATTTTGATAGGACCATCAATCTATCCCGTGATCTTTATCCCGACACTACACAAATGCTGAGTATGGAAAAATCTTTAGATTTTACACAAAAAGTTTACGACAATATGAAACAAGATTGCTCCAAAGAAGTACCCTGCAAACAGTTTCATAACTCGGAAAGATCATTTTATTGGATTTTGGAAACGTTAAATGATTATCAGGGCAAACGTTATGGCGGCTATAGTTTTAATGATACCAAATCGATTGTTTGGTATAATAACAAGGGCTATCATGCTATGGTGGCTTGGTTAAATGATATGAATACTTATCTGCTGCAAGTCGAAACAAATAATTCAAATTATAGAATAACAGCGTATAATGAACCCTGGGAATTGGGTTATATGGAATTGAGTACAACATCCATGTAAGTTATAATGCGATTAGAAGTTTTAAAGAGTTTTATTTTGAGTTGAAAAATCAATTTCAGTTTAAGACAGGCCGGTGACTCATGCATGGCTTTTATTTTGCTTATAGCATTTTCTTTGGTAGTGGCTGTAGCCTCCGTGTATCTAGTCAATGAAAGAATTAAGGGTGAGAAACTGCAGCAGAAATTGTGTGGTGTTGATGCTGCCACCTATTGGGGAGTGGCTTTTATTTGGGATTTTTTGGTGGGTTTCTATAATTGCTATAGTTTTATTTCAATGTTAATATTTTATTTCTTGTATCTTTGCAGATTATGATTTTGGCCATTTTGGTATGCAGCTCAATTATTTTGGCTTTTAATATGCCAGTATTTACCGATCGCTATCAGCTGTGGGGTGTTATTGTATTGTCTTTGTTCTTTGCGTAAGTATAAACAAAACTAAAAAAATTATAATTATAATATGCATATGTATATCACTTTTTCGTTTTTGACGATTTTTGTTTGTTTTAACGACTTTTTTGGTTTTTCAATTAGCGTTTGTTTTGTCTTGATGATATATTTTTTATTGGCGATTTTTCAGTTTTGCCTATTGTTTTCGCATTGGTGCTTCTTTCGTTTTAGCGATTTTTTCGTTTTGGCGGCTTTTTTGATTCAGAATTTTTTTTAGTTTATCGTTTTTTGTTTTTTTGGCGATTATTTTCGTTGTGGTGATTTTTTTTCGTTTTGACGATTTACATACTTTTCGGCTTGCTCGTTGCATTACTTGAAGGGATACCTTTTTTTTTATTAATTTGGTTTATTTCAATTGTTAGATCGTTACGGTTCGTAATATCTTATTCGCTGTGACTCCTATTAAGAACAACGGGCCACAACGAACACCCTGCATTCGGTTCGGTTTGATCAAAGATATTTTATTCCTCTCCAACTTAGACCACTTTGGTTGACTTCATTATCAAGTTGACGTCGCCAAGTGTGTGAGGGGTGGCCAATTCTTCGTGTTTTCGTGGGAGTTCTAATCGATAGCTGCCTTAGTGGTGTCGCCTTGAGATCTGTGCAGAGAGTGGCCAATCCAGCATCATTTGCGGGGTGAAGTATTTCGATGTGAATTGGCCGTCGATCGATTTGATGCGACAGTAGATGATGCTTAGCCAAAATATCTTTAGGCTCCTTCGTAGGCAGCGGTTAACGAATACTTGGATGTCGTTATGTCATGTTCCAAGATTCGCAGGCGTTTAGTAGAACCGATTTGACGCAAGACTTGAATATGGTCTTAGTTCGTTCCGAAATAGCAGAATACTTCCTGATTTGCTTTTGAAATTCCGGGAGCTACATCATCACTGCAACCATCCGTATACGTTAAAATACAATAATGTCCCAGAAAATAACGTCTATGGACATTATTTCCATGAGTATGTCGAATAGTGGATTCACGTAGTTAAGATGTTCTACCTATTCAAAAATCTAAACTCTGCGAAGCCACTATCCGACATACCCAGAGAACAAAACTCTTACGCCCGGCCAAGGCTGGCTATGCAAACAATTTTCACTCTGCCGTACCATTTGCATGGACTTTATATAATTTTTTATGGACATTATTTCAATTTCAAAAGTACATAATTAAACATTTTTAAAGTTGTGAATAAATTGGGAATCAATCAATGCAGTGAGGAAACCTTTCAAGAAATTAGGGAAGAAATACATTAGACTAAATTTAAAATCGCAAAAGATAAATTTTCTAAATGTGGACAAATTTCAAAATCTGTCAATCACAAAACAGATTTTGTTGGTTTTTTTTCTAAATATGCATACAAACATTTAAAAAAAGCCAAAATATGCAGGAAAAACAGGAAGAAATATGCCACAAAAAACAAACAAATGCCGAAAATATGCGAATAAGTGTGAAATATGCAAAAAACATGCTGTAAATGGTAAAATATGCAAAAATATGCACTAACAAATCGATGCCAGAATTTTTAAAAAGATCTGAAACATATAAATATCTTATTTGTGCCTACATACATCGCACAGGAAAAATATGCAATTGCATATTTGCGTTTTCCTTGATCATAACTTTTAAAAGGGTGTCCAATTTTATTATAAAAACCACTAACAGACTTTAAATAAAATTACCTTTAGAAGGGTTATTTAACATTATTTTTTTTTATATATTCAATGGTTTCAGAATTATACAGACCGCAATGAGGAAAATATATATATTTTTTTGCAAAATCGAAAAATGGTTTTATTTTTTAAAAATTTATAAAATATCGAAAATTGCAAAATATAAAAATTTTTCTTCACTGAACGTAAAGCCACATATATAACATATAAAATAAGATTTATTTCACGCAAATCGATAAATAAATACAGATTTTATTGATAATAAAGTTAAATTACCCGTTTTTTGCAAAAAAAAATCGAGTTTTGGACACGTTGGCTCTACTGATTTTATCATAACTTGTAAAAGGGTTATCCAATTATCTTACAAAAAACACTAGAAAACTTTGAACAAAATTACATTTAAGCCATTCTAACAATAAATGGTTACGGAATTATGAACATTATTTCATTCATACCGCAATAATGAAAAATACATTTTTAAGGAAAATTAAAAATATATGAAAAATCGAAAATGGTAAAAACTTACAAATCATAAAGCCACATTATATTACAAATAAAATAAGCTTTATTTCATGAAAATCGATGGCTAAATATTGATTTTATTCATAAGAAGTTGAAGTCTCCTAATTTTTCCAAAATTTGCTAATGTTTACACTCTACAACAAAATCAAATTTATTTTTGAAATACCAAGGGTTTTAGGGTTTTACAACTGATTCTGGTAGAAGTAATCAAAAAATACATGCGTGTATCGACGGTTTGAAAGTTTAAATCTGGGATTTATATTAGGGGGAGTTAAATTTTTCCCCCTTTTGCGCATAATTTATACTGATTCGGTATTGCATATCTTGTAGGCGTTACTTTTAACGTATAATAGGGCATTTACACTGTCTCGAAATCTAATAGATTTGGTTTGAAATCTTTTTCGAAATCTATGTCGTTTACACTAGACTTTTGTTTACATTTTTCTAGATTTCGTATCCAAGAATAAATACTTTGACTGAAATTTATCCTAAACTCTAACCCAACAAGTGCCCACCTTAGCTAATGCACACACTTTTAGTAGAAAATGTTTGTAGAGCGTAGCTAATTCACTCACCGTTTATATAAAAATATTATACAGGGTAGTAAAAGGAAAATAAATATACTAGACTTTGAGTAGATTTCGTCCAAATCTACTGAGAAAGTAGATTTCGTTTTGTATGGGAAATATAGTAAAAAACAACTAGATTTAGCTCGAAATCTTGTAAGTACTAGATTTCGAGACAGTGTAAATGCCCTATAAGATGTGTTCAGCACGTCTACGTAAAATATCACGGTTAATATTTTTCTAGAACATTTTAACTCTCTAGCTCTTCGAAATATGGGGTTTTTCGGCATCTAAATAAATAAGGCACAAAAAACTCTCTTTCAGAGTCCATATAGTGGGGGGGTTATTTGTTCCACAACAATGTTCCTCGTGTCCCAGAAGTAAACTTTCAAAACCCCGATACACGTATGTATTTTTTTGGTGACTTCTAACAGAATCAGTTATAAAAAACTTGTTATTAAAAAAAAAGTTGATTTTATTGTACACTGTAAATATTCGCAACTTTTGACTTCAATATATTAATGCCTTAATTCACAAAAAAAATTTTGATTAATAAGAGACTTATTAAACAAATTTTTGTATGAAATTTTGTTTTATTAGTCTGTTATAAGTCAGAAAATTTTTTTGTGAATTAAGGCATATGAGTAAAATCAATATTTATCCATCGAATTTCTTGAAATAAAGCTTATTTTATTTGTAATATATGCGGCTTTCTGCTCAGTTAATAAAAATGTTAAGTTTTTGTCATATTAGATTTTTTATAAATTTTAGAATGATAAAAATTTTCTAATTTTGCATAAAATAATAATTTTTTCATCATTGCAGTCTGAATAATTCCGAAACCATTTATTATGTAAAAAAAAAATAATGTTAGAACGGCTCAAATGTAGTTTTATTCCAAGTTTTTTAGTGGTTTTTGTAAGGAAATTGGATAACCCCATTCCAAGTTATGATGAAATTGGTGTTGCAGCCTCTTGAGAAATTCCAAATTTTAGAGAAAAAAAACGTATGAATAGAATTTTATATTTCGATTGTTTTTGTAGTTAGGGGACCCATAACACATTAAAAAATTTTGTGGTGATCAAAGGTCATAACAAAAGTTTCATTTTGCTGCATAGTGTTATTGATATTTTCGAATGAAATTGTGCAGTTATATTCGAATTTATGTACGCAAGTCTCAGAATTCTCAAGAAAGTTCTAAGAAATCCCGAAAATGCAATTTAGAAAATTTTGCCCATAGTGCCCACAATTGATCCAAGGCCTATTTAACGCTTAAGTACTTAAAAATAAGTACTTACACATAAGGTGTTTCAGAAGTGGCAATGGTTTTGGAAGAATAGCTTTGGGATTTTAGAACATATGGACTAAATTCAAAATTTCGATTTAAAATAGGTCGTATTAGGAAGTGCCTAGGTCCAACTATGTTAGGAAATCAATTATTTGTATGCCGTCGATTCACGTCTGTGGAGATACCTTTCAGATAAGTATACATTTGCTATATGTTCCAAAAGAATTTTTTTATATATTTATATATAAAAGACTGATGGTTCTTTTTTTTTAGCAAAAATTGTTGAAAATTCAAAATTTTTTCAAATTTCGATTTGAAAATTTAATATTTTTCAACTCAGAATTCATGAACGTTTTTTTAAACTCTTTCCCCCATATTCATAAAAATGTATTAAAGTTAATGTTGAAAACCGGTTTTAATGCATGCATTAACTTTACTAATCATTTATGAATATGGGGGTTTGAAATTTTGTTCTTCAACTAACAAAGGAAAAATTAAAAAAATCAGGTGATATTTGAGTCCGATATCTTGAAAAAAATTACCAAAGTTGTGGAAAATTGAGAAATTTAAATTTTCAGATGAGTATAACTCACTAACTATAAAATATAAGTGTACAACGTATAATGTATCTTTTAGATCTTACTAAGGGCTATAATACAGCAAAAAAGGTTTGAAATCGGATGAGAAAAAAAATGGCAGGATGTAGAAAAATTTACATTGGCGAAGTGCCCTACTTTGAGCAAGTAAGAGGGCTTATAATTAAAACATAATCAGAAATACTCCTGTGCTATATCCATGTGTCCGATAGAACCATCCATATAGATATGCCTGATTTATGTTCCAAATATTTTAATTCTGCCCGACTGTTCAGCGTAGCGAAAACAATAGGGTGGCTTGTTACCTTTGGTGTACGGAATCCCAAAAAAGTCTTATAAAACAAACATATTCACACCCCTGTGAAATTTCTAGTGTAAACTATAAACAACGACGTTCACATACAGTGCGTGCCAGCATCGCACATGAAAAAATTTGCTTCTACTTTAATTAAATTTGCTTAATCTTTCTGTTTTAGATTTGCTTGCATACCCGCCGTCCATGTCTTTGAAAAATGTTTCTACGATTCCAGCATTGCCATTGTTACCATTTTCGTTTTAAATGTCATCATACCACTGTTCACTATGTCTGTTATAGTCTTACTCGGCGTAGTAGGCGATTCTGCAACCTGGGATGAATGGCGTTATTTCCTCAATCATCGTCTATTCCTTATCTTCCCCCAGCATGCCTTGGGTGATGGCTTGCTGGAAATCTGTAAAAATTATATGGTTGCTTTGGTCTTCAAACGTTACGATATAGATTCCTATAAAAATCCCGTAACTGGCGATCTCCTCAAGCCTCACTTTATTGCACTCATTATATTGGGCATAATATTTTCATTTATAAATATCCTGATAGAATCTGGTTTGTACTATCGGTGTAAAGAACGAGCAATGGAATATTTGGATATTTGCCAAGGCAAAGAGAAGCGACACATAGAAGAGTTGAAAATTGTATCGATACAGAATTCTCTAAAGCGTATTGATAAGATGGAAAGTACGCCAGCCTTAAAAGTGGATAATCTATGTAAAACATATGGAAGCAAACAATATGCTGTGTCCCATGTTACATTTAAGGTACAAGCGGGAGAATGCTTTGGTTTATTGGGTAAAAATGGTGCCGGTAAATCGACCATATTTAAAATGTTATCGGGACAATTGCAACCAAATTCGGGTCTTATTTCATATGAAAATGTAAGTTTTGTAATAAAATTTTCCAAAAAAAAAGAGAAATTTAAATTATATTTTGAATTTAGCCGGAAATTTCCTATTGCCCACAAACCAACACTTTGGATTCATTACTTACTGTTCGAGAATGCATAGAGTTTTATGGACGTCTTAGGCGTATCACCAATATACAAAAGGTAAGTATGTAGTTCAAGTACATGTTCAAATAAACTGAACAAACAAACATTCACACGCTAGTAATTGTGTGAATTATCAATGATAATTCATGCTAGGCTAGAGAAATAACAAGAAGCTTAACACAAGACATAAAAAGAAAAAAGTGAATATCAATAACTATCAGATTAAATACAGCTCCAAGAGTGACAGTATGAATTGCTTAAAGGTAAATGATATTCAACTCTTGACTACAAACCACCAACTTTGGTCGTGTGGTCTACGCGGTAAAGAACTCTGACGAGAATAACAGGAGCTATCGAAACATGCCAGTTCAACCCTCCGCGCACTCAAATTTTTCTTCACATTTATCTCTAAATAAAAACATAATTTAATTGAAAAATTAAATTAAAACCATTGGCATAGCTTAAATTTTTTTAGGGTGGTCAAAGAATTTTTTTCTTTTTAATTTTTAATCAGGTTATGGAATTTGCTAATACTACAATACCACTAAAAAATCGATTGATTTTAATGACACTGCTGTACAAATTTTTATTTTTAGAAGGCTTAAATTTTCTAATGCATTTTTTAGGATAATTACCCTGCGGAAAATTTGTTGACAATTGATCCAAAAGTACTCGTCCTATGACTTGAGAAAATGAGACTGGTACCAAAAATAAGGAGTAGTGAATGATGAAAAAAGACAATTTAGTTGGTATTCCGGCTAGTATTGTAGTAAACGGCACTGAACAAATTTGATGCACCTGGATCTCAGGCATATCACATAGTATCTATAAAATATTAATTATCTCACTTCAATGAGACTGCCATGCCACTCAGGAACCTGTTTCGTAACTATATTCAAATATTAACTCCAGCGTAACTGGTATTTATAACATTGAAATATAAGCTCCCCTGTGGTCGAGTGGGTAGTGTATTAGCCTGTCATTCCGAAGGTTGTTGGTTCGAATCCCATGAAAGACACCGCTTAAAAATAAAATACAATTTCTAGTTGGATTTGTAGCAATAAAAAAATAAATTAATCGATAATTACAGCTGAATTTTGGAATAATATTTATATATAATCTATATTATTCGACACCGATTAGGACTCCATAAGATAGTTCAGAGACAAGTTACAAGGTGCATACAAAGTGTCAATTAACACCATCCTAGGCCATCCCCATGTAAAAGTGGCTGGTCCGCTTCATAGGAAGTGTTAGAACTCGGATTGGTCCCTACCACCTGGAGACCGGTCACGTGACTTGTTTTGTGTCAGTTCCATTTACCGTAGGGTAGGATGTGCTAAACACTAAAATAAAATAAAAAAGTTAATTTCGGTCAATTTCCAGATAACGGTATATTTGTGTTTTTCGATTATACTTCTCTTTAAAGTTCTATTCAGAGTCAAAGGCTGGTTCGATATGAAAGGCTACTTAATTACGCGTCAAATAGTATCTAATTAAATAAAAAAATTAACAATTTGTGTTGGATCAAAGTTTAAATTCTATGCAATTTTTAATGTTTATCACCAATTGTTGTCATTTTCGATAATAATCGAATTAGCCTTTGACTCTTGATGTCGCTTTAAAAAGAAATATATATCGTCACAGAAAATGGAAAAAGCCCTATCAAACATATTAAAAGTTTTACAGGAGAAGTATAAAACTCGTTTAAATGAACAATTATTGCAAATTTTATATATATTGTAATATTTTGCACTAATTGTCAATATATTTTTCATTTAAACAAGTTTTATGCTTCTCCTGTAAAACTTTTAAAATGTTAGATAGGGCTTTTTGAATTTTCTGTGACGATATGTGCACATGTATAATATACATTGTATATGAGCATCGAAAAACATAAATGTGCCGATATCTGGACAGTGGTTGAATTTATTTATGTTTTTCGTGTTTAGTATATCCGAATCACCCTAAAAAATGCACTAGAAATTTAAACCTTTTCATTGTAGGGCAGTAAAATTCTTAAAATATATTTTTAATGAAAAATTGACAATCTGTTCGAGTGGTTCTGTATACTTTACATAGAATTATGCCCTATGTTCTGGCTTCCGAATCGTTTTTACAAATGTTGGCTGAGATCCAAAACGTCAAAACAAATTGCAGTGATGCGGTTTTACTACTGTTTCGATACAAAGTGACCAACTGTGTTATTTTAAAAAAATGCAGCAACAAAATTAGTGATACACAATTAGCTATTGTTTGCGTATCGATAACTTTTTTTTATACATTAAGGGACGTGTGGCATTGTCAATGTTTTTTACATGGTTGCGTTTAGGAATGCATGACTTTGTTCAGTTTCATTGCAAATGACGTTTTGGAACTCACCCGTTCTTGTGAATTTGGATGCTAAAACACATGCTACACCTGTTTAAGTTGAAAGAAAAAAAAAATTAATAGCATGTGTTCTAGCAGCCGAATTCACAAGAACTAATGTGAAAACTCACGATTTCAAATTTTTTTGATTTTCTCGTTTCGTTTTGCTTTCACACGACTGTTTTTAAGTGAGAAGAAAACGGGTTTGTTTGCTCAAAATTGAAAACGAGATCTATTCCAATTTTCCAACTCTTATTTTATTAATTTTGGTTTTGCTTTGGACGCTGACGCTGACGATGACAGTGTAGTGGCTGTCGAAATTAGTAGTACTAATACGTTCTGCTAGTCTGATTAGATATTCTAATATTCCACTCTTAAAAATAATTTGAGTTTACATTTATTCAATTATTGTACTTAAGCCGAAAAGGAAAAATTTTAATAAAATTAATAAGAAATTTGTCGTTTCGTTTGTTGTTTTTATTATGGGCTTTGTTGTTCTCTGGTTGGTTTTCGGTCGTCGTTACAGTCTTGTTCTGTTTCATCACTAATACGCTTATTTTATTTTCTTGTGATTTTCAAAAATAATTATTTGTAAATTCTGAAATAGTTTTTGAAAGTCTGTGCATAAGATAAGAGGGTTGAAACTTTTCAAAACTATGGTTGAAGTCTACTGATGATTTGGTAAAGCACCAATGAAATCCATTTAGACATTGCTTAACCCTCAACAAATAAATCTTTATGTACGACAAAACACTTCAAGTTTTTGTATAATATTTGAAAATCATTGACATTTCCTTTTAATTACATAGTATTTTTCCTTTCTTTATATGACAACAGCTGGTTTCCGGCATACTAGAGTCTTTCCAACTGGAAACGTATCGTGATGTTTTGGTTAAAAACCTAAGCGGTGGCAATCGTCGTAAATTAACTGTGGCCACTTCCTGTTGTGGCCGCACTTCCGTGGTTTTAATGGATGAACCTACCAGCGATATGGATCCTGTTACCAGAGCCATTGTCTATCGCACCATTGATGATTTATTGGCCGAGAAGAGAGCCATTGTTTTGACCTCCCATTCAATATCGGAAATTGATAAGATATGTCATCGCATAGCGGTATTGAAGGAGGGTCAAATGTTAACTTGTAGTAGTCCGGAAAATTTAAAATCACAATATGGTGGCTACTATAATGTCACTGTGTATTGTGATCAGACTAAAATTGGTAACTTGGAAAAGGTTAGAGAGATAGAAATATTTTATGTTGGAGAAATTTTTCTTATCAAATCATTTTTCTTTATTTTTCAGGAAATACGACGAAAGTTTCCGAGCTGTAAAGATGTACAACTTTATGCTCATTCCATTAAATTTAGCCTTAAAGTGAAAAATCCAATTCATAATATTAATGGCAAGGAGGTAAGATATATTAGAAATATTAGAATTAAATGCTTTGAACAATGTCCTTACTTGTCTTCGCAAAACTATTTTCCAAAAAGTACTTTTGCAAAAAATTAGCCGTACCACAAAGTGTGGTCAGAAAGTACATTTTCCTAAAAGTACCACTTTGTTAACAAAGAATCTTTTTTTCAAAAAGCTCTTCTTACCAAAAGTGTTTTAAAAAAAGTACCCTGCAGTAAGCATCTTTTTAAAAAGTCCTCTTCTCGAAAAGTATCATTTCCGAAAAATACATCAGCCAAAAAGTACTTTGTTTAAAAATACCTTTTCCAAAAGGTACACATTATCGAAAAAAATATCTTTCTTAAAAAACAGAAGTTTTTCCGAAAGGACTTATTCTATCTAACCCTTTTAATTTTTCCTATTTGTTTGTGTATTTCTATATGATTTTGTTGTAATTTGCTTCCGAAACCACTTGTTACTTAATTAAAATACCAATGAAGTAGTCAATTTCAATGCATTTTGAAATTTTGAATGTACTTTGCATTTTTTTAATGCTTCTAAAATTTTTAAAATTGCCAAATTAAAATAAATGCAATTTTTCAAGCAATATACAAATATAAAACAGATACTTTACGCGAATGTTACCTCCCTTTTTAAGCTGATAAAAAGTAGGACTTTCCCGGACGCAAATTTTTTCGCCGGACATAGACCACAAAAAGAGGGCAGTGTCCGCGAAAAAGAGGACGGATAATAACCTTAGTCGTATATAGCAACATATAGCGCCCACTATGTTAAAAAAGCTAATTTTCTACAGATGTTATAGCCTACAGCTTTTCCTATAATTCAGGCATATGCTTTTTGTGGACAGACTATTATTTTGGAAGATATAAGCTTTCCAACGACTAAAGAGTTTTATCGGTAAAATTGGTTGTATATAACAATGTTAAAATAGCTGTCTAATTTTTATAGAATTCATAGCCTACATCCTTGGCTACAACCTATCAATACTTTTTTGAGGATCAAACTATTAGTTTGGAAGATATGGGTTTTTCGAAAACTAAAGAACTATATTTGTAAAACTGGTTTTATACAAACACACATAGCACCCACTGTGTTAAAATAGGTGACTAATTTTGTACGGAACTTAAAGCCTACATCCTTCCTATAATTCATCCATAATTTTTTTGTCGATAAGACTATTAGTTTGCAAGATATAAGCTTTACGACGAATAAAGAATTTTTGCCTATAACTCATCTATAGGTACATTTTCGTAGATCAGATTATTAGTCTGAAAGATATGGGTTTTCCGAAGGAATTAAGAATTTTATTGGTAATTTTACTGTGTTAAAAAAAGTTGCCTAATTTTTTACAGACCTCAAAGCCTTCATCTTTACATAGAATTCATCCATTCATTTTTTGTGGATCAGGCTATTAATTTGGAAGATATATGCTGTCCGACGGCTAAAAAATGTTATTGGTAAAATTGGTCTTATACAACAACATATAGCGCCCACTGTATTGAAAACAGCTACCTAACTTTTAATACACCTTGTAGCCTACATCCTTCCCTATAATTCATCCATACATTTTTTGTGGATGAGACTATTAGTTTGGAAGATATGATTTTTCCGCCGCTAGATTGGCCTTTCTTCACAGTGTGCGCTATATCGCCGCTCAAGGGCAGTTTTTTGCCCCTTATTTTTAGAAAGGAACAAAAAGACCCACACCGCGAAGAGTTAGAGGATTAAAATGTTTTACAAAAATTTTCTAAATGCTATTTACGTAGAAGTGCATATACTGTAAACGTATAATAATTATTATACGTTACGGCTTTAGCCGTAAAAGATTTTCCATGCCGATTTTAGTAGAATTTTATGGAAAATATTTTTGTAGAAAATTTCAGCCGGCTATATTGCCGCTGAAAGGGTGTTTTTTGCTCCTATTTTAAGAAAGGGGCAAAAAGACCCATAAAGCGAAGGGTTACAGGGTTAAAATGTTTTACGGAAATGTTGTGTGTGGTGTTTTATATAAAATTTCTGGACATATGTTATATCTTAAGCATAAGGCTAACAAGATTTCATATGCCGGGTACTAATTGTGAATAAGCACGAAATTAGCCCTTAAACAAATTTTGAGTTTTGCTTGACTTCTGGCGTTCCAGTTAAATCCGAAGACATAGTAGAATTTAATGGCAAATGTTTTTGTAAAATATTTCGTCCCGCTATATTGCCGCTGAAGGGGAGTTTTTTTAACACCTTTTTAAAATGTTTCACGGTATTTTATATAAAAGTGTTAAGCACATCTTAAACGTAAGGCTGACGACAGCATTTCCTATGCCGAGACACTATAACTATGTGCAAAAGGGTGGCAACTTTTACTCCCTCTAAAATGAGTCGCAGATGTAAACTTTCAAAACGCTGATATCGTATGTATATAAAGGATGGGCAGATTTGAGGTTAGGAAGTAAACAGACTGTCAAATGATGAAATGTCAAGAATTGAGCTGTCATCCTTTGGCATTTATTTAGAGAGAACTCGCGAAATTTTAACGTTGGAACGCTACACTCTTGAACAACAAATTTTAATTGTGAAAATTAACTATCAAAATGGTGAAAATTTTACTGTATCACTTCGAATGAGCCTGGTACAGCAAATTAGGGATGGGCAAGTGAAAAATATCGATTTATAGCGATATCGATATATTTTTAAATATCGATCGGCATCGATATATATCGAATAAAAAATATCGATATATCGAAATATCGATATTTTTTCAATAATGATAATTCCTAAATTTAATGATAGTCCCTAAATTTTTTTTCTAAATAAAACAGAAAAATTACCTTTCTTATCCTTACTGTTCCACCAATATTTACACTCAATGAATGATAAATTTTCGAATAGACAAAATATTATAAATAAAACAAAAGATTTTGTTAGTAATATTCTAGAGTTGTGCTTATCAGCTCTTTTGAGTGAGCGCTCTTTTCCGCTCAGCTCACTTTACTGAACTATTTCACTTAGTTAGCTCAGTTAGCTTTGTAGCTCAATTAGCTCACTTGCTTACAAAGGAAATTCCTAAAGAAACATTTCATCAAGGCGAATTCATAACAAGTAAACTTGACAGCACAGCCACAAACCATATGGCTTGTGCGCACCTAGTGACTTTATTTTGTGTATTTATAATATTTAGTTAGAAGACACAATTTGTTTGTTTGTCTTGATAGCATTATAAATAATACTGAAAATAACAAGAAGTGATTCAAAAGTTTAAGAAATTGTGAAAGAAAGTAAATAAATATTATATAAATAAAAAATGGACTTTAGAATAGGGAGCAAGAAAAAGTTTCCATTGTGCTGAAAAAATGTAATGTGTACTAAAAAAAATATATTTTCTTCAAAATGTGTGTGAATTAGGTTCTTGCATATGTTAGGTTATAGTCTAAGAACATTTTCGATCCGTGGTTTTTGTAATGGATACGTTTTAAGGCAAATTCGGCAATTGCACCACTATTTTTAGTTCGCCGTGATCTATGAAACAGCAGACACCAGAAATAAAGAAAGATGAAACATTCACCTTAAATTCGCCTTATGTCTTTCACTGGGCTAAAAACGCTCAGTAAAGTGAGCGTTTCACTTCGCTCAATTGAATGAATGATTCAATTGAACTAGTTCGTTCAGGAGCCGTACAAGTCTATAATATTCCATTTGATGAAGACTGTGCCGAAATGTTTTTAAAAATTGCACGAAAAACAAAGCAAAAGCTAAAAAATATCGAATTTGATACTGTCGATATATTTGGGAAAAAATATCGACCTATCGAAATTAGAAATATCGACGATATATATATATCGATATATTTTTAAGAAAATATCGATATAGCGATATTTTTTGCCCATCCCTGCAGCAAATCATCGACATTCGCAACAATTGCATATCTCGAGAGTCACTGCGGATAACATTTTGCATAAAGATCTTCATCTTCGCGCTTATAAAGTTCAACTCATCCAAGAACTAAATTAGCCTGATTACGAGGAAATGCTGCTCGAATTTGATGAAGTGATACAGTAAAATTTTCACGCGCGCCCTTCACCCACAGACCTTAAATAAAAAATCTGGATCCGTTACGATCTTCCGCATAGAAAGATCTTTAAGTGTGCCAAATTTTAGCTTTCTATATCATCAGCTGGCTTGTGGAATGGGAATACATCCGGACATACATCCGGATATACATACATCCGGATATACTAAGAAGGATGCATATTTTCGCGATTCCACTGTATATCTAAAATAACCGATTTTTTACAATTTTTTTTAACAATTATTTATATCTCGAGACAATAAACCTACTCAGATGGAATATGCGACAAAATAAAAAAAAATTGAAAAAAAATTCGCGCATACAACTGCTACAACAAGTGTATTTATATTTATTTTAGTAAATGTAACTCAAAAAAAAAATCAATAAAAAAAAGGTAGACCGAGATTTTTTTAATTTTCTTCTTATATTTTCCAGAACGGAATTCCAATCCCTGAAGAGTACCTTAACAAAAATGAATCTATGACAACTATTATAACTACCTCAACAACTCAACCTCAAAATTTAACACTTTCTGAACTCTTTCATCAACTGCATGATTTGTCACAACAAATATCGGGAACAATACACTACGCCGTTAATAAGTGCAAATTAGATGCAGTATTTGAAAGAATTATTGATAAAAGTGATGAGAAAATAAAAGCTAACGGCTATAGGCTGCAATCGCCTGCTTTAGAAGGAACTGCCTCAACGGGTTACATACACAATGGTTTTATGGAAACTGAAACTATTACATGATAATGAGAGATAAATTGTTTTTGGCCCCGAAAAAAATAAGGGTATCGAAGCGCTATAATTAGGCTGTGCCTTTCTTTATAAATTTACAATAACAAAAAAAAAAAATAATAATGTCACTATTACGAGTATATTTTATATATTAAGATCATAAGTAATTGTATAAATTGTTAAAGGAAAGTAGTTTTATTTTATTTAGTCACTTAATTTTACAAACTTTTTATATGTACAGCTTTATGTAGCTTAAGTTCGAAAATTATGCCTGGCCCATGCTATGAAATCAGAGAAGTCAAAGTTGATTGATTATTTTTTTAAGCAAAAAAAAAATCCAAAATTTTAGAATTTTATTAAATTAATTGTGTATTTCATTTTGTATATTTTTAAACATCTACTTTTGTAGAATGGGGCTTATTTAATTATTTACTTCATTAAGTCTTTGAAAGCTTTTATTTTCCTGGGTTCTTTTTTATGTACAAGCACGTACTAATGTATTTTTATCTTTATTCTTTGCTTAAATGTTTTTATTGTTAAAATTTTGTTTAAAAAGTTTTTAATTATTATTACAATAGTTGTTTCTTTTGGTTAGGGTTTGTCTTGTTCTTAAAAAAAAAAAAATAAAAATGTTTAAGAGAAGCGGCAATTTTCTCGTACTTAATATGTGATTGTGTACTGGGACATTTAAAATTATATAAATATTTGTATTCCTACTTAATTTTTTTTAATTATTACATATTTTAATTAAATTTACATGCATACATACATACATGTACTATACTTAACTGTATATAATTTAATAATTTATATTGTGAAACAAGACAAATATATAAAAAATCATATACAAATTTTAATATTATGTATTGCAATTAAATTTTAAAGATACAATAGTAAGTGTCAAACTCCCTCGAAAGCTATTATATAATATATATCAACTCAGCACACTATAGCGGTATTGACAAATTTCTTCCGGAAATTTTTTATATCTACTAAAAAAGGAATAGAGCGGTATTGCAAAATTAACAAGCTTAACTTTATACACAAGTAGTACTTACATTAATTTGTTAAAGGTAAGTACTAAATGGCTTCATTTAATATTTAAACTTGTTTTAAATATTTTCATTTAGATGTTTTCATAATACAGGAGTATAATACTAAATACCATCCATATATTCAATCTAGAAATCGTGATCATATTCATCATCCACAAACTATTTGTTCAGACCATTTATTTTGAAAATTTTGAAGACATTTCCGGTAAGTGATATTTATATTTTCTGTCATCTCCTTAAATCTTATACATAAATAGGTCACACAATCTTTAGTCGTACACTTTGAAGTATCTTATTGCCCACTAATATTGATGAGACATAATACTTTTTATACCTTATATTATAATGTTTAAAAAGTATTTTTCTCTACCCAGCAAAAAGTTTGCTTACTTGTAGGCAAAAAAGTATATGAGGATTTGAATCGTAACTACTTATAATTTGACTCGAAAAATACAAGTGCAAGCCCTTATAAATGTACTTACATTGCCACAGCAATTAACTAGTTATTATTTGGCTTACTTGAAGAAGTCAGATAAAGAAAATAAAAGAAATTTTTTTATAAACAATATATTTATTTGGGTGATTCTCATTCTAAACATACATTTTGTGTTTTCTTTTTTGTTTATCAATGTAACGAAATGGAATATGAGAAGCTAGGATTCATTATTATATTAAACTTGTTTCAATACAAAATTACTTCCTGACCTGTAGACAAGCTCTTAAAGGGCTTTGCGGGTCACTAAATAATTTAAGTTGAAAATGAAAAATGAGTTCATTAAATAAAATATAATAATAAAAAAAAAATAAATAAAAATTATAGTTTTCGCTTCATTCAATGGATCTTGAAAAAATATTTTTTTAGATTTTTTAACATTTTTGTGTCTTGATCGTTACATATTCTTTCGCGGTTGTTCTGGGAATGATTTTTGCGAATAAATACACTATAAAAAATTAGTATAGGGTTTGAAAGCACTATAATTCTACTCTCTAAAAACAGAAAATTATAATAATCGCAGGACGAAATTCAAAGTTATGACTAATTTTTCAATTTTGACTTGGGTTCACACGAAAAATAGAAAATTTTTATCTTTTAAAATAATTCTTTACAAACATTTATACATGAAAAAAAAGTAGGCTAACTCTTCTATCAAATAAAACTAATTTTAATAAAATCGACCGACAATGTTAAAAGTTATGTCAATTTCAAATAAATTATTCGTAGAAAAATACGACCTATCTAATACATTCTTCAAAAATATATCTAACAACAAAGAAAACCAGAAATTTGTAAACAAATAATGTTCGTTTCTACCCTTCAGCTGCTGTTAACTCTTTTTAACGTCCTAAAATTTATATATAAATTATATATAAAATTTTTTTTACGTAACGCTCAATACATTTTTATACGAATTCAATTCAATTTTCTTTCAGAACGCACACTATATTTTGAATTCAATACAATTTAGATGTATAATTTTCGATATATTTTAATATAACCTCCTTAGGTATTCACTAAAAAATTTCAATTAAATTAAAAACATATGGATAATGTGTTACCTTCTTTGGGTAAGGGACAGTGTAGAGAGAACAGGTGGTGAAGAGGGAGAGAGACAAAAGGCTTAATTTATTTTACAACTCTGCCACTTCGCTTTTTTTGTAAAACTTTTGTAGAGCAGAGTTGCAGCCCCTCTGGTGTCAAGTAGAGGCATTCATTTGTGTAAGCTGTGTTGCCATTTATTAGTTCTTTTACTTCACCGACGATTCTGCTACAATACAACAGTCAACACACAATGACACAGCAATGCACATGAGAAAAATTCATGATATTGTTCGCTTGCCTGAAACTAGTCTGGAACTCAATACTTCAGGGCATTGATAAACATAGATAGCAAGCTCTCGCACTGTCAATAAAATAATGACAACTCTCTTTACACATATAGATATTGTGAATTCAACAAAAATGAGCGGACACCATTTTTGCATTTCAACACACTTGAGAGACTATCATTTTTCCACTTGAAAATGCACTAAATCGTAACTTTTTTCCACGCACAAACAATTTTTAGTTTTATTTAATTTTTTTTATTTGCTTTAATATAAATTTTAGATTTCTTATTGCTGTAATTTTAAAATATTTTTTTTAATTTTGTTGACATATGTGTGTTGAAATTTATCAAAGTTTTCAACCCTAATTTTCATTGAACAGTATTGTATTTTTGTTCGTATTTGGGATAAAAATTTTTGGTACCAAATAGAAAAATTGCAAAAAAATTTTTAACAAATTAATTATTTTTGAGCTCGAATGTATTAAAAAACATTCTAAATTCATATTTTCATTAATTAATACAACAATAATTGCATAAACTTTTAAAAATTCATGTATAAAAAATATAAATAGTTTAGAATAATTTTTGTTACAACCAAGTGCGATTTTAGTGCTGTGGGGAAATTTTTATTTTAAACCAATAGGACCAAAAAGACTTAGGTTTTTGACAGCACACTTAGGTTTTTGAAGTTTCTGTTTGGCCTCTATGTACCCTATGCTTCAGCGTTTGTAGTCAATGCGCTAAGCATCCCAGCAAACAGCACCCTCGCCATTAATTTGTTTACATCAAGGTAGATTAATACAGGTAGTGGTAATACTAAAACAAATACAACATGACAAAACAACATGGGTTTTTATTGTTGGTTCGTTGCACGAAGTGTCAAAAATCAAGTCTTGATATATTATTTTTTTTAATCTACTTTTTTCGTTTTTTCTTTGCACTTCTTTTATCACTTCAACAGGTTGTAAAAAATAAACAACTTTTGACAGTTCCAATAACAAAAATAGATAAACAGCTGTGTTTTCACCCCTACCTGTATTAATCTACCTTGGCTTACAGCAAATTTTGAATTAAAATTTACAAATTTTATACCACAGACAGTAAGTAAGTAGCCTTATCCTTTATTGAAAAAAATTAAATTCTATTTCGTCCTCTACAATTTTATTAGCTACAGAATAGAATTTTTTACACATCACAACAATCATTATATCATTATTTTGTGTAACTACTTATTTGAATATTAGTCCGATTTCATAACATTTAATTTTTGGTTGGCTACAGTGCAGTACATACAGTACAGTACAGAAGTAAATAGGTACATTTTGTTTATAACTAATTATTAAGCTAAAAATTATACATAATTAGACAACTATTATCAATCCATTTGCCGTTTTGTATAACGAGCTTGATGTGAAGGTGTTTGTACCTGCTCCATTATACCGTTTGGCTGATGTTCTTGTCTTTCAAGATGTGTATTTTGTCTATTTTCTATTCCTTGCGATTTTCTTGCAACCAATAAAGGATTATGTGGTTGGTAGTGATAGGCCATCCACATAAATAAAATCATATCGACAAACATAAGACCGGCGAATAAGAAAAATTCACTAGCTTGAGAATCGAAAAATTTCAATTCGGCCACAATAACAACAATAACATTACCAAAAGCCACGGTCAGTAGCCAACAGGCCTGTAAGACGGATTTAATTGCATTCGGTGATTGGGAATAGGAAAACTCTAAACCGGTTACCGAAAACATAACTTCACCCAAAGTCATTACCACATATTGTGGTGTCAGCCATAAAATACTCATATAATTTGGTTTGGTAACTTCGATTATTTTCGTTATAATGTCACCATTTCTCTGGCTCCCGATTATTAAAGAATAAACACCACCATGCCTTAGAGTTTCCTCGTGTACCTTAACACTATCCACCAATACATCATAAGTAGTGGCACGCAGCTCTATAATTTTTCTATAATCTGCTGGCTGAATCGATTCAACATCGTTTGATTTGCTTGATCTCCATATAATTTTGCGACTTTTATCCATGTTGGCTAAATTTCTTACTAAAGGTACAGCCTTGGAAGACTTTTCCACATGCTCTTCATATATTTGCAAAGGCTGGTCGAGGTATACACTTTGCAGAAAAATGCTATAGGCGGTCGATTCATTAAAGGTGTAAATGCCTGGCTGGAATCGAGGACACTCTGGCAAGTGAAAGTTATAAGATTTACTTTAATTTTAGATTTGTTTTAATTTAATTACCTTCTTTGTCTTCCTGAATTGTGTAGGTCATGGTCAATCTTTGACGTTCCACTTTGATAAATTGATGAGACCAATAATCAATTCCTTTCAAAGTTATTTCTGGCAAATTTGTTATATTTGTTTTTATAGTGTATCCACATTCCGGTACACCATTGAAAAATCTTAATTGGATAAATCCTGGTGAGGGTAAAATTGGATAGGTTTTCTGAAAGACAAAAATTGAATACATTTGTTTTCAGTAATAACAAAACATTTTTTAGGAATAATATTTTCTGCATACACAGAAAAATTATTTCTAAAAAATTTTCTATTAATATACTTAATCAGAAATTTTAACTAGTTTCAATTAATTTCTCAATTGAATCAGTTACTCATGTGATCAAAAACAAGATTTTCTAACAAATTTTAAAAATTTTGAGTAATTGAAAATTTTTAATTTCAATGGTTGAATCAACATACAATTTTCATCGTAGACTGAACTTCAACAACACAATTAACTGGAGCTGCAGTTTTCGTAATTGAAATTATATTTTAGTTTTTTCTGTGTACACAGAAGAAAGTAAAATACGATTTCAATTACGAAAATTGCAGATTCAAATAATTTTGTTGTTGAAGTTCAAACTACGACAAAAATTGTATATTCAATCACTAAAGTTCAAATTTTAAATTACTCAAAATTTGTAAAAATTGATTGAAGATGAAATTGAAAACGAACTTAAGCCAAACTAATTAAATAACTTTGGATAAAATCCATACAGTTCGGCTAAATTCGTAACTTAATTGTTAAAACATAATAATTCTTGCAAAAAAAAAGCCGACCAAAAATAGGTGTGGCACCGCCCCCATATTTTGTATCATCCTGTACTTTTATGAGAACTAATTGTGTGTGCGAAGTTTCATAAGAATCGGATAAGTAGTAGTTAAAATGAATTTTTTATTTTCATGGGCGTGGCACTGCCCACTTTTGTAACCGCAGTGTTGTATTGTAACGATAACTAAATGTGTATGCAAAGTTTCATAAGAATCGGCTAAGTAGAATTAGTTAAAATGCTTATTTACTTTTCATGGGCGTGGCACTGCCCACTTTTCTAACCGCAATGTTGTATTGTAACGATAACTAAATGTGTATGCAAAGTTTCATAAGAATCGGTTTAGTAGAAGTTGCTGAAAAAGAATATTTGCTTTGCATGGGCGTGGCACTGCCCACTTTTTTAATCATGATCTAGTATTCAATCAGAAACTTAATGTGTGTGCAAAGTTTCATAAGAATCGGTTGAGTAGAAGTAGTTGAAAATGAATGTGAATTTACTTATGAAAAATGGGCGTGACCCTGCCCATTTTTCAACGGGACCAATCTAGAAAAAACTGAAATCGCTTCATAAATGACGGAGTTTTGAGGGAACAAGCATAAAAAAGAAATATATGACGAATTGATAACATTTCTCCTTTTTTTGAAGTCGGTTAAAAACAAGATTTATTGCTTTCACTTGTTTGTATTGTAGTTTTGCATTTTATTATTTTGTTTTTATCCAAGTGCGGGTCCAAGGGGCGTGGGAAGAACGGGGTATTCTCCCCCACCCACCAAACGAGTAAAATATACCAAATTTCTATTGAGTTTCTCAAAAAAGTTTTGCAAAATAGTATCTTTCAGTTAGAAGACCCCCCCCCCCAAAAAAAAAGAAAGCTCAAGCTGGATCCGCCCCTGTTTCTATCTAATCTTGGTCTTGAACCCAGACAGAGGCAACGTCTTTAACACGTCTCCATTTAAAATAGAAAGTTATAACAAGCCTCAGTTTTTTGTTGACACGACATATATATGATGACTAAGTGTCATCAATATGAAGACAAGGTGGCATATTCTCGTTCCCTAGCATCTTTTGTCTGTGTATTTACGCTGTTCTGTAGGCTTTTAGATTTTTGTTGTAGTAATGATGAGAAATATATGTACATCAATGCTATGTAATATTTTGACCTTTTGCAAAATTCTTATTAAACCAAAAATAATATAAATAATAAACGATATTTTTTTAAATTAAAATTTGAAAAAATTAGAACAATATTTTTTTGTTTTTTTTTAATATGTACATATTTTACCTGTTAATAATATCCAAAGTTTGTCATAAAATTGATGTCATTACTGCCATAGTACAGATGACACTTAAAATATGACAAAATTGTATGATGATTTTTTTTATCAGATTGATAACATTTGTCATAAAATTGGTGTCACAATTCTGGTGACAGTTTGTCATCAATCCGAAGACGAGTTTTTCTATAGGTATACCTATCACATGGGCTATTGCAGTGACCTTCTTAACTGGTCTAGGTAAAGTTTTTATAAGAGATATCCAATTTCTTTCGTTATTGCCACTCCCCCTTCCTTATATTATTAATTGAAGACATGTGCTTAATATTTTTTTTATTTTCTTTTAATTTATCATCCATCAAGGATTTCAAACATTTTATATAAAAAACTTAACAAAAAATTTACTAATACCGCTCAATCTTTGGACTCTTAAAAATTAGAGTTCTAAAAATTGTAATTAAGTACTAAATTATACACAAAATGAAAAATTTGTCATTTTCGATGTAATTAAATTTTATATACATTTCAAACTTATTCATCGATTGTAGCAGCCTTATTATCTATACCCTCCAGTGGTTTAATTTCATGTTTGGGATCATCATCGATACTCTTCGTTAAGGGTGTAGTATCTGATTCGGCCATAGGATTGTTGGGCTTGTAGCGATAAGCCATAAACATAAACAGCAACATGTCGGCAAACATGAGACCAGCAAAAAGGAAAAACTCACTAGCCTGTGAGTCGAATAAGGCCAACTCGGCTATAATGACTACAATAACATTACCAATGGCCACCGTTAGTAGCCAGCAGGCTTGTAGTACGGATTTCATAGCAAGAGGCGCCTGAGAGTAGGAAAACTCCAAGCCTGTAACCGAAAACATAACTTCACCCAAAGTCATGACCACATATTGGGGTATCAGCCAGAGAATATTCATAGAGTTGGGCTCAGTTATTACAATAGTTTTCGCAAAATACGGACTATTTACGTCATCCTGTTCGTTGATGAGTATCGTATAAACACCACCAGTTTTTAAAGTCGCTTGTATAACCTCAACATTATTGATGAAAATCTTATACGTTCCCGAAGTGAATTCCGTTAAGTTGTGTAAGTAGGCAGCTTCTTCGTGTTCAACAACATCTTTATTGGCCAATTTCCATTTTACAGTACGACTTGCTGCAACATTATTCAATGTTCTGGCCATTGGACTGCCTCTAGATGGCTTATTCACATAATCCTTGTACCAGATTAAGGGTTGGTTCAAATTTTTCGAATTCATAAACAATGAATGGGCTTCATTATGAAAAATTTCATATGAACCGGCTGTAAAGTTAGAGCATTTCGTATCGCTACTGGCCAAACTGTATTCGATATTTAAACGACCCTTCGGAACGGGAATATTTTTGTTTTCATAATAGGCATATGCATTTAGTTCAATCTTATTTAAACCGGGTAAATTTGAATTAAAAGTGTAAGCACAATTTTCACCATTGAAAATACGTAGTTGGGCGGTGTAGGGTGTGGGTAAGTTGGGATAGGTTTTCTAGAAAGGCAAAGCAGAGAGAAAGAAAATAGATATAAGTAAGAAAAATGTATTAAATATAGAATTAAGATAATTTGATTAAAAAATTTTAGTAAGTGAAATATGGTGAGAGAAAATAAAAAATATTGTTTTTATATAGGGTGTTTTTGTGGAGGCGGAGAACTTTTAACTTAAAAGAGAAAAATCTAAGAAAAATTGCATATTTCGATCGGAGAAATTTTGCTCCGTTCTTGCGATTCCAATCATTTTTGTTTTACGTACAGATTTATTTAAACACTCCCGAAATAGGGCGGTCATGCTATCATAACTCCATAACGGTTTGTCCGATTTCGATCAACAAAAACCAATATATGCATGATAAAATTACCTTCAAACGTTTTTAATATAGTTTTTTGATTTGATCAAAGCTTTCGGAGTTATTCACAAATTAGTATCGCAAAAACGTAATTTTAGCTGGAAAAAAAATTTGTCTCCTTTTCATAAAAACTTTAAAGCTGAAAACAATTTACCGTTTAACTGTTGTTCTGAAAGACAGTTGTCTTACGAACAAAATAAGCCAGATATCATGAAAATCAGTTGATAAAGGTTGATGTTATTAGCAATTAAGTGAATTAACCCAGACACTTAAAAGGTAATTTTTAGGTGCCTGTGTATATTCACTTAATTGCTAATAAAATCAAAATTTTTCATTAGATTTTCATTAAATATGGCTTATTTTGTTCGTAAGACACCTGTCCTTAAGAGTAACAGTTAAAAAAGTAAAGTTGTTACACTTTTAAGTTTTGTACGTGCTTTTAGAAGAATATTTTTTTTTTATTTTGAATGAAAAATCACTTTTTTGATACCAGTTTGTGAATAACTAACTCCGAAAGCGTTGATCAAAAAACTATATTAAAAAAGTTTAAAGGTAATTTTGTCATGCATATTTTAGTGTTTTGTTCGTCGAAATCGAGCATACTGTTCTCTAGTTAGGGGAAAATATACTGATGTACTTAGTGCAAATATTAGTCAAGCCCAATGTCTTAATTTTTATACTTTTTGGGGTTTTAATTTTACTTTTTGCCAATTTTTAGGGTTCCGTACAACAAACGTGTAAAGGAACCCTATTGTTTTCGCTACCTTGTCCCTCTATCTGTCTGCCTGTCTGTCTGTGTATCTGTCTGTCTGTCTATCTGTCACACGCGGTTTTCCCGGCAACCGCAAGACCTACGAACCTGAAAATTTCACAGAATATGTAAAATTTTGGCCGCTGCAACAACAAATATATGGCAGCTAAAAATTAAAGGGTGTTCTAAAGCGAGCAGCGAAATGTCGAAATACTAATGTAATATACAGACACATATATAGACACTTTAAATTTTCAAAGTTACTGTCAATTGGTGTAGTCTATAGAATAATAAACACTGAAATTTAAAACAATAAAAATTCAAAGATTTTCTATCAGTTAATGTAATTTTGACGATGTGATTTAGTCAATTTGTTGTATCTTGGAAACCGTTAGAGACAAACTCTTGAAAATTAAAAAAACGCAAAGCTAAAAAATTCCAAAATTAAAAAAATTTCAAAACGAAAAATCACCGAATTGAAAAAAATCGATTAAAGGAAATAAACACTAAAATTAAAAATCGCTAAAACGCAAAAAATCTCCAAAACAAAAAATATCATCGCCAAAAACCTAAAACAAAAACGCCAAAAACCGAAAAGTCGTCAAAACGAAAAAAAGTGTTAAAACAAAAACAAAAATCACAAAAACTAAAAAAATCACCAAAAACCGAAAAAATTCACAAAATCGCAAAAAGCGCCTAAACTTAAATAAAATGCGAAAAAAACGTTAAAACAAAAAACAAAAATCCCCAAAACCAAAAAATCGACAACCCCGCGTAACATATTGACGCCCAACGTGGTGTTGCATATTATTTTAAAAGGCGCAAATATGTGCAAAATGTTTTTTTTTACAAATTATTTCAAAAATATCTATAGTAATACGAAAACAAAATATTTTTACTTAGCTCGGCATAACTCACAACTATTTATCGTCATTTTTTCCAAAATTTACTAAATTATAGGGTTACGCGAGAAAAAAAATTTTAAATTAATTAAACGTACTCGTACATACTCGTATAATATTATTGAAGGTTCCATTATTATATTTTTAATGTTCACTTCAGAAAGCACTAATAACTAAGTCATAAAACAGCAAAAATTGGAATTTTTATTGCACACAAGAAAAACGTCAAATAACTCAAACTTGAAAAGTGTGTAGTTCCACAAACAAAATTTTTTTGCTAGAGATGTTGAATTTCACCGATTACAAGATTTAGTTCGGTTCTCACAAATTTAATTTTTCAATTAATTCCCATTTTTGGTCTCGGAAACCCCAACGTGCGCCGGAAGCAAATACAACACTTAAGAAAATTCTGTTTATTAACGAACACGTTTAATCTAAAAGGTGCTTTTTTATCAGTGAATAAAATTTTCAAATAAAATGTCGCATGAGAGTTTCCCGAATTAAGCCATATTAGAAAAAAAAACTTGTTCGATTTGCAAACGTTGTCCTACTAGTGTGATTCTATTCACAACGAATTTACAAAACCAAAAATAATCCAAAACAACTGGTAACTATGAATTCTATTTTCATAGAAAACATTGTGACAAATTTAAAGTTCTTTGTCTGCCAAAAGCAATACCTTTTATTATAAAATTTTTAAGTTCTAGCAAGTGGAAAAAGTGTAACAGGGCTAAGCAGTACTTCTTGTTTTTAGAGGATATTTTAATACTAAAACTATTTTATTCTCCTCTTTGGTACTGAGGAATTCCTATTTCATTTTTTTTAAATATTTTGAGAATATATTTTCTCTTAATTAACACATACCTCCAAATTCAATTCAACAACACCGGAAATGATAAATGCAATACCAGCCAAAATGCCCCCCAAAGTCAATTTTTGTAAGGGACGACGAATGCCGATCAAACTCAAAGCCGGATAGAAAGCCACATCATACAAAGGAATGAAGACCAAAATCAGTAAAGGATTTAAAACTTGCAATTGGTCGGGCTTAATATCCCAAGATCCCATATCACCGTCCATACGAGTGGCTTGGAAAGTCCAACGAGAACCTTGTTGATCGAATAAAGCCCAGAAAATGGGCAAAGGCAAATACAAGACCAAAACACGCATCAAAACTTTAACATCTTCAATTAATTGTTTGTCATATTTCTTATCAGCATAATCCAACCAATGTTCACGAGGATTGGTCTTCTTCTCATGCCATTTAGTGGCAATGGCATTCTGCAAAGAAAAAGAAAACATTTAAAATTATAAAAACCATCTAAAGAGAAGTAGATAATTTCCAAATACCACTTACACCAATTGTTTTGCTGACCAAAACCACCATATTGCCAGCTGGAGGTTTACTTTTGTATAAAGGTTTACCCAACACAAACACAACTGAAATATAAGAATTTTTACTATAAAAAAAGCCGTCATCATTTGCCTGACAAAGCAAATAACTCACCAATGGAAACTGCCATCAACACAGCTGGCACACCAAAGGCCAATGAATAGCATTCCTTTTGGTGGAAACAATGGACATCTTCACGTAAAATCGGTGTAACAGTTGTCGAAATCAATGATCCCGCATTGATAGAGAAATAAAACAGTGAAAAGAATGTGGTCATTTGTTTAAGTTGTTCGGGTAACTTAAACTGATCACCACCAAAGGCCGAGACACAAGGTTTTATGCCACCAGAACCCAGAGCTATTAGCGACAGGCCGATCATAGTAAACGTAGTTGCCGGCAAGTTCAGTGGCGGCATAGCACCCAAAGTTATCAAAATAGAACCGCAAACATAGACCAGTGAAAGATACAATATCGTTTTAAATTTACCCAACCAACTGTCGGAAATGATGGCACCAAACACGCACAAGAAATACACAAACATGGTAAAAATATGGAATATAACGGTGGCCGTATCGTCATCGTAGTCTAATTGGCGACTTAGATATAAAACCAAAATAGCTTAAATGCAAAGGCAATAATTAAAAAATCTGGAAAAATTTAAATTTCTGTTAATCGCACAGACTTACTTCTCATGCCATAATAGTTGAAACGTTCGCAAAATTCATTACTGATGATGAAAAACACCGATTTGGGATAAGGTAATTTCTGTAATTTATATGAAATAGTAATTAATTGAATTAAGAATTACTTTAGGCCAAAAATATTATTTACTTTAACTTGTCCTTCGGCTTCGGAAACACTGTTTGGCTCATTAAAATTTTCTGCAATATTTTCCACTGGCTTAATTGCAGCAATATCGTGCTCTGTTGCTACTTGTGCCGGGGTAAAGCCATTTTTAGGCTTAAGTCCTGTAATGAAAAATTTTATATTTGCTTTAGAAGTAAATTAAATAATTACACTGTGCAACAATATCTTTTTTTTGAAATTACATGGTTCTAACGACTGATTCTGGTAGAAGCCATTAAAAAAAATACACGTGTGTTGGCGTTTCGAAAGTTTACATCTGAAATTCATTGTAGGGGGAGTTTAAACCCCGCGCTCTTTTGCATATAGTTATAGTGACTCATCACTATTTTTTAAAACATCACGCGACACATTTCTGAAAGAGATTTTAACCCTCTAACTCCTTTGCCTTTCTTTGAAAAAGGGACAAAAAACTGCCCTTCGCGACGATATGCGGGGCCAAAATATTTTACAAAAATAATCTAATTTTACTATTGGTCTTCATCAAGTATATGCCCAAGCTCCAGACTTAACTTGAACGCCAGAAATCATTCAAAACTCAAAATCTGTTTAAGGGCTCATTTCGTAATTATTCACAATTAGTAATCGGGATACACTCAAAATAAAATATTGGTAAATCTAACCAATTTCATAGGTTAGAATTGAGCCAAGCCATAAAATACAGTAAAATCAACCAATGGAATTGTAGTTTAGTTGATAGTGTGTAAAGCTACTAACCGGAAGGTTGCAGGCTCGATGTCTGTTAAGGCTTTGTGTTTGTTAAAAAAAAAGTTTTTTTTGTTTGCTTGTAATTTTTTTGGGCTTGAACTTAGGTTCTCATGTTTATAAACCGGACGCCTTTACCATCTCAGCTAAGTCATCTTGTTAAGTAAGGATAGCACAAAGTATACATAGACATGTGGTAACTTCTTTGACTTAAATACATTAATTTTTTTAAAATAACTATTTTCGCTGTTATTATTTAAAATTATTAATTTTAACCATTAAAATTGGTCATTTTAACTACAAAAATTGTTAAAAATTAAATTAACGATTTCGACCATCAAAAATAATTTTATTTTTAAAACGTCGTTTTTCCCAAATTTATATTTTACAATTCAGTAAAATCTAATATTTCGGTCTTGAACTTAGGTTCTCATGTTTATGAACCGTACGCCTTTACCATTTCAGCTAAGCCATCTTGTTGAATAACGATAGCACAAAGTAGCCATACACAGAAAAAAATATCATCAAACTGCAACTAACAATTTCAATTGTTAATATGTAATTTAAATTCAAACATATATTTTGTTAATACAACAAATTAAGTTGTTAATACGACAAACATAGAAATTTTTTGCAACAAACTGAACTAACCAAATTTTTTGTTATGTATTGTGAAAAAAATTAACAATCACCATTGTTGATAAAACAAATGAATGCACACACGTAGATGAAACAAAGCAAATCACGTTTTGTGTGTATTCATTATTTGCATATTTAATAACGAATTGCTCTGTAGCTGAGAGGCAAGAACGTTAGTCTATTAGTCCAGAAGTCGCCGGTTCGATTCCGCCCAAAGACATTTAGTGTTTTTCGCAGACAAGGAAAAAGTCGCTTCAAGGATTATGTATAAAAAATATTGTTAATACAACAACTATGATAGTTAAAATTTGTTCGGAAAATCAACAATTCACATTGTTGATATAACAATAATCTTAATTGAAATAAATTTGAAATCAACAAAAAAATTTAAAAAATTTTTTTTCTGAGTTTCCTTTAACTTACAATTTCGTAATTGTATTTACAAAAATCGTTGTAGGTTCAAAATCAATTAATTATTTAATTGATATAACAAAAAAATTAATTGTATTTACAAATATTTTTTTTCTGTGTAGACATGAAGTGACTTACAACTTTAAAAAGTTATTTTAACCAATGAAAATTGTTATTTCATAAAAATTTTAATTCACAATTTACATTAACAGTAGGCTAACTATTTATATTGGTTAGATTTACCTATCATTTTATTTTGAGTGTAGGAAATCCTGTAAACTTTATATTTGACGTATAAGATGTCTTCAGCACTTTTATGTAAAACACCACGAGAAACATTTTTGTGGAACATTTTAACTCTCTAACTCTTCGTTGCATGCGCCTTTTTGTCTCTTAAATAGGGTCAAAAACTTCCCTTTAGCGGCGTTATATTGGGCTAAAACTTTCTACAAAAATATTTGCTATAAAATTCTACCATAGGTTTTCGAAGATACCAAACTCAAGTTGAACGCCAGAAATTCTTTAAAACTCAAAATGTGTTTAATGGTTAATTTCGTACTTATTCACAACTTGAGGTGCATGCTGCTTCGCCGTGCTTAAAGCTCATTTTATTGCTCTTAAATATCTGTAGATACCTCTTTGTTTTGAGACACATGTCCTTAAATTTGTTTATAAATTAAATGAAATTTATTTGGTGGTGCTTGAGCACTGTCTATATGCATTTCATTGGTGCTTTACCAAATCGTCAGTAGACTTCAAACACGATTTTGAACAGTTACACCTCTAATAAAATAAAATTATGACAATATGTCAAATAATAAATTTCTTAAAAATTATTTTATAAATATTATTTTTTGTTTGATTTCCAAATATTCCAGTACAGTATTTTAATAGAAAAAAGGTGTTTTTTGCTTTTTAGTTTTATGAATTTTGCAGCAGGACCTATTTCCGTAAAAAAATATTTGAAATTATGAGTTCAGTAAGAGAATACGAAATTCAGTTTTTTTTGTATGCGTACCGCAGTTAGGCTTAACACAATCGACACATGGAACCATCGACCATGGAGTAATGTTAGCATTTTAGAGACGACTGAAATCATTATAGATCTAATAGATCTCCTTCGACAGAGAATTTTGATACTACTTGACAGGAGACTTCACCCCTTCAGCACACGGGGCCATGCATGTTTACACCAACGGCTCCAAACGGGGAAGGAGAGCTGGCGGGAGTGTCTATATTGCGGAATTCGTGATCAAAATGTCTTTAAGACACCCGGACAGATACTAGGATGCGTCGTATTTGTCCGGCAGAAATATCTGCCAGGCAGAAATATCTGTCATCAAATGAGCAATCCACTGGCTAAGGTTCTATCGGATACCAAATAGCGATATCCAAATTATAATTGATAGTCAACTTCCAATTATACGTGTGGACACCATGTCTTATCTAGTCCTAGAATGCCGCACAGCACTAAATGCGATGGCATTTCATTCAGGCATCACCCTTAAATGGGTATGCGGACATAGATCTATTTCAGACAATACCATTGCGCATGATGTGGCTAAGATTGGAGCCCTGCTTCGGGATGTTTACATAGATAATCTCTGCGGTCTCCCACTTTCCTTCTGCTGGAGACGAATGGATGCTGCCCTTATGCAGACGGCTCAAACTAGATGGTACAATGAGTCAACCTGCTCAATAGCGAGAACTATATGGCTTGGCCTCTACGCTAATAGATCTAAGCAACTACTAAATTTCTCAAAGTTGTACTTGCAGAACCTCATGGTCACGTGGCAGTGCACCTTGGGAGTCCACGCTAAACGCATGGGTCTCCCCTATAATGACTACTGCTTCAGCTGTAATCATGAAGAAGAAAATATCATGCACCTTCTGTGTTTTGCCCAGCTCTGGAGGATTTCCGACTTCGCCTTTCAGGCAAAATATCCTTCAGAAGCCTCTCCGAGCTATCAGAAGTGGAACTCAATAACATAAGTTCCATTATTGTGAGCAGAGGGTGATTCACTCGTTGACTTTGCTAATGGCATTTAATTCACAAAAGGACCCGTCCAGCACAGGGTTGTCAGATTTTTTCCGACCTATTTCGCCAAATTTATTTTTGAAATCGCCAATAGTCGCCAAAATCAATTTTATGTAGTTTTTCTCAATATATATTTGATAATAAATTTGTTTTTATATAATACTTTTTTTCATATAAATTTTTATAAAATAATCGTATCAAAATTTTGCAGAAAATCGCCAAAAGTAGAAATAAAATCGGCAAAAATTATTCATTGAAAATTTTTCTCATCCAAATTCAAAACCCTTTAATGACTATAATTAATAGAAGAAAAGTCATCAAAATTACATAGTTTTAATTTCTTGATGACGTGTTTTGGTGGGATCTATTTTTGAAAATAATTTTCCTGAATAATAAAAATGTTCAAGTTTAATTTTGTTAAAAATTAGCCATAAAAATCGCCAACAAATTTATTTATCGCCAGAAAAATCGCCATATCGCCAAATCAAAAATTTAAACACCAAGCAAGTTGAAAAATCGCCACGTTTGGCGAGAAATCGCCATATCTGACAACCCTGGTCCAGCATAGAATTCCATACGCCTAACTCTTCTCTTCTCGTCTCTTTTCTTCTCTTCTCTTCTATTCTCTTTTCTTCTTTTCTTTTTCTTGCTTTTCTTTTCTCTTCTTCTTCTCAGTCTATTCCTATCTATCTGTTTATTTAAACTCAATCTTTCTCTTTTTAATCCTCTCTACCTTTACATTTTTTTTCCTACAGATATCACAAAGAGACCATATTCTTGGGCCAAAAAGGGCTGGCATATTTTCGTCCCTCTAGACTAGCAACCTGCTAATCTGACCTTACCTACATATTGTTTAAAGTTCCCGTTGTATAAAATAAACAGTGATACCAATGTAAAAAAAGAAACAAAAACATCTTTCTAGTTTCCAGAACCTTAATATTAGTAAAATTGAATATTTTCGCTTTTAACCCCCGACCAAAAAAGAGGGGTGTTATAAGTTTGTAGTTTGTGTCTGTGCATCTGTGGATCTGTGTAACTGTGTGTCTGTAGAATTCATCGTATAGCCCAAACGGCTGGACGGATTTTTATTAAGGCCCCTATTATGATTCACAACTAAATTGATAGTTGAGTCGTAGTTGTCAAATTCTTATTATGGAATACAACTTCATCAAAGCAGTTGTCTCAGTTTTTTATCAGTTGTGTTTTGGTTTTTATTTCGACTACTGTGTTACTTTTAATTACTTTTAAAATGGTACTTTTAGGCGCCAATCTATCCCATTTGTCAACTCATATTGTTGCCATATCCATAAAATATAAAATCTCAAGAAAAAATAGTGAGGCCAAAACTAAAAATATTTAAAATATTTTGTGATGGCTACTATGGTTTCAAAAAACACAGAGTATAGATAAGAACCTTTTTTCGAACATTTTTTCGAAGACAACTAAAATTAGTTGTGAGTCATAATACAAAAAAATGGTTGAGTTGGGTCGTAGCATTGACAACTCAACCTAGTTGAGTTGTGAATCATAATAGGGGCCTTATTAGTTTCTTATGTTTCAAAGGTGACTTGATCAAAAGTGTTCTTAATACACTCTAAAACATTACTTCAAATTTACGATCATATATTGTCTAAATTTGTGGTGAAAATTTCTCCTCGTGTAAAATTACATCGATTTTGTAGTTATTTTATTAAAGAAAAAACCTTTCAATTGAAGCATATTTAGTCCAAGTGGAAAAAATTTAACATAAAGTATAATACGGCTATGGCTGAATGGTAGATATGTCAGACTATCAGTCAGGAGGTCGCGGTTCTAAGCTGCACGTAGCCAATCGCGTTTTTTAGTAAAAACATTTTGTTGAAAAATAATGCGTGTGTAATTTTAGGTCGATAATAATCTGTAAAGTGTTGCCGACTATTATCGACCTAATTTTCAACAAAAGTGTTTTAGAGTGTATGTTTGAAAAAAGTCCGTCCAGCCTTTTAAAAGATATCACATCTTTTCTAGATGTATCCTATTGCATCTGTGTATTTTTGACATCGTAGCTTCCAAACGGCTAGATCGATTTTAATATATTAAGTTTTGTTTGAAATGTGACTTGATCCAGAATCTTCTAACCTATGTTTGAAGAAAACTAGTCCAGCCGCTTTAAAGTTATCATCTATTTTATTCGGGGATTTTTAAAATCTTTAATTTAATGTTATTTCTATTTTAACTTTGAAATGAGATATTTTATGGCAGTAAAACGTAGGCTAAGTTTGAGTCAGGACTCTAAAGTACCTCCACACCAAATTTTATAAACATCCGTTAAGTGGTTTTTGCGTGATGCGTGTTCGGACAGACAAGCTGATGGATAAAAGTATAAGATGTGTTTAGCACTTTTAAGTAAAACACCGCGAGAAACATTTATGTGGAATAATTAAACCCGCTATATCACCGCTGAAGGGACGTTTTTCCTCTTTATCTATGAAAGGGACAAAAAGGCCCATATTGTAAATAGGTAGAGGGTTAAAATGTTGTACAAAAATTTTCCTCGAGGTGTTTTACATAAAAGCGTTGAGTTCACCTTATATCTTAAACGTAAGAGGCAGACCATACTGGCGTTCTTAAAACGCACGTTTCTGCTTTTTTGTACTAAATTTGAAAGTTAAAAAATTTAAAACTTTCAAATTTAATTTAAAAAAAGGCAGAAACGTGCGTTTTAAAAACGCCAGTGTGACCTTAGGGCTAGGCTTACAAGATTTCTTATACCGATTCAGTATTAGTACGTGCAAATGAAATCTAAAAGGAATCCCTATATTGAATTGAATCGTGGAAGTATTTTTAGAACAGAAAACTAGTATAAGCTATTCATATACATATGTACACTCTAAAACAGTTTTGTTGAAAATTAGGTCGATAATAGTCGGCAACACTTTACCGATTATTATCGACCTAAAATTACACACGCATTATTTTTGAACAAAATGTTTTTAGTAAAAAAAGCGATTGTCTGCGTGCAGGCTTAAACCTAGACCTTCTGACTGATAGTCTGACATATCTACCATTCAGCCATAGCCGTATTATACTTTATGTTAATTTTTTTCCACTTGGACTAAATGTGTTTAATTTGAAATGTTTTTTCTTTAATAAAATAACTAAAAAATCGATGTAATTTTAGACAAGAAGAAATTTTCAACACAAATTTAGACAATATATGATCCCAAATTTGAAGTAATGTTTTAGAGTGTATGTACCACCGAATTAATTTTTAATGATTGCTGGTTATTTCCTTGCATTATTAGGCTGACGATGTAAATAGATACCCTCGTATTTCTCAAAAAAAATTCGTTAGGTAGCTGCTTATGACGCAAATACTTCTAGTATTATCGGACTTCATAAATAACTGGTATTTAGTGAACTTTTTTCAAATATTATATTTAATGCAAACAGTGATTACCATAAGTAGTAGTCTGGGATAAGATTACGATAATCGTTTATATTTACAAACAATAGCAATGTGATACGATACGATATTTCGTGAAAGTGCACTATATAGAAATATAAAAAATTTTATTCTTCCTTAATCTGTCAACAAGATTACAACTACATGTGCAATTGAAATAAATTCTTCGTATTTGATAGAACTCTGAAACACACACACACACTCTCTGTCTCTTTCTCTCCCTCGCTCTGTATATATCATTTTACAAAATATATTAGGACAACAGAATAATAAAAATGTCAACAAGTTAACCAAAGTATTAATTTTTGCAGCTGTTACTAGTTAAGAAATCTTTGTTTCAACAAGGTGATTTACCACTTTTTTATATTTGCGCACAGTATAATAAAAAACTTTGGAAATATTTTCTAGGAATTGAAAGTTGTTTTTATAGAACCCAGTAAGTCAGTTGCATAAAAGTATAAGTTTAGAGGCGTGACGCTGTTCTTAATCTCTAAAACTTAATTTTTAATAATAAACATTAAAGCGCTTGATATAAATCTGGTATTTGTATGTAATTAATTCTAAACGTTACCATTGACTCGTTTAACGGTACATACAAACAAATACAAAACCTTTATGAATCTATAATGAGTTGAATACATGAAATGTATCTTTGCAATAAATTCAATTTCCTAATACTAATCAGATTCTAATCAAACTTGTTGGTTATCATGCCGTATGAGTGTAATTGAATAAAACTTCAACCGCAAGTCGGTACTGGAAGGTATAGTCACATAGGCGTGAAAATTTTGGAGAATCCTTTTTGCATCAAGACTAAACTTTTTTGAAGGGTGCGACTTCAACATATTTATAAAAAATTGCCTATACAAATAACGGACCCGCTATCGTATATTTTTCTTATACAGCCCAATTATGAACAACAGTTCCCCGGGAGTTTTTTCCCTATTTCCTTTTCCCTTATTCTAAATAAAATCTCCCCGGGAAAATGTTCCCTTTTCCCTATTCCTCCTATTCTAAATTACAGTTTCCCCGGGGAAACACTTCCAACTCCCAAAACGCTAAATATGGGGGAGAGGGACGAATTCTTACTAGTTTTTCCCCCAAACATTTTTATGGGAACTACTGCAAAAATTTTAAATTCAAATTAAAAAATGTTGTGAAAAAATTGTATGAGCATTTATTTAGGACAAGAAGTTTAAATAAACGCCGGAATGTTATGTTTCTCTCTTGTTTTAGGCATTTTTATCCCCGCCGTGCAAACATGCGCTTCAAAAAATGAACTACTCCTGCCTTCGGAATAAAGTTTTAAAACACACTAAATTTTGCACGCATCCTTTAAGTTCACATAATAGGTAAATGGAAAATTTGTTGCGGTTTAAAAAATTTCCAATTTCGTTTTTACACACAATCATTTTGGATTTAATGCATCTGGCCCTGGCCTTGGCCCAGTTTTCGCTCCACTTCCTCCGCATAAAATTCATCCGAGAGCATCTGAGTGACTCCACTGTACATTTTACTTTTTATTTAAGCAAAAAGAAATATTTATGTATATTAACACACAATCTTATTATCAACGAAAACATAAAATTTCTATTAATTTCTATTACCGAACTCTTGCGTTAGTGCAGAATAAAATGTAAACACTAAACAGCTGATCCAGATTTTTCCCTCTCCCTTATTTGTTTATTCCCCTGCTTTTTAGTATAGGAGGATTTTTCCCCGAGAAGAGAAGGGAAGTGGGAAGAGAGAAAACTCCCCGGGGAAAATTCATAATTGGGCTGATAAAAAATCTGGCATGGTATATCTTTAATTCCCATTTCCTTGTTAGTTTACCGGGAATTCCCGCTTTCCAAACCCTATTGAACTCTCAAGATAAAATTTGCTAAGTCATTCTCCATGTGAGTGAATGATTAATGTGCATATACCTATGTACAGAAATAGATTAACTTTATATCTATTATTTGAATGGTCTTTATCTAATGAGCCTTTTTTTAACGTAGGAACTTGAAACTGTTAAGTGTATCTATTCAAATTAGTTTTTGTGTTTACATAAGTAAGTATATTGTTCTATGAGTAACACTTGTTGCAATAACACCTGAACAAAATATGTAAATACATATTCCATATTATGGATTTGGCCTTTATGTTGTCAAGAAATGTTAGTTGCTTATAAAGTTGTGTTTTGTGCTTTGTTCCACACCATAGTAATGATTAAGCTGATTATTTTTTATCTGGACGAACGGACAAACCGACAAGCATAGGATTTAACACCTTTAAAAGTAGGAACAAAATTTAAACAAATAGAAAAAAGAACAAATGATTGTGTTTGATTTATCACGGGTGATAAAACTTAAAACCATATTTTTGTCGTTTGATTATTGTAATCATTTACTGACTGACGCATATTTCAAGTGAAATTTATAACGTTTTTAGTTTAAGGAGAATGAAAAAAAGTTCGATAAATAAGCGAACCATAAATTTCGCAAATTGTTTTATGAATTTCGATTTTTTTGGTTTTAGGATTTTTTATAACTATGTATGTATTGCACTGTACAACACAATATATTTTTTTAAATAAAGGGATCTAAGACAAAAAAAAAAAATACACGAATATTTTTCAGCGTTTGAATCTGGGGCTCATTTCAGCAGGAGCTTAAACCCCCTCCCCCTTTTGCACATAGTTATACATACATTTTTGTAGAGCATTTTAATCCTATAACTCTTCGGCGATATAGCGGCCTGAAATGCTCTACGCAATTGTTCCTCTTGGTGTTGTGTTACATAAAAGAGATGTACACATATTATACCTACAAGATTTCTCCTACGCCGTAATCGGATCGCAAGTTTCAACGATACAGATTTATTAAAACTAGTATGGCCAACGAACGGCACAATCGTCCGTATTCTAGATATAAATAATTTCATTAAGGTTCACAAAAATATTATTCAAAGTCATAACAATCAATCTCTTTAAAAATAGCCACTCAATATATAATGTAACTATGTATAATTATTTAATGAGACATAATAGTAACTTTAATACACTGGAATTAATTAAATTCAGTAAAGTGCGATTTGGACTCGCACGCGAAGACCTCCGTTCGAGTATCATATTTATTCATAATTCCTTTGTTTCGTTTTGCCGATTTTTTTCTTTTAAGACTTTTTTTCGTTTTGATTTTTTTTTTGTATTAGCTTTTTTTCGTTTTAACGAATTTTTGTCTTTGTTGCCATATTTTTTAACTCGGCAGTTTTTAATTTGATTGATTTTTTACTTTTAGCGATTTTTTTTCATTTGGTTTTTTAAGTGCTTTTTTCGTTTGAAAAATTGTTTAGTTTTGGATTTTTTTTTATTTGGCGATTTGTTTATGTGTGTGTGTGTGTGTGTGTGTTCTTTTTTTGTTTAACCGCTTCTTTGTTTGGCACTTTTTTTTTGGTTTGACGATTTTTTTTATTTTGGTGGTTTTTTCTTTTTGGTATTTTTCGTTTTTGAGAATTTTTTTTAATTTTTAATGGCGGGTTTCTGTTTTGAGAATTTTTTCGCTATTGCGCTTTTTTCATTCTGGCGATTTTTTAAATGTTGTCTTCTTGTTTAGTTTTGTTATTTTTAGCTTTTCTTTTGTTTTAGCGCTTTTTCATTCTAGCGGTTTTTTAATTTTGTCTAATTTCTTAGTTTTGGATTTTTTTGCGTTCAGGCCCTTTTGCCGATATTTTTAATTTTGGCGATTATTTTAGTTTTGGCGATTTTTTGTTTTGGCGATTTTATTTCGTTTTAGTGATTTTTTTTTTAATTTTGGCAATATTTTAGTTTTAACGGTTTTTTCAGGGACCGTAACGATTATGAGCAATATCATAAAAATTGCGATGTAATTGTTATTTTCCAATTTTTATTTTTTACTCGACGAATAACAATTATTTTTGAGTTTTATTTTTTGGTCGTAAAATAATTCTTATTTCTGAGTTTTATTTTTTTGCTCAAAAATAACGATTATTTTTAATTTTTATTTATTTGCTCGAAAGCTAACGATTATTTTTGATTTTTATTTTTCACTTAGAAAATAAGTTTTATTTTTTTGCTTGCAATATAACGATTATTTTGTGATTTTTATATTTTGCTTGAAATATAATAATCCATATCTCTACTAATATTATAAAGAGGAAAAGTTTGTATGTTTGTAAGAGGTAATCTCCGGAACCCCCGGTCCGAAAAAAGAACCTAAGTTGTACACAGTGTACCCGTTACGCAAGTAAGCATAGAAAGAGCTTTTTCAGCTTTGAAATTAGTTTTAAGTGATTTAAGATACAATATGTCTTCAGATTCTTTAGCCAAAACTTTATTTGTCAAACTTATGGGTCGATTATGGATGGCAACCGAACTTCAGTTGGGTTGCCAGTTGCTAAAAGTCATATTACGCATGGCAACTGGCAGCGGAGAGCTGTCAATTTCAGTTGATTTTTAGTGCTTTTCTGGCAACCACAAATTTTCAGTTGCCGACTGGCAACGCAACTGAAGTTCGGTTGCCATGCATAATCGACCCATTAATTAAAATAAAAAATTCTGAAAAATTTGCTTATAATTTTGTTATATTAAAGTAGCGAGAACATTTCAAAATAGATATTAATTAATAGGTATTGCGCTTTTACAGTTGTGGCGATTTTTTTCGTTTTGGGCGGTTTTTTCGTTTTTGGCAATTTTTGTTTTTGGCGATCTTTTTGCGAGTTTAGTTGGCTTAGGTTCTTTTTTTTTGTTTTAACGATATTTTAAAATTTCATCAAAATCGGTTAAATAGTTTCGGAGAGACAGAAATTGCCCCTTTGTCGCGCTCTTGATCCTAGTTTTGAAAAAATATAAAAATGTTTTGTTCTTTTTTACGCAGATCTATCTACGTTTCAAATTTCATCAAAATCGGTTCAGCCGTTTAGTCGATAAAGCTTAGCAAACCAACAAAGTTACTTTCGCATTCCGACGGAGACGGACGTGCGTACAGACTGCATGGAGGGCAGACCGATGGACTGGCGGGCAAACAGCGTACTCACTTCAATAGGGTTTTGTTTTCTTTTGAGTATTAAACCCTAAAACACTTGCTTTAGTAGGTCTCTGCTAAAACGATAATACATATTTTCTGGGTATGGGGGATTTGCCGTCCCTCGACACTATCCTAAGCACTTTACCAAAACTCTATTTACCTTATGTCCATCCAGAGGTTCCATTCTACATTTTGTTGAAAAACATTTTGAAATCGGACCGGGGGTTCCGGAGATTACCTCTTACAAACATACAAACTTTTCCTCTTTATAATATTAGTAGAGATATGGATTATTATATTTCAAGCAAAATATAAAAATCACAAAATAATCGTTATATTGCAAGCAAAAAAATAAAACTTAAAAATAAAACTTATTTTCTAAGTGAAAAATAAAAATCAAAAATAATCGTTAGCTTTCGAGCAAAAAAATAAAAATTAAAAATAATCGTTATTTTTGAGCAAAAAAATAAAACTCAGAAATAAGAATTATTTTACGACCAAAAAATAAAACTCAAAAATAATTGTTATTAATTGATTTTTTTAATAAAAATTGAAAATAAAAGTTTATTGCATATCTAAGGAGAACATCGAAAAATAATAATTTTATTGTACAACAACATGTTTCTCATATTATTGGATCATACTGATTTTTTTGGTTAAAATTTTCTGCAATAATCATTATTTTCGGTCCCTGGTTTTTTCATTTAGGTACTTTTTTTATTTTAACGCTTTTTTCATTCTGGCGATTTTTTTATGCTGTCAATTGTTTAAATTTTTAGTATTTTTTTCGTCTAAGTCCTTTTTTGTTTTAGTGTACGCGTTTTTTTGTTTTTGAATTTTTTTTTCGTTCTAGCGATTTTTTTTAAAATTACTTTTCGACTTGTTCGTTTAATTACTTGAAGGGATGGACATCCTTTAATTACTAATTTTTTCTGTTGCAATTGCGGTTCATAAGATGTACCTTAATTTCAGAATCACATTATCTAACAGAATTCCCTTTAATTTTTAGTTGTTTAGCATTCGTTACTATTGCCTTTAAAATACTGCAAAATTTCAGTAGTTTTCCTCTTACAGTCTCCAACAAAATTACATCGTCGAAATTACATTACCTGCAAGAATACCCTTTATAATTTATATTGTTTAAATTTCAGTATATTGGTATACTCTGTATATTAATATACTAACTCTGAAAATGTCAATTGTCTATACCTATATTAAATTAGGATTTTAACATGTTTTGTTGCTCGCTTTAGAACACCCTTTAATTTTTAACTTTCATGAACTTTTAGTAGTTGTTGTTGTTGTAGCGGCCAGTTAGACATATTCTGTGAAAATTTCAGATCTGTACCTTTCACGGTTCTCCAGACAGACATTTATTGATACCTCTTCCAATTTGTTCCTATGCCATTCCTAAAATTCTCCCACATCAAAACATAGAAACAAATGCGTTATTGTTGTTTCTTATTTTTTTTTTGCAAAACCAGTTGGACAACACATATGCACACATTTTGTTTTGTTTTTGTTGTTGTTTTTTTATTCAACTTACATGCATGAGTAATACGTGTGTATGTATTAGCAGCAACTTCAGATGCTTATAGCTACCAAAATACTGAACTGATTTTAACAAAATATGAATTGTACACATCTGTGAATAATTATGTTTAAAATGGTATAAGATTTGATCAAAATCGGCTGTATAATGTGAGCTTAAACTGCTTCACAAGGAATCGGTTTGCCTATTAATTATATAGATAGATTTTTGTCCCAATCGGAACCACTGTGTGTCATACGGTAAATGTTTACTCGTTAAGTTGGTAAAATTTCCTATACATTTTGTTTTTAAAAATTATAGAACTAAATTTTACAGCAAAAAGTGTATGGGAAATTTTACCAATTTAATGTGTAACCAGTTACAGAATGGTGTGTATACTGAGCTATTTTGTTATTCAATTTTTATTGAAGATATAATAAATGAAAATAAACGGAAAAAGCTAATAATATTTCCAACAGCTGACATGCTGCCTAAGACTTTGAATAAAAGCAAACAAATGTAAGATCTTGAGGAACTGTAGCGACCCTCGAAAATAGTTACTGTTAAGTTCTGCCTTAGTGCCGCCAGAATTAATTAGGTTTTTCTTCATTTCTTTCTTAATATAAATTATTAATAATTTAATAGCTTTCAACTCAATTTTTAATTGTTCTACATTAATGAATACTTAGTATTTTGTTTGTGTACCATCATTACAATCAATAAAAAAAACTGATGTTAATTTTTGAGTAAAATTAAAAAAATAAATTGACTTTAAATCTTTGAAAAGAAAAATGAAACTGTATGTCTGTCTGCACTAAGCTTTTTTTCATTTGTAAAATATGATTTCAGTTGCAAATATTTTGCCCATCATTATATTTATGTTGGAGCAGCTTAACGGCATTAAATTCATTTAATCGTTTTGTTGTTTACTTCTATTTCAGATCAAATTCGATTAAATGGATTTTTAATTGACACAAGTTTAATATTGAAGATCTTTTTCTTAATAAATCAAATGTAAAAAGTGCACAAAAACTTTTTAATCAAAAATTAAATAAATCTGATTAAAATTAATGCAATTAAATTGTGATTTTCAATCAGGAGATTTATCTTATTCAATGTTGATATTTTTTATGTGGGTTCGTATGTATGTATATCAGAGTGGGTCGCAAAATATTCCTGCCGGTCAGGACCTAGCATGAAAGAATTACTATTCTAAAACTGGAAACATTTTCTTCCGCAATTTAAAATACAAGCCATTTCGTTTTTTTCTTTTATTTCGTCGCAATTTTTTTTTAAATAAATTTAAAATTACTAAATTCATCGAATAAAAAATCTAATCAGTTTTTAAACTTATAGTGTTTTCTTTTCTAGAAAAAATGTAAAATTTTTTTATTTTGTATTAAAAAAAATCGCAATTTAGCATTCTTTTAACGCAAAAATTTACATTCGTAAGAGATGATACAATAATTTCTAATAAATTCACTTCCTCGAAAAATTCTTATACTGCAAATTTTCATTAAAAAGTGCAAACAATGCAAAATTTTTTTGTAGAAAAGAAAACGCCATTAAACAACAATGTACAGTGGGCAGAATCAATATATTCGGAACATAAGTCAGGAATTTCTAAACGGATGACTCTATCGAAATAAAATTTCACAGAGGACATTTTCTATTTACGTTGCATTTTCTTGCCTTATATAATTTTTTACTGCTTGCCATTTTTTTTGTTTCCCATCCGATTTCAAAACTTTGCTGGTTTATAGCCCTTAAGGCCATGATTCACTATCCTACACAATCGCGCGATCTGTCAAATATGACATGTGTGTCAGAAAAGTATGGTAGTGTGGACTAAAAATGCAACTGTGTGACAGATTTTTTTTGGCTAGTCGTGCGATTTGGCAAAATTTTATGAAAAGTTTCATAAAATTATAGTTTTCATGCGATCCATGTGTATACACAATTCCATGGTGCAATAAGTATACAGGTGGCAGCATAACGTTAGCTGATTATTTTTTGTTCTGGTAGTTTTGTGCATAAGCCACGTCCAGCAAGTGTATTTTTTTGACAAGCATTATCTATTTGTTTTTTTGTATTGTATTTGTTGCCCTTATGCGGCCACCTGTAACTTATTTCACCATGCACAATACAAACAGATGTTTTTGCATCATTTTTGTATAATAGCGTGGCACCTACAACGCCATTTTGAAACGATTTCTTAAAGTCGGTCAGACTTTTGAAAAATTTTCCTGTGAATAAATCGTGCGATTGTGTAGGATAGTGAATCAGGGCCTTTAATGAGATCTAGAAGATACAAGTTTGGTTGTATAGTTATCTCTTATAGTTACACAGAAACAACTAAATTACATTTTCTGTAAAGGAATTCAATGAAATAGTAAATATTTTGTCTATGAACGAACCTACAAACGAATTTGTAAATATATACAAAAATACCTCAACAACTTCATTGAACAAAAACGTGTTTTTTTCAGTGAACAAATTGTTTAGATCTATAAAACAATTTGTCTATATCTATAAAATATTTACAAATTGTAGACAGAACAATTTACTAAATCAAACAAAATTATTTACTGGATTTTCTGAAAAATATCAAACAATATTTCTGTCTGAATTTAATGCACAATTAGTCTAAAAATGCTAACAATTATTAAGCGAAATAATTTACTTAATCAAATAAAAATACAAACAAAATTTTTGTATGTATCATCATGATCATCCATTAAGGATTAATAAGAAAGATTTCACTTTGTTAAATGTGTTCAAGCCTGAATGTTTATCTAAATTCTCTAAAAAAATTAGTGAGAATTAACGCATCGACATTAACGAATCGATTTACGCAAAAAAATTGCATTCCTCTTGCAATGATTGTTGTTTTTATTTGTGTGTATGTCGTCACCGGGGTGGCTTTTTACGACACAGATTATGGACAGAACATTTACTGAAAATTAAATTTATTTTTAGACAAAACTTTGTTTGAACAATTTTTGGTGATAATTTTTTCTGTGTAATGAGTTATACTCATTTGAAAATTGCAATTTTTCAATTTTTCAAAACTTTGGTCCAGTATTTTCCAGATGTCGCATCCAAATATCATCCGATTTATAAATTGAAATTTAAAAAAAGAAATGCTGAATTTTCGAAATTTTTTCCAAAAAAAAACACCATTACTCTTTATTATGGTATTCATTTAATCGACCTCCTGCTTTAATCGGTTAGTCGCTCGATTAATTAATCGAGGTTTGGCTTATTCGGTTAATAATCGCTTAATTTTGGTATTAATCGGTGGTTAACCGATTAATAAAGATTTTTTATAAATCAATTAATTTCGACAAATAAAAATTCATAAATAAATTATTATTTTGAGTTTATTAGTAACAAAATAAAACAATAACATAAATACAAAAATTCTTGAACTAAATCAAGAAAAAAAAAAGTTGCATAATATTTATTAATTAAAAAATTGACAAGTTTGTGAGATAATTTTATTAGTTATTTCAATAGTTTAAAGAGATCTTCTAAAACAGTCTTTGAGAAAAATAGTTTGGTTTAAATGTTTAGGATTTAAGCGATTCTTTTCTTTTTGTTTTGATAAACTTTGACTCATTTTGGCAGAGCTCATCACCGAACATTCTTCAGAAAATTTTATTTCTTAATTCCTTAATTTCCTCTTTTGTACTGTATTTTGAAACACTGTTGCTAGAAGGAAATATATTTGAGTGGAGGTATAAAATAATTGAATTCGTCTCTCATTAAATCTAATCCTTAGATTTTTAATTAAATCGTTGGCAACAGTATTATTTGCTTTTATTAAATTAAACGAAAACTTAATAATTCTCTACAGTTCAATTAGAGGAACATACTCTTTACTCTTTTAGCTCTTTTATAGCCATGTCCAAAGATTTTTAAGCTTTACTTAAGTTAAGATCACTGAACACACTTCTTTGTTTGTATGAAATAATTTCTAAACACATACCTTTTGATATGAGACGAAACAAATAATTAAACACACAAAAAATATGTCATACTACATTGCCACTTCTGAAAACCCTTATGTATACCTGGTTATTTGGCGAAGTGTTAAATGGGCCTTGGATCAAGTGTGGAAGGAAGGTATGGCCAAAATTGTTCAAAATTGCATTTTTGGGGATTTCGTGCAACTTTCTTAAGAATTCTGCGATTCTCAGAAGAACTTCTTTATTTTTTTCTTGCACGACATTTAGTACGAAAATTCGAGCATAACTGCAAAATTTCATTCGTAAATATCAATAATCAACGATTTTATAGCATTAAGAAAAAAATTTAATATGAACAAGACACCACATAACAACATTATCCCCTTGTGCTGCAAAAAGTCTTTCAAAAAGTTTTGAATTGTTAAAATCTGAATACACTATTCAAAACTACACATAATTTTGTAAATTTCGGCATGTCTAATGTCTAACTTTCTCTTTTATACGTGTAAATTTTATGAAATTATAAGTAAAAACCCCTACTGAAAAAATTTTGCTTGCCCTGTTAGAGATAATGACAAAATGGCGTATACTTAATATTTAATATATTTAATACTCATACTACATGCTGCTGAAACAAAAGGGTGAGATCTTAATACGTTTTCCATACGTATTAACTTTTTGTTAATGCTATACAATTGTTGATTATTGATACTTTTAAATGAAATTTAGCAGTTATATAGGAATCCATGTACTAAATACTATGCAAGAAAAAATAAAGATTTTTCTCTGAGAATTTCTAAATTCTCAAGAAAGTTGCAAGAAATCCAAAAAAAAATCAATTTTGAGTAATTTCGCCCATAGCGCCCACACTTGATACAGGGCCCATTTAACACTTTGCCAATAAATACGCCAAATAAAGAAATAAAAGTTTTCAAAAGTATCAATGGTTTTTGAATCCCAGCTTTGGCGTTTTAGAACATGTATACTAAATTAAAAATTTAGATTTAAAATAGGTCGTCTTAGGAAGTGCGTAGGTCTAACTATATTAAGAAATTGAATAATTTTTTTGCCGCCAATTCACGTCTGTGCAAGATACCTTTCAGATAAGTTTACATTTGCTATATCTTCCAAAACAATTATATATAAAACACCACAAAAAAGATTTTGTGGAACAATCTAACCCTCCAGCTTATCGCTGTATGGATCTTTTTGTCCCTTCCTCAAAAAAGGGGGCAAAATTCCCCTTCAGCGGTGATACACCGGACTGAAATGTTTTACAAAAAGATTTGCCATAAAATTCTTCTCTAAGTCGTTAAAAACACCGAAGCTCTAGACTTAACTGAAATACCAGAAATTGTTCAAAACCAAAAATGTGTTTGTAGTTATTAACAATTTTTACTCGGCATAGGAAATCTTGCAAGTTGTACGTTTAAGGTATATTATGTGTTGATAAATTTTATGTAGAACACCTCGAGAAAAATTTTTGAAGAACATGTTAAACCTCTAGCTTTTCGTTGAATGGGGCTTTTTGTCCCTTTCTTACAAAAGGGCCAAAACTCCCCTTCAGCGGTGATATAGCGTACTGAAATGTTCTACAAAAAGGTTTGCCATAAAATTCTTCTCTAAGTATTTAAAGATACCGAAGCTCCAGACTCAATTGAACCGCCAGAAATTATTCAAAACTTAAAATATGTTTCGAAATCGGATAATATTTGTACAAGTTAGGAGACAGACAAGGCTTTTTATGCCCGAGGTAGTCGACTTTGACGCCCTGTAGCTCAATGTGTGTTGCAACAGGGTAGTCCAAATTTAAACATTCTTAAAGCTTAAGTTCTCCTATATGATTTTCACATATATCGTTTTGTAATCAGACCACAACTTTCAAAGATACAGATTTATTACCATTTTTTCCAAACGGAACCACTATACACTGCTAAAATTAAGTTTTTTGGCCCATTTTTTAAGAAATGGACAAAAGGACCCATAAACGAAGAGCTAGAGCGTTAAAATGTTTCGAAAAAATGCTTGCCGTGGTATTTTACATAAAAGTGTTGAGCACATCTTATACCTTAAACTTAAGGCTTACAAGATTTCCTAAGCCGAGTCAGTGTAACAATGTGTGAAAGGGAGGGGAACTCCCCTAAAACACTATACAACAATTTCGATTTTTTTTTTCAAAATTTACGGGCTTCTCTAAACCGATTCTGGTAGAGGAGACAAAAAAAATATATGGGGGGTGTCGGCGTTTTGCAAGGTCGCACCGGAGTTTTGTTTTAGTGGGGTTAAAGTTTCTCCTCTTTTGGCCTGATCATGCATTATATCGGTACATGAAAATATGTGATATTTACATCTGAGCTGTAGAGTATGTTGAACAACTTTGTAGCAAATATTAGGTAAACAATTTTCTGGAACATTTTAACCCTCTAACTCGTCATTTTATGGGTCTTTTTATATATTTCTTAAGAAATGGGCAAACAACTCCCCTTCAGTGGCGATCTAGTGGGAAAAAATCTTCGACAAAAATGTTCCTCGTGGTCTTGTACATAAAAAGCTGAACACATCTTATACCTTAAACGTAAGGCTTACCAGATTTTCTATGCCGAGTACGAAATGTGCATAAGTACGAAATTAACCCTTAAGCACATTTTAAGTTTTCAATTATTTCTAGCGTCCAAGCTAAGTCTGGAGCTTGGGCCTCTTTAAAGGCCTATAGTAAAATTTTATGGCGAATATTTTTGTATAACATTTAAGTCCCCTATATATCGCCGCTGAACGGGAGTTTCTCGTCCTTTTTTTTCAGAAATATACAAAAGCGCGCATAAAGCGAAGAGTTAGAGGGTTATAATAGTCCAGCAAAAATTTTCCCGTGGTGTTTCACATAAAAGTGCTGAACACATCTTATACCTTAAACGTAAGATTTACAAAATTTCCTATGCCGAGTACTAATTGTGAATAAATATGAAGTTAACCCTTAAACAAAGTTTAAGTTTTCAATGACTTCTGGTGTACAAGTTGAGTACGGTGTTTGGTTGTCTGTGAAGATCTATAGTAAAATTTTATGGCCAACATTTTTGTAGAACATTTTATCCCCGCAATCCCCCATTTTAGTGGTGTTTTTTACGGTTTGTTAAAAAAAGAGCTAAAAATTACCGTTAGTTGGGGGTGTCAGAGGGTTAATATGTTCCACAAAAATATTTGCACTAATATTTTCTTCAAAGTTGCTGAACATATCCTATACCTTAGATGCAAAGAACACATAATTTCATGTACCGATATGCTGCACGATCAGGCCAAAAGGGGGAAACTTTAGCTGCAACAAAATTACAATTAAACTGTGATCTTGCAAAACGCCAACACACGTATATATATTTTTTTTTGGTCTCCTCTACCAGAATCGGTTTACAGAACTCCGTAATTTTTTTCATGTTGTACAGTGAAATTAGTCAAAGATGTAAACTTTCAAAACATCGGTGCATGTATATATTTTTTTGTGCTCTCTATGAGAAGCAGTTGTTAGAACATTGTAATTAAAAAAAATTGATTTTGTTGCGCAGTGTTATTGATAAATTAATACCAATATTAAACAGCTTTTTATTAGCTTGACTAATATCTATGACACGAAATCTTTAAAACTAATTTTTGCCAACTTAAAAATATCTGATGAAGTTGAAAATTGCCAGAAGAGTTAAGGATCTATGGAAGTACAATAACATTTCATATTTGATGGTCAGCTGCTGGTTTTTCCAACTCTCGCTGTTTTGTCTATTAAATTGTGCTTATTAGTTTTGTTAACTACAATTTATCAGCAAGCAGGAACATTATTTAATCTCCAAAAAGACAGATTTTTGTAAATTGTTTCATTAACTTGTTAATATGCAAAGGACTATTTTATTATATTAGTTTCTGCACTTGTTTAATTTTAATCGTTTAAACTTTTATAATATTTTTTAATATTTTTGAGTTATTCATGCGAATATTTTACACAAATAATTTAATTTTATCTCTGACAAATTAAAAATTAGTTTTTCTCATCATGTCTAGATAAAAAATCTAACAATTCTAATTAAAATTCTGTTGAAAGATGTGGGCTAAAAACAAAAAACAACCAAGTTTCACAATCAATTCGTTACAAAAAATTAATTTTCTAATTAAAAAAAGAAAAAAATCAGATAAAACTGTAAATAAAAACTTTTAATTTTTGTACCGTTTGTATCAGCCATTATGATGTTTTAACGTCACACTTTGCAAGTTTTTTCCCTCTAATTTTTCGATTATTTAAAACTATTTTCGCAAAACAACTAAATCAAAGCTCTTTTTTTTCAATATCGAATCCCTGCTTTGTTCAGCCACAATATGTAGAGAGGGTCTATAGGATCCAATTCTCTTACTGTTTGTGTTTCATGCACTTTTATAACAAAAAACCAAACAAAACTTTTTTTTTTAATTAAGACGTTTGAAAGTGAACGCGTCTACATCTAGTAACGGCGTTCAGCAGACTGACTGATTGTCAGTGCAAATAAACCATATTTTCCAGATCATAACCGGCATTATGCCAGATAACTAACGTAACAACAGCAACAACAACAAAACTGCAACAACAAGTCTACAAATCTATTGTTCTTTAAGCCATAAATAAATTGAAATTATGAATGTAGTATTTCACAGATATTTTTAAGCACACTCTCACCCATACATTTAGATTACTGGAAAAATAAAAGCAATAACAACACTATATACTAGAATATATATCAGAATCATGCATTTCAAGTGCTCGGGATGCGATAACAAAAGAATGGCTTTATCAGACTTTTAAATATTTATTTATGATGGAGCAAAAAAAGTGGAAAAATTGTTATTAAAAAAACGTAAACGATTAAAGAACTAGTTGAAACATTGAAGTAAGTACATGTTTTAATCGCAATTTGGCAACAAAAAAAAAATTGTTTCATACAAATTAATAAAACTACTATTGTATACTTTGTTTCAAAATGATTAAATCATATACAATTCGATTAATTACGACTATTAATGATTTTGCTTAATAATGTTTCAAGTTTCAAGATGATGGCTATCACTTTTTTTGCTTAGTTTTTTTTTCTTTAATTGATTCTGTTTGGGTTTGTTTGTGAGAAAAACAATTTAACAAATATAATAGAAAAAAGTTTGCGCATTAGATTATTTAATTGTAATGGTTTGTTAATTTAATATTTATTGAATTGAGATTTCGAGAGTAGTCTTCGAACTAATTGCACCTTATATCGGTCAATAAGTGGAGTCCTGGCTTCAAAATGCTGAAAAAAATGTGTAGCGGCCAGTACCCAGAGAGAAATTTGTAACAATTTTTCTAAACGTATCAGTCCCTTGGCTGGAGACAATAGAAGTGGTACAAAATCTTAATCGGCTAACAACGGTAAGTTTTGCATATCGTGATAAATTCTTCAGGCCTCCATAATCTAATACCGACAAAATAAATGCTTCCTTCGGCTCTTGGTCGGCTAACTGCTATGGTACAATACACTGAACAACAAAAATATATATGTGAATGATTCTCATTTCAAATGCTTTTTTTTCGTGTCTGTTGAAAGTATAGTAAAATATTTCATAAAATAAACGCATAAATTAAGTTATGAATTTTAGTTGAACTGTATGGGCTTATATTCAAAGAAATTTAATTATTTTTGGCTCGAGTTCGGTTTTAATTTAATATTTAAATTAAATTATATTTTTATTTAGAGATTAATGTGAAGCATGTCGAAATTTCAATACAATTTAAATACAAATTTCGATCTATATCGAACGCCGTAATTTGCCCCCAGTATCAAACTGCAACTAACAATTTCAATTGTTAATATGTAATTTAAATTCAAACATATATTTTGTTAATACAACAAATTTAGTTGTTGATACGACAAACACAGAAATTTTTTCAACATACTGAACTTACCAAATTTTTTGTTATGTGTTGTGAAAATAAATGAGTAATCATCATTGTTGATATAGCAAATGAACGCACACACGTAGATGAAACAAAGCAAATCAAGTTTTGTGTGTATTTATTATTTTCGTATTTAATAACGAATTGCTCTGTAGCTGAGAGGTAAGAACGTTAGTCTATTAGTACAGAGGTTGCCGGTTCGATTGCGCCCAAAGACATTAAGTGCTTATCGCAGACAAGCAAAAAGTCACTTCGAGGATTGTGTATAAAAAAATATTGTTAATACAACAACTATGATAGTTAAAATTTTTTCGGAAAATCAACAATTCACATTGTTTATATAACAATAATCTTAATTGAAATAAATTTTAAATCAACAAAAAAATTTTTTTAATTTTTTTCTGAGTTTCCTTTAACTTACAATTTCATAATTGTATTTACACAAATCGTTGTAGGTTCAAAATCAATTAATTATTTAATTGATATAACAAAAAAATTAATTGTATTTACAAGTTTTTTTTCTGTGTTAGTTTTAACGGTAACCAAAAAAGTTAGATAAAAAAACTTTTTTTGTAGCATGTTTTAACACTTCACTTTTAAACTAAAATTCAACTAAAAATGAAAATGTTTTTTAAAACCTCTATAAATTTTTTCTTATCAGTTTTACGTTCCTACGTAAAAAATAGTGCCAAGTATGTTCCACCTACTAAATAGAAAAACCCGCATATCAAAATTCCAATTCAATCAAAAGTTGTGGATTTTTGACCATGAAATGGTCCATTGTGCGGCGTTTTGAAAGTTTACATCTGGGATTTATTTTTTGGGGAATTAAAGCACCCCCTTTTGCATATGGTTATAGCGACTCGGCATAGGAAATATTGCAGCCCTTGCGTTTTTGGTATAAGGTGTGCTCAGCACTTTTGTGTAAAACACCACGAGAGATATTTTTGTAAAACATTTTAACCCTCTCATTCTTCGCGGTAGTACTCTTTTTGTTCCTTTCTTAGATAAGGGCCAAAAAACTCCCCTTCAGCGGCGATAAGGCGGTCTGAAATGTTCCACACAAAGGTATCTCGTGGTGTTGTACATAAAAATGCTGAACAAATCTTATATATTAAACGTAAACCTTACAAGATTTGTTATGCCGAGTACTAATTGTGAATAAGTACGTAGTTAACCCTTAAACACATTTTGAATTTAGAATGATTTCTAACGTTCAACTTAAGTCTGGAGCTGAGTTACTTTGAAGACCTATAGTAAAATTTTATGGCAAATATTTTTGTAGAACCTTTTAGGCCGCTACATTGCCGATGAAGCGAAGTGAAGTTTTCGCTCCTTTTTTGTAAAAAGTGACAAAAAGGCCCATATAGTGAAACGCCGCTGAAGGGGAATTTTTGGTTTTTTTTGTAAAAAGTGGCAAAAGACTTTACAAGAATTTTTCTCGTGATTTTCTCATGCCACCTAAAGTGATTCCCATATGTAAACTTTCACAACGCCGGTATTGTGGTTTTTTTTAACTTCTACCAGAAACAGTCGATACAATCATGTAATTAAAAATTTTTTTTGGTATTATTGGTTTTTGTAACGCTACGTTAGTCCCAATTCACATATGAGTGATTCCACGTAAAACGGCCCTATGCAAGGAAAAAATAATTTTCTTATTTTTAATAAAAATCTCTCAATTGATGTTTTTTAGAGCATTACAATTATAGAAAAAAAAACATTATTTAATATTTTTTAAAGCAATTTGAGGCACTTTTAAATGATCATCCACGAAACATTTTGCTCTCCCTCTTTGTATGTTAATATTTATTTCAGATTTTCTTTCCTTCCCTTTCTCATTATTAATAAAAACCCTTATCTCTGAAAATAATATACTTTTTTCGCTTTTTATTGAATTTAAGAAAATACTCAGCTAGAGTATTCTGCTGTCTATAATGAAATTAATAAAAAGTTTTATTTCTTCGATTTTTTGAAATTTTCGTATTAGGTCACACCCGCCGGTCACACCCGTCACATTTTAAAAATAGTTTTTTGTTAAGAAAACAAATTTTTTGTCAAACAGAAAATACGTAATACAGCTAAAAACACTTTGAACAGACAGCTATATCAAAATTATTGTGTACGTTATAGTAAAAATTTCACAGAATTTATGCTGAAAGTCACAATTCTTTAAAACTAAGATTTGTAAGGTCACACCCGTCGCAGCTTTGTGACGACCGTTCTGAGTAGGAATCGTGTTCTTTCAGTGTCTACCCGTTATTCAACGACCTTAAGCTTAATGGCCTTGCGATTCGCGACTTTTTTTTAAGTAAACAATTTTATATTCTTTATTTATAACAAAAAAATATATGTAAAGTGGTCACACCCGGCTAAATGGAATTACTCATATGCAAGTCTTATTGATAAACTTATCACTTATTCTTCTTTGAACTTTCATTTGCGTTCACGCAATGAAAGTCTTATTGCTGAAATTGTTCTTTCCTTTGCGTGAAAATATACACAATGTGAATGAATGTGTGCGTCTTTTATATTACAAATGAGAAAGTAAAACGAATTTCCAGAGTACATACCAGGGTTGGCAAAGTTGGTACAATTCGGATTTTAAAAATACAATGGTACACCAACGGCTTATTAAGTACAATAAATAACTTTTCTATATTTTTAGGAAACCTTTTTATTGAAGTTCTTCTATTGTGATAAAATATTTTATCCTTTTCGTCCGCATATGTACGCCACTTTTATCTGAATTAAATTTAGATTTTGCGAAGTATTGAAAAGAAAGTTCGACTTAAAAGTGGTCAAATAAGGTTAGCTTACAAAACGTCTCTATAATTTCAATCAGTTACTGATGATGAGTCGGAAAAAAATAAATGTTTATAAATTTATTTGCATTGTAGTAAAGGTAAATTTTTCGGAACTTTATTGAAACTATGTACGAGTATGTATGTCGTTCTACCTTCCAATATCTAGTATGTGAGCTATTTTAGGTTAGAAATTGCAATAGCTTAATCCGACTTAAGCACAGTTTCCCTTTTGCCACAGATATATGTACAGAAAAGTGCTGTATTTTCTGTATTTAAAAAGTGTTTCTGGTTTCAAAAATCTGTTTTGGTAAAATTATGTCCCAAAAGTACAATTTTAGAAAACAATTGGTACAATTTTAAAATCTCATTTCCCATCCCTGCTACCTGCTGTTGTATACCCGTTTCTTTTCCCCTTTTCTCACTCTCGCCTAAAAACTAACAAGCTTATCAATAAGAATTGCAGACTTGCATAGTGTGAATATGGAATTATATACACTGTGAATTTGGAGAGAAAAGTGTTAATGAAAAGGGAATTTTTGAGGAAAAAAGCAGCAACACTTTTAAAACCGAAATGTAATTCTTGCATTTTAAGGTATTTTGTTGGAATTAAATATTTTTTTTTTAAATCAGAAAAAAACAAGAAGAGAAAGTGTTCCTTTATATTGCCAAGTGGCTGCTCATATATTATATAACATTTGCCGCTTTAAATTAAAGTTTAAAAAAGTAAAATAAATATTTATTTTTATAAAATTTTATACCTTCAACTAAACTTACATATTTGTGTATTTTTGTGCAACTGATTTTGTCATACCTCATCTGCAATTGGAACACCTGCTCATTTAAATTTGAAGGCAAGTTCCTTTACTCACTCATCCACTGCCAAATTATTATTTTAAGCGCTAAGAACTTGTTTTCATATACAAACAGGTGTTCAAAAAATGTGTTTGTTTATTTATTTCATAAAAAAAAAAAAACAATAAGTGGGCTGTACGTTTGACCAGACCCACTTACCTACATGTACTTGCTTCCACCAATGCAGTTTTGGTCTTTATGGAAAATCTTCGACACCTCCACCGTATTCCAGGCGGAGATTTATGCCATAGCCGAAGCTGCGATAATAATTAACATGCTAGTCTCAGAGACAAGGACTATAAACATTTTTGTAGCTAGTGTGGCCATAATTAGGGCCGTAAATTAAAATGTAGTGAAATCGAAGTAAATCACCCCTATTGCGAATGAACGTTCCCAAGACAAAACTCCCAAATTTTATGATTTGCTATCGTGAATGTTCCCATAGAAATTTTTTGTGAATGCGTTCACAAACATAAAAAATATGGCATCGCGATTATTTACTCCCAACAACTATTTTACAAAATTAATTCACAAAAATTGTTATTGGGAACAAGAAGTACACATGTAAGTTGCTACATATGTATTTGTTTTTAAATGTCCAACTTTATTAAACTTATTTTATTGAAGGAGTATTCGGAGACATCGATTTGTCTGCCCACCCCCTTTTGGTAGCTGCCTGCCGCCAAAAATCTTAAGGTGCTCGCCAATTTCACTACGGTGGGTACCGCGAACATTTTACCTCTAGGAGGCAAGTTTTCTTCCAACACGTTCAGTAGGAATTGGAAAGCATCTTTGTTAATTCTATAATACTCCTGAAACCTGTCAAAAACATTTGATTTAGAGACAAACACATTTAAATCCTTAGGACTTTTACCTTGTCTCCGTTAACGATAGCGGATCTGATTCATCGCGTATATATCTTCGCTGCAATCGTTCCGTGGATTGATTTTCTTCTTCCAAAATCAGGAAACGCAAATAAACACTATTCATTTTAAATTAACACTTTTCTTCACAAAATAGACTTTTCTTTTATAAGCACGCAAACTATTTATAAATCAAAACAAACAATTCAAAATAGAAATTGCTACTCCCATGATATTCACAATAGACTTTTTACTCCCAAAAAATTCGCGATACCAATTTGTTGGGGATGGGAATACACGTTTACTCCCAAACAACTTATTCCCATAACATTCGCGATAGGGGTGAATATCTTTTGGCATCCATCCAAACTCTGTCTCTGAGCTCTTGCATGATATACTCGTAATATTGGGAACGAGATGGCTGCTGAATGCGCAAGAGCAGGCGCATTCTTGGACGCAGCAGGCTCACGAAGCTTTCTTCATATTTCTTTTGCAAGTTATTGCAAATGTGAGTTATATAATATTTAACTTATAATATATGTGGACTTTTGACAAAAGCACATAACTTGAGTTAAGACAATTTTACAAATAGCGGCATTTTTAAATGCGAGATTTTAAAGCGTGTCTTTTAGTGTAATCAGATTTTTTCTATGAAAATTAATATTTTAAAAATTTTACTTATCCCTATATTTGTTATTTTGCGACTGATCGACCGACAGCCAATTTCGAATGCACAGTGGGGACTTTTCCAAAATAAATGGTAATAAATCTGGAACTGCTAAGCTGCTGCTTGGATTTATCTGAAACTTTAAACATCTTTAGAGGTGGAGTCAGACTTTACAACGCGTGTCTCGATGGCCTTCTGGTTTAAGCACAAGAGGAGTTATAGTGGGCTGACTATCTGGGACTAAAAAAAATTCTGAAGCTTGTAATTTTTTGAAATGTTATCTGATTTTAGAAATTTATAACGCTTTGAGTTCAGATAAAAAATACAAAGAAATAATGCCAGTACATGTGTTTATTGAACTTTCAATAAAAAATGTTTTTTTTTGTCTTGACTTTTTTTAGTGTTTCATCTATAACTTTTTAGTTTACAGTTGGCTTTAAAACTAAAAGTCAGCATTTGATTCTGGATAAAATTCTGAGAAAAAACAAAGAAAACTTTTCTAATATCTGCATTCTTGAAGTCAGAAAAAGGCTAAAAGTTCAAAATTTTGAAATTGACCTGAAAAAAGTATGTTTTTTTTTTCAAAAAAGTATCTTCATTATTTTAAATTTTGTAAAAAAAAACTTTGTTGAGGCCGTGCCCCATAACACTCTTTACTCACATATCGCAAAAGGCAATCCATTGACAATGTGTTTAGTGCCAATAATTTTGTATTTTGGACATTCAGCAATGGCCGAAAATCGTAAATTTTAAAAATATTTTTTGTGTTTAAGGGCCTTTTAAAATTGTGACGGTAGATTTTAAAAATTCAAACTACAATGTTTTATCAAATAGATAGTTCTAAGAATTTTGCCAAAAATTAGACTCTCTTTAATTTTTCAGATTTTCTGAAAAAAAAATCAAAATTTAGGAAAAATAGAGTTTCGTTCAGTAAAAAATATATATTAAAATTGTTTTCCGGTTATTATCCCTCTTACTCCGTAACTATCTGTCGACGTCACATCAAGACAATATCAAAAAAATTGTCACTTGTCTACTCGCTGTCGACAAAAAACTACCACTATTAACAGCATCTTTCCATTTTCTCTTCCTTAGAGAATGGTAAATGGCTGTCAGTAATAGTAAATTGTTGTCGATGACGAGTAGAAATGTGCTACTTTCTTGGTATTGTCTTGACGTGACGTTGACAAATAGTTACGGAATAAGGGGGATTTATTTATTATATTTCTTCAATAAAATTGAACTAACAATAAGTAATCAAATCTTAACTCTAAAACTTTAATGTTTAAGTCCAGCCAATGCCAGACAAAAATATTTGTTTCAGCTGTTGGTTCTTTGGTTGTCTACGTCTCTCGTGTTCGGCTAAGAGCGAGTGTGGCCTCTAGAGTTAATGATGTTGCGGGCTATGGGATTTGGGTCTAACTCAAGTTTTTTTATGTATCTTGTTACGTGCTTAGAAAACACTGTCTTAACCAGCGGCACATCTAAATTTTTATGAATTCTCTTGTTTCTGACATACCATGGGGCTGCTGTAATCGTACGGAGAATTTTATTTTGTCGCCTTTGAATTTTTTCTACATTTGATGCCGAGGCAGTGCCGCATAACTAGATACAGTAGGACCATATTGGTTGTAGAATGGAGCTGTATAGAAGAAGTTTACAATCTGGGCTAAGAGTAGAGTTCCTTCCAATGAGCCAATTCATTTGAGCTGCTTTTAATTTCATATGGGTCACCTTTGCATTTATGTGGGACTTCCATGTTAGACGACGATCAAGATGAACACCGAGATATTTTACTTCAGTATGTTGGGGTATAGTTTGGTTATTTATTTGTTAGGTGGGCACAATGTAAAGTAATGTGTAGACATTTATGTTCGTTAATTTTTATCTGCTATTGTTTTAGCAATTTTTCCAACTGGGGTATATAACCTCGCAGTTTGCGGGAAGCTTCTTGATGGCTTTTGCGAACACTTAGAAAAGCTGTATCATCAGCGAATGTTGATATGTGTATGTTAGTGCTTACCGGCAAGTCAGAGGTATATACCAGATATAATACAAGACCGAGGATGCTGCCTTGAGGAACTCTGGTTTTAATCGTTTGCGAATGGCTTAGACAATTACCTTCTTTAACAACAAATTTTCGCTCAGTTAAGTAGCTTTCTTGATAACACTGGGCGGTCACGTTAATATATTTCATCATAACTCGCGAACAGTTCGTCCGATTTGAATGGCTGAATCAGCAAAATATGCGTAAAAAAATTACCTTTAAGTTGTTTATATGAACAATTTTTTTAATGTTTCCCATAGTTTCGTAGCCATTTGGAAATTAGTGACGAAAAATTTGGTTTTTCAAGCAAAGGTAAACCTTTATTTTGCTCCGTTTTTTGTTTTTGATGTCAAAGTTAGCTTTTACAGAAAATCACTTTTCAAGTTATTTCCAAATCAAGAAATATGTACCTTAATTCACGTCAGTCTACTGACTGATAAGAAAATTAATTGTTCAAAATGTGTGTTTATCATATTTGAAGCATTTTTTTGTTTTATTAAATTTTATGTTTATTGAGCCTTATTAAATTAAGTCGAATAATTTTATGTGAGTACGCAAATGCAAATAATTTGATATTATTTTTTCTTCAATAACATCACAAGTGAGGTGCGCGTTAGCTTAGCAATATGCTTAACGCATCCATTGAATTCTAAATTTATCCTATATAAAAAAAGCAGTATTACAAATATTTTCGTCTCACAAAACGGAACGTCAATGAAAACTTAATAACTTTCACTTTATAACTGCGTCGTTATTATTAAGATAAAAGTTAAAATAAATATTGAAGAATTTTAAATTTTAAGTGATAATTGCCAAGATAAGGCCATTATTTTCAATGTTTAAAATAAATGACATTGATATTGACACTTATAATTATCTTGTGATTGTGCTTATAAAAAACAACACTGATTAAAATTTTCAAAGAGTGGAGACTCCCAGAGGTAAAAAACATGATTTTTTGCAGGCCTTCAAAACCTCAAATAAGATCCAAACCTAATTCTTTTCTGCCTTTCAGGAAGGACTTCTATAAGGCCTCTACACTCGTATCTAAAAAAATTCGATACACATTCGTTCTCCCTAGTTTTGGAAGGAAAATTCTATTTTTAGATTTTTAGTTTTGTTTAATAAAAAATGTACTTTAGAAATAACAAACATTCTCGTATTATTAAGAAAAAAAAAACAAACATATTCACCCCTCTCGCGAATACCTATTCCCATGAAAAAACTCCAAAATTTTCTCATTTGCTATCGTGAATGTTTCCCTTAACAAAGTTTTTGGGAGCAAATTCACAAACTTAAAAAATGTGGCATCGCTAATGTTTACTCCCGCGAATAATTTTACAAAATAAGTTCACAACAAGTGTCGATGGGGACGATAAGGGAACATGTAAGTTGTAATTTGTTGTCAGCACTGTATTAAATTACTACCTGCGACCTCCCGCTTAATAGTCTAGCACACTATCAAGTAATTTGTATATAAGACTGGATACATCACACATCTTGCTATTATTTCGTTTATGTTGCAGCTAATTAACTTATCCTTATTCTGTCGAAACTATGATTGAATTCGTAGATGCAGTAAATCACCCCTATCGCGAATGTTATGGGAATAATTTGTTTGGGAGCAAACCTATATTCCCATTCCCAACAAACCAGTATCGCGAATATTTTGGGAGTAAAAGTGTCTATTGTGAATTATTTTGGAGTAATAGTTTCTATTGTGATTTATTTATCGGTGCTTTCTAAATAATTTGTGTAAATACTTGTAAAAGGAAATTATACACATTTTGAAGAAATTAATAAAGTTTAACTGCGTTTTGTGGTGCTGGAAGAGAAGAAGCAAATCGTAGATTGCAGCGAACATACATACGCGATTAATCGTTAGAGGAAAATTTGCCTGCTAGCAGCAAGATGTTCGCGGTGCCAACCGTAGTGAAAATGGCTGGCACTTTGGCTAGCGCACATCTCCTCCAACAGACAACTAATTTGCTATTTATTAACACTTGTGCTCTTTTAATAAATTAAAAAAAAGTAATTTAATACAGTCCTAGCTTAAATACAAATTACAACTTACATGTTCCCTTCTCATTCCCATCGACACTTGTTGTGAACTTATTTTGTAAAATTATTCGCGGGAGTAAACATTGGCGATGCCACATTTTTTATGTTTGTGAATTAGCTCCCAAAAACTTTGTTATGGGAAACATTCACGATAGCAAATCAGAAAATTTGGGATCTTTTTCATGGGAATAGTTATTCGCGATAGGGGTGAATGTGTGCAACCGGTATGCAAACTATTGCAGTACTAATAAAAATGCTGCCGCAGTTGCAGCAATCTGCAGCAGCACTACCAATTGTTTGCTTAAAGAAACTCTCGACGCAGAAAAGTATTGCCAAATGATGGTTTTCGAACGCAAGACTTTGACTACTGCACAATTACGAATTTACGAATGTACCCTATATACTGTCCAATTACTTCTTAATAAATACACAAACTTTAGCCTCAAATTAAAAAAAAAAACAATTATTCACAAATTAGTATCGAAAAAGAGTGTTTTTTTTCAATTAATACTGCTACCGATTAAATACCGTTTAGAATTGAATATTGGTTTCACCACCGATACCGTAATTGTTTTCGGTTGTAAAATACCGGTATTCAAATAGCGTTTCTTTCAATACCGGTATTATACCGGTATCAACGTTTCGGTATGAAAAATTATATAATACTGAAAGAATAAAATTAACTTTCGAATACAATTTTTAAAATATTTTTGTTTTGTAAGTCGAATAAATTTTTAAGCACCTTACGGCAACAAGGGAGGCTTGTTATATTACTGTCTTACCGAACGTTTGGTGTCGAAAGTCGGAAAAAATCTATATTCGACGTTCGGTTCAATTACGTTCAAAAGCTTTTCTTTGTTTTGACCGGCCTTAATTTGGAATTTTTGGCGTATTGAATATAACGCCGCACAATTGGAAATAAATGGAAATAAACGGGTCGTCCGATATTAATAGCCACATGGCTGAGATTAAGTTTGAAATTTGAAGGGTGACACAAGGTCTTACTTAGAGTAGGCCAACTCGTGTGTAGCATCCCCACAGTAAATGAAGCTGACACAAAAGAAGTCACATATACGGTCCCCAGCTGGTAGGGACCAGTTCTAACACTTCCTATGAAGCCAGCTTGTCTCTTTTCCACGGGGATGGCCTAGGATGGGGTTAATTGATACTTTGTATGCACCTTGTGATTTGCCACTGAACTACTCGTATCTCATGGAACATGGTGTAGAATAATATAAATTATATATTAATATTATTCCCATATTTAGCTGTACTTGATTAACAATTGAAAGTTTATTTATTTTCTTTTATTGTTACAAATGCAAGTAGAAATTGTATTTTAGTTTTAAGCGGAGACTTTGATAGGATTCGAATCGACAGCCTCTGGCATGACAGGCTAGCACACTACCCACTCGACCATAGGGCAACTTATATTTCAATATTATAAATACCAGTTAAGCTATAATTTGAAGTTTGACTTTTCTGTCCTCTATAATTTGAACTGGTAATGTGATTGTGTTTATGTTTTTGCTTTATTTTTTAATTTTAGTCAAGGTCTTGTTTATTTCGATTTTTTTATTTCCCTTTTTAGAACTCAAGCGCTTGTTAATATGAACTCTCGATTATTTAAACATTTTCTCCGGTTCCTTTAATTTAAAATTATCGAAAGTCGTCTCTATTACGATTTAATGATTTCAAGGTCCATTACCGAAAAATGACAAGAGTGGTTTAAAAAGCATAACATTAGGTCCCAAGATATCACAAAAACTGCAAGTTTGGGCTTGGTGTACCTAAATCTATTAGAAATGATATATTTTTAAAGTATCTTATTACACAGAAAAAACTAAATTTCATTTGCTGTAAAGGAATTCAATGAAATAGTAAATATTTTGTCTAGGAACGGACCTACAAACTAATTTGTAAATATGTATAGACAAAAATATCTCAACAATTTCATTGAAGAAAAACGTGTTTTTTCAGTGAACAAATTGTTTAAATCCATAAAAAAATTTGTCTAAAAATATTTAGAAATTGTAAACAAAACAATTTACTAAATCAAACAAAAAAATTTACTAAATTTTCTGAAAAATATCAAACAATATTTTTGTCTGAATTTATAAAACAATTAATCTAAAAATACTAACAAATACTAAACAAAATAGTTTACTTAATCAAAAAAAAATTTTTTTTTGTGAATTTTTTAAATATATCAATTAAAATTTATGTCGGGTCATCATCATCATGCATTAAGCATTTATGAAATTTCAATTTGTTAAATGTGTTCAAGTCTGAATGTTTATCTAAAGACTCTAAAAGAATGAATGAGAATTAATGCAACGACATTAACGGTACAATCGTATTCCTTTTGCTATCATTGTTGTTGTTGTTGTTATTTTGTATGTCGTCATCGGGTTTGTTTTTTTTACAGCACAGGTTTTCTTGTTGTTTTTGGTGTTTGCGTTCTAAATAAAAGTCAAACAAACGATTCATAGATTATGGACAGAATATTTACTGAAAACAAAATTTATTTTTAGACAAACTTTTGATTGAAAATTTGTTGGTGATAATTTTTTCTGTGTACTTCTAAACCATTTTGATTGATTTCATATACTAAATTATAATACCGGTAGTATACCGGTGGTAGAGTTTCGGTAGCGGTATATATCGATACCGATGTAGCTCAGATACCGCTACCGCTACTGATAACGAAATAAAAATAATTTTAATACCAATACCGCTACCGATACCGGTATTCGTTTCGGTTGTCATCATTGTCATTTTTTTTTTGAAAAATTAGAAAAAAAAAACTTTCTAAAAGCTTTAAGCAGATTTAAAACTGCAATAACTTTAACTTTTCAACAAAATTCTGAAGGGCAGATGCGCTACGAACAAAATAATCTATAAATCATGAAGATCGATAGACAAATGTCGATTTTATTCAAAATTAAGTGAAGGAACTCAATTGATAAAAATCACAATTTCCATACAACACACAGACTCACCCGCACAAATTAAAATTTTACTGTTGAATGAAATTGTGATTTTTATCAATTGAGTTCCTTCACTTAATTGTGAATAAAATCGACATTTTTCTATCGATTTTTATGATTTTTTTGCGCTTCAAACTGATTAGAAAAATTTGTAAGTCTGTCAAAATTTTAAATTAATTTTTTTTTAGAAAATAGTATGAGAACCTCTTAAGGTACTTGGCAAATATTTGCCGAAAAAAAACGTGACCAACAGACAAGCTAATCTTGTATTTGCTTTAATTTCAATATTTTTTAAATATTGGTTCGCATTTATTAAAAAATGTATAAACATGCTTTTTGCAGCATGATTAGCTTTATTTTGTGATATAAAAACCAAGTTAAATCACACTACCGCTAGCAAAAGTAGTGGTTACGTTTTTCTGGGAAAATATTTGTTAAGTCTAAATCTACCTTTAGTAAAGTATGTTTATTTTTTTTATCCCATGGAGTTCCCACTCCAAGCTTTGGATATGTTATGCATAACACTATGCTCTATCAAGAGAAATTTTATTAAAAAAAATTAAAGATGAGTTTTTTGAGATACTTGCATATTAATTTATATTTTTGGATTTTTGCAATATTTCTGTAAAGAAACTGTACACGTTTGGTATCAGTTTTTGAAACCTTACAACTTAAGCTTTTCATACATATTTTATTTGTTCAAATCGCATTATCTGTTGTAAAGATAATACTAATTTCAATATGAGGTATTTTATTAAATTTTGCTAAAAAATCTAACTTTAAACCACGATAATTTTAAACCACGATAATTCGAAAACTGCAGCGAAGTTAGAAAAACTAAAAACGACACATAGCACGCAGGTACGTGAAATATTGGTATATAAAGTCTTGTTCAGATCTGTAAACATACATGGTTTTCTTTATAAAGAGAAGAAACACAATCAGGCAATTAATGCCTACCAGTTAATTAATTAATGTGTTACCTTCTTTGGGAAAGGGATAGTCTAGACTGAAAAGGTGGTGAAGTGGGAGAGAGATAGAAAGCTTAATTAATTTACAGCTCTGCTATTGCGCGTTCTTTTTTTGTAGAGCAGTGTTGCAAGCCCCTCTGGTGTCAAGTAGAGGCATTGAGTTGTTTAAGCTGTGCAGCCATTTTATTAGTTATTTTACTTCGCCAACGATTCTGCTACAATACCGACGAAGGAGGGTGCTGTAAAGTGCGTTAGGATATGTTAGTATTATTCGCTGCCGGTAGCGTTGCCAGAAGCTTTCCGAAGAAAAGCATCAATTGGCGAAATAAAAATCATATTTTGATATAAAAAATCATCATAAATATTTTATTCCAAAATATTATTCATAGCAAAGAAATATAATGAAACTTTTTTATAAAACTAAAACAAAAACGAATTCTTAAAAGTTTATACGATTTCCCTACATTTACATTTCCTTCTAGATAGGAGAGTTAATACTTTTTTGGTAACCAAATATATAAAATATTCTTGTACGTTTTAAAATTTTATGTAATTTTTTTTCAATTATAAATTTTATGTTATAGTAAAAATTCGTGAAAAAGAATTAAGATCAGGAGCAATCCCCAAAATATAATAAAAATTGCCATGATGGTAGTAGGAATATATAATAACGTGGGTAAGTCACTTCCACCGCGAAAATTATCAAATTCATGCAGAAAATTATAAAGAAGTTAGGTAAACATAGCTCGAGTAAATATTAAAAACATGCTAATATCAGCAAAAAGGCTTTAAATTGATCAATATCACTAAAATGAAAAATTTTATGATATATTCTCAAAAGCTTTTTTAAATCACTTATGAAAGTCACAAAAAATTCAACAAATATATATTACATTACATTATTCTACATCTTCACGAGTTTCCCAAAACTTTTAAATGCTAATAAATTTCCTCGGAAAAATTAACTTAATAAAATATTTAACGAAAAAACAAGTTCCGAAAAATGTTCAAAAACATATGCTTGAAGTATGTAAGGGTTTTCTTATGTCAAATAATTGTTTTTTTGCTCTGTTTTACTAAAACTGCATCATTACAATGAGATTTGATATTTTTGATGCAGCCAAAAACTATAGAAATCAATGAAACATATATTTTTATACAGTGGTGGAAGAAATAATAGGGACACATACAATTTTCAGTATTTTCTTAAATATTTATAAGCTTTTGCATAAATAAAATTAAATATAGAATTGGAGTACTAAGGTTACTGAATTGTGTTCCATATAACCTGTTTATTTGCAAGTCTTTACGTTCTAACGTTTTATTTTTTAGAGCTCTACAGAGGCGCTCTATGGGATTCGAGTGTGGTGATTAGGACTGTCACTCCATAAAATTTTAGCTCAAAAAAGTTTATGAGACGTTATTGTGAAAAAAGAAATTACCCATGTTATTTCTTCCACCACTTTATATCTTTATAAAAAAATTGCGAAGAATAGTTAAGCAGGGTACACACACACTATCGAACACGAGTGACAGTTTTGCTCTAATTTTTGCTTGCTAGATAGTGTGGGCACTAATTTCGTCATTCAACAGTCAATTACAAGAAAAAATTATAGTTGATTGACAAGTCAGCGGCCATATTAGTTTTTGACTGATAGTATGTACCAAAAAGTGTCAGTCAAGAGTTTTATTTGTAGCATAAAAATTACAAATTGCTATTAACAGTGATTTGTTAAAAGCATTTCTCTGGAACTATGATATGGAATGTTGAACAGGATTAGGGTGTAACTCGTGATGTTAAAACAAAAGTATCTCAGGAGTTGGAATATATTATAAAAAAAAATAAAATTATTATCAACGAAGTGCATCCAATTTTCTTACTTTCCATGTTTTCTAGTAAATTATTTTTTTAATGGCTTTTAACACCCAACATAATGTAGTTTTGTTAGTCAAAACCGTCATTAAAAGCTGATGAATTTTTGACCATCACTCAAGTTCGATAATATGTGCACCGCTTTACACATTCAAAGTCGCTAAAATGGAAAAGTGATACTTTTAGAAGAACTAACTAAATTCGGAGAACAGAGAAATACGTATTATTATCCAAAATTCAAAATACTTTAGTCAGAGAAAGGTCACGCACTGCAAAATAACCTACCATAAACTTTTATGTTAAAAACTATGGAAAATTAATTGATCTAAATAACTCAAATAACAATTTAAAATATTTAAAAGCAAGTATGAAAAATCATCATTTGGGTGAATGAAAAACCATGATTTGGGAAAGAAAATCATCAAATCATATTTTGCTATAAAAATCATCAAAAATATGATAACATCATCATTCTGGCAACGCTGGCTGCCGGTACTGCAAAATTGATCAGTGCTATGCCTTCATCACCTTAATAGTCCAACAAGAACCAACACAATAACACACCAATGCGCGTGAGAAAAATGTATGATGGTGTTGGCTTGCCTGAAACTAGTCTTGAACTCAAGACCTCAGGGTTTGTGGTCAAAGGCGCTAACTACTCAGCCAACAGTACCCTCATGCATGTGGCAACCGTCTCGAAAAATTTTGGAATAAGTCTACATTTGTAAATACCACTCTGTGTGAAATTTACGTAATACGACTTAAGTGTTTTTGTCAAAAGTCCCCAGATATATTCAACACATTTAGAATAATATGACCTAGTAAGCACCTACAATGCAAGGTCACAAAAACAGACGCACTATCTCTTAATTACGATAAGGAAAACTATTTATTATAAATTACGATTTCTATTAGTGGTAAGAGGCACAAAAAGGGCTTACCAGTCAAATACACTTAAGTACAAGTATGTACTTGTTTTCCAATAAATTTAACATGTGTTCTTTTTCTAGATTAACTAATATATGGATTTATTGTTACTCTACTCATTTGCCTTGACGCTGAAAATGTAGTCGTATGTATGTACTACATATTTACAATAACACCTCATATCAGAACTTAGATGTCTAATCATTTTAGCTAAATTCAAAAGATTAAAAAAGAAACAAATGAAATATATTTTATTTGAAAAGCTTTGTACAAAATCAAACTGATATTGTATTTTATGTCATATCGCCAAATATTTAGTTCTAATCATTAATTGTACGCTTATCAATTGCTTATCACTTGGTTTATTGTATTATTCTTTTGTTTTTATCAAGTTGGTGTTAACATTCAATATTTATGTTCCTCGCTTTCTGTGTAAATTTACAAAATGAGTTATTTTGCTATCGACCCTAGAATAAAGGCAAATGTATCTTTTAATTTTATATTATAAATTGATGCTGCTCTTACACAGAAAAAAAATTAGTTTCATTTTTGTTAACAAAAATCCCGGTATTCAATAAATGTTTTTTTAAATTTCCTGTGACAAAGAATTTCACTACATTGATAATAAAATTATTTAAAAAGATAAAACGTATATAAATTAAAAAAAATATTGACATGGTTGGGATACGAACCTGGGCTTCCCGGACGTAAAGCATACTCTCTACAGCCGAGTCATATACCAGTTATTTTTTTTTTTGACATAAAACTTCTTTTCAGTACTTATGTATGAAAAGAATAGAAATAACCGGCATGGGAAAGAAATACATACACAAAATGAATTATCACCAAAAAATTTTCAAACAAAAGTTTGTCTAAAAATAAATATAATTTTCAGTAAATATTCTGTCCATAATCTATGAATTGTTTGTTTGACTTTTATTTAGAACGCAAATACCAAAAACATCAAGAAAAACAACAACAATGATAGCAAAAAGATAGCAATTTTACCAAGTTTGTTTACTGAAGATTTTTGAGTGAATCAGTTCGTTAATGTCGTTGCATTAATTCTCATTCATTCTTTTAGAGTCTTTAGATAAACATTCAGACACATTTTACAAAGTGAAATTTCATAAATGCTTAATGCATGATGATGATGACCTAGACAAAAATTTTGATTGATATATTAAAAAAAATCCACTATATATTTTTGCTTGATTAGGTAAACTATTTTGTTTAGTATTTGTTAATATTTTTATACTAATTGTTTTATAAATTCAGACAAGAATATTGTTTGATATTTTTCAGAAAATCTAGTAAATATTTTTGTTTGATTTAGTAATTTGCTTTGTTTACAATTTGTAAATATTATATGTTCATTAATTTTTATTTTTTTTCGACCTTAGAATTTGTAACTATTTATTATTTTCTTCAGGCTCAAGGTCCTACCATTTATTTAAATAAAACTCTTTTATGTTTTAATAAATATGTGTTAATCTTGTAGTAAATTTTACTTTGAACTTTTATAAAATTTTTCCTGAGGAAGAGCACCGAAGGTGCTCGAAATATCAAAAAAAAAAAAAAATAAAAAATCAATCTACAAGATTAACACATATTAAATAAAACATAAAAGAGTTTTATTTAAATAAATGGTAGGACCTTGAGCCTGAAGAAAATAATAAATAGTTATTTGTAAATATTTTTAGACAAATTGTCTTATAGATTTAAACAATTTGTTCACTGAAAAAAACATGTTTTTTCAATGAAATTTTTGAGATATATTTGTCTATATTTACAAATTTGTTTGTAGGTCCGTTCCTAGACAAAATATTTACTATTTCATTGAATTCCTTTACAGAAAATGAAATTTAGTTTTTTGTGTGTATAGCGAAATATTGTATTAAGTTAATGATAAATGTTATTGAAATTAATTTTTTTCCAATAACATGGTTTTATTGAACTCAATTCTTGTCTATTGTTTTCTGTGTAGTCTAGGATTTATCTATTGAAGGCAAACTTTAGCTTACTAAAATGAATACGTCAGTTGGCGCAGGTGGCGCAGACTAGATTTTTATTTAATACTGAGTAAAAAATATTTAATATCGAGAAATTACTACGTCAAATTTAAAGGTGACGCCTTTTTAAGTCATTTACCCATTCAGTACCAAAGGATGCATATGAGCATCCGGCAGCCTTAGTCAATAGCCGAGAACACTTACTTTTGTAAATGGGACGCAATTTTTGGTTTATGCTTTGAGTTTTTGATAATTTCGGAGAAGTTTTGACTTCTTTGCGAACATTTTCGATTTTTCGCAGTAACTTATTTTCTTTTTGCGAGATTATGATTTTTTAGGGAAAGATTTTCTGCACTGCTTTGAAAATATGACTTAGGAAGCAGTATCACAGCTTCAACATACATATGTTAGGTTAGGTAGCATCGATCAACAAAACAGAAAAAATAATTTATAAAAGAAAGTTTTTTTGTTCGTTTCTCCATAATCTACGCTGATGTGTGCTTTTTGATATTTCATGATAAGCTGAAATATCCCCAGCTTGTTCAGTAAAAAAATAAAAACGTGTACAAATCATAAGAATTTTTAAATCAAAAAATAATTTATAATCGCCATTAATTTAAGCACCTATAGCAACTTTTTTATTTTTATTTTATTGTTATTGACCGGATATCAGTAGTAAAATGATTTGCATGGACTAATTGATCACATGGAGCCACCACTATCGCCAAGAACACGTTAACGACACGACATTCAACTTTTTTTGTGCTAGCTTACGATCATGCAAATTATTAATGAAAATTTTCTTAACTATGAAAAGTGTTTCAAGTTTCCTTGATTTCTGTGGTAAAATTGTGACAAAATAATGCTGTAAAATTTTCAGAATACTTTATTATAATTCATCGGATGACATACAGAAAATATAACCAACAGCCTCATGCATGCTTCATGTCAAAATATTCCAAATTAGTTGATTTTAGTAGTCCTTGTAAAAAAATTTTAAGTTTCAATTAGTTCTTCAACATATTGAATACTGAAACTTCTTCAATTCCGAAGAACTGGAACTGATTGTGTTTTTGAATGCGCAAAATATTGGACAGAAATAAACCGACATATGCTCAAGAGATGCCACTGGACCCACTAAAAGTGACAATGTGGTGTAAGGACATCGATAAAAGTTATAGCCATGTTAAAGGACTATTTTAAATCAGTACATACTGGATGGACAACAGCGGGATATGATCGCAACAAGATGATGACACATTCCAAGCAGCTTATTAAAAAAAATACATCTTTTCTTGTTTTTATTGAAAACCTCTTTGTTAATCATTTTATTGGAATTATGACAATTACAAATTGCTTTGTTTTTTCGCTTAAGCAATTTATAGAGCAATAAAAGGTATTGATAATGTGTTATCAATATTCGCATGTAAAAATGTTGAAGATATTAACTAAATATTACAATGAAGTTATGAGTCATACTAAGAATTTTTCAGAAGATAAAAACTTCCCGGCGGCAAATTTTCTACCAATTGTCTTCAACGTACTTGCCCTATGACTAGAAAAAAATAGAGGTATTTTTGTTCTCTATGGGCTCCGACAACACAGAATTGGATCATGAAAACCCTTGAATAATTTGTTATCTCAACTTTTGTATCATAGTGTAATGAAATGCTATTAAAATCGTAAACAGCAATATCTTTTGCATTATATGTCATGTAATATTAAATAAACGCTTTTTAAAAAAGAAGGTAACACTATTTCTTTATAGAATATTTTCCCAATCTGACTATCGACGATGTTCTGTGTTTCACAAAAATAAAATTATGATGGCATTTTTGTTTTAAAATTATTTTTTTTTATAACAACAATGCCATGCAACAACATATCCGTCTATCTGAACGTACTTATTTCTTAATACTTACATGAACACTTAAATATTTCTTTATTATTTAATTAACACTCACTGATATTTAACTGACTTGCAAAACAAAATTCATTTAAAATTATATATTAATCAATTGTTCTTGTTAAATTGTTATCAAGTAGGTTTTGATTTCTTTCTAAGATTACTTATCTATAGACAAGACCATCATTGTATATCTTCATAAGTAAATTATCTTATTTTTTAGACATTTTTATTTGTAAAAAAAAGCATTAAATAACACTGTTCTGCAAAGAAAACGGGAGAAAAAAATAATTAGAGCTTGTGAGTCTTTGATTATTAATCAGATAGGGAAATTTCGCAAAACTAAGTTGAGTCGCAATAAGAATTAATGCCAGAATTTACACGAAAAAAATCTTGTATTCTATTTCGTGACAAAAATTAGTTAAATAGCTGATGTTTCCTTGCAAAAAGCATCGACCTTCATAAGTGGTAAAAGTGAACAAGAACGCTGATGAGAGGGTGTAGCGCCCTGTTGAAATCAATAGTACTGATCCGTTCTGCTGATCTGATTTGAATATTCCAACACTCCACTCTTAATAAAAATAATTTAAATTTACATTAATTCAAATATTGAACTAAAAAGCCGAAATAATAAAATTTCAGACTTATACCTATTCAGTTCAAAATAAAAATTATGTAAAAAAGATTTTGTTTAAATAAAAATATGTGGAATATAAAGATATTAATGTGCTAAATTAAAATCCATTTTCTGTTCTTGTTTTATTACGTACAGATTTTTTTAATGTTCTTGGCTGATATTTTCACTAGGTGGTACATTCGTATATTTCACCCTAACTCGAGAACGGTATTCCCGATGTCAATTAGCAAAACGCCAAAATATCCATGATAAAATTACCTTAAAATTTTCATAGTAGTATACATAATCACCTCTATCGCGAATGTTATGGGAAAAAGTTGCTTGGGAGCAAACCTATATTCCCATTCCCAACAAACCAGTATCGCTAATATTTTGGGAGTAAACGTGTCTATTGTGAATTATTTGGGAGTAATATTTTCTATTGTGATTTATTTATCAGTGCTTTATAAATAATTTGTGTACATACTTGTAAAAGGAAAATATACACATTTTAAAGAAATTAATAAAGTTTAACTGCGTTTTGTGGTGCTGGAAGAGATTGCAGCGAAGATACATACGCGATTAATCGTTAGAGGAAAATTTGCCTGCTAGCAGCAAGATGTTCACGGTACCACCCGTACTGAAAAGGCTGCCACTTTGGCTAGCGCTCATCTCCTCCAACAGATAATTAATTTGCTACTTATTAACACTTCTGCTCTTTTAATCAAATAAAAAAAGTAATATAATACAGTCCTATCTTAAATATAAATTACAACTTACATGTTCCCTTCTCGTTCCCATCGGCACTTGTTGTGAACTTATTTTGTAAAATTATTCACGGGAGTAAACATTGGCGATGCCACATTTTTTAAGTTTGTGAATTCGCTCCCAAAAACTTTGTTATGGGAAACATTCACGATAGCAAATCAGAAATTTTGGGAGTTTTTTCATGGGAATAGTTATTCGCGATAGGGGTGAATTTTATGATTTGACCAACGCTTTCAGTATAAAAAACTACTTTTTCATGCAAAATTATATATTTTTTTATTTCTAAAAATTCAAAAAAAATTTAAAACTGTCAAAAGTTTGGCGTTTAACTGTTGTTCTCAAGAGCAGGTGTCTTACGAACAAAATAAGTCATATACCATGAAAATCGACCGATAAATATTGATTTTATTAGAAATTAAGTGAATATGCTCGACACTTAAATGAAGTTTCGGCAATGAATTTATTTTTGGTTTGAAAAAATTTTTTTTTTACCGAAAGTACCTTTTAAGTTTAAAATAGTTTCGTCATGTATATTTTGTTTTTTTTTTCATTCAAACCGGAAAACCCGTTCTCGAGTTATATTAACGTGATTGCCTTATTTCCGGAATCATATTAGTCATTTACATAAAAAAAAATCTGTACGTGATAGAAAAAAGACTGAAAACGAATATTAATTTAGCGCATCAAACTCTTTATGTTCCACATATTTTTATTTGAAGGACCGATTTTTTAAAATAATTTTGTAATAAAAATTGTTATATTATATCTGGCTCTGTTTTACGGGGCAGAAATTTTGAGTTTGCGTAAAATGTTTATTTTTCAATATTGGAAAACCACGGTACCAACATGTACCCCAACAAGAACAATTGTACCACGATTTCCATTCTCTGGTATAAATCAAATCTTGAATGACAACAAATAGCGAAAAGGAATTTAGAGAAATCGAAGTAAAAGGGGGTCCAAGTTTGCATCTATAATCAATCACTGAGAATCTCATTTACTCTACACAGCACAAAAAAAAAATTACATGATTCTAGCGACTCATTCTTGTAGAGGCCACCAAAAATATGTACTTATACCGGCGTTTTGAAAGTTTACATCAGGGATTCATTTTAGGGAGAGTCAACTTGCCCTCCCTTTTGCACATTATTATTGTGACTCTTGTAAGCCTTATGTTTAAGGTGTAACATGTATTCTGCACATTTATGTCAAATAGCACCGGAAACATATATGTAGAAAATTTTTACATTGTAACTCTTCAGGGTCTGGGTCTTTTTGTCCCTTTCCTAAAAAAGGGGCAACAAACTTCCTCTGTAAATGTTTTACAAAAATAAAACCTAAAAAATTTTTTTTAATTTATTTACACTCACTTAAAATTTTAAAGAATATTAGCAGTTTTGGTGTTTCCTTAATAACTAGCAAATACATATTAAAGTCGTTGGCAAGAGGGTAATCTGTTATTATATTGACAAAAATTCCAAATGGATAAGTATCGTCTGAAAAAGTTACTCTTTTCTAATCGTTCATTTGATAACTTTGTTGCACTATCCACGACATGTGGTCTTTCTTAAATTTCAATCTCTGCTGTTTATGTGCGGCTGTCAGTGGTGACTTTCTCTGAAGTTTTCGACGCTTCAGGTACTCTGAGGTTCTTATAAAATTGTGAGTTATTATTTTGCTGACTGTGACTCTAGCAGCACCTCTAATTTTACTTAAAGTCATAGATGAATTCGAAGACATTTGGACAATTTAGCGTTTATCTCGAGGTGAAACCTTTTTGTATGTCTTTGCTTTGTACCATTTGCCACACTCTGCTGGAATGTTGAAAAAATTATTTATAACTTTTGGGTTTCGACTAAGTGTTCCGGCAATAGTGCGGTTTGAAAGCCCTTGATCGTGATACACTTAAATTTTTACGATTTCTGTGCAAATAAGCGATGGTTTTTTTCCCAAAACTTTTGCTTTGTAACAAATAACACGCTTCTCTACCGTAATTAAACGTACACAGAAAAAAATAAGTTTCGTTTTTGATAACAAAAATCCCGGTATTCAATAATTTTTTTTTCAAATTTCCTGTGATAAAGAATTCCCCTATATTGATAACAAAATTATTTCAAAATAAAAATATATATATAAATTAAAAAAATGTTGACATTTCTGGAATACGAACCCGGGCTTCCCGGACGTAAAGCATACACTCTCTAGCTGAGCCATATCCCATTTATTTTTTTATGGGATACAACTTGTTTTAAGTATTTATGTATAAAAAGAAAAGAAATAACCGGCATGGAAAAGAAATACTTGCAACGAAATATTTTATTATGTTAAAGATAAATGTTATTGAAATTAATTTTTTTTTAATACCATGGTCTTATTGAATATAATTCTTGTCTATTTTTTTCTGTGTAGGCCCCTATTATGATTCACAACTCAACTTGGTTGAGTTGTCAATGTTACGACCCAACTCAACCATTTTTTTTTTGTATTATGATTCACAACTAATATTAGTTGTCTTCGAAATAAATTTCGAAAAAATGATTCTTATCTATACTCTCTTTTTTTTAACCATAGTAGCCATCACGAAATATTTTAAATATTTTTAGTTTTGGCCTTACTATATTTTTCTTGAGATTTTATGTTTTATGGCTATGGCTACAATATTGTTTGACAAATGGGATCGATTGGCGCCTAAAATCAACATTAAAGTAATCAAAAGTGATCAAAAGACAATAGTCGAAATAAAAACCAAAACACAACTGACAAAAACTAGTTGTCTCACTTTTAAGAAAGTCACAACTATCAATTTAGTTGTGAATCATAATAAGGGCCGTAATTTGATTCAAACTGACATAACAATCAAAGAATAATTTAAAATTATGCACTGAGACTAATCTAAGTTAACCCTGAAATATTCAACGTTTTGCTGCTGCTTACGAAAAAAGCCAAAGTGAAGGCTAACTCTTTTTTTAAATAAGACTTATTTTAATAAAATCGACCAACAATGTCAAAAGCTATGCCAATTTCCAACAATTTTTTTTAGCAAGATCCTAATACATACTTCGAAAATAAATAGAACAACCCACAGTGCGAAAGAAGCAAAATTTTTTCAAAGAAAACCAGACATTTTGTAAACAGGTAATGTTCTTTACAACGTTTCTACCCCTCAGCTGCTGTTAACTTTTTTAACGTCCTAAAATTTTTAGATAAATTATATTTAAAAAATTTTTTTTACGTAACGCTCAATACATTTTTATAAGAATTCAATATTTTTCAGAACACATACTTTGTTTTGAATTCAATACAATTCAGATGTGTAATCTTCAATGTATTTTAACATAATTTCCTTAGGTATTCACTAAAAATTTTAATAATCTTAAAAAAATATGGATAACACTCAATAGATTTTTTTTGGATACAAACGATGATTGATTGGTGAAATGTTTTGCAATATAATACTATTTAAAAAAGTTCACAAAAGTTTTAAATATTTAGAAATAGAAGCTTACGCTGTTATTTTAGTGTATGTTATCAATGCAATTTTAATAATTAAACTGAGTAATGAAGCGTACTAAAAACACTTAACGCTCTATACACATGACTGTGCACATCAACAATTGAAAAAAATTATAGTTTCTAATATTTTTCAAAAATTTGATGTGTGAAATTATAAATTTAATCAACACCATGCATTACGGTCACGCCATTTTGTATGAAGAGGGGAAAAACAGTATTTTTGTTTTTCATTTTTAACACATAATAGACAGTCTTACACAGAAAAAACTTATGTAAAATTATTTACAATCTTTTAAATCATGCTAAAGGAGTTTTCATTTTAAAATTTTTGAAAAAAAGCATTTGATATGAGAAGGAGCCATTTACAATAAAAATTTATTTGTTGAGTGTTAAGAAATGTCTATATGCATTTCATTGGTGCTTTACCAAATCATCAGTAGACTTCAACTATACTTTTGAAAAGTTCTAAACCTTTTATCTTATGGGCAGACTTTCGAAAACCATTTGAGAGTTTACAAATAATTCTTGAAAATCACAATAGAATAAGCATAGTAGGCTTGTTGTAAAGCACCTATGAAATGCATACAGACATTGCTTAGCCCTTAACAAATAAATATTTATTTTAAATAAATAAAGAGAATATCTCAAATAATAAATTTATTGAATTATGGATTACAGTTTGCGATAAATTATAATTTCTTTCTGATCTAATATAAATAAATCAGCTTTTTTTCTAAAATTATATAAAATATTTGTGTTTAACACCATGTCACGCCCACAATTAGAAATATTTTTACTTACATTTTTTTGCCACAATTTCTTAAATATGTTTCTCCGAATTTATAGATCAGATAAAAAAATTAAACATGTTGGTAAAATTTTAAGATAATTTGAATAAATAATTCTTGTAAAAAAAACCGACTACAAAATAGCCGCGGCACCGCCCCCATATTTTATCATCACGTATTTTTCTAGAACTAATTGTGTATGCGAAGTCTCATAAGAATTGCATAAGTAGAAGTAGTTAAAATGTATATTTACTTTTCGTGGGCGTGGCACTACCCACTTTTTTAACCATAATGTTGTATTGTAACGATAACTAAATGTGTGTGCAAAGTTTCATTAGAATTGGCTAAGTAGAAGTAGTTAAAATGCTTATTTACTTTTCATGGGCGTGGCACTGCCCACTTTTCTAAACATAATGTTGTATTGTAATGATAGCTAAGGGTGTGTGCAAAGTTTCATAGCAATCGGTTTAGTAAAGTTGTTGGAAAATAATATTTACTTTGCATAGGCGTGGTACAGCCCACTTTTTTATGCTGATGTAGTATTTAAACAGAAGCTTAATGTGTGTGTAAAGTTTCATAAGAATCGGTTGAGTAGAAGTAGTTGAATGCGAATGTATATTTACTTTGTATGGGCGTTACCCCTCCCATTTTTTAACGGGACCAATCTGGAAGTACATTCCTTTGAATAGAAAAAAAAAAATCCGAAATCGGTTCATAAATAGCGCAGTTTTGAGGGAACATACATAAAAAAGCATGACGAATTGATAGCCTTTCTCCTTTTTTTGAAGTCGATTAAAAAGTTTCAATTTGTTATTTTACCAAATTGGGCAAACCGGTCACGAGTTATTGTCCTACAGATAACGCAAAATCAGATGTAACCGTTTACTTCAAGAGCCAGAGTCAATTCTAATCAAATCATTTACCATTTTAGTACTTCATTATCACACGTGTCAAAATTAACTCAAAAAAATTACGCAACAAAAGAGATATTTTTTTTGTCGAACTTTGTAATCGACGAAACAACTCAAAAACCTATAAAAAAAGTTATCGTGTAAATTGGTTGTAATGACAATTTTCTTTTTTTTTTGTTTATTTAATAGCAAATAAAAATAAAATAAAAAAATAAAATGAAAAAGTTGAAAAAATCTCAAAAACATAAAAAAGAAGCAATTCAAAGTGACTCTGAAAGTAAATAAAAGTGAATTGCAAATTTAGTGAAATTTAACAAGACAAAAATTTTCGTTTTCATTTCAGCAACTCCTCTTACACGCCCAACAAAATCAGCCAAAAAGCTAAGACGCAAATTATATATTAATAAATTCGATCAGCAATATGACAGCAAAACTACAACAAACTTTGAATCACCCAAAAAGACATCAACATCAGCCATTCGCAAATCGAATATTAAACCCATACAGGTGAGTACAATAATTACGAATTCAATTAGCATATAAATTTGTTAATTCCCAAGAATTCCGGTAGCAGAAAGAAAGAAATACATTTGTCACAAGGTAGATTTACTTATCAGGTACTCTTGATTCCACAGCTGTTTACTCTTTTCTTTTTATTTGTGCATGTCAATTTTGTATCAAAATACACAAGTTATGTTGTGTATAAATCTACCTTGCATTTGTCATATCGTAAAGTTAAATTCCAATGAGAAGAAAAACAAGATCAATGTTAAAGAAATTGAACGCAAATTTGATCTTACGAAAATCATTTTATTAAAACCGGAAATGTTGTGTTGTTCTTAGAGATTTATTTGCTTAATCATTTGATTGAAACAATTCAATTGATTTGCAGTCGTTACAATTAAAGTATTCGAAAGAAAACAACTGCTTGATCGTGTGACAAAAAAAAAATGAAAAACAAAATAAATGCAGCAACACCCTCTTCATTTTTTTCAACATTTTATGAAACGTTTTTAATACTTTCGCGCCTTTTTTATATTTTACATTCGCTGCTATATTGAATTTATAGCAGCAGCAATGTTGCTAAATCTCTAAACTATATGCGCAGCAAGTGAAACAAACAAAAGCAAAAAAATAAAAAAATTAAATAAAAATATCGTAAAATTATAAAATGTAGTCCGAATCAATTAATATCGAAATCTTTTAATTCCTCCCACAGCCAACATTTGTGATATATATTTTTTTTGCTTTTAATGGAAAATATGTTGTTGTTAAAATCTCAGTTGGAAATTTCAAGTTTAAGCTGGCCTTTTACTAGCAATAACTTGAAACTATTAATACTTAAGCGCGCTTTGCTTTGCAAAGACATTTAAAACAGACTCCGTATATAATCGCTCGCAACATAAAATCGATGAACCATTTTGCAATTTTATTTTCTACAAATATTATTAATATTCATCTATGTACTACGTTTTTATTCTATTTTTTATTTTAATTAAAAAAATATTCTACTATAAACGTTTTCAATTTAACATCAAGTTCAAGAATAGTTTTGTTTACATTGTTTACACAGTGCTACAGATGTTTAGAAATGCATTTAATTCTCTATGGGAGCAAATATGCTCTCATTTTTCTTAGCATAAAATAATTAAATTGACTTGTAATACAAAGTTGTTACACACTTCACAAGGAAATTATATATATATTTTTTTTAACAAGAAGTCTCTAACAACTGATTCTGGTAAAGGGCAACAAAAAAATTATATACGTGTATCGGCATTTTAAAAGTTTACATTTGGGCTTCATTTTAGGGAAGTTAAATTTCCCTAACCTTGTACCTACCCAGTAAAAAATTTTCATGTTTTTTGAAGCACTACAGAAATAAAGCGCTTCATAATTCGCTTTAAAATATGAGCTTGTTCAGAAGCTGATTCCATAGCGTCACAACAATGCAGGTTTTGAAGCGAGAAAAGTATTTGCTTTTTACTTATACAAAAGCTTCGTACACAAGCTATACAAAAAAGCTGATTTTATAGTGCTGATCGAAAGCAGGTTTTTAAGCGAGAATGAAGAGTAAGTTTATTTAAGTTTCTTGGTGCCGTTTTGCAACAGTGTTTTTGGTCGAATGATTGGTACGTAGGACTTCAAACCTGAAGGTTCTTAGTTCGATACTAGTTGAAGTTAAAATAACAAACATTGAGCAAAAATATGAAATTAATAAAAATAAATAAAGAAACGAAATAAGAAAAATTCAAAATGGCGTCAACGACGCCAAACCACATCGAACCATTTTTTTCATATATTTTCAGTTCTAGTGCTGAAAATGTTGATGATTTTCAGCGCTTCAAAAGCGCTTTTGTGAGCAAAAATGTAGTACTCCAATCCGGGAACTCGCCATACAAAAATCAGCAGCGATATCAGCAGGTTTGTCAGCGCTACTTTTATTCCATAATAGTAGAAACCTGCTTTATGGGAAGCAACTTTTTTACTGGGTAGTTAGAGTGAGTCGTCATAGGAAATCTTGTAAGGTATAAAATGTGCTCAGCACTTTTATTTAAAACACCACGGGAAACATTTTTGTGGAACATTTTAACCCTCTAACTCTTTGTTGTAGGGGTATTGTTGTCCCTTTCTCAAAAAAGGGGCAAACAACTGCCTTTCAGAGGCGATATAGCGGGCTAAAATGTTTTACAAAAATATTTTCCATGAAATTCTACTATAGAGCTTTAAAGCCACTAAAGCTTCAGACTTACCTTGAACGCCAAAAATCATACAAAACATAAAATGCGTTTAAGGGTTATTTTTGTACTTACTTACAATTAGTACTCGGCGTACATCCAGATAAAAGATTGGTTGGATAATTGTTATGCCGAAAAATATTAGTTAAATAGACTATATTTCAACTTACGCTATAAATTTCCTATGGATTCAAAAAGCAATCCATGTTCATTATCATAAGAGCATAATTGTTATAAAGATATGATTCCGGAAATTGTTATATTGATTATATCAACCGATCGTATGCTTTTGTCATGACTAAGCAACGGATGTGATGAACACAAATAATATGTATTGGATTTTAGTACCAATTATTGGTAAGAAAGTTGTCTTAAATTTACTTTGCTTTTATCGGTTTTTGCAAGTAACTAGAGGTTAATTTTATTATCATTGATACACCCAACCGATCAAACAGTTCGCATTAGCAATTATTTATTATTGTAAAATAACTTCTTTTTCTCAACGAATCTGTTTTCTCTGTCTAGGAAATCTTGCAAGCTTTAAGCTTAAGGTATTAAAAGCGTTTAGCTTTTTTATGTCAATCACCACGAGAACATTCTGGAACGTTTTAAGCCTCTGACTCATCGTAGTATTGGGTTTTGGCCCCTTTCTTAAAAATTGGAGAAAACCACTTTCCTTCACTGGTGACATCTTTTTACAAAAATATTTGCCATGAAATTCTATTGTAAGTCCTCTAAGACACTCAAGTTCCAGACTAAACTAGAACATTAGAAATCATTAAAAACTTTAAATGTATTTAAAGTTGAATTTCATAATTATTCACAGTTATTACTCGGCATAGGAAATCTTGTGAGCCTTACACTTAAGATCCCACTTACGTTCAGCATTTTTATGAACAACACCGCGTGAAACATTTTTGTAAAGCATTTTTGCCCGCTATAACGCCGTTGGAGAGAAGTTTTCCCCTTTTTCAAGAAAGGGACAAAAATAGCCATACAAAAAAGAGTTAGAGGGTTTAAACGCTTCGCAAAAATTTTCTTCGTTTCGATTCAAATAAAAGTGCTGAATGCATCTTATACCTTAACCTAAGGCGCACAAGACAATTCATCGCATGTTAATAGGCCAACGCACAGTGGTTGCAATTGGAAAAAAGGGTGATAAATCTGTGTCTTTGAAACTTGCGATCCTATTATAAAACGATGTACGTTAAAATCATAAAGAAATACCAAAGCTTTAAGAATAATGAAACATGGGCCACCCTGTTGGAACACACGGTGAGCTACAGGGTGTCAAAGTTGACTACTTCGGGCATGAAAAACCTTGTTGGCCTCATAGCTTTTACAAATATTTTCCGATTTTAATCAGTTTAAACTTTTTGTCACGCCAATACATAGACAAAAAATACTCTACGTCACTATGATATCTAGCGATTTCGTAAATATCTCCAAAATTATTTAATTATTTTGGCTTAAGCTCATTTTTAATTTAATGTTTCGATCAAATTATTATTATTATTTTTTTTAATTAAGAAAGAAATTCTAAAGCATGTAAATATTGAACATTCAAAGAAAAATTTGGATGTACGGAAGGTTGAACTAACAGCTGTTTTGGGACTACCAAATCTACTCATCAGAGCCTTTTACCTACACTACCAGTGAAAGTAGCAACAACACTGTAGCTATTTTTAGAAAGCTCAATTAACAGACTGTCGCCATCTCACGGCGAGTCGCACCTATTAATGAACTTTTTTCTAAATGTTCAACCTTCCGTACATCCAAATTTTCTAAATGTTCAACCTTCCGTACCTCCAAAAATTTTTCTTCGAATGTTCAATATTTACATGCTTTAGAATTTCTTTCTTAAATAAAAAATATTTTGATAGAATTTCGGATTTTTTATTTAACTGAATAGAGCAAACCTTTATCAATTTATATTAACATAAGTCGTGCAACTTTAATTTTTTTTACATAATGGTATATCTCGAAAGCTAGAATCAATTTGAAGAAACCGGGCGCTGATTTGAGTTCAGCGCCCCAAATAACATACACAAAAAAATTTTCAAAGAAACGTTTGTCTAAAAATAAATTTAATTTTCAGTAAATGTTCTTTACAAAATCAATGAATTGTTTGTTTGACTTTTATTTAGGGCGCAAGAACTAAAAACAACAAGAAAAACTGTATCGTAAACAAACAACCCGGTTGACGACATACACAGAAACAACAACAACAACAATGATAGTTTGTTTACTGAAGATTTTTGAGTGAATCAATTCGTTAATGTCGTTACATGAATTCTCATTAATTTTTTAGAGTCTTTAGATAAACACTCAGACTTGAACACATTTAACAAAGTGAAATTTCATAAATGCTTAATGGATGATGGCAATGACCCAAAGAAAAATTTCGTTTGATATATTACAAAAAATCCAATAAATACTTTTGTTTCAAACTATTGTAAACTATTTTGTTTACTATTGTTTAGTATTTTTAGACTAATTGTTTTATAAATTCAGACAAAAATATTGTTTGATATTTTTCAGAAAGTCCAATAAATCTTTTTGTTTGATTTAGTAAATTGTTTTGTTTACAATTTGTAAATATTTTTAGACAAATTGTTTTATAGAATTAAACAATTTGTTCACTGAAAAAAAACACGTTTTTTTTAATGAAACTGTTGAGATATTTTTGTCTAAATTTACAAATTTGTTTGTAGGTGCGTTCCTAGACAAAATATTTACTATTTCATTGAATTCCTTTTTAGAAAATGAAATAAATTTTTTCTGTGTAGGAAACAAATTTCCTTTGCACCACTCCTAAAACTTGTATACTTGTGTTATTTAAAATTTTATGATTTAATAATGTTTTTCGAAAATAGTATAATACATATTCGATATTGTGATAAAACTTCAAAGTTGTATAGACGAAATAGTTTACTAATATATAGAAAAATAATTTTTACTTTTGCTATTTAAATACCTGAATTCATAAAATCGGAAAAATATGTTCCAAAAAATTTGTCGTTATATATCGTGTGATAGACAAATAACTTTCGGTATCGTTGCTTTGCACTCTGATTAATTTTTAAGGAAACTATAAATTTTCTTTCAAAATCGGCCAAATTTGAATAGGACTGGAGGAAGAACTATTACCTCCTTTTAGCGCTTTTCTTTTACACTCATTTTTCATAGGTCTTCTGCCAAAATCGCGTATGTTCCAGAGGAAATTCATTACATACGACCAAAAAACAATACCACCTTTTTGAAAAAAAAAACCAACAATTTTGCATTTTTACATGTTCTATGCTCAGATCACATCGGCACAACAAAAAGATAATAATAAAGGTGCCCAAAATCTAAAAACAAATTTCTCGAACGCAATATCTCCAAAACTAAACGAGATATACCACACATGTTAGAATGTTTTTTTAGACATTATCAAGAACTATCTATATGTAAAAATGTTAACATTCAGACTATCAGCCATGTCACAGAATACCATTCCGATCGGAAGTGGTTTCAATTCAGTAAATTGCTTCTTCAGAACACGAAAAACGAAAATTTTCTTCGTAATCAAACCACTTTTAAATTTCAAAGTGGAATTGAAAAACACTTTTCTACTGACTTCATTTGCAGTAAATACTAAAAAACGTGTATACTTTTAGGAGCGTCAAATAAATATTTGGTCATGAGCCTTCCATGTTAATAAAAAGCTCACGTGAGGTTTGCATTTAAAAGCAAGAGTAAACAAACGCCTCAAGGTATAAACACTTTATCATTGTAAAAACGAAATACAAAATAAACGGAATCTAAAGCACCAAAAATGTACTTTTTCGGAATGATAACTACGGAATCAAAACCAATACGAACGGAATCTGTGACACGGCTGTATAAATTAACTTTTGGCGATTTTTGTAAAAAACTTAACGTCTGAGGTAGCCAACTTTAAAGCCTCATCCACGAGCTCCTCTTAATGTTCCGAGGCTTTGCCCTCACACAAAACATCTATGAAATTCCACAAAAAATGTTTTTAAACCACTTTGCAATGTCTAGAATGGCTTCGTTTAATTTAAACTTGAGTTCTAATATTGAGTCTATTTTTGTTATAATTTACGTCTAAAGACAAAAAAAAATTAGCTGGCAGCTCTGATAGACATGACCAACATCAACAAAATATTTATTTATTTTATGACTTGTTTATTTTTTTCCGCTCTCTCTCTCTCTCTCTCTCTCTCATAGTCTGTTTATTATTAAGAAGAAGAAGCTTTAATTAAAGCTTTAAATATTCGTTTATATTTAAAACTGGCTAAAGCTTTTCTTATACAAGACAAACTTACGAATGTGCTGACTACGTATAAATGATAACGATCTATTGTTTAGAAAAAGGTGCAATGAATCACCGTGAACTCTACATTGAAGTGGGGCTTAAAACAACATCTAATGATGGGCATATTTCTATAATTAGTTTGCAATTTTTGTTTTCCTTCTCCGTCACGTGTTGCATTTTTTCATATTTACTATTGTTGTTAAACAATTTATGGAATAATAAAGAGGAGAGCTTTCTTAGTGTCTATTTTGTATGGTGTTATTTATGTAAGATTGAATGTTTATTAAATGTTAAGTTAATAAATAATATTCAATGCGAAATTGTTGAAAAAGATTTCAAATAAGAAAGGTATCGGTCTTAAGACAGTCTTAAACTGAGTTATTCCTTTAACGATTACAACCATTTACTAATGCAAAAATTAAAGTTCTTTGATTTGTAGATTTTACATTTAGTTTTGTCATGGTATTGATGATGAATGTACATTAGACCGGGTCGACCACCAAATAGCTGTCCCATTTAGTTTTTTTTATATTGCGTCGCCATTTTATTCTCGATCGGAATATATTGTATACTGTTGCTAATGGTTTTGATATAGCTTAAATTGTTTTCTCTTTGGTTTTTTAATTGAACGTCAAATTCTATATACGACAAGTGGCAAGAAAGCCCCTCCCAAATTGTGTAGGTCTAGCTTCTAAAATAATCATAAGATGCGCGATTAACTACAATAACATGAGCGACTCTTATCTCTATTTTAAAGAATAGCAGGATTTCATGCTGTATAATAAAATTTATAAATAGTCTATACCTATTATATATTATAAAATTGAAAATAGTAATAAAATTGATTTTAATAAACAATTACCTACTAATATATATTTTGTACTTGTCTCACCAGTCACAATGACATGTCTCACCAGTCACTTTTTTAAAAGCTAGTTTTTGCTGCTTCGAAAGAAAAATCTAAAAATACAGTGCGCAAAAGTGTAAGTTTGCGATTTTTTAACATCCCACTAGTCACATTGAAATAAAGGTTACAAAGAACTTTGAAACATCTTGCCTATCTATACGCATTTACCACATTAGTCATTTGCAGAGCTCGGACTTTCATACATCTAAAAATTGAGTTTAAGCGCTTAACAAATGCACCCAAAAATGAAAAATATGCGCAAAAATATGCACATACCTACGAATAAAGAACCAAAACTAAAATATATTTTTTTTAATTTCTTATTATTATTAGAGAAAAAACATAAAACAAATATAATTGGGTTTATTATTTAATACAACCGAACTTTAGTTGCGTTGCCAGAAAGCCACTAAATAACAACTGAAATTGGGAGCTCTCAGTTCCCAGCTGCCATCAGTAGTATAATTTTCAGCAACTGGCAACCTGAGGCTCAGCTGCCATCCATAATCGGTCTCTTAATATTTTAATTCTAATATTTTTTGAAAAATTAAAAAATAAGCATTAAAAAGTTTTTACAACCCAAAAATATCCATTTGTTGCCAAAATATGCACTTACCACCAAAATATGCCACTATAAATCGATGCCAAACTACTTAAAATTTGATGGTTCGCATATATAATTGGTTCAAACCAAAAACCTGCATTTGCATGAGAGTCCGAGCCCTGTTTATTTGTGTATGTAAAAATTGTAATCCACTATTGCATAAGTTCCGATGTTATACTCTGATGAAAATTTAATTCTCGAAAATCTGTGTAAAATCAGTAACATCTGAACTTTCTAAAATTATTGTCATAGCTGGAAGCTAAGAAAGCCATACAGCCATATGAACATCCCTCCAAAATTAGTTAGAAGAGCTTCCTATGAACTCGAGAAAATCAATATCTTCAATTTTTAAACGACTTCAAAAAAAAAAAGAAGAATATTATCAATTCATCATATTTTTTTAATGTGTGTTCCCTCAATCATTTATGAGCCGATTTTAGACTTTTTTTTCTTTCTCTGAAAATATGTACTTCCAGGTTGGTCCCGTTGAAAAGTGGGCAGTGTTATGCCCATGCTAATAATAAACATATTATTCTTCACCTAACACTTACTAACCGATTATGTATTATGCAACTTTGCACAAACATTAAGATTAAAAAAGTGGACTGCCATACAAACGAAACATTCTTTTTCAACTACTTCTACTAAACCGATAGTTATGAAACTTCGCAAACACATTTATTTATCGTGAAAGTACAAAATTGTGATGAGAAAAAGTGGGCAGTGCCACACCCGAATGTAGTAAATATTCGTTTTCACGTACTTCTATTTAACCAATTCTTACGAAACTTTTCACACACATATATGGAATTTAGAAGGTATGCTAACGGTTGTATCGGTTGTATGTGCTAAGTTTTTTCAAAGCTTATAACATAGTTTTTCGTATATTCCAGCCAAAAAGTATGCACAAAAAAAAAACAACCAACAATTGTAAAAAACTTAGCACATACAACCGATAGTACAGTTAGTGCTACCTTGTGAATTGCCTTATTAAGTTTCTGGAGCAATACAACATTAAGATTAAAAAAGTTTGTAGTGCCACTCCCATACAAACTAAAAAAACAACCGATTCTTCCGAAACTTTGCGCACCACATTAAGTTCCCGGGATAATACAACATTATCGGCCATGCCACAGAATAACATTCCGATCGGAAGTGGTTTCAATTCCGTAAGGCGCTTCTTTAGAAAACGAAAATTTTCTTCGTAGTCAAACCACTTTTAAATTTCAAAGTGGAATTTAAACACACTTTTCTACTGACTTCATTTGCAGTAAATACTAAAAAACGTGCATACTTTTAGGAGCGTCAAATAAATATTTGGTCATGAGCTTTCCATGTTAATAAAAAGCTCAATGTGAGCTTTGCATCTAAAAACAAGAGAAAACAAACGCCTCAAGGTATAAAAACTTTATCTTTGTAAAAACGAAATGCAAAATAAACGGAATCTAAAGCACCAAAAAAGTACTTTTTCGGAATGACAATCCGAAAGGAATCTGTGACATGGCTGTATGATTAGAAAAGTGTGCCTGATTTGTAGTCTTTTTTTTAAGAACTATTTTATAACTGGAAGTGAAGAAATCAGAATTCAAAAAAATCAATTGTGGGCATGACATCAGGACTATTCCCAAAAAGTTTTAGAGAAACACAATTGCATATTATTTTTGTGAGTGTAGAGATATTTTGGAATGCAAGAAACATTTGCTCGTCATTTTATACTTTTTTTGTATTTTAACTGTTTGCCTGTTGTTCAAATTACATGCAATAACTTATAAAAATGGCAGTAAAAATGTTAAAATATTCTATTGCATTTCTATTGAGGTAAAACTAGTTAAACGTTCGCTGTAATAAAGTGACATTAAAACGTTTTTAAAATGCTCATTAATGTAAAAATAACACTATATTATTGATTTTGACGTCATGATCTCTCAAAGTTAAGATCAATAAATTAATAATGAGACACACGTTTGTACCACTATATTAATGTGATCGATTGTGTTCAGTTGTTTTTAATTATGGGGTATAAAAGAGAACAACGAGAAATATTTAATAAAACATTTTAAAGAATTGAAAGTAAATTTTAGGTTTCTATTATCATTTTTCATTTCCAATGGCCATTTAGGATATTTAACAGTTTAAAGTTGGTTTGCAACCAAAAAAAACACAACTGCGTAAAAAGTTCAAAAAATCTAAAACCAAACTGTGTACGAAAACTAAAAAGAAAACAAATAAAAAATGAATTTAAAAAACCAAGAAACCCGACTACGTAAAAAAACTATAAGAAAAAATAAAACCATTTAATTACAAGTCCAGTGTGCGGAAAATAGCGACTTTTGCATTTGGGAAGCATAAAAATCGAATCTTCAAATCTTCACAATAATGATTCGCCGATGTAAAAGTCGCTATTTTCTGCACACTGGTTTTGTTTTTTATTTCTTTTTTCTTTTAGTTCTTTTACGCAGTCGGGTTTTTTTTAATTTTTAAATCCATTTTTTATTAATATATGTATTAATATTTATGAATTCTTGTTTTTCTTTTTGCTTGATTTAGTTCAAGATTTATGTTTGTCATGTTATTGTTTTTTTTACTAATAATATCAAAATATAAATAATTTATGCATTTTTATTTGTTGAAATTACTTTACTTATGTAAAAACTTTATTAATCGGTTAACAGATTAATAACGAAGTTAACCGATTATAGCCGAATAAACCAAAAACTCGATTAATTAGTCAAGCGATTAACCGATTACAGCAGAAGCGCGCTTAAATGAATACCCTACAAATTAATATCGAAAAAGTGTTTTTTCATGCAAATTTAAAAACAATTCATTCTAAAAACGTATAAACAAATTTTAAACTGCAAAAACTTAACCTTTTAGATTTTGTTCTTAAGGACACATGTCTTACGAACAAAATAATTCATATTTCATGAAAATTGATAATTAAATGTTGATTTTATTAGCAACTAAGTGAATACAGCCAGATAGTTTAAACGTACTTTCGTTATAAATTTTTTTCAAACAAAACATAAATTGACGTTTTAAGTATTTGGGTGTATTCGCTTAATTCGCTAATGAAATCAACACTTATCCATTGTAATTTTCGTCGTGTATGGCTTATTTTATTCGCGAGACACATGTCCTTAAGAACAATAGTTAACAGATAAAGTTTTTGCATAAAAAAGAGCTTTTTTTCTATAATAATTTGTTAACAACTCCGAAAGCGTTGATCAAATCAAACAATTATATGAAACAAATTTGAAGGTAATTTTGTCGTGCATATTTTGGCGTTTGGAGAGCATATCGGACATAACGGTCTCGAGTTAGGATGAAATATACCGATGTGCCTAGTGGAAATATTGGTCAGCCCCGTAAAAAAATATGGGATATGGTTGACCTTGCAGTACATCTCAATAATTTCGACCTCAAAGCATTGCAGAATCCATAGATTTTTGGAGTAATTAAAAAAATTAAAAAAAAAATTTTCCACAAATTCGACCACAATATCTCTCCCTTAACTACGAGTAATTAGGCATAAATTTACAAAATTCGGCCCAGTTTTTCAAGGTTAGAAAATTGAATGAATACTAAAAATTGGTTTGACAGGAACTTTTGCACTCAACGTTGTTTTATCAGCTTAAGAGCTGATTAGATTTTGAATTCTATCGGCTTAGTAGTTTAGGATTTATTTCACTTTTTTTGTTTCAAAAATTCTCAAAATCTATTGAACCGAATCAGTTCATCTTATCACGGTAGCTATCAGGTGGCGGATGGACCACCAGTAGTCAGGAGACCCTAGAGGTACTAATGAACACACACTTTCCCGGTTGCACTCCCTACACGGGAGAGATTGCAGCCATACATTCAATACATTCTAACATGGCCACGATTACCCTAAATAGGGAAAAAATAATGTGGGCCATCAACAGCTTTGACCCGTTCAAATCACCGGGTCCCGATGGCATTATTCCAGCTGACCTACAGCGTAATGCAGACGTTATCACTCCATGGATCATTCGGATATACTCGGCCTGTCTAACTTGGTCGTATATTCCGATAGCATGGACCAAATGTTTCGTGGCCTTTATTCCCAAAGGGGGTAAAACTACACACGTAAACCCGAAAGATTTTAGACCCATCAGCCTATCATCTTTTCTCCTTAAAACTCTGGAACGGATAATTGATCTACACCTTAGATCAACAATTTCTCCGAACCTCCTATCAACCTCCCAACATGCCTATACGAAGGGCAAATCAGTTGAGACGTCACTTCACTCGCTTGTAGGATTCATAAAAAAATCTCTGGCGAACAAAGAATATACATTCGTGGCCTTTCTTGATATAGAGGATGCTTTTAACAATGTACGACCTGAATCCATCATTATGGAACTAGAAAGACTGAACATTGATCGGTCAACAATTAGCTTCATACGAGGACTCTTAACAAATAGGGTAATTTCCTCCACGATGGGGCAAAAAACGGTTAGGCGAGGTACTCCCCAGGGAGGTGTTCTGTCACCTATCCTATGGAATATCGCCATAAATTCGGTACTGGTGGAACTAGACTCCATAAGGTTTAAATCAGTAGCCTACGCGGACGACGTAGCAGTAGCAATATCTGGTAAATTTCTAGATACTCTATCTCAACGTCTTCAATCGGCATTAGGTATCATAAGTAAATGGAGCGTTGAAAGTGGTCTTAATGCTAACCCTCAAAAGACGGATCTTGTTCTCTTTACGAGAAAATACAAGACTCCGACTTTCACGTTACCGACTCTCAACGGAGTCACCCTTAGGTTATCAGACAGCGTGAAGTATATCGGTATTATACTAGACTCTAAGCTTTCATGGTACCCCAACGTTCAAGCTAGGGCAGCCAAGGCTGCTATTGCTCTATACACCTGCAAAAGGGCGGTCGGCAACAGGTGGGGCGTAAGTCCCAAAAACGTCAATTGGCTTTTTGAAATGGTGGTTAAGCCCATACTAATGTATGGGTCTGTCGTCTGGTGGACTTCCTTAAATAAAGCCACATACTCTAAAATAATAGAAAAGGTACTTCGAACATCTGCTTTGTTGATCACGGGTGCACCTCGCACTACTCCATCGAAAGCACTGTTCACCATGCTGCATTGGCTTCCTGCTGAACTCATGATCAAACAACTGGCCATGAACTCGGCGGTTAGACTAGATGCCTCAGGTGCATGGAAGCGGGGTAACGTAGGCCATGCGACGATATTAGGGCAAATCTCAGATCTTCCCGACCACACTGACTACTGCTCGCCTACTCTGATGCCCGACAAAAGATTCCTGGTGGACTTCTCGGGCACATCCTCTGAGGCAAACTACATACACCAATATGAGGATGTGCTCGAGATCTACACTGATGGGTCAAAGTCGGGCATCGGAGTGGGCGGGGGTTTCTACATCCCACAAATGCAACGTAGGATAAACTTTAGGCTACCAAACCAATGTAGCATCACTCAGGCTGAAATATCGGCAATCAAAAGGGCAGCCAACTGGTTAAGGTACTACAGGATATTCGATCAGGACATCGGAATTTGTACCGACAGTAAGGCGGCACTACATGCTCTATCTGGTGTTTACACAACATCGGAATTGGTTAAAGAATGCCGGGCATCTCTGAATGAGATGGCGAGACATGCGAACCTAGGGCTCTTCTGGGTACCGGGTCACGCGGGGGTGCCCGATAATATTATTGCGGACGGTCTAGCTAAGGCCGGTGCCCGCCTACATGAAAATGACATCGACTGGTTAGTAGGTGTCCCACTAAAAAGCTGTAAAATACAAATCCAGCACCAACTATTTAGAGAGGCGCAAACCAGATGGACAAATGAAATCACTTGTGAGGTTTCCAGATCCATCTGGCCCCAGTATAACTTCGCAAGATCTGCAACCATACTGGGGCTCCCTCGTCAACAGCTGCGTATACTCGTAGCGGTCATAACAGGGCACTGTCTTATTGGTGTCCATGCCAGAAGATTAAATCTTCCTTTTAATGATTTCTGTAGAAGTTGTCAGAATGAGGAGGAGGAAGAAACTGTCAAACACCTCCTCTGTCGATGTCCAGCACTATATAGAAATAGGGCGTCATACTTGGGAAATCCGTCACTACCCGAAATAGCAGACCTGGGGGAATGCGACGTTAGGGGAATAAATTCATTCATAAGATACTCGGGTTTGTTTAACACCGACCCAACCTCTGGGATAGGGGGGATACCTCTCTGAACTTCCCTACTATCCATCCCAGGCATCACAAAGGGACCAAAGGACCCAAGTGGGCCGGTTGTTAGAAACCGCCAGCCTGTTCAACCTAACCTAACCTAACCTATCACGGTAGCTAAGTGAGGTCAATATGTTTTGAATGCCGTAAATTTGGTTCCTATCCGTTAAGCCGTTCCTCTACAGAAAATACCAAAATTTAATTTTTAGTAAATAAATCAAATGAATTAGTAAATATTTTGTCTAGAAACGGACCTACAAACAAATATGTAAATATAGACAAAAATATCTCAAGAATTTCATTGAAAAAAATAACCGTTTTCTCAGAGAACAAATTGTTCAAAGCTATAAAATAATTTGTCTAAGAATACTCACAAATTTTAAACAAAATAATTTACTGAATCAAACAAAAATATTTACTAGATTTTCTGTAATATATCAAACAATTTTATTGTTTGAATTGATACAACAATTTTTCTAAAAATGCTTACAAAATCTTAACAAAACTGTTTACTGAATCAAAGAAAAATATTTACTGAATTTTTTGTAATATATCAAACAAACTTTTTGTCTGAGTCAGTAAAAACTTTTTTTTGTTAATATTTTTAAGTTTTAAATAATAACATCATCGTCAATTAAGCATTTATAAAATTTCACTTTGTTAAATCTTTTCAACTCTGTATGTTTATCTAAAGAATCTAAAAGAAGAATGATAATTAACACAACACATTCACCCCTATCGCGAATAACTATTCCCATGAAAAAACTCCCAAAATTTCTGATTTGCTATCGTGAATGTTTCCCATAACAAAGTTTTTGAGACCGAAGTCACAAACTCAAAAAATGTGGCATCGCCAATGTTTACGCCCGTGAATAATTTTACAAAATAAGTTCACAACAAGTGCCGATGGGAACGAGAAGGGAACATGTAAGTTGTAATTTATATTTAAGATAGGACTGTATTATATTACTTTTTTTATTTGATTAAAAGAGCAGAAGTGTTAATAAGTAGCAAATGAATTATCTGTTGGAGGAGATGAGCGCTAGCCAAAGTGCCAGTCATTTTCAGTACGGGTGGTACCGCGAACATCTTGCTGCTAGCAGGCAATTTTTCCTCTAACGATTAATTGCGTATGTATATTCGCTGCAATTTCTTCCAGCACCACAAAACGCAGTTGAACTTATTAATTTCTTTAAAATGTATATTTTCCTTTTACAAGTATGTAAACAAACTATTTATAAAGCATTGATAAATAAATCACAACAGAAACTATTACTCCCAAATTATTCACAATAGACACTTTTACTCCCAAAATATTCGCGATACTGGTTTGTTGGAAATGGGAATATAGGTTTGCTCCCAAACAACTTATTCCCATAACATTCGCGATAGGGGTGATTAACGAATAGATTCAAACAGAAATGTTCAGTAAACAAACTTGTTACAGTTTACGTTTGATTCTAATTGTATGAATTCCGACATCGCATTCCTTTTGCTATCATTGTTGTTGTTGTTGTTATTTATGTGTATTTTGTCATGTGGGATGTTTTTTTACGATACAGAAAACTGGATATTGTTGTGGTTTTTAGTGTTTGCTTCCTAAATAAAAGTAAAAAAAAATTAATTGATTCAGTAAATAATATTTATTGGAAACGTAGTTATATTTTAGAGAAACTTTTGTTTGCACATTTTTTGAGAATAATTTTTTCTGTGTAAGTTATGAGTGGTTTACAAACACACACGCACACACACGCATCACACACACACATCACACACACATCACACACACATCACACACACACGCACATCACACACATACATACATGCATCCATACGGACTTCATCGTAAAATGTCAGAATAGATTCCCATGTTCTCAAAACGCCGAGATCTGATGAAAACTCGATATTCGAGAATCAGGATGGAATCAGTAACTTTCTATCTTTGATTGTGGGAAGTTAAAAATCTTTACGTGATAAAAAATACTGAAAAAGGATTTTAATTTAGCGCTTTAAACTCTTAATATTTCACATATTTTAATTTTAAGGGCATTTTCATTGCAGACCAGTGTTATTTGTTGCTGGTAAATTTGGTAGAAATAGTATTGTGATAAAAACACGAGCACACATCAATGGTACTTTCGGGGCTGAATAGTATTTATTGCAGTGAATTTATGTTGCCATACTATTCACAAACTGACAAAATTTTTAAAGTTTGTATTATGGTTCATTCTAATTTCAAATGCTTTTTTCGTGTCCGTTGAAAGTATAGCAAAATATTTCATAAAATAAACGCATACAGTTTAAAAATGATTCCAAAACGAGATTAAATTTATATCGGTCTTAGAATATTTGCATTTGGTTCCCTTATTTCATACATAACATTTTTGAAAAATATTAGAATTTATATATATTTTTTTAATTGTTGGTGTCCGCAGTCATGTGTATTGAGCGTTATGCTTCATTGCTCAGTTTAATTATTAAAGTTGCATTAACAACATACACTAAAATAACAGCGTGGGTTTGTACTTCTAAATGTTTAAAGATTTTGTGAGCTTTGCTAAATAGTATTATATTGCAAAAGGATTCAACAATCAATCATCGTGAGGGTGCTGTTGGCTGAGTAGTTAGCGCGTTTGACTACAAACCCTGAGGCCTTGAGTTCAAGACTACTTTCAGGCAAGCCAACAACGTCATGCATTTTTCTCATGTTCATTGGTGTGTTATTCACCCCTATCGCGAATGAACGTTCCCAAGACAAAACTCCCAAATTTTATGATTTGCTATCGTGAATGTTCCCATTGAAATTTTTTTGTGAATGCGTTCATAAACATAAAAAATATGGCATCGCGATTATTTACTCCCAACAACTATTTTACAAAATTAATTCACAAAAATTGTTATTGGGAACAAGAAGTACACATGTAAGTTGCTACATATTTGTTTTTAAATGTCCAACTTTATTAAACTTATTTTATTGAAGGAGTATTAATAAAGATCAAAGTACTTGCTTGGTGGAAGCCATGTCCGCGCAGCCAGAGTATGGTGAAATCTCTTTCTTTTCATCAAGAGATGGCCACACAATCCACTGGGGGCAGAAAACTTTTTCTAATGTCACTAAAACTTCTGCTAGCACTTCACTAAATGTAGATTGTGCTAAGCCGACATCGATTTGTCTGCCCACCCCCTTTTGGTAGCTGCCTTCTGCCAATAATCTTAAGGTGCTAGCCAATTTCACTACGGTGGGTACCGCGAACATTTTACCTCTAGGAGGCAAGTTTTCTTCCAACACGTTCAGTAGGAATTGGAAAGCATCTTTGTTAATTCTATAATATTCCTGAAACCTGTCAAAAACATTTGATTTAGAGACAAACACATTTAAATATTTAGGACTTTTACCTTGTCTCCGTTAACGATAGAGGATCTGATTCATCTCGTATATGTCTTCGCTGCAATCGTTCCGTGGATTGATTATCTTCTTCCAAAATCAGGAAACGCAACACTATTCATTTTAAATTAACACTTTTCTTCACAAAATATACTTTTCTTTTATAAGCACGCAAACTATTTATAAATCAAAACAAACAATTCAAAATAGAAATTGTTACTCCCATGATATTCACAATAGACTTTTTACTCCCAAAAAATTCGCGATACCAATTTGTTGGGGATGGGAATACACGTTTACTCCCAAGCAACTTATTCCCATAACATTCCGGATAGGGGTGAGTATTTTGCAAGTAAAAAGTTATTTCAAATTGCCATAACTTTTGATACTGTTTGTCGATTTAATTAAAATAAGTCTTATTTGAAAGAGTAGTTAGCAGAATGAGAACCACTCATATACATACATATTTTTGAAATACATAGACATACATACATAGGTATATTCGGTTTTTGTTTTGTTAAAAAATTTATTTAATATTTGCATAACGTTCTACTTTAATGATGAAAAAAATCTCCACTTTCAATGGAAGCCTTAGGGCTGGAAAAGTGATAAAAAAATACACAAAAATAAACTTATCAAATTTAGTATAGTATTCTTTGGCAAGATCTTTACATATTACCTATTGAGCGAAAGTTTTAAGTTGCATTACATTAAAAATCAATAAAATGTTATGGTTCATTATCATATAATCTCGAATTTTAAAATGTTAAATGGTTTTTAAAAATTTTCCAAAATATTTATACATGTTATAATTGATTGAATGTTTGTGTATGTTTGTATATTCTGTAGATATTTTTGTGCCAAATACATGTGCGAGACACTTTTTGCTTCCTGAGTTATAAATAAAAAAGCCTTATTAAATCTTATTCACAATAATTTTATATAAAATATTATTGATATTTTATTATTGAAAAAATAAAAAAATAAATTTGAAAAGTGAAATAATGATATAAACAATTGCAATGAGATTGAGATTAAGACTTGCATACAAAATGAATGATGTAATCGAAAAATAAACAAAAATTCTCATTTCCTTCTTTAATTGAGATAGAAAAATAAAGCCAAAATAATTTTGCAATTTCATTATCATTTTTTTTTAAGAAAAAGGTACAATCAAAATAAACAGCTGGACTTGAAAATGCGCAATTAGAATGTAAAAAGTAAACAGGAAAAGAGGAATTTCGATACACACAGAAAAAAATATTAATGTAAAATCAACATGACGCAATTTTGGTTGGAAATTATATTAAATTTACAAGAAATAATTTGTTGTTAAATGTGTTGGTGTTTATTTGCTTTGTTCATTCCCAGGAAACAATTTTGGCCGACATGTCTAACATCAGAAAATATCTGAGACTTTACCAGACAATCAGCCGAGTTGTCCAAAATTCCCTCAGACATTTGGCGGATCAGTAGGCAGTTTTCTGGTACGATGTTTCTGCACATTGTCTAAAATATTATCCGATTAATATCAGAATAGTCTGCACAGTATACGAAGGCAATTTAATTTCCTTTAAGGCATTTAAGAGAGTAGTCTGAACATTTTCTGATCTACGTCTTACGACTTTTAGCAGCGACTTTTGCACATTGCCTGATTTTAGCTTTCGTTACAATTCTCATTTATCTCTTGAGCTTATACACACAAATATTTGAGTTTTTAAGCTCATAAAATATGGGTAAATATTTTCTGATGAGCTGCCATAAGCAGCACAACAATGAATGTAGAATTTTAAACGACATTTCTGATAAATTTCTAATTTTAGCTCCGGCTTTTCTCTGGTATTAATACGCCAGGACGTAAAACGTATCAGATAAATCGGAAAATTTTCTAATGTTTTGTCAGATATTTTTCCGACATTTAAAAAACATGTCGAAAATTCCTTTAGAATTTCCCTAGGAAATTCGTCGGAATTCGTACAGAATTCTGTCAGACCTTTCGGTATAGTTTTTAGAATTTCCTCAGACAAAGACATCCGGTTTCTTGTCAACCACTCATATGATTTTCGGTACGTCTTGTGACCGACATCGGATACGAATTCGGCATCTTGTGCAGACTTTCTGATCGACTTCGGACAGAAATCGGCAAAAATTGTTTGCTGGGTTGCTACACTTCTCTGTTGTGTTTAGTTGTGTGACTAGTTGTTGTTTATTCTTACATGTGTCGGCTATGTAGACGACAAAAACGAATTACCACCGAAAATTTACTATTGCTGGTTTAAAATTACCATTGTTTATTAATAGAATTAGTTATTAATAAAATGGCTACATTAAATTTACCTTATTTCAACGTGAAATAACTTTGGTTCAACATGATTTTTCGTGTTATTATTATTATTATTTTTTAGTAAGATCGGCACTCAGGGGATGGCCCCTACTCATGCGATGCATTGCTCCAGAATTAGAATTGGTTATGGAAAGAGGGATAGAGGGAGTAGTGTTTATGGATATTCGATTTAAACTTTCCAACATTGAAAGTGATAGGAAAGACCTCTGCAGGGTGTTTATTCGACATACGAGCTGTTCGGCCAAAGAACGAATTTTCTCTGTAATGCGTAGTGCGAATCACTGGCGTATCGACCACAAATGGATGTGCACTTAACGAAGAACGTGTTGTTCGCAAAAATGAGTGTGGTTCGGCAACAAGTTCCCTGATTTCATCAGAACACACTTCATTGTAGTAACGATAAAACAGCGAAACACACATCACATTGCGTCGATGCTCTAGCGAGTCAATAGAGTTGGCTACCCTACTGTCAACTATAGGCTTCTTCGCCCTCTCCTGTACGCGGTCCAGTAACTTCAAAATAGAGTTTGAAGCACCGGCCCATACACAAGAGTTGTATTCCATTTTCGGGCGGATATAGGCGGTATAAATATTGAGGAGATCAGATGGGGTGAAGTATCTCTTACAGCGTCTTAGGAAACCGAGGCACGGAATGCTTCCTTTGAGACCTGAAAAATGTGATCCGTCCATCGTACATCACACTGTATTTTCATGCCAAGAACATCAAGATCTACTGATTCCTCGATACCCACACCGCCCATATTTACAGATGAAGCAGCACGATCGGTCATACGTCTGTGGGTAAGCATACAACACTGGGTCTTACAAGCATTAAAATCGACCCTATTCGCATGGTGATTAAGTGTCTCATCTCATTCATGTTTTGCCTCATGGCCCCGATCTCCGACAGGCTTGGTCTATTACTGAATGAATATGAATGGCAGATGCTGCTGCCATCTGAAAAACAGTAGATAGGATTGAAAGTTTGACAGAGAAGGTCATTAAGAAAGATAAGAAATAGGGTAGGGGAAAGAACGGAACCTTGTGGTAACCCTGAATTAATCTTGAACTCTTTGGATGAGATCCCATCTATAACAACTCGCATCGAGCAATACCTGAGAAAGCTCGATATAAATCGAGAGAAGTCATCACGACCACTTGTCTCGTGGTGTTTTACCCAAAAGTCTTGAACGCATCTTATACCTTAAACGTAAGGTTTACAAGATTTTCTATGCCGATCACTGATTGTGGATAAATGAGAAATTAACCTTTAAAATCGTGCTTTTTATCAATTCAGTTAACTCACTTAATTGTGAATAAAATCAAAAGTTGAAATATGTTTGCCTATATGCTTATGGAAAAATAAGAGAATTTTCCTTTTATTTTTGACCGACTTCAAAAAAAGGGAAAGGTTTTGAATTCGTCATGATTTTTTTTTTTTTTTTTTTGGTTATGGATGTAACCTCAAAACTCCATCATTTATAAAGCAATTTCGGATTATTTTTATCTTTATTTAAAGGGATGTCTTTCCAGATTAGTCTGGTTGAAAAGTGGGTGGAGTCGCGCCTATACAAAGTAAATACTTTACTTCTATTCAAACGTTTCCTATGAAACTTTGCACACACATAAAGCTTCTGTTTCGCAGTGCCACGCCCGTGCTAAGTAAATATTCTTTTTCAACAACTTCTACTAAACTGATTCTTCTGAAACTGTGCAATAACATTTAGTTATTGTTACAATACGTCATTATGATTAGAAAATTGGGTAGTGCCACGCCCATGAAAAGTAAATATTCATTTAAACTACTTCTACTTAACCGATTCTTATGAAACTTCGCACACAATTAGTTCTCGTGAAAGTACAGTATTACGATAAAAATTATGGGTAGAGTGCCACGCCTATTTTGTAGTTTGTTTTTGTTGGCAAGAATTATTTATCAATTTCGTAAAAACAAAAATGTTTATAAATCTTTTTTTTTTGGCACAAGTTCCGCGATATCTCTGAATTTATTAAGCCGCTTAAAATTTAATGTTATTACGGCTTAAAGATATTACCAGGGTTCGGACTTTCATGCAAATATTTGTTTTTTGTGGTGATAGATAACGACGTATTGGGTAATTATCTATGCGAATGATGATGAATTTGAAGTAGTTTGGCAACGATTTTTAGTTGCATATTTTTGCATATTTTGGTGGTAAGTGCATATTCTTGCATATTTTGGCAATAAATGCATGTTTTCGGAGTTATAAAAAAATTTTAATGCATATTTTTAAATTTTTGAAAAAATATTAATAGGCCGATGGCAACCGAGCATCAGTTGGGTTACAAGTTGCTGAAAATGATACTACTGATGGCAACTGGCAACTGGGAGCTGTCAATTTCAGTTGCTATTTAGAGCCTTTCCGACACCCATTAATTTTTAGTTGCCGACTGGCAACTCACCTTAAATTCGGTTGCATTAAATAATAGACACGATTCATGTTGCTTTATGTTTTTTTCCTTAATAATAATAAAAAATTAAAATTATTTATTTTCATATTATTTTAGTTTTTGTACTTTGTTCGTAGGTAAATGCATATTATTGCGCATATTTTTCATTTTTAGGTGCATTTGTTAAGCGCTTAAAATCCAATTTTAGTTGCATGAAGGTCCGAGCCCTGGATATTACTGTTGCCGAATTTCGGATTTTTTACTAAACTAAATAGAGCAAACTGTTCTCTAGTTATGTTCACATATGTAGTGCAATTGCTTCATTTTCTGACATAACGGTATACTAGAGCCCCGATTTGCGTCGTTGATGGGGACCGGGGAAATGCGACGCAAACCGAAACGATGCAAATCGAATCACTTTTTTCTATATAGATGCACTGATAGTTCTTGACTGGGTCAAATATTGAAAAATGTATTTAATAAATATACACATTTTTGATTCAAAAAATCACATGGAAACGTTTTATTCCTATTTGATTATACCCAGTAAACAAATTGCTACCAATAAAGCAGGTTTCTACTATTATGGAATAAAAGTAGCGCTGACAAACCTGCTGATATCGCTGTTGATTTTTGTATGGCGAGTTCCCGGATTGGAGTACTACATTTTTGCGCACAAGAGCGCTTTTGAAGCGCTGAAAATCATCAACATTTGCAGCACTAGAACTGAAAATATATGAAAAAAGTGGCTCGATGTGGATTTGCGTCGTCAACGCCATTTTGAATTTTTCTTATTTCGTTTCTTTATTTATTTGTATTAATTTCATATTTTTACTCAATGTTTGTTATTTTAACTTCAACTAGTATGGAACTAAGAACCTTCAGGTTTGAAGTTCAACGTACCAATCACTCGACCAAAAACACTGTTGCAAAACGGCACCAAGAGACTCAAATAAACTTATTCTTCATTCTCGCTTATAAACCTGCTTTGGATCAGCACTATAAAATCAGCTTTTTTGTATAGCTTGTGTACGAAGCTTTTGTATAAGTAAAAAGCAAATAGTTTTCTCGCTTCAAAACTTGCATTGTTGTGATGCTATGGAATCAGCTTCTGAGCAAGCTCATATTTTAAAGCGAATTATGAAGCGCTTTATTTCTTTAGTGCTTCAAAAAACAGGAAAAAATTTATTTACATAAAAGCATAAAAAATTAAGTTAATTCATTTATATTCTCATATACATATGCAAACATGTATCAAAGAAAAAACATAAATTGTTATTTGAGACAAGGTTGATCTATCTTCATCTGATAGACCTAAATAAATAACACCTGCAGCTATGTTTAGAATAACTTGCCTAACAGAATGAAATGGTAGTTCTCCTTTTGAAATCGGAATCAAACTGACGCAAAGCGGATTGAAGCACATTTTAAAAAGCGACGCAAATCGAAACGACGCCAATAGAATCGGCGCAAATAGAATCGACACAAATCGGGGCTCCAGGGTATCTAGAAATCAAGACCGAATTTGAATAAACCGAGTCAAAAGTTGAGTTCAGTGCCCCAAATAACATAAGAAACGGCTTTCCGTTGCTTTAGTAAAAATCTTGAACACTTGTGTTATTTCCTCCATTAAATCCTCAAATTTCATTATTTAATAACATATTTGGCAAATAAAATTTGAACGGACAGAGATATTGCAATAAAATGTTAAACTTGTATAGACAAAATAGTTAACTAATAGATAGAAAAATGATATTGAAAATTCTTGCTTTTTAAATGCCGGAATTCCTAAAACGGGGAAAATGTGTTCCATAAAATCAGTTTTTTTCAAAAATGGTCGCCCTGTCGTTATTTATCGTGTGATATGTAAATAACTTTCGGTATATTTAGTAAACACCTAAGGCTTTAGACGATTTTTAGTTTTGTGGCGATCGTTGCTTTGCACTCTTAGAAATTTCTAAGCAAACTAAATTTTTTTAATCAAAATCGGTCAACTTTGGATAGCGCTGGAGGGAGAACCATTAGCTCCTTTGACCAGATTTTTCTTCTACACTCATTTTTAATAAGTTATCTTTCAAAAACTGCCCAAACTTGTATATAGTCCAGAGAAAATTAATTTTGTATGACCGAAAAAACAATACCACCTTTTGGGAAAAAATCTCAAAAATTTTTGCATATTTTACTTGTTTCATGTTCAGATGCGTGTAACTTTTTAACGACATGAAATTTTCGGTATTTTGTTCGAAATTTTATCACTAGTCCTGCTGTTTTTTGGAAAAAAAATTATCGGGCATTATGTTAGTCCACCATAGCAAAAAAAAACTTACTGCCAGTTTTTTTAAATATAATAAAAATTATTAAAAACTCTAAATGCACTTAGCTAAAACATGAATGTGTACTGTTCCAAAAATAAAAAAAACTTGGCAAAATAAACATTCAAAAATCCCAGCATTAAAAATATCGATGACATTCCAAGCTGGTAAGACCGAAATGAAAAAAGCTTAAAATAGTTGAACATGCTAAGAAAAGACAGCTAGTGAAGCTACGAACATTTAGAAAAAGTTCATTAATAATAGATACGACTCGCCGCGAGGTGGCGACAAAGTCTGTTAATTAAGCTTACTAAAATTAGTAGGATTTTCGCTAGGGTGTTGTTGCTGCCGTCGCTGGTGTTGTAGGTAAAGGCCTCTGATGAGAAGACTGTTGTAGTCTCGAAACAGCGGTCAGTTCAACCTTCCTTCCGTACATCCAAATTTTTCTTTGAATGTTCAATATTTACATGCTGTAGAGTTTCTTTCTTAAATAAAAAATAATTTGATGGAAAGATTAAACTGAAAACGAACTTAAGCCAAAAAAATTTAGATAAAAACCATACAGTTCGACTAAAAATTCATAACTCTAATAAAAATTTTCGCTAGTCCCCGTCCACACGTGCAATTTTTGTTGCAGTAATTCTTCGTTTTTCAGTGAGAAAGAGCGAGAGTGGAATAGATATGGTATATATTTCTATTTCAATACTCTCCCACAAATTAAAAAATTGCTGCAACAAAAATTGCACGTGTGGACGGGGAGTTAGAGAATTTATATTGAAACAACAATAAAAATCTTGTTTTCAATTCAAAGTCCCTAACCAAAATTTTTATTTTATTTAGAAAAACAGGCAGTTAATTGTGGTCGCCAAAAAAATATATATTTCGAACGCAATTATCTCTGAAACTAAAAGAGGTGTTACACAAATGTAAACATGTTTTTTGTAGACATTCTCAAGAACTATTTAAACGCACAAAATGTTTGAGATTCGGACTATAAATTAACTATTGACAATTTTTTTTTTAAAGCTGATCGTCCAAGGTAGCCAACTTTGGGCCTTTGCTCGCGAGCCCCCGTAGGAAGCCGCGCCCTCGCATGTAAATACAAAACATACCACAGCTATGTTGGTGTGAAATTTCATAATGATATCTGTAGCGCGATTCTCTATTCAATTTTAACAATAGTTGTCATTGTTAAAAAATTTAACAAGAAAATTTTCGATTTTGCTACTCTGTAACCTTTTTAACAATATTTGCTGTTGTTTAACTAACAACAATAATTTTTCTGTTGTTAATGAATAGACAACGAGTCAGCTGTTCAGCCGTAGCACGTACATTATGCCAACAATAAAAGTTAATGTTCTAAAAAAAATACACAAATACATATATAAAAGATTTACGTTTAACTAACAATATTTATATTACTTAAACATTTAATTTAACAATTATTTCACAAAAATAACGAAATTAATGAAACAAAAATTTCTGTTAATTGTTTGGCAATTACAAATTCATTTGTTTTTGTTATATTCCTCTTTGCGATTTTCGTTTATTTCAACAGAGATGTCACATGATGTCAGATTTAAAAAATGTTGTTAACAAGACGTCACAGAATCGTAAAATCGTTAGAGCAAACAACTTAAAAAGTTGACAATATAACAACTGTTGTTACTGTTAAAAGTTACAGAATCTCACTACTGCTGCAACGGTTCACAAGTTACCGAACAATTTCCACAAAAAAAAGCGGTTTTAAACCACTGTGCAGTGTTATTTTAAATTGGAGCCAAAAACTTGCACTTTCAAATACAAATAAGATCAAGTCAAACCCTAATGGGTTAATAATAACAGTTACTTGCCATGTAATTGAGATCAATTGTAAATACAAGTGAGAACTAAATAAGTAACTCTGTTTCAAACACTACCTGCTTTAAATTGAGTCTCTTTTAAATAAAATCAAGAGGGATAAAGAAAACAACATGACGGACACAAACAATAACAAAACGTGCTCATAATAAACAGTTGTAACCAACCAAAGATGCATTATTTGTGCAACAACTGTTGCTTAGAATAGACGTTTTCTTAAGTTTCGTTTTTAACTTTCGTTTAAGATGTTATTTTTTTAATTTATTTTAATAGTTTTAACAAAAAGTGTTTTTACTGTGATTGTTTTTTTTTATCATTTATAACTAAAATAAAAGGCATTTTTAAATGTTTTTAATTTGTTTTTAACAAAAGCAATTTTAATTCCGGTAAAATTTAATTTTAAAACTAAAGCACGTTTCGAAAGCACAACCTTCAATAAACAATAAAAACTAAAAATAAATAGAACAAAAAGATAATAAAATAGAATTATGACAATTGCATTTTAATTAAACTTTTGATTTCATCTCGTTGTCTGATTTTAAGAATTTTCAATTAAAGTGCTAATTAGTGGATTTAGAATAAATGATTTTTTTTTAGCATATTGCAAGTGCATTAGAGTGGTTTTTATAAATTAAATTTTTTTCCTATAATACCTAAAAAAACATCCTTTTGATGCAAAAACCGCAAAGTGATTTTCTTTTAACTAAAAATATAAAAATATAATTTCGTTTTATAAAATCATCAGCCGAAAGATATCTATGCCCTCATATTCAACAGGTTGCAAATTACGGTAATCGATATCGATCGAAAATCCAATTTAAACTTTTTGTTGAAATTTCGTTGGATATCGAATGCCGTAATTTGAGCCCAGGCCTATCTCGATTTCTTGAAATCCCGTTTTTAAAGGTTTCTGGTAGTAAACTATAAATGCGAGCAATGCAACTGAAAAATAATGGATTTATGCAACTGAAAATAACGGATTTATGGCGGCATAAAAATTTTTACATGCATATTAGGGTGGCACTAATATGTATGGAGGAAACTATTCTTTGTACTTTTAACAAAAGCCCAGGCGGATTAATAAGATGCTTAGTTTGAAAGTGATATAGTGAAAATTTAAACAGAATCGGACAACTGTAACTCGTCGCACACCATTGAGGTGAAAGTTAAAATTTCCCCAAATTCACGGATTACCCAACAGTTGATCAGAAACATCGCTACTTTTATACTAATTCTTCTGTAAATCGGCAAAAGTGCTGTTTGTAAAAGAAATTAACCCTTTGGTGACACATGTATCAAAATGACACCTAATATTATATGGTATTTCAAAATTATTTTTTAAAAAAATTTGTAAAATCTTTGACAAAACCCTTGTAAAAATATTTAATAAACGTGAACATTAACCCCTGCATGCTTTGGGTCAAAAATGACCGAATAATAAACTTTCCCGCTTCAAATTTTGCAAAAACTTTTGATTGGGTTATTTTGGTCCCAAAGTGTACAAGGGTTAATCTTTTAACTATTAACTATTTTTTCCAGGGCTTTTGCAAAACTTTTTCCAAATATTTTGGAAAAATTTTTTTAAATATTTTTTAACAATATGTATCATTTTGACTCACTTGGCAGCAAAGGGCTAATTTTTCTTACGAAAAAATATTCGCTATAATTAAGACTCAGCATAAGAGTAGCTAACTTTCGAATCAACTTGCTATCCGATTACATGATCGGATCTATGTCAAAATCATAGAGGAGGACCTACCTAAGCTTTAAGAGTAATGAAATTTCAATTACTCTGTTGAAACACACGTTTGTGGGCCTCATAGCTTTTACAAATATTATCCGATTTGCATAAATTTAATCTTGGTGTAAAGTTTGGAAACAAATAAAGAAAATATAGTTTATTTAATTATGATATCTTTTACATTTTCAAAGATAATCTGCTCTCTTGGTAACATTTTTGAGCGGGCGGGTATCAATTAACAATTTGGGACTTTACAGAGAAATAAAATTTTCACTGCGTTATTTCTGCACCGATCAATTGTGTGTATTTAAAATATTTTATTTTGTCTAATATTTCGTGGAAATATTATCAAAAGAAAATTATTATATTATTATTTTTTTCCATTTTTTTTTAAAGTTTGGCGCATTTTTTTGCAACACTTTATTTGAAGCTTAACTCAGTTTTTTTTATTTTCTCAAGAAGTTGATCTCATACCGATTAAAATAATCCCAAAATTATAAAAATCAGTTGGGAATTGTCAAAGTTAGAATTTTTTTAAACAAAATTTCAATATAAAATAATGCAAGCAAAAAATTTCCATGGCTGCATTCTGGAGCTGCTCACAATATAAATGGTAAGTAATACATAACTTCTAAACTACTAATCAAATTTATTTGAAACTTGACATATCAAAAGATAAGGAGCTATACTTACACAACATTGATTGCAAAGATATGCAGGCTACGAACTAACGACGCAACAGTGGGCAGAAATTAAACACATTGTGTTTAGTTTCTGGCCACTGTAGAGTTGTTAGTTCATATTCTGCAAAATTTTTTTTGTACAAATAAAGCTCCTCATATATTGATATGTCAAGTTTAAAATACGTCTGATTAATAGTTTAGATGTTATATAATTTTGACCATATATTTTGTGGACAGTTAGTTCCAATATGCAGTGGGAATGTTTTTCATGTACTATTTTATACATTAAAATTTTCTTTAAAAAAATGTGTAACTTTGACAAATCCCAACCGATTTTTATAATTCTGAGCTTATTTTAATCGTTACAGGATACACTTTTTATTGTTGCAAAAAAAGACGCTAAGCTTGAAAATATTTCCACGAAATATTAGCCAAAATAAAATATTTTAGACACATTTGGAATGCTTAAGTCCTCCTTTATTGAACCCCGTTTAAAAGTTGAAAATCGCTGCAGAAATAACGCAGTAAAAAATGTTTTGTCTGTTAAGTTCAAAAAATCGTATTTTATCGATAGCTTTTGATTTTGGGGGTGTAATCGAATTTCTGAAAATGGCCAAATTATCTACTCAAGTCTGTTAAAAAATTTTTCCCATTTTTTCGATTTTGTCACATAGTGTTATATTAAATATATCCAATATAATTTGTAGAGCAATTTGAAATACTCGATGGTCGTTTTTTTTTCTTAAGTCATTAATTTAGAATTTCGTAAAATAATTTACAAATTTTCCTTTAATGCTGGATGTAGCGTGTATGTTTTAATCGACTTAAAACTTCAATTGCACTCATTTTTAAAGTCTGTTCTTTTCAAATATTGAAAACAAAAAATTTTAGTTTTGAAAATTTTTTTTGAGAAAAACGTCGAACAATTACGATATATTTTTTTTAAAGTTAGCAATTTTTTCCCTATTATTTATTTAAAAGTCCTGATTCCTTGATTCCTTTTCACGACTACACGAATTGGGATAACAAAAAAAAATGTTTCTGCATATTATCAATGATTAATTGTTTCATAAATTGAGACAAAAACATGGTTTGATATTTTTCAGAAAATCCAGTAAATATTTTTGTTTGATTTAGTAAATTGTTTTGTTTGTATTATACTAAATTGTTTTGTTAGTATTTTTAGTTTTATAGATTTAAACAATTTGCTCACTGATGAAAAGACACGTTTTTTTCTCAATGAAATTGTTGAGATATTTTTGTCTATATTTACAATTTTGTTTGTACGTCCGTTCCTAGACAAAATATTTACTATTTCATTGAATTCCTTTACAGAAAATGAAATTTAGTTTTTTATATGCAGAGAACAGAGACGAAGCCAAAACCCAACATTTCATAATTCAAAGCCAAACATCTTTAAAAATATTAAAAGCATCTTTATGAAATGAACTTTATTTTCTTTATCTGCTTATAAACTTTGCACTAAGTTTTAATTTATTAAAATCGGATAATATTTGTAAAAGTTATGGGGTCGACAAGGTCTTTCATCCCGATGTAGTCAACTTTGTCACCCTGTAGCGCAACGTATGTTTCAACCAGTGCCGTCTTTACCATAAGGGCACACGGGGCCCGTGCCCAGGGCTCTGAGCTTACGGCGGCGTTACTGTGAAATAATGTCATAAAGTGATATGTATTTTAGTTGAAATTTTTTATTACTATTTTCCATAGACCACAATTGAAAACTAAAGTAATGCTGCGCCATTTTTTCAAGCCTAGGTATATGACTTCCTTGCGACAGAAAATAAGCGCATCTGCGCCTCTAGATATATTAGAAGCAGAGTGGCACAAGCGCAGCTCTAGTAGCTTTCCGTATAAAGAGTTCTATATAGCAATGCCTAGTCAGCATTCTGTCAAGAAAATTACATAAATAATTGACATCCATCGAAGAAGCGATATTTCACGATACTATACCAAAATAAAGTTTTCTCCTAAGAGTGAAATAGTGCACAAAGCATCATTCATGACGTGTAACAGAACACAGTGAGAGTTTTCCAGAGTAGGGATAGAGGATACCCTATGACAGCATTAATACATAAATACATACTAAATTAGTGTTAGGTTAAAAAACGTAGATTAAATATTTCGGAACTCCCCGGGATTTTTTATACGAATCCCGGTATTCGGGATTTGTCAATTCCGAAAAAAACCTAGGACTTTCGGGATCACGATTTCGAGATTGGCATTCCTAATGCGGATTCACTATAATAATGTGCAAAAAGGTGGGAAATTTAACTCCCCTTAAAATGAGTCCCAGATGAAAACGTTTAAAACGCCGATACCCCTCTATAAGAATCAGTTGTTAGAGCCTTGTTATTTAGAAAAAAGGTCTAAAATTTTTGTACAGTGTAATTAGTGAATTTGATTCTTTTCTTCCTGATTACACAAGAAATGGCGGAAATCGCGGTAAAGGTAATAGTACATTATATTTGTTTGCAAATATTTGCAATGAATTTATTAATATAATGGGAGAGACGGTGCGAAGAATGGTTGCTATCGAACAACTGTTTTCTTGCCATTATATTTGTTTACTGTTGGGTGGGCCCCGAATTCTATTGTGCCCCAGGGCCCCGGCATATCCAAAGATGGCCCTGGTTTCAACAGGGTCGTTCAAATTTCAATATTCTTAAAGCATAGGTGCTCCTCTATGATTTTGACCTATGTACATGTACAATCGGGTATTATTTATAAATGAGTGAATTTACAAACATTTTAACTTTGATAGCAATAGCCGATTCAGCTCAAATTTTCACTATACATATAATTTTTAAGCTATGTAAGTATCACAATGGTTCGTCTGGGCCTTAAAAGAAAACCCAAATTTGCATTTACAATGCCACTCAAAAGGTGCGCAAAAGTTTTACTTTTTATTCAGTTTCCTGTAAACTAACGAAAACTCAAGTTACGGCTCTTCTATATTAAGCCATCCATATAAAACTTTTATAAAAAATTTGCAAAGAAGAAATCTAAACCTTTCATACGACACTAAATTTATTAAAATTAGATGACTGGCTCCAGTGTTATTCAAATTTGAATACATATTAGCCATTTTTTTTACAAAAATTATAGACATAAGTTATTGACATATTTTTTTAAAGGTTTAATATTCAAGATTTCAAAACTTTGGAGCGCGCGCTCTGATTTGAATACATGTAGTGACGCACGCAAGATTTAGATTTCTTCTTTTCAAGTATTTACTTTACATTTTTTTTATCTGCCTTTTGCATAATTAATGAGAGATTAAAAAATAAACATGATTTTACCAAAAAATTAACTGATATCGTTTTTTTTCCTCATCAAAAAGAACTTTTTCAGGGGCGGAGAAAAAAAAATTCGATTTTTAGCGATCAGTCAGTTCAACGTGAATAGTTTTTAGGTTTGTTATTAATAAAGGGTGATTTTGTAGTGGTTTGATTTTTTAATAATATAAAAAAAATGGAAAATGCCAAAAATATAAGAAATTTTTATGTGAGCCGATAAAGTTTTTCAAGGCTGGCTTATCAGCTAGGAAGCAACTCCACAGAAACTGTCCTCTCAGTAGATTCATTGTTGCACATTCCGTTTTCTCCCAGTCACATTTCCAGCGGATGCAGCTGTTCTGCAGAACAGCCGTATACATTAGACGCGCAAACAGTTTGCCACATACCGAAAAAGCACGGAAGTGGCAAACGTCATAAAATGATGTCATAAACGTAGCAAAAGTCATTGTAGAGTGATTCCACGTAAAACGGCAAGGAAAAAATTATTTTCTTATTTTTAATAAAAATCTCTCAACTGATGTTTTTTAGAGCATGACAATTATAGAAAAAATAAAAAAAATAAATTATTTAATATTTCTTAAGCAATTTGAGGCACTTTTAAATGATCATCCACGAAACATTTTGCTTTCCCTATTTGTATAGCTAATATTTTGTTCAGATTTTCTTTTCTTCCCTTTTTCATTATTAATAAAAACCCTTATCTCTGAAAAGAATATACTTTTTTCGCTTTTTATGGAATCTAAAAAAATACTCAGCTAGAGTATTCTGCTGTCTATAATAGAACGCATAGTAAATAATTTAATGTGTTATTATTTTCTTATGATTTATTTTTATATTATTTATATTAATGAAATCAATAAAAAAATTTATTTCTTGGATTTTTTAAAATTTTTGTATTGGGTCACACCAGTCGGTCACACCCGTCACATTCTAAAAATAGTTTTTTGTTAAGAAAACTGATTTTTTGTCAAACAGTAAATACGTAATAGAGCTAAAAACACTTTGAACAGACAGCTATACCAAAATTATTGTGTACGTTATAGTAAAAATTTTACAGAATTTATGCTGAAAGTCATAATTCTTTAAAACTAAGATTTGTAAGGCCACACCCGTCGCAACTTTCTGGCGACCATTCTGAGCAGGAATCGTCGCAACCTTTTTTTTAAGAAAAAAAATTTATTTTCTTTATTTATAAAAAAAAAATATGTGTAAAGTGGTCACAACCGGCTAAATGGAATTACTCAGTAGTGACACGATAACAACAATATCCAAAATGTGACTGAAAACTACAATTGTACGACGATTTCCATTCCTGTTGCAAAGTACAGTCTTAGCTTGTGTCTCAAAATTGTTTAAATGTTTTCCAGTGACTTCAATAAGGATTTCAGAGCAACCCAATTGTTTGTAATCACTCACGTTCATGCACGCTCACGTGATTAAAGAAAAACATTACTCAAGATCATGCATGATCGGGCGTGATCATTCATGATTCATGCAAATCACAAAAAAATCACCCTTTTTTTCAAATCAAACATAATAATATTCTAGTAATTTAATATATTTATTAAATAATGTCTGCTTGTGTAACAAATTTTTAATAACGAACCGAGTGTCGGATTTTATTCAACAAATTTTGCCACAAGTTTTCAATTTTACTTAAAAATTACAATAAAAAATTCATGGTTAACCTGGTTTAAATTAATAGCCAAGTTTGTGTTAAACAACTCAAAAGTTGTTAAGTAAAAAAAACTTAGTTTTTACATTCCATTTTAATGCCACATTAATGCATGTGCTTCAAAACATTTGCAATTTGTGTTAAATTGTTTTTTTTTTCGTTAATTAAATAAAGAAACGTCATAATAATTAACAAAAGAACAGTTAAAGCTTATTAAGTGAATGTGTGTAATAATTGTCGATATAAACGACAGAGAAAAGTTATCGAAGTTATTTAAAGAGAGCTGAAGCAAAAACAAACGAAATTAATAAACAACAAAAATGGTCAGCAGTTCTGTAAAAATATCGAAAAAGGAGGTAAGAAATTTTTATAAATTTTAATTGCAAATAAATAACTAATTTATTCAAGTTTGTGAGAAAAAAGAAATATGGAATTTACATAGGCATACATATTACACTTTATAACGCTATTTGATTTTATTTTACACATACCATATAAGCGATATTTTTATTAGGCAGGTACAAAAATAACAAATTACTGCTCAAAGCAATTTTTCGGGCTCTAAAATACGCAATTGATTCTTTTGTTCAATTCAATTTTTTCAATTTTTCGTTATTGAACTTTACAATTATAAAATCTTTGTAACAAAATTAAACAAAAATTATTTTTCACATTTTAAGTTTTAGGGTACCCCCGTAGTGTAGTGAATAGTGTGCTAGACTATTAGCCGGGGTCGCAGGTTCGATTCCTGCCAAGACCCAGGTTGTTTCTGCAGAAAAGCCGAAAAAGGCTTCAGCAGTATGTGTGTTTGTTTTTTTTACAGGCATAAGAAGATTATTCCATTTTATTAGATGTTAAGTGCCATCTAATAAAATGGAATAATCTTCAAAAAAAAAATTAAGCTTCATTATGATGAATTAGATCCTATGAAACAATTTGTAAATTGTTCAAATTTACAAATTTTTTTTATTGAAAAAATTAACTATGTTCTATAAAAAAATTTTTAAATTCAGACAAAACTTTATTTATTTATTTATTTCTTGTTATCCTATACAACACGACATCAAATCTTATAATTACAGTATAGGATTAGAAAATCTTGATTTATCTTTATTGTATTTCATTATGAAAAAACCAAATTTAAACAAACTAGTTTACTGAATCAGATAACTTTTTTTCATAATCAGCATAAAAAATTTATCAATTCAGAAAAAATTTGTTTGTCATGAAATAGGACATAAAACACAACACATTTACTGAAAATTAGACTGGTTTTTGTTGTTGCTTTTTGATGTAATTACCCAGTAAAAAATGTTCATGTTTTTTGAAGCACTACAGAAATAAAACGCTTCATAATTCGCTTTAAATTATGAGCTTGTTCAGAAGCTGATTTCATAGCGTCACAACAATGCAGGTTTTGAAGCTAGAAAAGTCTGCTTTTTACTTATACAAAAGCTTCGTACACAACCCAATAAAAAAGTTGCTTCCAATAAAGCAGGTTTCTACTATTATGGAATAAAAGTAGCGCTGACAAACCTGCTGATATCGCTGCTGATTTTTGCATGGTGAGTTCCCTGATTGGAGTACTACATTTTTGCTCACAAAAGCGCTTTTGAAGCGCTGAAAATCATCAAATTTTTCAGCACTAGAACTGAAATTATATGAAAAAAATTGTTCGATGTGGATTGGCGTCGTTAACGCCATTTTGAATTTTTCGTATTTCGTTTCTTTATTTATTTTTATTAATTTCATATTTTTACTCAATGTTTGTTATTTTAACTTCAACTAGTTACCGAACTAAGAACCTTCATGTTTGAAGTCCAACGTACCAATCACTCGACCAAAACACTGTTGCAAAACGGCACCAAGAAACTCAAATAAACTTACTCTTCATTCTCGCTTAAAAACCTGCTTTGGATCAGCACTATAAAATCAGCTTTTTTGTATAGCTTGTGTACGAAGCTTTTGTATAAGTAAAAAGCAAATACTTTTCTCGCTTCAAAACCTGCATTGTTGTGACGCTATGAAATCAGTTTCTGAACAAGCTCATATTTTAAAGCGAATTATGAAGCGCTTTATTTCTTTAGTGCTTCAAAAAACATGAAAACTTTTTACTGGGTATTTATTGAATTTAAAGCTAATTTCAAACAAATGATTGTCTGATAAAAAAAAAATTAAAATGTTTTTGTGTGTATCACGACGTTCGTCATCAGGTTGATGTAAATTTTCGCTGAATTGATGGCATTTGTCACAACATTGTTATCATAATTCTGATTACAGTGTGCCATCAATTCAACGATGATTTTTTCTAAACGTGAAATATGCTTTATGGAGGAGTAATCAGATTTTTTGTGGCGCTTAGGGGAGGATGAAAGGACGTCACACATCCTTTGTGAAAATTTTTAATTTTTCCCTAATTTCCATAAGGCGTTATGGTACAGGTCAGCGGACAAGTTTGTTTTCTAATAGAAATCAAACTGGTCCAAATATTTTCTATTGCCCATTTATTATCTAACATTTATTATATTTTATGTAATTTTTTTTTTTCGTTACCACTGATATAATATTATATATACACTGAAAATAATACATTTTACGAAAAAAAACTTTATTATTTTTTTCGTAGAATATACCAAACTTTCGTACATATTACGGAAAATGGTTTAGGATAAATTTTTTGAATTTACGAAAGTAAAGAAAACCTTTCGTAAACATTTTTCCTTGTAAAAAATGTATTTGAAATAAAAAAATATATTAAAATTTACATTTATATTTACATTTATATGTTGTCAAAATAAAATAAATTAGTCCCTGATGAAGTTGGAAAATACCAACGAAACGGAGGATTGAAGAAAAATGAAAGTATAATCTTTTATTTGCATTAAAAAATAAAGTAAATGACATTAAAATCCCGATTATTGTAGATAATCAAAAAAAGGTCGATATATCAAACAGTTTATATAAGTATATTAAAATATTTTTCTTAGTTTTCAGATGTAAGTAACTAAAATAAATTTTTAGCTCTTATAAAATAAGTAGAAAGTGACTCAGTGGATAGAGTACTTGCCTTGAAATATGAAGATTGTGAGTTCGTGCACCGGTTGATGCATACTTTCTTACATTTATTTTCTGATTATTTTCGTACATGTCGTATATTTTACGAAAAAGTTTCGTGGTGCGAATTTACGAAATATTTTGCATGGATTTTTTCGGTGTGTGTACATATTTGTGTAAATGTATGTTTGTATTTTAAATTTTAAAAATAAATTTTATTCAGATTTTTTATTGAACAATTTCAAATTTTATTAAAAACTCGCTTTGAACAGATGTTAAATTATAACAAATTAATTTATTATTCTTGAGACACAGATGTTGTTTAAAAAAACAATAAATATATGAATTAACTAACATATATTTTTAGTTAGAATAATTTATTCAAAGTTGAAAATAATATACAATTTATACATAAATATTTGTTTATAAAACACTTTACTTTTCCAAATGATTTACCTTTATCGCTCATTATATATTAAATTTAATGCAATAAGAAATATTTAAATAATTTTCCATTACTTTTTCCACTTTCCATCCACTGTATATTGATTGTACTTCTTTAATTAATTTTAGTTGTTGCACAACAAACAAATTTTGGTGAATAATTTGTTTATATTTAATACGTGTCCTCTGCAGGTTTAATGTCCTTTAACCAGAAACTATTTTTATTATGCAAAATAAAGAATTAACCAACTAACGAGCCAATGTCAATGGTAATCAACAGCCAAATAAATAAAAAAAACTTAAAAACTAACGAAGTTTTATACAACAAATTGTCAATATTTGTTTGCGGATGCGATAAAAAAAGTTTAAACAAATATAACTACAAATTTGTAAAATTTCCCTAAAAAATAAATAAACAAAACAAATTGAAAACCCAATTTATAATCAATATTCTATCGACGAACCTGTGTCTCATCTTATAAGGCATTGCCGTTTATAATTAGAGATCTAATAAAAATACGATTATAATGAAAACTAATGTCTATTGGACGACTATTTTATTTGCATGATTCGTCAAGGTCTTCTTTAACAACTCTTTAAAATCTAATCGATTAATTTAATGTACTTTAAGGGAAATTAAAAGATTTTTATCAAAAGTTTTAAGTCGTGTTTGAGTAGCTAAATGGGATTTTTTAGTTTACATTCAATTAAATCATTAAAATATAATGCAAATTAAATAACACTAAGCTTTCTTAAATTAAACTTAATCTAATTTCTATCTTGCCTAATTTCTTGAATTTCTTTTACTACGCATTACATTTTGCTTTTCTAAAAAAATTTCTTACAAAAATTAAAAAAATGCTACACTTATCGGAAAATAGCTCTTCGAATTGATGACACTCTGTGCTAAGAATTGTGCAATCAATGTTATGACAATTGTCATCAACAGGGCTCAGACTTTCATGTAAACGCATGTTTTTTGTGGTGATAGGTAAAGAAGTATTGGCTAATTATGGGAATCATCAAATTTTAAGTAGTTTGGCATCGATTTGTAGTTGCATATTTTTGCATATTTTGGTGGTAAGTGAATATTTTTGCATATATTGCCAATAAATGCATATTTTTGGAGTAATACAAAATTTTTAGTGCATATATTTCAATTTTCGAAAAATATTAATAGGCCGATTATGGATGACAACTGAGCCTCAGTTGGGTTGCCAGTTGCAGAAAAAGATACTACTGATGGCAAGTGGCAACTGATAGCTCTTAATTTCAGTTGCTCCTTATTGCCTTTTTGGCAACCATTAATTTTGAGTTGCCAACTGGCAACGCAACTAAATTTCGGTTGCATTAAATAATAGATCCAATTGTGTTTATTTTATGTTTTTCGCTCTAAAAATAATAAAATATTAAAAAAAAAAAATATTTTCAAAGAAATTTAATTATTTTGGCTTGATTGAGTTCGGTTCTAATTTAATGTTTCAATGAAATTATATTTTTATTTAGAGATAAATGTGAAGCATATAGCCAAAGAAAATTTTTTACTGCACGGAGGGTTGAACTGACATTTCGATAGTTCCCGCTAATCTCCTCAAAGAAAAAAGTGAATATCAATAGCTTCAAATGAAATACAGCTCTAAGAGTGATAGTATGAATTGACTAAAAGTAGATGATATTAAACTCTTGACTGCAAATCACCGACATTGGTCGAGTGGTCTGAGCGGAAAAGAATTCTGAAGAGATTAGTGGGAACTATCGAGACGTCAGTTCAACCCTCCGTGCAGTCAAACATTTTCTTTGTCTATATGCTTCACATTTATCTCTAAATAAAAATATAATTTAATTGAAAAATTAAATTAAAACCGAACTCAAGCCAAAATAATTAAATAACTAAAGAGTGCTAAAATTTTCCACAAAAATGTTTCTCGTGGTGATTTACATGAAAGTGCTAAGCACATGTCTTACCTCGCAACATATCTAAGGCTTACATGATTTCCTATGCCGATTCACTATAAAAATATGCAAAAGTCTAGAAATTTAACTCTCAATAAAATGACTCCCACATGTAAACTTTCTAAATACTGTCCCACGTACAAATTTTTTGTTGCCTTATATCAGAATTAGTCGCTAGAACCATATTATTTAAAAAAATTTATATTGTTGTACAGTGTTATAATTCCATTATCATTATCACAATTTAATAAAGAGTCTAGTGTAGGGTTTCTTATAAATGGCCTTGACATCAAAAACAAAAAAATAATAATAAATAGTAAATTCTAGTTAAACATATTTGTTCTAAATAGAGACATAAAAACTGATAACAAAATTATACAAATAGCCCAGTTATTAAAATCAACTTGAATATATCGATTCATTAATAAAACTCATCACGTTTTTTCTAAATTCAAAACCAACAAAAGCATTAAAAGCAACAACAACAAAAAACAGCAACAAACAAATATGCATTTGATCTGAAAAGGTAAAAAAAAACAATAAAATAACTGCCAAAAAGCAACAACAAAAACAACTGAATATCACAAAAAATTTTTCATATTTTTAATGAGAGTCTGTCTGTCTGATAACTAAATAATATATTAAATTAAAATATTTGAAAACCCCGAAGAGAATGGATGACAACTTCCAAACGGCTGGATCGATTTTCTTCAAAATAAGGCTAGTAGATATTAGATTAAGTCACCTCTGAAACAAAAAAATAAATAAATAAATTAAAATCGATCCAGCCATTTGCGAGCTACGGTCCGACAGGCACGCAGATTCAAGAGGATGCAGAGTGAAAATAGGTGATAGCCTCTAAACGGCTGAGCCGATTGTGTTCAAACATAGCTAAGAACACTCCCGATCAAGTCACCTTTAAAAAAACTAACTAAATCGTTTGAACCGTTGGGCCTCTTGATGGTGCAGACAGACACACACTACTATAAACTTATAATACCTTTTTTTTGGCCAGCGGCTAGAAATATATATTTCAGTACATACTTTTCTTAAAAAGTAGAAAAAAGCGAAATTATTAAAACTTTTAAAGACGACTTTGAGTACATACATGTTGCCCAACCGATCCTTTTTATCATAGATTTTAATTAAATCTTGATAATAGCAGTGATTTTTAAAGACTTGTTATGACTGAAAAATCAATCAGTATTTTTGTTTGAAGTTATAAAACAATTTATCTAAAAATACTTACAAATTCTATACAAAATGTTTATTAAATGAAACAAAATATTTACTGCATTTTTTATAATATATCAAATAAACTTTTTGTCTGACTCAGTAAAAGGTTTTTTTTTAATATTTTTAAGTTTCAAATAATAGGATGGATCATCATCCATTAAGCATTTAAGAAATTTCACTTTGTTAAATGTGTTAAAATCTGCATGTTTATCTAAAGACTGTAAAAATTAATGAGAATTAACGACGCAACATTAACGAATTTATTCACTCTGAAACAAACTTCTTACAATCGTATTACTTTTGCTATTAGAGGGCTGCAAAGAACACTCAACTGCGTTCGCAGAATGTACTCCCTGCAGATAACGCAACTAGTCCATACACGCATGTAAAGTATACTCCATAGAGGATTAGGGCTAGTCCAAATATAACCCAAATGTATGATGAAAACATGGTCGATTTAACGTTACGATGTCCTATGGCTGCACTATATAGCCTAACTTTGTACTACATCGGAGTAGTCTCAAAACTACTTCATGTCACCACTTGATGGATCGCTGAAGTGTTCGTGTTGAAATTGTTAAAATACGAGCACTTGTCGCTTAACTACAAACTCTTATATGCAAATGACCTGGTCCATGGCTGCATTACATCGGACTAGTCTTAAAACTACTCTATGCCACCATTTGATGGAGCACTCAAGTGTTCGTGTTTTAACGATTGCACTCGTTAAAACACAAACACTTGTCTGTTAACTAGAAGCTATTGTTTGCTAATGACATGGTCCATGACTGCATTACATAGGACCATGTTGTAACTACTCCATTTCAGCTAAAATGGACCACGTAGTCCAATATTATCTGTAGGGTTCGTATGAATTTCGTGTGTGCGTATATATGTTTGTATGTACGTATGTATATATGCATGTACATGTGTGTACGTACATACATAGCTACTACCAAATATACATATATACATACATATATACACACATACATACTAAAAACCATTCATGCATACACACACAAACATACATACGAGTACTTTCGAGTATATTCGTTGTTGTTGTCGTTGTTTTTGTGTTTATCGTCATCGGGGTTGCTTTTATACATCAAAGAAAACTGTTTTTTTTTTATTTTTGGTATTTGCGTACTAAATAAAAGTCAAACAAAAAAATTCAGTGATCCAGTAAAGAACATTTACTGAAAATGGAATTTTATTTTAGAAAAAATTTTGTTTGAAAATTGTTGGGTGATAATTTTATCTGTGTATGGAAACGAAATACAACGGAGATCTTCAATCGACATACTATTCTACTATGATCCGGCGACTGTTTACGTGGTCTATGCAGGATTTTTGGGGTCGTTGCGAAGGTCGGTATTAAATGCAACTGAGTCTTTTATTTATAATCTGCGTTACAACTTTATTGAGGAGTATGATGCCTCCTCGCTAGTACTTGCTTTGAGATAAGTCCCATTATTTTGGGTGTTGATAATGAGTGCTTATTCCTTCAGTTCATCGCATAATTGGCTAGTTCTCCAAAAAAAAAAAATTTTATAGATGAGCGCTACCTTGAGCTGATGCTTTCAGCAGTTTGAGGACTTTTTGTTCTTTAGTGCTATTATGAACTTTATAATATCGGATATTAGGTCATTCTATAGATATATCATTTCTTCGATTTGATAGAGAAACAAGGAATAAAAAAAATCTACGGAGTGATTAAATTATAGATGTGAGAACAGATCCCGCCAATAGTACGTACCAAGTTCTACATCGAATTCATTACTCCAGCAAGCAATACATTTAACTTTTTTCCTCCAGCATCCATATCGGTGGTAGTGACGCAGATCTATATTTAATAAAAAGATTTCAAATATTTTGTCTTATCAGTGGCTGGACTAATTATGAACAAACTTTAGTTTTAAGATTTAAATACTTATTGTTAGGTCAATTTTACAATTAAAGATTCAATAAATAAATTTAAGAGTAAAAAAAATATGATGGTAATGATTGCCGGTCTGAGCCATTATTCCTCAATATATTTTACATGCAATGTGACGTCTATAGCTTGTAAGTTGCATTAAACGTGTCAACTTAATAGATCCATTTAAATGCAACATGATTAGCAACGAAATAGAATACACAATAGAAGATTACAGTGCAATAAACTATTCATCTTCCGTATAGTTTTTATTCGCAAACTGTTGATAGAAGTTCTACTGCTCAGCAGCTATATACACTTTTATTCACACACTGGCTCAGTCGGTCAATCGTTGACTGTTGCACTTGATAATGGAAAAAAATTTCCATTTCACGATGAATGCAAAACAAATTTTATCAACTTTTACTTGTATAGGCATTTGAAAAGTATCATTATTATCCGTAATCTATTTTTATATTAAAATAATTGCATTTAAATTTTGCTTACGACCATACTTAAATAGTTTGATTTTATTTTTAATTTGAATGATCATAAATGTGATGAACATCAAAAGTTAGTTGATCTCATATGGTTCTATACACGTGTGTGTACATACCCAGCAAAAACAGTGCTTACTGGTAGGCAAAAAAGTATATAAGGATTTAAGTCGTATGCACTTACAATTCGACTCGATAGCTTCTTATTTTTGTGTGAGAAGTTAAAAAAAAAATAAGGTGTACCCCTTAAAAATGTATTTACATTGTCACAGCAATTAACTAGTTATTATTTGACTTACTTGTACCTAAAAATAAGTAATCAAATAAATTAAAATTAAAAAAAAATTGATACACACTATATTTTATTTATATGTTTTAAAAATTTTTTTTGGATCAAGCTGGGATACGAACCTATGCTCGTTCATATTTGTTCAGACAAGTCGTTTACTCGCTCTGCTAACAGGCCTTTTTACAGGCCTTCCAAGACCTGAATTTAAGATCCAAAAGTAAATATTTTCTTCCTTCTCAGGCAGGCCTTCTAGAAGGACTCTACACTGGTTTCTTTTGGAAGGAGTATTCTATTTTTAAATTTTTCGTTTTGTTTAATAAAAAATGTTCTTTAGAAATAACAGATATTCTCGTATTCTTTTTTCGCAAATAATTTGTATATAATACCGAAATTTACGTGCAAGAGGCATCATACATGCTGCTATTATGCCGTTTATGTTGTAGCTACTACATCATGTTCAATTCGTTCTAAATAATGACATGAAATTTAGCCTCCCTCATATTTTAAAAAAATTACTTTGGATGAAAAGGAGTTCGAAACAAATAAAACATCACGACAATCAAAAATATAGAAGCCGCTATAAAAATACCAAGATTAAAAAATGTACCTCCATTTCATTTTTAACAGACCTTCCCAGACCAGGCCTTCTATCAGGCCTGCTGAGTAATGGGTCGAGGAAGGCCTTGGTCCGCAAGGACATCGCGTGTAAAAAAGAAAGGAGTATGTAGTGGGAGTGGAAGTACTACAGACTGCTAAATAAGGCCTTATAGAAGACGTCTTTACTCCTTCCATTTTCTGCTGGGTACCTTCAGGTAATGAGATAAATACGTACTAATCTTATTAATTAATAAGTGGTAGTTCTAATTTGGAGCATGGTAATAAAATAAATAAGCACTACTCATTACTTTGTAGCCCATTAAAAGAGCATACCGATTACGAAAATGCCAAAAGTTTTTGCTGGGTATAGTAAATTCAAAATTTGCTTAATTCGAATAAACTTATACGTATTATTTTGTCTGATGAAAGCTCAAGTGTAGAAAAAGAAATACTTAATTACTTTGTAGCTTAATAAAAAGTTTTAAAAATGTTTCTGTAAATAAGGTAATTGTTTTCTCTATTATTGTCTCTGTTATATGTAATGATAGATTTGATTTTATCTTTATAAATATATCCCACACAAGTTCTAAGAATATGTATTTACTAAGTACGGAGAAATATTTAAAAATGACATGTGAAACAATTGGCAATTAAAATGTACTTTAAAAAGGTTAATTTAAAATCAGGGCTACCAGGGTTGTTGACCATAGATCAAATACATATAACACTGTACAGCAGAAAAAAATTATAGTATAAGATATGTTTACAACTTTTATGTAAATCACTGCTATAAATATTTTTGTGAAACATTTTAAACCTCTAACGTTTCGTTGTATGAATTTCTTGTCTCTTTCTTTAAAAAGAGGCAAAGAACTCCCTTTCGTTAGCGATGTAGCGGGCTGAAATGTTCTACAAAAATATTTGCTATAAAATTCTAACTCGTATATGTTTTCAAATACACCTAAGCTCCAGACTCAACTTGAACGTTAGAAATCGTTCAAGACTTAAAATATGTTTAAGGGCTAATTTCGTACTTATTCACAATTAGTAATCGGCATAGGAAGTCTTGTAAGCCTTAAGTTTAAGGTATGAGATGTGCTCACCACATTTATATATAGCATTACACGCAAAGAAAAAACATCGTTGAGGCAACCATAATCGAAGAGCAACATACTATGATTGAATATACCATTGAAAACAACCATGTATATATAGCTCAAAACAACCATATGCATGGTTCAAGCAACCACATGTATGTATCAAAACAACGATATATATGGTTCAAAATTACAATAAATGGTTTGAAATAACTATATATATGGTTAAAACAACCATATGCATGGTTCAAGCAACCATGTATATGGTTCAAAACAACCATATATATTTTTCAAAATTACAAAATATGGTCTAAAATAACCATATATATGGTTAAAATTAGCCATATAAATGATTGTAAATAACCATATGTATTCATATATAGAATATAATCATATATTTATTGTTTTCTTAGCCATAAGTTGATTAAAAAATTGACAGGAGCTAACAAATTTCATTATTTCAATTTAAATCAAAAACAAAATTTTTCAACTGGTCAGTGTGTTGAATCTGAAATAAAAATTATTATCTATTTTCACCTAAATACATACATATTTGTTGACATATGTTATATTTACAATCGGGCATGTTCTGAAAAACATTTCGTTTTGAAATCGGCAACTTTCAGGATAGAGTCCAACTAAAAACCTCACTTATTGGAGGCTTTCAGTTGGTTTTTGTGTTTCAGATATTTCACATATTTTATCAGAACAAAGCTACGAATGCACTAAATTGTCCGATTAGAGAACACTTTTCTTCGCTTTTGAAATTTTGCTATTTCAAAACTAAATGGTCTTCAGAACATTAATTGCCGGAATATATCACTTTTTGTTATTTTAATTTTAATTTTTTTTATTTTTTCACACCAAACGCTCACAAAAATAAACCAAACGCTGTCAAGTAAAACACAAAACTAACAAAGAGCATTCAACAAAGGGATAGAACAAAAACTTTTTTGGAAGCAGAGAGCCATGTCTGTTTTATAACCATAGCTTTATTGCAAACAAAATAGTATAGATAAGAACGATATTTTATTATTATAGAACCATTCTGTTGTTGAATGTTGTAGTCCATGTAGACCATGATTGTAGTCAGAATTTTTTCAACAACATATATTGTTCAAGCCAACCATCTGTCAATTTTCATGAAATCTAATAATTTCATGATTAAATGTAAACGTTAGTTTTTCTGTCTTAAACTGATTAAGGTTCACAGTCATTTAATACAATAATAAGTTATTTGCCACGTTCAAAAACTGTGCCGGGAAACATGCAATTGCTGACGCAACCATGCCACAACCATATCTTTTCTTTGCGTGTACGATAAACATTTTTGTGAAACATTCTAACCCTTTAAAATTTCGTTGTATGGTTCTTTTTGTCCGCTTCTCAAAAAAGGGGCATAAAAATCAGCGGCTATATTAAGGTCCAAATTGGTCTACAAAAATATTTGCCACAAAACGCTATTATAATTAATCATTTAAAATTAAAAATGTGTTTAAGGGTTAATTTTGTACATATATTGGACGCATTTTAGGGAGAGTTATAGTTCCCCCCTCAGCATAGGAAATTTTGCAAGCCTTAAGATATAAGACGAAAGGGTACTCTCTTGCCCATATTTAAGAAAGATACAAAAAGTTCCATGTCACAAGGAGATAGAAGGTTAAAATGTTTAACAAAAATGTTCCTCGTGGTGTCTTTCATAAAAGTGCTGAGCACATCTTACATCTTAAACGTAAGCCTTACAAGATTTCCCATGCCGAATCAGTTTAACTATGTGCAAAAGGCGGAAAATTTAACTCCCAAAATATAATCCTAGAGGTAAATTTTCGAAACGACGATACAAGTATATATTTTATTGGTGAACTCTACCGAAATCAGTCGTTTGAACCTCACAAATTTGAAACATTTCATTTTGTTGTACACTGTATTTAGGTTGTATTTTTTGACTACTCCTGATTTCTTTTTTTTTGGAGTTCGGTATCGTACATACTTGAAAAGAGGGCATTTTTTAACATATAACCTCTTAAAAAATGTTATCTCGTAAAAATGCTAAACTATCTTCTTTTGAAGTTTTTCTCACTAGTTTTGTTAAGCTAACCTCATTTAAAGCTATTTTTTTTTATCGTAAAATATGTGATACACCTTATTTTCATATCTAAAATTTTAAAATGTTTGCTTTAATATTTTGTTTAATTTTTGCTATAATAATTAGATTTGTTATCAGCTCTTTTAATTATATAGCAATTTTTTTTATCATTAAATGTGTTTCTCTATGCAAATAAATAAGTTCTAGTAGATATTTTTTAGCATGATGCAGAAATTAAAAGATAAATATATAGACGAGTCCAATCAATTTCTATTTACTTAAATATTTAATTTTTTGGAGTAACCCATAGCTGCCAGAAATGACGACTCGTATTGAAAAAGGATAATAAATTTGTATGAGTAATTTGAGAGTATGTACTAACATATTACTCATACGTATACAATTTTGCCCTAAAAAATGAAGATTCGCTTTACAACAAGTTTGAATTCATTAAAATCGGATAATATGTATTTATAAAAGCTATGAGTCCAACAAGGTTTTTCATGCCCGATCTAGTCAACGTTGACACCCTGTAGCTCACTGTGTGTCAACAGGGTGGTCCAAGTTTCAATATTCTTAAAGCTTAGGTCTTCTACGATTTTTACACATATCGTTTTGTAATCGGATCGCAAGTTTCAAAGATACAGATTTATTACCATTTTATCAATTGCAACCACTGTGTGTGTGATGTGAGCAGCGATAACATTTTTAGCCTTTTTTACGATATGACAAAAAACAATTGCCTTAATAACATTTACACGAAAGAGGCTTGCAGATTGCAATCGATTTGATGAGCGAATTCCGGAAGTTCTTTTGAAGCATGCTGTCTATTTTTGTGGAGTATGTGTAGGGAAGAATATATAAACAGACCGCGTTACGTGGCTAAATATTTGATTGTTCAGTTTACCATTATGTCGACCTATCAATCACGTACTAGCAGCAGCATGTCCTGTAATTAACGCAGTTGCCCATCTTAAGGTTTTCCGGTTATATCTAATAACCTTATCCACCGTCCTGCCCGTGGGCTCCTTGAGCACCATAAGAGCCTGCTTACATGTTACAGTCTCCCGCCATCTTTCCAAATTACGGAATTCAGCCCTTGTAGAATCATAGAGTTGTAATAATTACATATTCCAGTGCAATAATGGGTTCACAGCAGATCCTTTTTTTGCGTGTCCATCTGTTACTTCATATCTTGTTATACCGATGTATCTCATAACCCAAATCAGTGCTACCCCATTAGAAGAGGCACACCTATTAATTATATACATATAAAAAAGACATGAAGTTAATGCGTCTAGCATGTGCAGAAAGTTCATACATCGAGACCTGCCAAGTCTGACATCCCATACAAAAATCATATAATCCCGAAGCAGATTGATAAGGGAGAATTACGCTCTCTCTCCCTAACAAACCTGCTTCCGGTAGACAGATATTTTTGCTGGGATATTATGGACTATAATGCGCTATAGCGCATACATATGGATGTATATTACTGTTACCCTGTAGACAAAGTAACTAGTATGTAGCTAGAACTATACTAGTTGCTTCTTACTTCAGACTAGTTGCCCATCTGTCCTTTTTTCATATATCGAACTATCGATTTTAACATTAGGTTGTCATAGGAGCCCAACTAGTTCATTCGTATACAGTTATATCCCAGTTGGAGTCCTAGCTGTTGCAAACTAGGCTCTTACTAGTTTGTTTATTCAGATTTTGTAACTCTTAAAAAAAACTTTGGCTCACGCGTGGTATGAACACACATTCCTCATATTTCAAGGCAAGTACTCTACCCACTGAGCCACTTTCTTCTACTTATTGTCTTAAGAGCTTAAAATATGTTTTATATACAAGTCGTATACCTGAAAATTTTGTCCTTTTTTGACTATGTAGTATCGCTATTGTCTCGATACAACTAGTAATATGATTGTTCTTTTTTTACTAGTATCGTTACTAGTCTTGCTACAACTATGACTGTTCTTTTTTGACCAGTAACATTACAACTAGTAATATGACTGTCCCAAAGTGTATCTAGTTCTAAATTTAGCTGCTGGGCTTAGCCGCGAAGCACATACACAAAGAAACAATAAGATAGTATATGTATGGCCACCACTTTTTTTACATACATACATATCTATCATTTCGCAAACAATAGCGGAAGTTGATTTTGACTTTTTAGCGCTGAATCGCTATATTTTAATCGCTCTTTCCATGCGTACCTATAATATTCGCGTTTTTACCCTAAAGCAGCCTAACTTCTTCTAACAGATTTTCAGCAAATAATTTTCAGCAAATAAAAACACAAATTATACATTTTCAAAAACATTCCTAAATAAAAAGTTGCCCTTGTATATGTGTGGCAATGCTTTCATCTCTGTTTACAAAAAAATCAGTAACCAAATAATCGGCACTAAAGTAAAAATTCATTTTCTACGCCAAATGTTTTATATTATTGTATCATGGGTTCGTCTATATTAAATCAGATTTTATTTTTATTGCTATTTAAATTTAATCAAAAATCAAATTAATTTTGTGCACACGCTTCGCTTAAAACCCCATTAACTTTTAATCTTAAAACATAATTTAATTTTGAATATATATTTTTTTAATTAATTTACATTACAGTTAAAGCAAAGTACGACTTAGATTTTGTCTCAAAAAATCTCCAGTAGCGTTATTAAATGAATTCTTTAAATAAACAATTAAAATGACAAATCAGATTATCTAAACGAATTTTATTTATATAAACAATTAATACTCTCCTTTGCTCTGTAAATTTAAAACGTATTTAAGCAAAAATTGTAACAATTTAAAAAATTTTAATATTTTTGGCGATTTTTGTTTCCGGTGTCTCATATATATAAATATTTTTTTTTGTACTCTCAAAGAGACTCAGCAGTGTCTGTCTGTCTGTTCGTTATACAGATTGTGTGATTAATGATGAATATAAAATAATTTAAAAATAAAAACAAACAAACATTTAAAAATAAAAAACGAAACAGAGAAAATTTTAGTTAAAAACCAACCTTTACTAACCGTTGATGGTTGGAATGGTCTATTCCAAGTTTCAGTTCATATTTAAACGTTCAACAGTTTTGTGTTGCGTGTCGTGTCGATCGTCTTGTACACAATTTGTTAGTTAAAAAAATATTGAAAAAAATATTATTTGAATTTTATTAAAAGTAAAATTGTAGAGAAACTATACAAAAAAATAAAACTTTTAAGCCAACAACTAAATAACTAATAAACAAACAGACCGACGTATTGGCCTAATAAAACCTTATTCAGGATTTCTAACACTCGTTTTAGTTTCGAAAGAAAAATTATATAAAAAAAGTTTATTTACTCTTGTTTAAAAAGTGTTAATGTATAAAAACTACACATTTAATAACAGTGAACTATTATCGCAACGTAAATCGCAAAATGTCGGAGGAGGCGTTAGTGGTAAGAGTTTTAACAATAACAGAAAAGAAAAATTTTTAAATTTATTTATTATAAAAGATATTTTATTGTTTAAAAAAGGATTAAAGGTGTCCTTACAATTTTTAATTTAATATTAAGAGTCATTTGTAATGCAAGAGGCAGTCATTTCAAATATTTAGCGCAGATCGATTACTAGTCCGGTATTTTGCTAAAAATTAAAATAGGAAATTGAAATAAAACACAATAATTTTTCATTAACATCATGGAGTTTCTGTCAAGTTAAGAAATTTATCCATAATTTTCTTGCCATATAAAGCATTACGATTTGATTTTCCAGCATTTTTTCAGCAAAAGCGGCAGATTGAGTTCATCAAATCCGTTTGTGGATGAAACGAAAACAAATTGGAAAATTTCCATTTGAAAGAAAAATTAGGGAATCGCAAATCAGGATTCACCTAACTGACAAGTTTAACTTGCTTAAAACATAACTTTGCTAACTCATTAATAACACTGTGCAACAAAATCAATTTTTTCAAAAATGAAAAGGTTCTAAAGACTGATTTTGTCTGGTAGAGGAAAAAAACCTATGTTTTTAATTTTTACGCAAGGGATTAATTTTAGGGGGATTAAATGTCACCGCCTTCCCCCTCTCTTTTAGGACATGGGAAATTTTTTAATCCATACGTTTAAGTTATAAGATATGTTCAGCAGTTTTATGTAAAACACCGCAACGAAAGCTTTTGTGGTACACTTTTGTCCCTTTCTTAAAACAGGGGCAAAAAACTACCCTTCAACGGCGATGTAGCGAGCTGAAATGTTCTACAAAAATATCAATATATGTGACCTTCTCCGAGAAATGGGACGTAGTGTGTGAAAATGAAGTTTTGATAAAAACGCATTTAAAGTTTCATACAGCCTTTTAGGTACCAGAATCCACTCTTTAAGTCCAAACCCGTTTTTTTGACACACTAGGTCCCTTTTCTCAGAGAAGGTCACATATATAATTTCTTAGCATGTGCGGATGTATATCATATTCTATATGCACAACTTTCTCAAGACATTTTATGACATAGAAAGCTGAAATTTGGCACTATTAAAGTACTTTCTCTGCGGCAGATCGGAACAGAGCCTGAATTTAGATGTTCGGCCTGTGGGAGGAGGGCGTTCTATATATATATAATTTCTTACTATATTCGCACATACTAAGAAAGGAGAATTGGGCATATGTATGTATGCCCTATTCTCCTTCGACATCTTGCTAAGATTTAACACACTAAAATTGCTTTCTCTTAGGTTTTTGATGCTCGGTCTGTGGGAGGAAGACGTTCTGTGTATATAATTTCCTAGTTTATACGGATGTATGCCTATTCTCTTTCCCTAACTTCCTAAAGCCATCTGATGACATAGAAAACTGATATTTGGCACACTAAAAGTACTCTCTCTGCGAAAGATCGCAACGGGCCAGATTTTTGATTTTCGGTCTGCGGGCGGAGGGCGTGTTTATTGATTTTTTCCTTAAGTCTCCATATGTCAAGCCAAACGACAGGACCGATAGTGTCGAAGTTTTGCTGACGATTCAAAGGGGTTGTGGCGTTTCAAGGGGTTGGGGCGTGGTTAGAGGGTAACCACCATATAAAGCAATCTTTAATTTGTCTATATCAGCACAACTACAATAGTGAGAGTCTCCAAATTTATTGTGGGCTGCTCTTAGAATAAAGTGCAACTTCCAGCAAAATCATGAAGGTATACAAGAGGAAATAGGGTACCCCCAACCAAATTAATTATTAATTTCCTATATCAGGCCAACAGATGGGGAATGGGGGGAAATGGCACCCGAAAATTCCTTTAGAGGTAGCACCATCAGCTGGTACAGCAGGCTCTGGTGTGGGACTCGTAGGATCAAGGACTAACTACTACGAGTCCTTGGGAAAAGCTCCAACCATTTTTCAATCGGAAGTTAATGCCATTGAGTGATGCCCACAATTTAATCTTCACAGGGGGTACCGAGGGAGAGCAATAGCCATCTGCTTGGATAATCAGGCTGTCATCAAAGCACTCAGCACTCATAAGAGTTTACCTCTAAGTTAGCTTGGGAATGCCGCATTAAGCTAAATCAGCTAAACAGCATGAATAATGTCACACTCTGCTGGCTTCCTGGACACGATGGGGCGACAGGAATAGAAAATGCAGACAAAATGGCCAGAAGAGGGCTAGTACGCCCATGGTCGGACCAGAACCGTTTTGCGGACTTGGATTGGATAAAATCCGGTAAGATATATCGGCGGAGATCAAGTGTAGCAGGAAACACCTCTGGTTCCATCTGTCTCGATTGAGGCATGCAAGGCCAGTCACCCCTATCGTGAATATTTTTTCCCTCGAAATGCTTTCCTTTTCCCTTCTTTTGCAATCGTGAATAAAAAAATCGAAAAATTTCCCTTATCATTAATGATTTTTTTTCACGTGGATTTTTTCCCTCTTCCCCTGGTTTTGTTCACTTTATTTTAGCAGACGAAATGGATAAAAACATCATGCAATTGCTATCTTATCCTTCCAATTAATTATTAAAGCTTATAAATATTTATTTTCAGCACACATTCAGTAAATAGTGTTCATTTATCTTAATACTAACACTACTTTCGTGCTGAACATGCACTAAGTTTCGCGCCGATGGAATAGCGAATGATTTTTGCGCATCCGTAGAGAATCATTCATCGCATCCAAAATATACAAGAACCCAGTTTTACTTACTCTTGAGAAAATTTAATTTAACACCAAAAGACTATTTGATTGAATTATGCTGCCTGCAATGGCTCGGGTACTCCAAGGCATTGGATGCATCTAGCAATCCTGGACGAACAATTCGATTTTGTTTAAATTTCTCATGGAATAAAAAGATAATTCCAATTCTTAGCACTACATTTTTTTATTGTTAAAACAAATTTCTTTGATTTTTAATTTATTTTATTAAGCTTCTTCCTTATTTATATTCACTAAGAACTGATGGCGGGAAAATAGTGTCCACGGGAACCTCACAATAGAAATTTTCCCTCGAAGGGAAATGAAAATTTCATGGAAATATAAATTTCACTTGTTATTCGTGATAGGGGTGAATGATTGGAACGTATAACCGAAATGGTTTCATAGCTCTCATGTCCCTGAGTAAAAATAATCTAATAAAGCTCACAGGTTTCCTCATAGGCCATTGCAGACTGAGAAAACACCTCAACAGACTTGCCATTGAGAGTAACAGTCTGTGCAGATTCTGCAGATGAATCTACAGAGCATATTCTTAAGGACTGTGAAGCGTTATGCCACAGAAGATATAGCCAATTGAGCAAGCACCTATTGGAGGATTGGGAGCTGCCAACACTACAATCACTAGCAATCTTAAGATTCCTCAGGAGAGTGGGTCTAAATGAAGTGCTCTAGCACCTGGCAAGGGATACAATAAATCTTCTTCGATTGCAGTGTCCTGTGTTTCCCGTTTAGTTTAAATTCCTTCATTCATTCATTTATACATATCTGTACAACTACAATGCACTATGGCCGGAAGTCGCAGAGTTTCAGCAAAAAATATTTCCCGACAAGCTAGCGTGACCAAACTTAAACGAAAAATTATTTCTTGTACATTTAATATAATTCCCATCAAAATTGGGTCATGTTGATTTTACATTGCTTTTTTTTCTATGTTTGTAAGCCTTACGTTTAAGTTGAAAAGATGTATTAATCCACTAACTCTTCGTTGTATGGATATTTTTGTCTTTTACTTAAAAAAGGGGAAAAATGTTCCCTTCAGCGGTGATAGCGCGGGGTGAAATGCTTTACTCCCCCTAAAATGAATCCCAAATATAAACTTTCAAAACGCTAAAACACGTATATTTTTTATACTTCCTCTACCAGTATCAGTCGTTAGAACCTTGTTATTTTTCGCGTTGTACAGTGTAATTAGTAATACATATTTCTGTTTTAGATGAATCTTGTATGTTAGTGTGAAGCCATTAATTCTTTATCCTTAAAGTATCTTTGCAATTGGTACTTTTTTCTTTGTTTAAATTTTAAACTTTAAAATAACGATTTACAAAAATATTTTCGTACGCATTTATATAAAAAAAATCTTATTGGTCTGAAAACAAATGCTTTGAGATTTTTCTGATTCACTCTTTAATTTTATTACACTTTTTTATTGCTGTTACATAATGATTGATAATCCTCAAATTTATAAAAAATATTCCATCTTTTTGCACAAAAATTATATGCAAAAAAAAAAGTTTTATGGGTTTCTGATTACGCCTGCATTAAATTGTTTGGGTCACTGTTTGAATTTATAATGTTTTTTTTTATAAATTTGGGTTTTATCAACATTTTAATAAATATAATGAAATACATTTTACAAATTCCTGACACGCGTTGACAGAAGCACTTGTTTTTTTTTGTTTGGCTTTTGCTTTACTTCTAACTGAGGCTTTAATAGGAAATTTAGTACCCTAAACTTGAACTTGAACGTTATTGACTAATTTATGAGTTCATTCGCATATGTTGAATATGTTTTAAAATTACTCTTTAATATTAGCTGTTTTGTCTTACTTGACAAGTTGCAGCAGCTTGTACAAATTGCTAACAAAGTTTACTAGATTACTTTCCCAGTAAAAAAGTTGTTTCCAATACAGCAGGTTTATACTATTATGGAATAAAAGTAGCGCTGATAAACCTGCTGATATCGCTGCTGATTTTTGTATGGCTAGTTCCCGGATTGGAGTACTACATTTTTGCTCACAAAAGCGCTTTTGAAGCGCTGAAAATCATCAACATTTTCAGCACTTGAATTGAAAATATATGAAAAAAATGGTTCGACGTGGATTGGCGTCGTCAGTTGACGCCATTTTGAACTTTTCTTATTTCGTTTCTTTATTTATTTTTATTAATTTCATATTTTTACTCAATGTTTGTTATTTTAACTTCAACTAGTATCGAACTAAGAACCTTCAGGTTTGAAGTCCAACGTACCAATCATTCGACCAAAAACACTGTTGCAAAACGGCACCAAGAATCCTAAATAAACTTACTCTTCGTTCTCGCTTATAAACCTGCTTTGGATCAGCACTATAAAATCAGCTTTTTTGTATAGCTTGTGTACGAAGCTTTTGCATAAGTAAAAAGCAAATAGTTTTCTCGCTTCAAAACCTGCATTGTTGTGACGCTATGAAATCAGCTTCTGAACAAGCTCATATTTTAAAGCGAATTATGAAGCGCTTTATTTCTTTAGTGCTTCAAAAAACATGAAAATTTTTTACTGGGTTCGTTTACTTTTAAATATGAACTTTTTTTTTACTATTTATCCTAAAGTTCTTATGGTGCCATTATGAGCAACTTTCGATTTTCGACTATGACGCACATCCGATAAAAATAACGTTATTGTGATTTTTTTCTTATTTGGATTGTTCACAATAATACGGATTTATCAGCTGGCACTAGAAATAAATATTGTTTATTTACAAATTTATAAAAGAAAAAATTGAAAAGCAAAATTGTGTTCGATTGAAAATTCGTTGCACAACGAAACTTTCGATAGTGCAAATTTGACATTCGATACTCGATGTTCGATAGCCAGCGAAGATCGAACATCGAATGCAGCTCATAATAAGGGCCTATAAAAGTACGCGAACACATCTATTATTTCTTTATTTATTTTGCTTATTTTCTTGACTGACAAGCAATAGGTATTTTTCTGTTATCATAAAAATAAATAAATAACATAGAATAATAACCAATGTTTGTTTTTTAACAAACATTTGAAGAAAAAAATATTCCCTCTGAAATTCAACAAAGTTAATTTTTCTTTCAATGAGTCATGTCATGTTCTGCGCACCCCAATGATTATATAATCTATTTTATTGGAGTGAATTTTTAAAGTGTTTTAAAATCTATTAGATTTCATCTTATTACAAAAATTAGAAAAACAATAAAATAGAACCAAGGTAAAACCACTACCATCTAAACCAAAACTAATTTCATTGCTCAATGTTTGTTAACAAACCGATAATTGTTAACAAACACAAATAAGAAGGGCAAATTTTTTTTGGTATTTCTTTGCGTTTATTACAAAACGTTGTACTAGAACATCCAAAATCAGTTTTATTTATTTACAAAATGTTATGCATAATAACTTGTCAAATGCTTATAAAAGGTTTATGAAATAGATTTCCATACAAAATTTGTTTCATAAACCTCTCATAAACCTTGGATAAGTATTATGAATAAGGTGGTTAAACTTAAGTTTCTGATATTAAACATTTTCAAATTCGGCAAACACTTTTATATAAGTCAATTACTAAAAATGTCATCATACATTTTTCAGAATCTGCATTGCTTGATCTTCGAAATTGTTATAATAAAATAGTGCTATTACCTGAGACCATAATGCGCGGTAAATCACATCGTGACTGTCATGAACACCTACTAGTCGAGCCCAGGAAACCATTGCGATTTTGCCTGCTACACTATAAAGACACGCGTCGCTTGTTTAAAATCAAAAAATAGCTCTGCAGTGGTGAGCGAATTCCGACTTAAACCCCTCACTGCATAGCTTATGTAACTAATATGAGAGTTTCTCGCATCAAAACAAAATTACAAGGTTCTAATGACTGGTTCTGGTATATGGGATTAAATAAATTATAAACGCTGATATACGTTTTGGAAGTTTATATCTGGGCTTCAATTTAGGGCGAGTTAAAGTTCCCCCCTTTTGCACATTGTTATAGTGATTCGGCATAGAAAATCTTGAAAGTCTTAAGTTTCAGATATATTAAGAAGTGCTCAGAACTTTTATATAGAAGAACCCTCTAACTATTCGTTGTATGTCTCTTTTTATCTCTTTCTTAAAAAATGGGCAAAAAAACTCTCCTTCAGCTATATTGGGCTGAAATGTTCCACAAAAATATTTGCCACTAAATGCTATGATAGGTTTTTAAAGACTCCCAATCTCTAGACTAAACTTGAATGCCAGAAATCGTTCAAAACTTAAAATGCTTATAAGGGCTAATTTCGCACTTATGTACAAATAGTACTCGGCATGGAAAATCTTGTAAGATTCATGTTTAAGGTATAAGATGTGCTCAGCACTTTTATGTAAAACACCACGAGAAATATTTTTGTAGAATATCTTAAACCTCTAGCCCTTCTCCTTATGGGACTTTTTGTCCCTTTCTTAAATAAAAATGAGAAAAGCTCTATTTTCAACTTGAACGCCAGAAATCGTTTAAAACTTACAATGTACTTAAGGGTTAATTTCGTACTTATTCACAATTAGTACTCGGTATAGGAAATCTTTTAAAATTTACATTTAAAGTACAAGATGTGCTTAGCACTTTTATGTAAAACGCAACGAGAAACATTTTTGTAGAAGATTTTAGCCCTCTAAATCTTCGTGGTATGGATCTTTATGTCTATTTCTTAAAAATGGGCAAATATCTCCCTTTTCTAAGTGTGCTAAAATGTTCTAAAAAAATATTTGCCAAAAAAATTCTATAATAGGTCTTAAAGAACACTCAACCTCTAGACTCAACTTGAGTGCCCGAAATCATTTAAAACTTAAAATGTTTTTACGGGTTAATTTCGTACTTATTCACAATTAGTACTCGGCATATTCAATCTAGTAAGATTTACGTTTTAGGTATAAGATGTGCTCATCACTTTTATGTATAACCCCACGAGGAACATTTTCACAGAACATTTCAATCTGTTATATTGCCGCTGAAAAGAAGTTTAATGTCTCTTTTTTTCTTAAGGAACAAAAACCGCACATAATAAAGAAATAAAGGGTTAAAATGTTCCTCGTGAAGTTTTACCTAAAATTGCTTTACGTATCTTAAACGTTAAATATAAGTCTTACAAGATTTCCTATGCAGAGTCACAATAACTATATCGAGGGCTTTAGCAAAAATGTGCGACATTTTCACAATTTAAAATTTTTTAATTTACTTACACACTAAATAAAGCTATTATATGTAGAAGAAGCTAATAATAATTTTGTAGATCTCATTGGACTACAAAAGACTTTATTATGTTTCCAGTAGAGTTAAATTTGCCATTATGAAGCGAAAATTTACGTAGGAAAAGTAAAATAGAAATATCCCACCTTTCTTAAATGCATTACTGCCTGCGCTGCATCAGAATAGCAAATTTGTTTTACTATGTCGATGCAAACATATTGATTCTATTTATATTCCCCCCTATTGTGAATGGCGACGTCGACGTCACACCAACTCGAAAGCAAAATATTGTCACTTGTCTACTCTTTGTCGACAACAATTGACTAATATTAACATGCTCGGCTAATTTCATAACCCTCAGAAAATTGTATGAGACTGTGAGTAGTAGTCAATTGTTGTCGACAGCGAGTAGACAAGTGACAATTTCTTGTGTCGTGTTGATGTGACGTCGACGTCGCCATTCATAATAGGGGGGATTATGATTGTTATTTTTATTGATGCATTTAAAAACATTTAATTTCACTGTTGCAGCGCAATACTGCATTTATGAGCATGTGGCGCCTCTTAATATTTTGTTGAACCTGCAATTTGTCAAAAAGTTTTATTATTTCATATTTGAAATGTTTGTTTCACTTAATACTAACAAAATTTCATTGATGATATGTCTTTTGGTTTCAGAAATTTCCAATTCAAAATGACGTAACGCACATAATTTAAAAATTAATATTAAAAATAATATTTTTTCTTTAAAAATAGGTCGGTTATGGCATTTTTAGCTCAAATATAAAAATGGCTTTTATATCTCAAATATTGTCCATTTTACAAAGTTTTTTGTTTTTCCTGCAAACTTATAAACAATTATGATACGTTATTTTGCATTTTAGGCGACGATATATACATTGTAATTTGTGATCAATCAGCAAAATGAATTCCCTACCTTTAGGGGACTCCCATACAAATAAGGAGGTTTAATGAAACTGTTAAATTGGACCCCTGCATCGTCTAGGATGCCTCTAGACGGGTCAAATACATTTACTTTAACAAATCTAACGAATATCTCCATTCCTTAAGGGGGCTCCCATACAAAATGTAAATTTCAATCGCTTTGCCGATTAAGCTTGTATACGGAAAAACACCAGGGTTTTTGGCGGGAATCGAACCCACTACCTCTGCACTGATAGGATAACATCGCTACCAATTAGCTATAGCGGCGAGCCCTTTAAGGAATGGGGATCCGGGGTAGGTGTGTTCAAAAAAAAAATAATGTTGATGCTAGAAATCGAATGGGAGTTGGTCATACATTTGATCTGTTTAGGGACGTCCTAGGCGCTACTGCGACCAAATTCAACAAATTCATTAAACCACCTTATTTGTATGGCAGCCCCCATAAGGAGTGCAGATAGGGGGCAAGTATATTTTGAGAAAATGTTGGGAACAAAAACATATGAATGTTGGTCATACATTTAAGCCCCCTATTTCTAGTGTGTATTGCAAATTTTGTAAAAAAAAAACATTTGAGTAGAACAAAAATCAAAAAATGGGAATGAAGAAAAACAATCCGATGGCAACACAGGGAAAGTGCACCTAATGTCAACTTGAAAGTGATTTAATTCTCGTATTAAATTATCACGAAAAAGAGAATTAAAATCACATTCAACAGAGCCACCTGACAAGTGGTGGCACTGACAATGGATGTGTAGCGGCTTTCGAAAGTGGCGCTACTCTGTTCTGCTGTGTACGTTGAAAAATTAAATTGATGTTAATTTTTCCCTTGATCAGTGGATTATTAATCATACCTAATTCTTTCTGAATATAACATTACGAACCTTAGTCTAATAATCAATTTGGATTGAAAAAAAACAGCTTTTTGCTCTCCTGTAAAATTGTGGTTTTGCAGACCTCACTACTTGAATGTAAGCCCTCGTTATGTAAAAGGGCTGAAATTTAACTCCCTCCAAAATGAAATTTAGACGTAAGCTTTCAAAACGCCGATACACTTACATTTATATATTTTTTCCCCCTTCTTCCACAATCTGTCGTTGGATCTTTGTTATTTTTTTCTTTGTTGTACAGTGTTATTTGTGTAAGACCAGAGCAAACAAATTGAATATTCAAGCCTACCATAAATATGATATTTGAAATATATATGGAATTATATAATTCATAACCATTTTAAAAGCAAATCTATACGTGACTTTTGAAGAAAAAATCTCAAAAATTCATCAACAAACTAATTAGTTTAGCTACAAATATTTTCTTGAGGGGGGCAAGAGTCAAGTTTTTATTTTAAATTATAGAAAATACAATAACAACAGCATTTGTAGGGAGGCTAATTAGCACCCCTGGAAGTTATTTCTACGTCAATATTTATTGTCTGTTGTTATTAAATTAAAATAATTTTGTTGTGAAAATGCTCTATATATTCTAACAAGAAATTTTATAAGAACAGGCATTTAGTGTTTTTTTTTTTAATTTAAAATTTAATTCAACTAATACTACATCAAAGAAGGTTATACTATACTGTACAAAATAACACAAAACAAAATAACAAGGTTCTAACGACTGATTTTGGTAAAGGTGACAAAACAGTAATATGTATCATCGTTTAGTAAGGTTAAGTCTGGCATTCATTATGGCGGGAGTTCTTTAACAGCATAAAGCCAAAAGATGGTTTGAAGTAGAAATTTTAAATGGCCACCCCTGTTTTAAAGCATACTTTAAGAGATCGTATATGAATGCAGACATTAAAATATAAGTAAAAAAACTATTATTGCTTAATATGTAAAAAATGAACGATTTAAGGGTCATTTTGAATCACTTAAAATTTCCTCAGATTTTCGAAACAAAACTGTGGGACCAACATGCAAACAAGACCTTTTAACCAATAAAAGAATTCTGAAAATCGGTGCATAAATGCGATCATCAATATTTTGGGGAGAACAATTTGAATGGACTTCCTAAGTATATATCGTTAGCTGAAATGCAAAAGCAATTTTTAAATTTTATAGGAGTGAGGAAAAATGTAATAAACAATGTATGCACTTCAAGTTCCTGAAGTTAAGTTTCTTTTTTCGTTTTTAATTAGGTTGATTTTTATGATAAAGGTTTGTAAATTTGCACGGATATGCGCTCCGATTTAATACGCAATAATTAGCTAATAATAAGATTTTGAATTATTTATTAGTTACGTGGTGTTGCATTTCAAGTAACGATACGTTGCTTATATTTAAAAGAAATCATCTATATACTCGTTTTATCATAGAAATTGAATATTTTTATATCGTCCCGCTTTCCACAAGATATTTTATAAAATTCATCTTCAAAATCCTGCTCTTCCATCGTTCTTGTCCCGCTTTTTGGAAAAACCTTCTGGTCACGTTAAGTATTTTCTATTAAAAAGATACACATTGCATGTTGACTAAGGTATTCATTTAATCGGGTTTCTGATTTAATCGGTTAACCGCTCGATTAAGTAATCGAGGCTTTGGCTTAATCGGTTAATAGTCGGTTAATTGCGGTATTAACCGGTTAACCGATTAATGAAGTTTTTTCATAAAGCAAGTAATTTTAGCAAATAAAATTGCATAAATTATCTATTATTTTGAATTTATTAGTAAAAAAAACAATAACATAACAATTCTTGAACTTAAGCAAAAAAAAAAATCATAAATATGTATTCATTAAAAAATAAACAAGTTTGTGAGATCATTACATATATCAGTTATTTCAATAGAGTAAGGAGATCTTCTAAAACAATCTTTCAGAAAAATAATTTCTTTAGTTTTGATAAAACTTGGCTTGAAAAAATCCTTTCATTTATCGTAGATGTTGAAGAAATCGAAAGCAATCCATAATACAGATCATCTAGTTTCTCAGTCCTTTTCCTGGATTTCTCTAAACTTATAAAATTTTCCATTATGCCATTACAGTCCTGTTTTAATTTTTTTTTCAAATTCCTAGCACTTCTAATTGTTTCGGTTAATTCTGTTAAAACATTTCTTGTATTACTATCGATAGTTTCTTATGTTGTAAGGTGCTGCTGTTGGCTGAGTAGTTAGCGCGTTTGACTACAAACCCTGAGGTCTCGAGTTCAAGACTACTTTCAGGCAAGCCAACAGCATCATGCATTTTTCTCATGTACATTGGTGTGTTATTGTGTTGGTTGCTGTTGTACTGTTAAAGTAATGAAGGCATAGCACTGATCACTTTGGCAGTACCGGCAGCGATTAATACTAACATATCCTAATGCACTTCACAGCATCCTCCTTCGTCGGTATTGTAGCAGAACCGTCGGCGAAGTAAAAGAACTAATAAAATGGCTACACAGCTTAAAAACAACGCGATGCCTCTACTTGACCCCAGAGAGGCTTGCAACACTGCTCTGCAAAAAACACGCAATAGCAAGGTTGTAAATGAATTAAGCTTTCTATCTCTCTCCCACTTCACCACCTGTTCTCTCTGCTCCATCCATTTCCCAAAGAAGGTAACACATTAATTAATTAACTGGTAGGCATTAATTGCCTGATTGTGTTACTTCTCTTTTTTTTTTTTTAAAAAGGTCATCATCTAATTCATGCTGGCTGAGCTCAGCGAAAAAAAGTTTATATCCGAATTCCTAGTTTCCGTTTTTGTACTGCATTTTAAAACCCTGTTGCTAGAAGGAAATATTCCTGAGTGCAGGTATAAAATAATTGAATTCGTCTCTCATTAAATCTAATCCTTAGATTTTTAATTAAATCGTTGGCAACAGTACATATTATTAGATTTAATAAAACTATTAAACAACAACTTAATACATAATTCCCTCAAGTTCAATTAGAGTAGCAGTCTTTACTAAATTCTTTTATAGTCACATCCAAAGATTTTAATGTTTTACTTAAGTTAAAATCACTAAATAGACTTATTTGTTTCTATGAAAAGTAATTTCTTAACACATACATTTTGTATTTGAGACGAAACAAATAATTAAACACACAAATAATACGTTATAGTACTACAAAATACGAAAAAATTTTGTTACGTCGGTTAATCGGTTAATCGACTGAAATTAACCGGTTTAACCGTTAATCGAAAAAAGCCAATTTTAATGTTGACAGAAAAAGTTAAATCCCCAAAAAAAACCGAGATTTTTATAAAACATACCCGATTGGCTGACAAAATTTTGGAAAAAAATTTTGAAATAAAATAAAATGTTTGAAATTCTGTTAAATGCCAATAAAAACAATAAATAAAGAAAATTAAATCTGTTTATCAAAAAAAAAAAAAAAAACGTTGGTTATTAACTAAAAAGAGGATTAAGTTTGTTTTTTTTATTATTTTTTACACACACAAAAACAATACACACGTACCAAATTATTGGCAAAAAAAAAAACTTTGTCATTGAAAATTTGCAAAAAACTATGAATTCAGTTCATTAACCCTTAAAATCAACCATGTTTATTTAGCTAATTATATAATCATGATTTTCAAAATGTTTTTGCAAGTCCAACATGAAAAAAAATCTAAAAGCAAACATGCCAATATCAAATACATATTGTGTCATGTTTAATCCACCATGAAGGGCATTTGTAATAATTTCTATGAATAAACTTATTATTATACTATACTATATATTATTAGGTTTTTTGCTCTTATCATAAATTATAGCAACGATCATAATTGATTGTTAATTTTGTCTGTTATTATAAATTAACAATTGAAATCACACAAAAATATTCCAAGAAATAAAATCTCCCTCAAACAATTTCACTTGAATTGATTTTTTTTTTTTGCTCAACACCATTAATGTTTTTTAATGGCCAAATGTAAATATATATAAAAAAAGAAATAAATAATTAATAAGTTATCTATTAAAAAACATTATTAAAATAAAAATTATATAAAAAACCCCAAACTGGTCTGCCGCTTGTCTATAAAAATCTTGTGGTTTCAGGTATCGTATCTAAAAATAAAAAAGAAACTGCTTATAATAGATTTATTATCAAAATTTTTATAAATTACACAAACGGACATTTAAAATAACAATTTATAAACAAGAAAATAAGTTTTATAATTTTGCATATACAATTTAAAAAAAAAGTAATAGTAAATTTAAAAATTAATTAAACTACCAGTTGGTGAAATTGAATATTTTTAAACGAAATTTTGTAAATTGAGTGTATGACAAATGCAATATGCATAGAACATTTATTCAGCGAACGAAAACTTAATTGGGAATGATCGGTTGTTCTCTTGCTGTATGAGTGTGATCAAAAAGTTACAAGTGTTTTAGTTGGTAGTCTCTTCTAAGTACAAATGATCTATAACTATAATTACCTGTTCGTTAATAAACTTTTATACATTCTCTTTTTGTGTTATTCGTACTATTTCAATTAAAACTTACATTTTAATAAAAATTTATATATGCTAATTATTTGAAATTTAATTTTTCAATGGGAATAATTAAAAGTTAAATAATGTATCAGCAATTTGTTCTTAATAATATTCAATATTAAGTTAAGGAAATGTATTTTTCATTGATTATATACTCGTATTAAGAGGGCATGATAATGCGCCAAGACGAGCTTAGGCCTATGCACATAGTGTGTGTATTACACGTTTTAACCTCTCATAGCTTTGCTCCACTTATTCCTAAAATAATGAAACTTGAAATATAAGAATACTCTATATAGGTAAACTTATAACCATAAAAATTTCATAGATCTTAGTACTTATTCGTTCACTGACTGTCTTACTCGTCAATGTTATAGGTGGCATGACATAATGTCTAGTGACATAATGTCCATGTACTTTATGACATTATTATTATTATTATGAGCATCATGACACTTTTAAATGTGTCATAATGTCCATATACTTAAAAATGAAAAAAAATCGAATATACACAGAAAATTTTGTAAATACAATTAATTTTTTTCTTATATCAATTAAATAATTAATTGATTTTTAACCTACAACGATTTTTGTAAATACAATTACGAAATTGTAAGTTAAAGGAAACTCAGAAAACAATTTTAAAAAATTTTTTTTTGTTGATTTCAAATTTATTTCAATTAAGATTATTGTTATATCAACAATATGAATTGTTGATTTTCCGAACAAATTTTAGCTATCATAGTTGTTGTATTAACAATATTATTTAATACACAATCCTCGAAGCGACTTTTTGCTTGTCTGCGAAAAACACTAAATGTCTTTGGGCGGAATCGAACCGGCGACCTAAGGACCAATAGACAAACGTTCTTACCTCTCAGCTACAGAGCCATTCGTTATCAGATACGCAAATAATGAATACACACAAACGTGATTTTCTTTGTTTCATCTACGTGTGTGTGTTCATTTGTTATATCAACAATGGTGATTGTTAATTTTTTTCACAATACTTAACAAAAAATTTGGTTAGTTCAGTTTGTTGAAAAAAATTTCTGTGTTTGTCGTATCAACAACTAAATTTGTTGTATTAACAAAATATATGTTTGAATTTAAATTACATATTAACAATTGAAATTGTTAGTTGCAGTTTGATGATATTTTTTTCTGTGTACTTATTTATGTGCTTATATATTTTTTATACCCTTGCGCCCGGTCCGGTCACCATGGTGGAAAATAAAAATTAGAAATAGCATCAAAATTAGATATAGCATCAACAAGCATCAACAATGCGAATCAAAGAAATATTTGGAAATTAATTGAAAATTTAAAGAAATTTGACTTTTATTACTAAAGATTCCATGCGTAGCCGGCCTTCGGCCGGGCTTAAGCATTTCTTCCTCTCGGTATATCGAAAAGCGGCTTCGCTGAGTAAAAATTTTTGCATAGCCGGCCTTTATCAGGGCTTAAGGATTTTCTCCTGGCTAAGAAGAAAATCTTACGTTAGCGAAGCCGCTAGTCGATATACCAAGAGGGGAAACTTTTAGGCCTGGACAAAGGAGGGCTATGCAAAAATCTTTACACTATAAAAAGTGTCATAATATCCATAGACCTTACGACACTGTATGCATGGACATTATGACATTTTTTGGAGTGACATAATGTCCATGGACATAATGTCAATGGACATTATGACACGCCACCGGCCGAAAGTACATATTATACAACTAGTGCTTTCTTATACTCCTTTTTTAATAAAAAAAAAAAAACAATTGGAATGAATTATTTAAATTGATTTAAATTTAAAGCTGATTTAATAACTTTTATAAGCAATTAATTTTGACTTATTTTTCTATCTCAATTAAAAAGACAGCACAAGTCTGTAATTCTTTGTATAATTATATTGCGCATATACTCTTTTTCGGTTTCCTAACCCAGCTAAGACTATTGTCATTTTTGTAATCGGTAGTACTTTATCAATGGGTTACAAAGTAATGAGTGGTACTTATTTCTCTTATTACTATGCTTCAAATTAGAACTACTACTTAGTTTTGTGCTCCGCGAAAATTTCAGGTTACGTCGTTGTGGAGGGGGTTTTATAACCTTTTAAACGGTATGTTGCTAAGATCTGTAACTTTAGAACTTTTGGAGATATTGAATATTTTGTTAAAGTAAGCTCAAATTTATAGAAATATTTTTTTTTTAGTTTTGATGACGTCATATCTCCACAACCACTGGATTCTGTAACACCAAATTCTGATAACAATTTTGATTCGAACAAGAAACCGACAATATCGATTTGTATAGCACCAACATACATTTTTTGTCGATTTTAATTCTGATTCTGACAGCAATCAGATTCCATAACAACCCTTATTGGTAAATATAACCAATTTCATTGGTTAGAATTGCACGAACCCATAAAATACAGTAAAATCAGCCAATGGAATTGTAGTTTAGTCGATAGTGTGCTAAACTATTAACCGGAAGGTCACGGGTTCGATGCATGCCAAGGCTTAAGCAGTAAGTGTGTTTGTTAAAAAAAAAATTTGTTTGTATGCATTTTTGATCTCGCGCTTAGGCTCTCACAATTTTTTGCATGTTTATAAGCCGGACGCCTTTACTATCTCAGCCAAGTCATCGTCTTAAATAACGACAGCACAAAGTAATCATACATCCAAAATATTCTATACGTAAAATTAATTGAAATTGTAATATAAAATGAAAGAAAATTTAATTAAAAACCGGTCTACTTATTTTTCATTTAAATTTAACAAAGTTTTAATTTAATTTGGAATGTTAAAAAATCAACTGAAAAAATAAATGACTTTCTTTGTTCGGATAAATTTTATTGTAACAAGAAATAATCGCAACTTCCGTAAAAATAAAATATGTTTCCTATGTTTCTGCTATGTTTAGTGTTAAAAAATCAACCTCAAGCTCCGTAAAAGCAAATGACTTTTGATTTGTTTTTAAGTGAATTAACATCATGTTAAAGGCTTATTATATCGTATGTTTAATTGTTATATTATTAATTTTATATTGAGTTATGAATTTTAGTCGAACTGCATAGTTTTTTATCCAAAGTTATTTAATTAGTTTGGCTTAAGTTCGTTTTTAATTTAATCTTTCGAATAATCTATTTTTTCTTTAAGAAAGAAATTCTAAAGCATGTAAATATTGAACATTTAAAGAAAAATTTGGCTGTACGGAAGGTTGAACTGATATCAGATGTTTCGAGACCAGAACAGTCTTCTCATCAGAGCTATTTTACCTACACTGCCAGCGACGGCAGCAACAACCACCTAGCGAAAATCTTATTACTTTAGTAAACCCAATTAAAAGATTTGTCGCCATCTCGTGACGAATCGCACCTATTAATGAACTTTTGTAAAGGTTGTAAAAGTTCGGAATTTCACTAACTGTTTTTTTTTTCTTTATCATGTTTTACTATTTGTAGATTTTTGATTTTATATTTTTAATCATTGTTGGATATTTTAATATCCACTGGTAGTGCATCAAAGCTCCTTCAGCTTTGAATTTCAACGTACAAACTACTCCGCTAAAGCATAGTATGCAAACCAGCAGCACAAAGTTAAGATAAACTTACTCTTAAGCTCTTTCGCTTTCAAAAAAGGTTATTATTTTTCTGGGTATGCATGTGTGTGTGTCATTTTTATGCATTTAACATGAAAAACTAAAAAAAAACGCACACATGGTCTTGGCTGGAACTGAACATGTGACCTCCTGGTTACTAGTCTAGCACACTTTCCACTACACTTTTGGTTTTAAATGAATATTCAATTATTTTTAATTACAATTTCACCTAATTTTACGTACAGAATATTTTGAGTGTTTGTTATTTTCATGCATGTATTTTTTTTTTTGGTACTTATAACATAAAAAACGGAAATAATTGAAATCAACTGAAAATCCGTATTACTGAAAACTTACTGCGATGTCGACAAGTCGAGTTCGTTCTCATATTTTTATTGAAAACAATAACAAAAAGTTTAAATTTCTTTTTGTTTTCAATATAAATATGAGAACGAAAGCGACTTGTGGACGGAAAGACATTTAGTTTTTTTTGTGAATGTTAGAATCAGTTAAAAATAAAATTGGTTATAATTTTAAGTGCGTATTCATTTACAAATTACTGTAATAATTTTGTGAGTGTAGACATGTTTTGACTTGCTTGATTAAAATACAGTAATTTTTGCAAAATAACTATTTTAGTTCTTATTATTTTAAATTCGTCATTTTAGTAATAAAAATGAATAATTTTAACCATAAAAATTTTTAAAATTAAATTAGTAATTCTAACTATCAATTTTTTTTTTAGTTTTAAAACGAGGTTTTCCCCAATATTACTCAGTAAAACGTAATTTTTTGGTCTCGAACTTAGGTTCTCATAGCTCTTTTCATGTATATAAACTAGATGCCTTTACCATCTATCTGAGCCAAGTCATCTTGTTAAATAACGACATCACAAAGTAAACATAGACATAAAATGACTTACAACTTTAAAACGTTGTTTTAACCAATAAAAATTGTTATTTCATAAAAATTGCTACAACAATTAGGGCCTATTCACATATTACGTAACCCTTAATTTCAGAGGTTTTATACTCTCCGCCCCCTTCGTAACGCTTTTTACAAAATTTTCAGTATAAACTATCTAATCCCCACCCCCACCTGCTCCCCTGAAGCGTTACGTAATATGTGAATGGCCCCTTAACATTAATAGTAAGATAACAATTTAATTTTATTAGACTATTTACCTACAATTTTATATTGAGTGTAGAAAGCCTAGATTTGTTGGGACTTGGTGAGTAAATAATCAGAAAATCCTGAAAACGGGAACTTAAATTTATCTTTGAAAAAAGGAGTGAGATCCGACCAGAAACATAAATGTAAAAATAAGGCAAAGTTCCCATCCAAAAACTTCGGCCGTTAAAAGTATTAAGATCACAATGAGGTTCAAGTTATTGATAGGTAAAATAATATCCCATATCCAGGCAATATGCTAACTTGGCAATAGTTTTAACCTTCTTATATGAGGAATAATTATGTACACTGTACAACAAAGTCAATTTTTTTTTTCAGACTAACAAGGTTCTAAGAACAGATGCTGGCAGAGGGCACCAAAAATATATACGTATGTATATCAGCGTTTTGAAATTGTACATCGGGGATTTATTTTAAAGGGCTTAAAGTTCCCCTATTTTTGCATATAGCTATAGTGACTCGTCATAGGAAATTTTTTCATAAATTTTGACATAACGTACTAGTACGTAAAATCAATTAATTGGTTCATTCATGTTGTTAAGGAATAAACAATATGAATGCTTTTAATGTACAATTTTAAATTAATATTTTCATTGAAACAATATATTGCACCCTAAATACAAAAGGGTCACAAATCAAAATACTAAAATTTTCAGGAGAGACAAAAAACTGTTTATATGCAGAAGCAACACACTTAACATAAAAATAGACATAACTGTATTTTTCCAGTTATAGAAGATAGTGATGTGAAAAACATTTTTGCAGTAGTTGGAGATGTGTACTCTGAATTAATTTACGGAAAAAAGTCAGTTTTGGAAAATTTTGAGTTGTGATCCTTTTGTATTTAGGGTGCGATATGAGTACATTGGGTGCCCCTGTGGCTGAGTGGTAGCGATGCTAGCCTGTCAGTCCAGAGGTCGTGGGTTTGATTCCCGCCATAGGCCCTGGGTGTTTTCCGCAGACAAGCTAATCTATCGCTTCGCGGGTTGTGTTTGTTTATAAAAAAAATCAACGTGTTTTAGCCCAAAAAATATATGTAAATTAACTTCGTTCGTTGAATCTATTTAAAATATTTTCTTCAGTGTAAGTAAGCGCTGACTTGCAGTTTGTGCAACTTCGCAACACCTTTGAAAATTAAAAAGCTGTGCAGAAAATTATGACCGTCCATCCATACTTTATGACATATGCAGAAAATTATTGCACATAAAGTTTATGTAGATAATGATGGTTTCTTCACCGCCAAATAGAAAATTAGCAAAATTTATTCCGCAATTAGACATACAATAAAGCTTAAATGAAATAATATCTAAAAAGACACAAAGTTGCATTTGTGCTCATTTGTAGTTTTATTTAATGCTTCTAAAACAAACGCAATAAACAAAATCTCGTGATCATATTTTTATGCCTCTTTTATTTCTTATTAAATACTTAAAATGTAATGATAAGAAGCAGTAAAAAAATAAAATAAAAACAAACACTTCTATGTTTTTTATTTGCCTTCAGCTTGTCTGCTTTTAAAGTGGGGCACTTGCACTTTTAGCGATTAAAAACAAGTTAAAGTGTCTCTAGCCACTAATTTCGCTCAAATGTCACCGTCCGTACTCAATTAATGGATGCGATATGCGTTCGCTAACTGGTTGTTTGGCCAACAAACAACTTTATGTTATGGATGATGGTTCTGCAGTGGAATATTTTCATTTACAAAATAGTATTATGCATTGATTTTGGTTCAATTAAAAAACTATTGATTAATTCATATATTTTTTGAAAATGTTTAACAAAATTTTAAACCGGTATTGTATTCTGTATCAATCGGGGTTCCTTCCCAGCATGTTTTTTTTTACAATTAAGCAGAAATTTGCGATTTTTCTTTGACAAAGTTTTCTGATTTATCGAGTTAATATTATTTTGTGGTACATGGCGTTTCCATTCAACACATTGAGCATTTCATAAGACGCATTGAAATTCTAGTTTTTACATTTTTCGTGTGTACTAGAAAAATATTGCTAGGAAGTTCGGTATTCCATGATGAATGAAAATGTTCGCCATAACATTGTTGTTACAAATATTAATTTGTAACAACAATAACCAACTGCAATTTGGGGATACATATTTTCTTTCCTAAGCTGGCTACACTGTTCGAAATATTTAAGAATCTAAAAATAAATTAAATGCCTCTGCATTAATTTTAATCTTTTATCATGTTTTATTTATTATTACAAATTTGATTCTTAAAATTCAGGAAACTGATAAGTCTTTTATATTCATTTATTATTGAATTCATTAATACTTTATACTACATACATATTTGTATTAATAAATCGAATACGTAGTATAGAGTATTTTTGGAATATTTATAAAAACCATTAAAATAAAATGTTTTTGTGTGAAAAAGAATATACTTTGATCCCAGCTTAATTTGACGTTTTTCGTACAAGGGACCACATTATCATTTAAGAAGCGTCAAAAGTCTAAGAGTGGTACTTACACTGTCTAATAAAATCAATTATTTGTTTTTAAATACCAAGATTCTATCGACTGTTTCTACTAGAGAAAACCAAAAATATATGCAGGTGTATCGGCGTTTTAAAGTTTACACCTGGAATTCATTTTAGGTGGAGTTTAAGTTTCCTCCCTTTAGCACATAACACTGTACAACAAGAAAAAAAATTAAGGTGTTCTGTAAGCCGATTCTGGTAGAGGAGAGAAAAAAAAATACATATATATGTGTTGGTGTTTTGTAAGATCACATCGGAATTTTAATTTAGGGGGCTTAAAGTTTCACCCTTTCGGCCTGATCGTGCAGCATACCGGTACACAAAACTATGTGTTCTTTACATCTGAGGTGTAGGCTATGTTCATCAACTTTGTAGAAACTATTAGGGCAAATATCTTTGGTGAACATATTAGCCCTCTGACTCCCCACATAATGGTCATTTTTGGATCTTTTCTAACAAATCGTAAAAAATCACCCCCAACAATTGGGAGTGCGGGGATAAAAGGTTCTACAAAAATGTTGCCCATACAATTTTACTATAGATCTTCAAAGACAATCAAGCACCATACTCAACTTGTACACCAGAAATCTTTGAAAGCTTAAACTATGTTTAAGGGTTAACTTCATACTTGTTACCAACTTATTCTAAACTTTGTGACAATTGACAAAATTATAACAAATAACAATTTTTATATTTTAAACAGTCAATTGTTATTATTTGTATTTTTTCACAGGGCTTAGAATATGGGGGTTATTCACAATTAGTAATCGGCATAGGAAATTTCGTAAGTTCAGCACTTTTATGTAAAACACCACGAGCAAAACTTTGTTGGAACATTTTAACCCTCTAACTTCGCTTTATGAGTCCTTTTGTATATTTCTGATAAAATGGGCAAAAACTCCCCTTCATCGGCGATATAGGGGGCTTAAATGTACTACAAAAATATTCACCATAAACTCTACTATAGACCTTAAAATAGACCCAAACTCTAGACTTAACTCCGACGCTAGAAATCATTGAAAACTTAAAATTTGTTTAAGGGTTAATTTCGTACTTATGCACAATTCGTACTCGGCATAGAAAATCGTGTAAGCCTTACATTTAAGGTATAAGATGTGTTCATCATATTTATGTGCAAGACCAGGAGGAAGATTTTTGTAGAAGATTTTTTCCCGCTATATCACCGCTGAAGGAAAGTTTTTTTGCCCCTTTTTTGAGAAATATAAAAAAGACCCATAAAACGAAGAGTTAGAGGGTTAAAATGTTGCAGAAAAAGGTTTGCCCTAATATTTGCTACAAAGTTGCTGAACATATCCTACACCTAAGATGTAAAGATTGCATAGATTCATGTACCGATATGCTGCACGATCAGGCCGAAAGGTGTGAACTTTTTTTTATCGGTTGTATTTATTTATTTATTGTATCTTCAATCAAATTGAACTAACAATAAGTAATCAAATCTTAACTATAAAATTTTAGTTTTTAATTCCATCCAATGCCAGACAAAAATATTTGTTTCACCGGTTGGTTCTTTGGTTGTCTTACGTCTCTGGTGTTCTGCTGAGAGCAAGGGTGTCCCTCCTGCTCAGCCGAGTGTGACCTCTAAACTTAATGATGTTTCGGGCTAGGGAATTTGGATGCAACTCAAGTTCCTTTTATGTATCTTGTCAAATGTTTAGAAAACACAGTCTTAACCAACGGCACATCTAGATCTTTATGAATTCGCTTATTTCTGACATATCATGGGGCTACTGTAATCGTACGAAGTATTTTAGTCTGTCGCCTCTGAATTTTCTCTACGTATGATGCCGAGGCAATGCCCCATAACTGAATACCTTAGGACCATATTGGTTTTGGAATAGAGTTGTGTAGAGTTCCTTCCAATGAGCCAATTCGTTTGAGCCGCTTTCAATTTCATTTGGGTCAACTTTGTTGCATTTGTGTGGGACTTCCATGTTATACGACGCTGAAGATGAAGACCGATATATTTTACTTGAGTCTGTTAAGGTATAGTTTGGTTATTGATTTGTGTAGGTGGGCAGGTTTCTCTGCATATTGTAAAGTAATATGTAGACATTATTGTTCTTTAATTTTTATCCGCCATTGACTTAGCCACTTTCCCAACTGGGTTATATGCTCTTGCAGTGTGCGGGAACCTTCTTGATGGCTGTTGCGAACACTTAGAAAAGCTGTGTATTATCAGCGAATGTTGATATGTGTATATTACTGCTTACCGGCTAGTCAGAGGCATATATCAGCTACAATACAGAGCCGAGGATGATGCCTTAAGGAGCTCCAGCTTCAATCGTTTGCAGAGGGATTAGAAAATTACTTCCTTAACAACAAATTTTCGTTCAGTTAAGTAGTTTATGCATTAAACTTTCGTGCCAAACTTTACCAAATGCCTGAGAAACATCGAATACACAAGGCATGGTGCTAAGAATGTGACTCCTTCTTAACAAATATTTAAATTTTGAGACAAATCCATAATTTACACCACTGTGCGTCTCTACTCAAAATACTGACAGCAAAGTAAATATCAAACATTGGCATACTGCATTATATATACAGCCATGTCACAGATTCCGTTCGGATTGGTTTGGATTCCGTAGTTGTCATTCCGAAAAAGTACATTATTGGTGCTTTAGATTCCGTTTATTTTATATTTCGTTTTTACAATGATAAAGTTTTTATACCTTGAGGCGTTTGTTTACTCTTCTTTTTAGATGTAAAGCTCACATTAAGCTTTTTACTAACATGGAAAGCTCATGACCAAATATTTATTTTACGCTCCTAAAAGTATGCACGTTTTTTTAGTATTTACTGCAAATGAAGTCAGTAGAAAAGTGTTTTTACCATTCCACTTTGAAATTTAAAAGAGGTTTGATTACGAAGAAAATTTTCGTTTTTCGCCTTTTTACTGATACTGCAATTCAATTTTCATTACCAGTAAATTTTTACTACTTACTGAAAAAAATTGCAGTAAGCAGTAAATTTTTACTGGTTACTGAAAAAATTTGCAGTAACCAGTAAATTTTTACTGGTTATTGAAAAAATTGCAGCAAACAGTAAATTTTTACTGTTTACTGAAAATAATTCCAGTAACCAGTAAATTTTTACTGATTACTGAAACAAATTGCAGTAAGCAGTAAATTTGTAATGATTACTGAAAACATGCAGTAAGTAGTAAATTTTTACTAATAATGCACTTTTATAACAGGAAATATGCGTTCGTGAATAAAAATTTTGAAATAATTGTGTTAAGAAAAGCTAAAAGAGTATATTTACACGCTGTTACAAAATAGCAATCTTTTTTACTCGTGAAAAATGACTTAATGTGGCTTGTAGGTATAGTTGAGTAGATCATTTTGCCATTTTAAAAAGTTGTACTGCACCCTCAAAATCGGAAGTTATAAAAAATCCCACATAATCGTTTGAGGGCACTGCCCACTTTTCTAAACATAACGTTTTATTGTAATGATAATTAAAGGTGTATGCAAAGTTTCATAAGAATTGTGTTAGTTGAAGTTGTTGAAAATGAATATTTAATTTGCATGGGCGTGGCACTGCCCACTTTTGTAAACATGATGTAGTATTGAAACAGAAACTTAGCGTGTGTGCAAAATTTCATAAGAATCGGTTGAGTAGAAGTAGTTGGAAAGGAATTTGTATTTACTCTGTGACCCTTTGTATGGAAGAGACCTAGAAAAACCATAGGTATTTTCTTTTTCTAGGGGCTCCAACCAAATAGAATTCGTGCATGAGAGCCCCTGAATAATTTTTTTCTCAACTTTTATATCATGGTGTAATTTATAGTTTAATTTATTGTTATCTATTCCAATGTGTGATCTATTATTATAACTTGCGAATCCTGCTTTCCTGTACTTTAAATATAATTAAATCTTGTTGCACAGGATTTGAATAAATAAATAAATGAAAGAAAAAAATAAAGAAAAATAAATGCAATGAAAACCGAGTAAATTCAAAAATTTCCGATTAACTCGAATAATTGTTAGCAGTAGAAGTTACTGGAATAACTGGAACGGAATAAAAATATTACTCGACTGTTGGATTAATTTCGATTAATTGATTAATCGAACAATGGAAAAGTCGAGCAAAATGAATACCCTAGTTGCAATGATATATTAATTTAAACATGTGGTATTTTATTAACTTTTTCTAAAAAAATCGAACTTTGACACCCGATAATCCGAAAACTGCAGCGAAATTGGAAAAACTAAAAACGACACATAGGACGAAGATATGTGATATATTGATATACAAAGTCTTATTTAGATCCGTTGATATGTATACGATAACCGATCCGAAAATTTTTTGGAATTACTCATATATCGAATTTAATTAAAACCGCAGAGGATAAAAATGCAAACCCTTGTTTTTGTGTCGAAATTTTTTTTAATTGCTCGTATGCATTGTATGTCATAATACAGGTGTGAAAAAGCCCTCTGAAAATGTTTAATGGGCCTAAAAACAAAACAGATTTTTTGCATTGTTTAAAAATAAACTTATAAAATTAAATATTATAAGAGGCAAAAATATGTCTCTATTATGCAACTCATTTTTAATTGAAAAATATATTTTTATAAAATATATTGTTGTAAAGCGAAATTACATATAAGTAAAATGATTATTTAAAACATTTAATTTTTCTGTTTTGTTTTATTAACAAAACAATTAATTCATGATTGCAAAATACTCTCATTAAAACGAACACATGCAAACTCAAACGTTTGTTAAGTTACTTTGTTGGCTTAAAAAAAAAATACGTTAACAATTTTTATTATTTTTTTTTTTGTTTTTTTTTTTGTTAACAATATTTATACCATTGACCATCCTTGACTTGGACTTGATAGATTTTAAAAGTTAGTTTTTTTATTTTGTTGTTGCCTTTTTTAAGTGGTTTTTGCTAGCGTTGGTCTTAAATCCATGTTTAGTTTTAACTGGTTATATAAATAGTTTTGTTGTAGTTTTTGTCTTTGTTTAAAATTATTTTTCTAAAGTTATTAAAAGTCTATGTAGAATTTTCAAGATGTTAGTTATGGTTTATAAGTAAACAGTTAATTAATTATTTTGCTGCAAATATGTTTTATGAGAAATACTCTTAAAATCCTAAGATTTTAATTAAATGAAAAAATATGCATAAACTTATAAGTACTTATATTTCACTAACTATTTCTAATACTACAACATTTGAAAACAAGTTAGAAAGTATAGTTGGTTAACCAGACTGTATGACTCTCTACTCCAGTTTAATAGTAATTATTCAGTTATTGAAGGAGGTGTTGTTTTGCATACGAGTATAAAAATAATTGATATTGAATTGACACTTAATGCTTATATGAAACTTTAAGGTTTAGACAAGAATAAGGCTAGGGTGCTTTCCTTAACGGTAATAATTTCTAAATACACAGTACCCCGAAGTTGATCCAAAATTAAGTTACATGGAAAAAAACTAAAATACCATTTCAATTACGAAAGTTGCAATTCAATTAATTTTGTTGTTTTAACTTTCAACCTATGACGAAAATGCAATTACTAAATAGAAATTTTCAGTTGGAGGCTATTCACCTATTACGTAACGCTATTTTCGATTTTAGTACATCAACATGCTGTGCTGAGAATGTGCATGATTGTGAGTGAAAATAATCATATTTTTGTGTTTAGTGCACTAAACGTTGATTGAAATAAGCATTTCTCTAGCACTAAACATAAAAATATATATTTTGCACTTATTTTCAACAGTTCTTCACTAGCACTAAAAAAATTAGTGGTAGTGCTAATCTTTCCAATATCACTAAATGCAGATTTAGTTTAAAAATCTGAATTATACTAAATAAGTGTAAAACTTCAACCCGCCATAAAGAAAAAGCTGTACTCAAATGTTGCACTAACACTAAATAAAATTGAAAAAAAGAATATATTTTAATACTTATCCCTAGCATAGTAATAAAATCCATTTCTTCAACTAGCACAAAAAAATTTTATGGTAATGCTTATTTTTTCAATATCACTAAACGCAAATTTAGTGCAAAAATCTGTATTACACTCAATTAGTGCAACATTTTAACAAGCACTAAATACAAAACTAACTAAAATTAAAAAAAAAATTATTTGAAGCTTAGTGCAAAATTTCTACGTTACACTGAATGAAGTGAAAAAGAAAAGTTGCTGTAAGATAGATTTTTTTAACGAAAATAATTTAATTTTAGTGCTAAATTTTTCTAGCATTAATGTCACTAATGCTGAGTGAGGCTGCTAATTATCAGCTCCAAACTAAACATCAACAAAATTAGTTAAATAATTTTGCACTATCACGAAGTATTAGTGGAAACAGCAAAATTAGTGCACTACCAGCATCTATGAAAATAATCTAATGCTTAAATGTTTTCTTACTTAAAGAGATTCAAATGCATTTTTCGAACTACATACATTATTAGGGAAAATTTTTCGTGCAAAAATTATTCTAACATTTGTAAGGCCGATTAGAAAACTAATCAAGTTCGATTAGAAAGACAATATAAATATAAATATTTTAGAACACAAGGTAAGCTTCATAGATAGTGTCAATGTTGACCACCTTGAACAGCAGTTTATGGTAATTTTTTCATGTTTGTTACATGCTGTGTTTCAAACCACCTGACAAGTTTTTTATTTCGCGTCCCACGTAAATAACGAGGAGCAAGAATAAGTAAAAGTGCCACAACTATTAAAGTTTGTTGTGTGATTGGATAAATAAAAACCAAATTAAACCAGTAAAGCTTTCGCCTTTAAGTACTCTATTGAAGACACATGATAAATTCGATTAAACGGTTAAGAGATGATCTCTTTGATCGCTAAAATAAATATCTCACCTATGATCAAGCTCGAACATTCTTGATCAAAATGTTGAAAACAAGTTTTCTTCATGCAGAATAGCAACAAAAATTTTATAATGTTTATAAAACTTTATCACATACAACTGATGCAACTACACCAATTTTAATACCTTTATAAACTTACTAAATATATTCATTAAATTGTATATTTTATTTTAGTCAACTTAATTATTTTTAACAATTATCTATTGGAAATTAAAAATGATTTGGTGTCCAAAAATTTCCACTTATACACTACTGACATCAATTTTTTTAAAGAGATTTTTTCATACAATGTTTTTTTTTTATTTATTCAATTGACTGACCATTAACTGAAATTTAATTTACCGATAATTGCATATAATTTTATATAAAAAAAACACACTAACGATAAATTATTTAGTTAAAATGTATATTAGAGAAGAAAAAAAAGTGAGCCAAGTAAAACTCGTTTTTATATGTCGATAAAAATTGCCAAAATTAAATTAAAAAAAAAATAATCTAACGATTAATTAAGACTGATCAAGAACCCTACACAAAATATGTTAATTAGAGTGGAAATAAGATACTCAACAAAGCAGGCGTTTTGGATGTCGTAATTTTTGTGTACTTGTAGCACTTTTAGGGCTCTAAAAATCACGCTTGCACAGAAGAAAATTGTTGAATTTTCTGTAACAAAGATTTTTGTATACTGTAGTATAGAAATGTGTTGATTCAATAAATTTGATAAATAAATATTTGATACAAAAATTTGTTGAAAATATAAACAAATAAATTTATATGTTTTTACATTTCGCGACATCTAAGTATATTTTGAATAAGCGATTTTATTTTTCTAGACAAGTGAAACATTTGAAAGTAGCAGCACTGCAATATGTACTTCTACAACAAAATGTCAGCTGGTAAGATGTCGCTGCCGCTTTCAAAATAATTAAATAGCCGGCTACAGGGCGACAATTGTAGCTAGCGCCATTTGAAGCTGTGTAGTCGTATAGCCTGCTGTGGTGAATGTGTTTAATTCATTACGCACACAAAACTTATGTGCATTTATTTATAATATATTAAATCATGCTAAAGCAGTTTTCAGTTTAAAATGTATGCGTTTATTTTATGAAATATTTTACTATTCATACTTTCAACGGACACGGAAAAAGCATTTGAAATGAGAATCATCACCAATTAATCCTCTGCGACTAACTTGACTTCATTATTACAATTCCACTGACGTGGTAGTACACTAGACACTATTTCGACTGCTTATATTTTCCAAGTTCCGCTTGTAAACCAACTGAAAATATTTTTGATTTTAGTTTAATGTAAAAACAAAATTATTGGCATGGCATAAATTAGCCTTAAAAAACTTACATCCATACAAAAAAAAAAAAAAAACTTCATATCTTATTTTTTTTTTGGTAAAAAGTTTAACATTAATTTTAGCTTATACCTAAGATAATCAATATAGAGAAAAAAGAGATAATATCAATGGTTTAATAAAAAGTTATAACGTATTTTTTCAGGTCTAACTCAATACTGACGTGGTAGTTTTGTAGACACTTGTATGCTCACATCAACGAGTGCGCTCGTTTCAATTGCTTTCTTCGCACTAACGTACTCATGAGGACGTAATAAGAAGCTACTGAAAACACCAGAATCGATATTTGTATAATTATGGCGTAAAACAATGTTTTCTGTTTACTGGTGTCTGCTAGACTACGACGTCAGTCGCAGAGGGTTAATAATTAATAAAATATGTTCATACATACATACATACATATGTACATAATTAAGAAATGCATAATTTTAACCCTTAATACATTTAACGAAAATAGTTTACTTTTTTAAATATGACTTTATTATTGCAAAATAATTTTATCAAGAACACTTTGCCTAATTATTTCCCAATGTAAATATTTACGTGACAAAATGTATAAAAATTAAATTGTATTTAAAAAATAAATTTACTTTATTATCTTTTTTAAATATTTTACTACTTCTTTTTTTTACAGCCGGTAAAATATCCAAAAGCTGTGGGATTTATCATTAGCAATGAATTTTGCGAACGTTTCAATTATTATGGCATGCGAAGTAAGTTTATTAAAAAAATTACAAGTTTTTTTTTTAATTATTTAAATTTCATTTACAGCCATTTTGGTGCTCTACCTTACCAGTAAATTGCACTATGACAAAGACACATCAACGGTTCTGTTTCACATTTTCACCATGTTGGTGTATTTGTGCCCCCTTGTGGGGGCCATTATTGCCGACAGTTGGTTGGGAAAGTTTAAAACCATCCTATATTTGTCTATAGTTTATGCGCTTGGTGGTGTTATTGTGGCGTTAGGAGCAGTGCCAACGCTTAGTTTGCCGGTTAAGTAAGTATTGGACTATTTGTTTTTTTAAATATATATCTTAACAACTTAAAACTTATTTCACTTTGGGAAATTACCACCACCAAAGTTTCTTAAATTTCATTATCGGTATTTCCTATAGGTGAAAAATGATTTTTCTAAAAAAATCTATACAACATATGCACTAAAAAACTTTTATATATTACGAAACATTTCGTAATTTCGCACCATGAAATTCTTTCTTAAAATATACAAAATGTACGGCAATAGTTAAAAAAAAGTTTAAAAAAGTTTGGCTCAGCTGGTGCACGAACTCAAAATGTTCATATCACAATACCAAAAAAAAAAATCCATGCAACATATGCAGGAAAACGTTCATACACCAAAAAAAAATCCACGCTACACATGCACGAAACGCTCGTACATATTACGAAATATTTCCTAGTTTCGCACCACGAAACTTTCGTAAAATATAAGATATGTGCGAAAATAAGTAAAAAAAGCTAAGTGTGGCACGAACTCACAATCTTCTGAAAAATATGTCATATGAAAAATTATTTTAATTTATTTTTTTCATATATATTTTTTAACAAGGAAAAATGTTTACGAAAGGTTTTCGTAACTTTCTTAAATTAAAAAAAATATTCCTAGCTTTTTTGTAACACGTGCGAAAGCTTTGTATATTCTACGAAAAAGTAACTATGAAATTTTTTTTTTTCGTAAAATGTTGCTTGTATTATTTTCAGTGTACTTTTTAATAAGGAAAATATTTTCGAAAGATTTTCGTACTGTCATAAATTAAAAAAAATATTGCCTAACTTTTTCGTAATATGTACGAAAGCTTTTTATATTCTACGAAAGTATTTTTCGTAAAAAGTTGCATGGATTATTTTCAGTGTATTTTTAATAAGGAAAACATTTTCGAAGGATTTTCGTTACTGTCGTAAACTAAAAAAGATATTGCCTAATTTTTTCGTAATATGTACGAAAGCTTTGTATATTCTACGAAAAAAGTAATTACAAAAGTTTTTTTCCTAATATGTTGCATGGAATATTTTCAGTGTACATATTACGAAATATTTCGCACCACGAAATTCTTCCGTAAAATATAGGATGTGTATGAAAATAATTAAAAAATAAAAGTAAAAAAACTTTTGCCTCAACCGGGGCATGAACTCGCAATCTTCATATTTCAAGACAAGCACTCTACCCACTGAGCCACATTCTACTTATTTTATAAGATCTAAAAAATCGTTTTGTTTACTTACATCTTAAAAATATTCCAATTTATAAACAATCATTTTAATTTATTTTTGTATTTAGAATACATTTTTTAACAAGAAAGATTTTCGTTAATTTCGTAAATTAAAAAACAGATTTCCAATTTTTTTGTAATATGTATATACGAAAGTTTCGTATATTCTATGAAAAAGAAACTACGAAATTTTTTTCGTAAATGTTACATGGATTATTTTGGGTATATTAAAAAAAAAGAAAAATATTTACGAACGATTTTCGTTACTTTCGTAAACTCAAAATAGTATTGCCTAATTTTGTTTTCGTTATATGTATGGAAGTTTTGTATATTCTACTAAAAAAGTAACTACGAAAGTTTTGTTTCGTGAAATGTTGCATGGTTTATCTTCAGTGAAGGCAATAACTGAGCCAATTTCTATTTATTTTGTAATAGCTAAAATATGTTTTATTTATTTACACCTGAAAAATATTCCAATTCATAATAATTAATTTAAATTTACTTCTTTTCAAATATGTTTTGTAGCAAGGAAAAATGTATACGAAAGGTTTTCGTAACTTTCGTAAATTCAAAAATTATTGCCTAAATGTTTTTCGTAATATGTACGAAAGTTTCGTATATTCTACGAAAAAAGCAATTACCAACTTTTTTTTCGTAAAATGTAGCATGGTTTATTTTCAGTGTAGGAAAAATTAAACTCAAAATAAAAATTATTTAGTACTATTTTTCTTAAGCAGCTATTGCCTTTTTTCCAGGCCAGCAACTATACTTGGTCTAGCCCTCATAGCAATTGGTACGGGTGGCATAAAGCCGTGTGTCTCAGCTTTTGGCGGTGATCAATTCAAATTGCCCGAACAGGCTAAACAATTGGCAACCTTCTTTTCGCTCTTCTATTTTTCCATTAATGCCGGTTCTACAATCTCTACGTCGATTACACCCATTCTCAGAGAAGATGTTCACTGTTTTGGCGATAAAGATTGTTATCCATTAGCTTTTGGAGTACCAGCCATATTGATGTTGCTCTCTCTTATAATATTTATAGCTGGCAAGAAACTATATATAATGAAACCTCCAGCTGGTAACATGATATTCGGAGTTTCTCAATGTATATCTAGCGCCATTGGTGGCTGGAGAAGAGAACGCAAGACTAGTCCACGCAAACATTGGTTGGATTATGCTGAACCTAAAGTGGGACTTAAAATGGTTTCCGATACAAAGACTCTTCTAAAGATTTTAGTATTATTTTTACCCTTTCCCGTGTTCTGGGCTCTTTTCGATCAACAAGGCTCGCGTTGGACATTTCAAGCCACTCGTATGGATGGTGAATTGGGTGGTTTTACAATTAAACCGGATCAAATGCAGGTCATTAATCCGTTGCTAATTTTGGGTTTTATACCCATATTCGATTATATAGTATACCCACTTTTGTCTCTGATTGGCATAAGAAGACCATTACAAAAATTAACTCTCGGTGGTCTTTTGGCTGCTATTGCTTTCATACTGTCGGCTGTTGTGGAACTCAAATTGGAGGCCATGGAACCTGTTTTACCCAGCGATATGATTTGCCAGCTGAGAATTTACAATGGCATGCCTTGTCATTACAACTTTAGCACTGAACTTCCTTTAAACGATTTAAACAAAGATAATAATTTTCCTGCTTTGGGCTTGTGGGAAGAAAAGCAAGTGACAGCTCCCGTATTGTTAACCTACAATTTTGAAGCTTCAGCTAACGATGGCAGCTGTCCGAGTATAAAGGGCAAAATCAATGTAGCACCTGGTAAAGCTGTCAGTTACTTTATAGCCAATGATCGCATGCATGAATTTGAAGATAAACCGGAAAAGCCTAATTTGGGCAATCCCATTGTCAGAGTATTGCTCAATGTGGCCCCCAGTGAGGGTAATTTCAGTTTAAAGGATTCTACTAATCTGAACACTGAACTGTCAGCGTATAACACTTCTCAGGCGATAACAGTAGCAAGAGGCAATGTTATATTGTCTTTAAATGAATTGCCTCTAACGAATATAACGGCAAGAGCTGGTGGCGTTTACGTGCTGCTGGTGAATGGAAATAACAAAGAAGGATTTGTAAGTAAAAACATTTTTACCAAAAAATTTTAGTTTTTAGAAATTTTTAGTACGAAGTGATTTCATAAAATATTTTTCAAGGTTTTCACTAAAAGTCTATTAAGAAAAAACATGAATTACACTGTAAAACACAAAAGAAAAATTACAAAAAATATATATGTATACGTATATCGGCGTTTTAAAAGTTTACATCTGGGACTCATTTTGGGGATTGAAGTTCCGCGCCTCAGCGTAGGAAATCTTGTCAGTCTTACGTTTAAGGTATAAAATTTGTTTAACATTTTTATGTAAAACACCACTATATTTTTGTAGAGTACTTTAACCCTCTAACTCTTCGTTATATGGGTCTTTTGTACTCGACATAGGAGATCTTATCAGCCTTACGTTTAAGGTATAAGATGCTCTGGAATTTCGTCGTCATTATTACAGAATCTGCACAGGCTGTTACTCTCAATGCCAGGTCTGTTGAGGTGTTTTCTCAGTATGCAATAGCCTGTGAGGAAGGCTGTGAGCATTCTTAGATTGGTTTTACTCAGGGACATGAGAGCTATGAAACGATTTTGCTTATACGTTGCAATCATCCAATCCAATCCAAGTCCACAAAACGGTTCTGGTCCGACCATGGGTGTACTAGCCCCCCTTCTGGCCATTTTGTCTGCATTTTCGTTTCCTACCACCCCGGGGTGTCTAGAAACTCAGCAGAGCGTGACCTTATTCATGCTGCGTAGCTGATTTAGCTTAATGCGGCATTCCCAAGCTAACTTAGAGGTAAACTCATATGAGTTGAGTACTTTGATGGCAGCCTGACTATCCGAGCAGATTGCTATTTCTCTCTCTCGGTAGCCCCTGTCAAGACTAAAATGTGCGCATCTTTCAATGTCATACACTTCCGATTGAAAAATGGTAGGACTCGTGGTAGTTGGTCCTTGGTCCTTGGTCCTACGACTCCCACACCAGAGCCTGCCGGCGTTCAGGAGCCATCAGTGTACCAGCTGATGTTGCCAGTTCCAAAGGAATATCGGGTTGCCATTTCCCTCCATCCCCTTCTATTGCCCAGAACAGTTTCAAACCTCTTGTCGAAGTCATACACTTTATTCACCACATCAGAGGGTTGCGCAAGTAGGGGAAATCGTCTAGCCAGGGATGATTGCTCCCATTGGATAATTAGACAGTCACTGCCTGTGCTTTTCCCCAAGATGCTGATTACTTTGTGCCTGGCAGCAGTCTCTATCACAATCGGCAGAGGTGTGAGTTCAATGAGGATTTCCGTAGCCGTCGCAGGACACGCCCTCATAGCCCCTGTTATACAGAGGCATGCTAGAGGGTTGAAATGTTTTACTAAAACTTTTTTCTGTTTTGTTTTAACTAAAAACGCTGAACATATCTTATACGGTAAACGTACGTTTTACAAGATTTCTTATTCCGAGTCAGTATAACAACCGTAGAGGGAAGAGAACCTGTTACGAAATCAGTCACGTGAGTGGTTCCCAAGGACATCGCAACCAGTTCGAGTTCCAGAACTTTATATAAAAGTAACCGGTAACTTTTACATGACGTTGCCATTGGAGGTGCTCAACTGGTTAAGACACTCAGTGACAAATTCTTGGCCCAATCTTAAGGTATTTGTCTGTTGTGGTTTCTTTAATACTAATTAAATTACTATACTTTAAAGAAATATTCTTGCTTCAGAAATATTCACCGCTCATGACTCGAGAAAATTTTGTACCATTCCCATTTTCACAAGTACGTTGAAGACAATTAGTGCAACATTTCCCACAGGGCATGTGCAAAAGGGCGCAAAATTTAACTCCCCCTAAAATGAATTTCTGTTGTAAAATATGAAAACGTTGATAAACGCATATATTTTTTAGTGCCCTTTACCAGAATCAGTCGTGACAACCTTGTAGTTTAAAAAAACTTTTTGATTTTGTTGTACAGTGTAATCAGTAAAAACTTTTATATATACATGCAGATAATCATAAAACAATATATGTAATTATAAACTTAATTTTTATTGTAGAACTTTCAAACTCATGTTATTACTGAGCCCAATTCCGTCCATATGATGTGGCAGTTACCCCAAATAATTGTTATAACCGCAGCTGAAATAATGTTTTCGATTACCGGCCTAGAATTTTCATTCACTCAAGCACCACAATCAATGAAATCGGTATTACAGGCATGCTGGCTACTTTCAGTGGCCATAGGCAATATGTTGGTAGTGGTTATAGCCGAGCTTAAATTCTTCGAATCGCAGGTAAGATTTCAACACAATTTTGAATTCATAGAACGTAAAAATAACCAAAATTAGTCCGTATTCTTATAAGGAAAAATATCCCAACTTAATCAAAATATAAATTTTTTTATCCGAAAAAATTTAATTATTTTGGCTTGAGTTCAGCTTTTATTTTAATTTTTCAATTAAATTATAGTTTTTAATATTTGAACTGAAAATGTGTATAAGTCGGAAGTTATTATTATTTGGCTTAAGTTCACAATAATTGAATTAATATAAATTCAAATTATTTTTTAAGAGTGAAATATTAGAATATCCAATCAGACTAGCAGAACGGATTAGTACTACTAATTTCGTCAGTATCCACGATCAAATGTGGTAAAAGCGAACAAAGGACGTTGATGATGACAGCGTAGCGGCTGTCGAAATTAGTAGTACTAATCCGTTCTGCTAGTCTGATTAGATATACTACTATTCTACTCTTAAAAAATAATTTGAGTTTACATTAATTCAATTATTGTGAACTTAAGCCAAATAATAATAACTTCCGACTTATTATAGTTTTTATTTAGAGATAAATGTGAAGCATGTAGACAAAGAAAAATTGACTGCACGGAGGGTTGAACTGACATGTTTCGATAGCTCCCGCTAATCTCTTCAGAATTCTCTCTCAACCGCTTAGACCACTCGACCAAAGTCGGTGGCTTGCAGTCAAAAGTTGAATATCATCTACCTTTAATCAAAATAAAAAATAGAGTTTAATTGAAAAATCAACATAAAAACCGAACTCAAGCCAAAATAATAAAATTTCTTTGGATATAATCCCATAGAGTTCGACTAAAACTCATAACTTTTATTTTGTCTTTTGTTAACTTTTAGGCTGCTGAATTTGCTTTATTTGCGGCTCTCATGATCATTGACATGTTCATCTTTATGTTACTGGCCATGCGTTATAAGTATGTGCAACATTTAGATGACCCCGAAACACCATCTCCACCCCCAACAGCATCATCATCCGCTTCCACCATTGAATGTCAATTTAGTGATCCTCCCTCATTTTCTGATGAAAATAATTTTAAAGAGCCCAAATCTAAAATTACTAGGGAATCTATAAAGAATGGTATTACAAATGAGGCTTATGTCTATATGGACGAAAAGTGATGAGTTGAGCAAGTCATAATTTTAGTAATTTAGCAAAAAAAAAAAAAAAAAAGGTTCTCTGTGATGTACTTATTTTTTTGAATGTTGTGAATAAAAAAAAAATATTTTTCAATATATTTTTAATTCAATTTATGTCCCCATAGTTTTAAATAATGTTCAGAAAGCTTTTAAAAAGCTTGCTTTTTATAACTTTCTTAACTGCTGTATTATTAAGCTATTTGTTGTAGAATAATTTTCATATATTTTTATATAATTTTTTTTAAGAAACTTTTTCAAAAATTATACACTTTTTATTTTCTTTTGCTACAATAGCCTCTTTAAATATCTTTGTTTAAGTACTAAGTCACATAAATGTATATTTTGTATATAATAGGGGTATTCGCAGTTGGAATTGCTAAAAGATTTGGAACAAATTTGGTACACAAATATTAAATGTTATGCTCATTTCAAAAAATTTTTTTTTTTGAAATTTTAAGCAATATTTTTTTAATTTTACCTCAATGGAACAAAATATGTACTTTTTTATACGCTACTCTTCCGTAAATGTATCTCAAAATTTATCGAAAAATATGTAGATTATTTTCACCTGCTACTAAGTCTTTAATTAAGGTTTTATTACTTAGAATCTGTAAATGTTAATTTATTTAATTCATTTCCTTAGTTGATTTAACTGCGTTTCCCTTAATTGTTCCCTTTTCCTAATCTTGTATTTTAGTCAATTAATGTAGAAGAAGTCTGTGTAAAATACTATTAATAAATTATAAATTTAAGTAAATTAAAAACAAAAATAAATTAAAACTTTGAAACTAAAATATTTGTACTAGTGTTTGTTGTTTTATTATATCATTGGAGCTTTACACTTTATGTACGCTGAAAACTACACATAGTCAAATGTAACATTAATAACAATGTACAGCAAAATACAATTTTTCAAAATTACAAGGATTTAACGACTGATCAGTGTTGCCAATGAAAAATTTGGAAATTGCACACGACCGGGTCCCAAATTACACATAAGAAGAAAAATTTCACATGATCACCCCTATCGCGAATGAGCGTTCCCAAGACAAAACTCCCAAATTTTATGATTTGCTATCGTGAAATTTTTTGTGAATGCGTTCACAAACATAAAAAATATGGCATCGCGATTATTTACTCCCAACAACTATTTTACAAAATTAATTCACAAAAGTTGTTATTGGGAACAAGAAGTACACATGTAAGTTGCTACATATTTGTTTTTAAATGTCCAACTTTATTAAACTTATTTTATTGAGGGAGTATTCGGAGACATCGATTTGTCTGCCCACCCCCTTTTGGTAGCTTCCTTCCGCCAAAAATCTTAAGCTGCTAGCCAATTTCACTACGGTGGGTACCGCGAACATTTTACCTCTAGGAGGCAAATTTTTTTCCAACACGTTCAGTAGGAATTGGAAAGCATCTTTGTTAATTCTATAATATTCCTGAAACCTGTCAAAAACATTTGATTTAAGTCTTTAGGACTTTTACCTTGTCTCCGTTAACGATAGCGGATCGGATTCATCGCGTATATGTCTTCGCTGCAATCGTTCCGTGGATTGATTTTCTTCTTGCAAAATCAGGAAACGCAAATAAACACTATTCATTTTAAATTAACACTTTTCTTCACAAAATAGACTTTTCTTTTATAAGCACGCAAACTATTTATAAATCAAAACAAACAATTCAAAATAGAAATTGTTACTCCCATGATATTCACAATAGACTTTTTACTCCCAAAAAATTCGCGATACCAATTTGTTGGGGATGGGAATACACGTTACTCCCAAACAATTTATTCCCATAACATTCGCGATAGAGGTGGATATTTTTTCCCATGATTTAAACAAGAAGCAGCAATATATTTTTAGCTTTGTCTTTCGGTTTATAGAAAATAGAGTTTTTAGAATGAAAAAGTCCGTTAAATGGAACCAAAATACCTAACAATATGACGAAATCTCAATTAGGTTTTAGTTTTCATGTCATCTATGGTTCTATCATTCAATCTCCGACTTTTGAAGGATGCTCAAAAACTTCTAGTCTTAAAAAGCTTTTTAGAGATTCATCCTGTTCTAAAACTCGAATGATACATGGATTAATTGAAAGCCATCTAGTAATACTGTTTCTGATACTACTTTCCTAACTTCAGTCTTGAAGCAGTCTTGTAATTCTAATAGCTTTTTATGACGAATGTATTTTTCAATCCCAGTTACGCAATAAATCTTCAAAATGGGTGGGTAATTATAGGCAAGATTTAAAAGCTACTAGGTGTATCAAGTGGGGAGAGCATTTAATTAAAGCAATATCTTACTTAATTTTTTAAAAACTACCGAGTTCTTTTATTCAAATATTACGTTGGGTTTTATTATTCAAATATTACGTTGAGATTATCGGTTGCAAGTCCGACCAAATTTATGAATATAATACAATTTTCTACAATAGAAATTTTCAAAAGATTAAAAATATTAGCAGAAGTGGATCTCGCACATTTCTTAAAATCAATAATTCTGTAAAAAAAACCGACATTACTACAAAGAGAAAATCCGAAATTTTTTATAGTACCAAATCTTTCAGGCCTTTCAAATAAAAAAATTTTGGTAATTAGACCATAAATCCGTATTTCGTGTGACCATCCGATTTTCACTTAAATTTCTATGGGGCCAAGCCGCAAGCATACTCTTTCAAATATAAAGTTTTTTTCAAAGTCGGTCCATAAATTGCGAAGTTGTGCGATAATCAATATTTCGGGCAAGCAAACCCTTTCAAACATAAAAATTATTTTGTAAATCGGTTCAAATGACAGACTTATGCGTGACAAACATAAAAAAGTAAAGAAGTCGGCTAAAAAAAGAATTGTGAGTAGTGGGCGTTTTCTCATTATAACAATTTTATATACACATTTGTTTTGTTGAACTTACATCAGTTGTTTCTGCTATTATAACAGAAGAAACTGTTTATTTTACTTTGTCACACAACTCCTGAGCAAAACTTGAGCATAAAGCATTTTTCATTAATGCCGTTGCTTTTGTCGTATTAAGTCTCAATTGCCCGACCGATTTTCTAAAAAAAATTCTAGGTCAAACTGCAATCCCTTTCAAACAAAAGAGTACTTTTAAATCGTTACACAAAGTTGATAACATCCTCCTTTTTTGAAGTCGGTTAAAAAACTGGTGTTCGAAAAGAGAAAATATAACCGCCAAAAATTAATAAAAAAAAAATAGAACACAAAGTGAAATTACACACAGATTGCACATGTAACTAATCACACATGAGCTACACATGCAAGTAGAAATTACACACAATATGTGTAATTCCACACAGATTTGCAGCACTGTGACTGATTCTCGTAGAGGGCACCAACTATATATATGGTACGTCCGCCGTTTGGAAAGTTTACATCTGAGGATCATTTTAGGCGGAGTTAAATCTCGCCTCTTTTGCACATACATACATAACACTGGCCAACATATAAAAAATAAACTTGCAAACTAGAAGTTCTTAGCCATTTTAATATTAGATGATTGTTTATACGATAGACTCCCATCTATGGAATGACAACTCGATAGATGTATGTATATGTTTGATTACTCGATGTCGAATGCTATCATCTCAAATGACGATATTTTTTATTCGATATAGACTGCCATGATGCCAAAATGTAAAATTTCGATTAATTCTGCTCGATATCGTATGCGATGCTTAGACCCCTTATACTAAATACGTCAATATATTTCACCATAACTCAAGAAAGGTTTGCTCCATTGAAAAAAAAAACCGAAAGATGCAGGCGGAATAGTATTATCTCTATACACTTTTTTTTACTGTAAACTGTTTTGGAGTTATTCAGAAATTAACGACGAAAATGTCTTTTTTATGCAAAATTAAACATTTTTTTTCGTTTTCAAAAACTCATAAAAAATTAAGAGGGCAAAAATTTTAAATTTTTTCATTTATCAGAAAGCTGGGTATAATAAGGATAAAACTGAGAGAACAAAAAAAAATTAATTGATTTCAATAACACGGCGTTTTCGTTCCAATTTTTGTCTTTGTTGATCTGCTTATATGTAATAATTTTGCAACAGCGATTTTTTTCTTTACAATGAAAAAGTGTTTCAGACGTAAACAGCGTTGCCATTTGTCAAGCTGCCATTTTTTTGCAAGTTGTTTGAGATGCCATAAAGTTTTAATTTTATATAAAGTTTTTTCAAGTTTTTTTTATAAATATGTACATAATTTAAAATTTGCAGTATAGTATACGGAATGAAAATATTAAGTGATTGTTTATGCAATGATACGATCAAATATTTTCTCACTCCCTTATTACTGCAACAGTGTTTAATTGTGTTTGCTCCTGCTGCATATATGCTGTTTTTATACATTTCTTAAAATGAGTTCCAAATATACTTTTTTGTGTTTTCTTTTAAAAATTTGCCACTTTTGCAGAAAAAAAGTTTTTTTTGGGGAAAAAAAGGTTTTTTTGGGGAAAAAAGTTTTTTTTTCAGAAATAATAAGTTTTTTAAAAAAATAAATATGGTAACGCTGGACGTAAAACACTGTTGTATACCGAGAAGGAACTAAGATGTAGTTAGACGGTCCCCATAAGATGAAAATAAGAACAAAACATGGAGAAATTCTAATGATCAGAAGGAATGTTCCCATAACTGAGCCATTAATGAAACAAAAAGCCAAAGAATTCGCTGATTCAATTGGTCATGAAGATTTTGAAGCTAGTACAGGATCTCTGGGTCAAATTTAAAAAACGGCACGGTATTGTTTCAAAAACTTCATGTGGGGAAAGTGATGTAGCCAATATAAGAGATCGTGTTGAATGGATAATGAACGTTTTACCGAAATATGTAGATCAGGGATGATAAATGAAAAAATTCATTTCGTACTAATGAGCTTCTAAAATCGTACTTTTTCGGCTCAAATAGTACTAAAATATTTTTGAATTGTTGTAAACAAGTAAGCCACACGACTTTGATTGAGTTTCTGGCTCATTGTGTCAAAGATCAAATATGTCTCTGTTTTCTAAAAATATTTTTGATAAATTCTTTTTCGAATAATGGTGCCAAAAATCAAAAAATTTTAATTTTAATTTATCACAATGAAACTTCACTTCTGCCATATAACAAGGAACCTACTTACTAATTTCTTTATTCTTATAAATTTTAAGTTTGTTAAAAAATTTAAAATTCGTTCACAATGGATAAACAAGCCATAACAAAAGATATTTTTCTATTAAAATTTGAAATCCGACATTTCTGTGTTTTTTTTATGTATCTCAATATCGCCTGTTATGTATTCTCCTTAAACAAGTACACAAATCCACTCACAAAATAAATGCCTAAGTAGACTCAAGATAGAATTAAGTTAAGGGCCAAAGTAGAGATAAATTATTATTGAATAATCAATGGTTACCACCCAACAAATTGGGAAAATTTGCAAATAGTCAGTGTTCGAAATGCTAGCTGCGAAGTAGCAAAAGTACGGAAATTGTGCTATACTACACTATAAATGGTTAAACTTTTATTTACAATACTATCGCTTATACTGTGCTATTGGAAATAAATATAGCATATCAAAAGCAAATGTAAAAAACTAAAAGCATTTGTTGCCACAAAAATTAATTGTTTATATTTTAATTTATTTGTGCTGTTGTTTGCTGTTGCTGTTGAAAAATGTAATAGCAGTGGCAATAGCAATTACATTCGTAGCATAGCAACCGTGTTATAAGAGCCTTAGAATTTTTCTCAAAACAAATTTTATGTACAAATATATGTAAGTACATATGTACTTACGTATGTCTTTTTATTTTAAATCTTATTAACCATTTTCTATATTAAAAGTCAAGAGTTTTGCAAGATATGATTTGTTGTGCAAATGAAATAAGTTTGCAAAAATCAAAAAAAGTCTTACAAATCACTAAAACTATAAAAAGGAGACAAAACACGAAATTTATGAAAATCGCGAAAGGAATGCAGAAAATTTTAAAGAAATTGTAAAATTTATTAAAATTTGCAAAATTTTGTTAAAAGTGAAATGATTGCAAAGTGGTTAAAAATTCCCAAAAATGGGTGAAATCCTAAAACTTTATAAAAATCAGGTCCATGGCGTAAATTTAAAGAAGCCATAATATCGATTGAAAAGCTCTAAAACTACAAGGAATGAAAAAAATTTGGAAAAAATTGCGAAATTGGCGAAAATTCGCGAAAACTTGCTGAGAACGACATGATAGCAATATCTAATATTGATTAAAAATCATTAACACTTTAAAGACGTTGAATACCCAAAAAAAAAACTTTATCGCGAACATTGCAAAAGTTCACGAGAAACCCCAAAATTGAAACCAAGCTCTAAAATTTATAAAAAATGGCTAAAACTGTAAAAGGCAAATGCCTCGGAAAGAACACAAATTTTGCAAATTTTTCATAATTTTTAACCAATTTTGGCATTTCTTCTGATGATTGTAATGTATTGGGAATTTCTTAAATGTTTTGCAATTATTTCCGAAATTTTTACGTTATTGAGATAAAATTTTTTTTGCAAAGTTTTACACTCGTACTTTCAAATTCGTCCAGCATTGACTTGCAACCATCGAAAATAGACCCCAAACAATTGCGGTTTATCGTCAAAGCTAAAGGAATAAACAATTAACAACAGCAATCAATGTGACAAAAAATCATTTGCTATTGTTATGCTGTTGTAATTTTCAACAGCACATAATAACAAAAGCAATATCGTAAATAGTTTGCTTTTGCTGCTGCTGTTTGAAAAATACACTTTATTATATTTTGTTTTGCTATTAGCATGTTGTTGAAAATGGTTATAACAAAGTATAACAGTATAGTGTTGCTATAACATTTGGCATATTGCTATTGCTGCTGATATTGTATTTTCTGTGGAACCTATCAGCAATAGCAGCAGGAATTTTCACATAGCATTTTGTTTAAACCCTGCAAATAGTACCAAATGAGTCACGGGGGTACCATCGTACTTTTTTGGTTTTGATAGTACCACAAAAACTACAATTGTACCAACTTTATCATCCCTGATGTAGATACATACTTAAATATGATCAAAATAATTTTTTTAAGGTAGAAGAGTGTAAACCAAACTAAAATACCTGATCATTTTAAATAAAAGTCGAAAATATAGTTTCTATATACCCCATGCAGATTGCTTGTGGATCTTAAGCATGAAATAGTTTCGCCATTTGTATAATTAGGTGGATGTCTTGACTGAATGCTGCCATCCTACAAAGCAATAATCTATAAATTGGGTGACTCTAGTTGTTTATTCATCCCTAAAGCATGCTATACTCTTTTATTTGTTTTTGTGGGCTATAATTCAAGGTGAATTATTTTTACAGATTAATTCGCCGTTTTTTTCTCTTAAACGGGGCATACACTACTTACAATAAGATACACGTCAGGAATGTAAAATTCAATACTATTATACTATTTTCAGTACTTTTTATAATCAATGTACCTCAAGTACCACCTCGATATAAAAAATACTTTTGTAACGTTAAAAAATACTGACCAAAACTGTAGTAAAATAAATAATTAGTCGATTGATTTTTCAATCGATTGGTTAATTTGATTGGTTGTCAATGGGATTAATTTAATCATGATTAAAAGCATCACGATTTAATATGCTAATTAAACAAAGAATTAAATTATGAAAATTTACATATCACACTTGATCAACAAGAGGGTATTAACTCAAAATTTTAATATTTCCAGTAGAGGTCAAAAACTGTTTGTTGTTACATTTTAAGAGAGTTTGAAAATCCGAATACAACATAGTAAGCAAATTCCATTTGAAATTATGTTTACATTGTTTTCTTTTACACTTTTGCAATTATCGCATGAAAATTGTTATAACTAAAGAAGGATTGAATAAAAAAAATATAAATTTGAATTAATTTATCATAAAAAGAGTCACATTTCGAACTAAAATCATAAAGTAAAACAAATTTTATCAACAAAACAGTATCAACTCAAAATACAATCAAATTTAAACAAAACAATTTGATTATTTTTAACATGAATAAAGGCTCAAATCAAAATAATACCTTTTTTTATGAAAATATACGATGCATTTCTATTTCAACTTTTGTATTAACTCAAAATAATTCCTTTTTGTTGATGTAATGGTAGTTAGGGATGTAACGAATACCGATACCGATATATCGACGATACTTCAGATTTTCCGGTACATCGGTAACGGCGATATTTTACTGTCGATACGACGATACTTTTAAAAATTTTTTCAGAGTTTTTTTTAACAAATAATTTATTTTTGTTCGATTTTACCATGAATTAAATTCACTTCGTTATTTTTTAAATCTTATTAATATCAATTTTAAAAATTAATAATATTTTATGCTGTTATTTTGTAAAAAATTATTTATTTTTGTTAATTTTACCATGAATTCAAGTTCAAGTCGTTGTTTTATAAATCTTATTCCAGCAAAAAAAAGATACTCCAAAGAAGTCATGAAAATGTAGAATTCGCGATCTGGAAGTATTGCAAATTTGGATAATTTCTAATTAGTTTTACATATCCTTGCCATTGCAAGAAGTTCTGTTTTCGATTACCAATTCGGTGGAAGCGATGCTAGGACAAATTTCTTTTTCGGTATTCTATAATGATTTTTCCTCAAGGAAAAAGGATAAAAAATTACCCATTTTCACAATTTTTTTATGCGAATTTAAACTCAGAACTGTATTTTCATGTAAATTTAAGTGAATAAAAATAAACTTAGAAGTCTTTTAATAATTAAGCTATTAAGTTATTTAGAAAAATATTAGTTGATATATGTCCTTTAAAAAAATCGATTTTTTTAAAAGCATGGCGAGTATTTTTTAAAATTATAAAGGAATTAAACATATTTCTTGCTTTTCTACTAATTATCTGCATATTTTTAATATAGATTTTTTGAAAGCAAAGAAAATGTAGCTCCTTAAAAATTACTTCCAATGTTTTATCAATTTTAAATATTCTCTCTTATAATGTAATTTTGTATAATAAAAAAATTGCGCTTGAGTTTTGTTAATCTAAACTTAAACTCAATTTCAATATTCGTATCGGTATCGGAATCGGTATCGGCGATATTTATTTTTAAATATCGGTATCGGTATCGGATCGGCAAAACGGCGTATCGTTACATCCCTAATGGTAGTCACTACACTATCACGAATATGGTCTCAAAAACGGTTTTCGAGATAAAATAGTAATCGGAATACGTTGAAATGTTTACAGTAGATAGATATTGATGTTGTTAGTGAATTTCTTGCAAAAAGTGAAAATTTAAAAATTTTGAGTTAATACCCTCTTGTTGATCAAGTGCGATATGAATATATTTTCTCATCAATGTGTGTATACGTATAAAGAAATTATCTGAAAAAAAAACAAACAAATCGATATCAAAGCCTGTAATTGATTAAAAGTCGCTTAAACTCTAAAACAAGCAAAAATATGGAGAAATCACGCCTATGGCGAAAATAGCGGAAATTCGCCAAAAATTGCAATATTGGAAATCGACTCTATCACAAAGGGACCATTATTATTGGACCCAACCAAGTGGTCTGGAACCTTTTCCTTCTAATTTTTCACCAGCAGCCTTATAACCCAAATCGGCTCTAAATCTGAATAGAACTCGCTAAAAATGTAAGGAATATCAATAACTGGAAAATAATTGCGGCCACTACTAAAACTCGCAAGAACTTGCTAAAATTTTAAAGATTGCCCATAAAAATCTATGAACGGCAAAACTTTGGAAAATCACGCTTATAGCGAAAAAAATGAAAATTCGCGAGAAATCTCAAAATTTTATAAAAGCCGTAAAAGTGTATAACATGCCTATTCACAGCAAAAGTCTTAGCAGAGTCACAAATTTTGTCGTGACTGAGTTCTATATATATATATTCTTGTGACTCTGTCTTAATTTGCTATTCTCATAACATAGTCATAAAAATCCAAATTATTAAGTTAACATTTTATGTTAAGTGAAAATTATGACATTTGATTTTTAAATTTAAAAAGAAATATTGAAAATATGAAAAACAATTGTTTTATGAAAAATATATTGATTTTGCAGCTAATGAAAATGTTTTTATCTCTGCATAATTTGTGCATGTACACATGTACATATACACATACATACATTCATCATTTTATCGCGAAAATGGAAAAAAATTCGCGAAAATTTGCAAAATTTCAAAATTGCAAGCAAGCCCTACTAAAATTGATTAGAAATCGCTAAAACTCTAAGACATGTACAAATTTCGCAAAAATTCGTAAAAACGGCGAATATTCGCAAAAACTTGATAACAGCAGAAAGTTAGCAAGTTCTAGTATTGACTAAAAATCGGTTGCATTGTAAAAAGGCCAAACACATACAAAAAAGTTAATTATTCGCGTAAATGGCGAAAATTCGCGAGAAATTTCTATATAAGAAACAATTTTTAAAATTTGTGAGAAATTACTAAGCTAAAATTATGAAAATTCGCAAACAGTTACTAACATTGAGAAGATAAATCAATTGAAAGTCCCTAAAACTGTCGAAAGGCCCAAAAACGTTTAAAATCACCTATATCACGAATGTGCAAAAAATTGCTCTTTGTGCTAAAATTAGCACGGACTACCATCATTAATAAAAATTATATAATGATTTTTAATGTGTTTTCCATTTTTGCCACAGATTCTATAATACGGGATGGGATGAGTTCCCAGCAAAGTTAGGAAGCGCCATGCAAAATATTTTCTTATATCATAAAAAACGTACAGCTGATAAGCAGTTGAAACTTTTCTTTGCCAGTCACAACGATTATGATTGTCTACAGACAAGGTCTTTACTTTTACTATTTAAATTAATACAATTTTATTTTGAGAATCGGAAATTTTAGTCTTTAGTCATAATGTTAGAGTTATGACAATTTTTCAGTCACAATACTTTCTGTGAATAGACATGTAAAAGTGGTTAAAACTGCAAGGAATGCGAAAAATTCGATAAAAACTACGAAATTGGCGCAAATTCGCAAAAACTTGCTAACAGCGGCGTGATAGCAAAGTCTAACTTTGATGAAAATCGTTAAAACTGTAAAGAGTCTGAAAGCCTACAGAATAAATCGTATCTATCGCGATCATGGCGAAAATTCGCGAGAAATTGCAGTATAAGAAACAAGCCTTAAAATTTATTAAAAATACCAAATATGCTAAAAAAAATCGAAATCTCGCAAAGAACGCGAAAAACTCGAAAATTCGCGTAATTTCTGAAATGTTTTGAAGAAAAACTTCAAAGAGTAACAAAATCTCAGATAATCATACAAATGGTTGAAACCATGTCAAATCGGCAAAAAATATAGTTTTCGGAAACACCAACTCCAATTTCGATGATATTCGCCACAAATGTTGTCCATTAAAAGTACTAAAAAAATTAAAATTTTTAGACTTCTGACCCTTCCCGTTTCTGAAATTCGCCATTATGAAAATTAGAAAAATTTTAAAAATTTTACTAAAGTGGACATAAAAAAACAACTATAACTTCTAAACTTCAAATCTGAAAAAGTTTTATTTGATGTTATTTTGCAGGTTAAAATAAGGCTTTTGAAGTGATGTACATCTCGATTCATTCCGCGAGTAGTTCAAAGGCCATTTGTGGAGTTCTTGAGCTCAAAGGGCTATATCTCGAAAAGCAGTTTTTTAAAAAATCTTAAAAAAATGCAAGTCAGTTAGAAAACTCTTTTCTACATACTCGGAAAGTTTCATGGTGGTGCCGCTTCTAGTTTCGGAGTTATAGAGCAACAGATAGATGGCCCAAAGTTTGATTTAAGCTTTATAAATACAATTATACTGCTTTCCAATTTTTTTATTTTTGAATTGCTGAAATCTTTTAGTGTATTTTTCAAAGCAATTAGGATGTGCTGAACACGGGAAAAATAGTTTCTTCTGCAGTTCGGTCATTGTCGAGATAATGGTCCGTTCATGTTTTTCAAGCGCCATCTAGAGTAAAACTCAATTATTATTATTTCCATTTGGTTCAAAATGCTATTAAATTACTCTTCGAATAGTGGATCATTTGCTTTGATCGTATAAAAAATGACTGAGTTGAAATAGTTGTTCATATTTAAACTTTTATGAAATTTTTAATGATTTTCTCCAGTTGTTATCATTTCAGAGGATGCTTTGTACCACAAATAATAATAAAATCCATAGTTTTATAATTTTATTGCATGGTCAATTCGATCTCAAAAAGTTTAAGTCATAATGGACCGCAGTCGGATAAAAAGTAAAAATGCTATAATGAAAAAACGAAAACACAGGCACTTAAATTTAATTAGCAAATTATTTATTTAATTTTTTGTTTTTTTTTCTAGTACATTTTTTACTAAATTTGAATACCAGTGTTTTAATTTTTTCTTTATAAAATTTTCGGTTTTTTCCCGATTTCGGTCCATTATAGCTTAACATTTTTGAAATCGAATTGACTATTCAATTAAATTATAAAAATAAGAGTTGTTATTATTTTTGATACAAAGCATCTTCCGAAATGGCAATAACTGGAGAAAATCATTAAAAATTTCATAAAATGTTAAACTTGATCTACTATAGCCCAAGCATTTTTTATCCGATCAATGCAAATAATCCACTATTCGAAGCAAAATTGAGCAGCCTTTCAAACAAGATGTAATTCATTTTAATCAAATCACAGTTTCACTCTAGATTGCGCTTTAAAGACAAGTGTAGATCGAAAATCACGAATTCACCGTTATCTGGACAATGGCCCAAATGAAAAAGAAAAAATTTTTACTGTGCTTAGCACATTCTAATTGCTTTAAAAAATACATAAAAAAATTTTAACATTCCAAAAATAAGAAATTGGAAGGAAGTATTTAATAAACTTAAATTAAACTTTGGACCATATTTTGCTCTTGAAACTTTCCGGATGTTTTTTTCAGATTTTTAAAAAAACTTTTTTTTGAGTGATAGCGCTTTCAGCTCAGGACCTCCACATATGACCTTTGAACTTCTCGCTGTAAAAATTTAAATGTACATCATATCAAAAGCTTTATTTATACCTGCAAAATAACATCATATAAAACTTTTTCACTTTTATAGTTTAGAAGTTATAGTTGACTTGGCAAAGACACTTTTCTCATATTTTTTTTCGATTTGTATCATTTTCATGATGTCATATTTCGGAAACCAAATGATGACCTTAGTGTCAAAAAATTATTTTACGTCAAATCTCTTTCGACATACACTCTCTGAGGTTAATTTCATTGAAATCGGAGAGGGTCGATCCGAATTGCTTTCGTTTTGACATGGATTTACTCAAATACGAAAAATAGTGAAAATCCACACAAAATTCTACAAAAGAGTTTTTCTTGAGCTTTTTAAAAAATTTTTAATTTATTTTTGAACCAATTTTTAAACTTTTATACATATATTCCAACTGATTCAAGCTACAATAATCAATCGAAATTTTTTAGTCAGGATTAATGATTTTTGATTACGATTGATAATCGTAATTACAAAAACGTTGATTACGATTAGTTAGTTTTTAATCAGTAATCACGATTATCCTCTTTAATCGTTAGTTTTTAATCATTAATCAGATTAACGTTTTGCCAACAGTGATATGTACGCAAATTGACTAAGAAAACATGGGCCTTAGAAATCGTGTTGACCTGTGTAATCGATTCGTTTAGAATAAAGATTAGCCCGAAGAATTCCAGAGCTGCTGATACATCTAGACAAAATCACGCAAATTATTATCGAAAAGAGTGTAGAAAAGCGCATAAAAATACAACAACAATACGAAGCTGGCGATTGCAATTTTAGGGAAAGGGAAAAAAATTCAAATGAGATTTCATTGCCGATAAGGTTGAGTATATTAAAATTACAGGAATGGTTCTTTTGAATACTTGAAAATGTATTTTTAAAATTTTTACATTTTAAGTTGAACATTTCATTTAAGTTGAACTTTTTAAGTTAAACCTATTAAAATCAAGTCATCAGTTGATTGTACCTGTATAAGTGGTGAATTGTGCTCAATCCACAACATGCCATACAATCATGCTGGTGCAAAAATCATTTCTTAAAAAAAAAACACTGTTTAATATCGCTACAGCAAAGTGTACAAGGCTTGTACACAAACATACAAATTGCCCATGTACGCGACCAAACTACTGGCACCACCGTTGTCAACTCAGTGCTTTTCACACCGTTTTTAGTGCTTTTTCGACTTTTCGACGCGAAAAATTTTGGAGTTAGTGCTCGGTGCTTTTTCAGTCAAATTTTTGGTGCTTTTATTTTTTGACGGTGGCACTAAGCCCAAAATTCAAAAAATGTTCTTCAAGTGTAAAATTCTTTGCTAATGCAACTGTTTCCTGAACACGTTTTTTGCAGTCTTGCAGAATAATGAAAAATTTTTTTCGAGTAATCAGTGGTGCTTCATCTTTTGCCTTCTTTGCCGAACCCCATTAAAAGTAATTTTTGTACATATTTCTTTTGCTGGGCACTTCAGATTTCAAAAATTTTCCGTTTTCACGAATGGTTTGTTTTTATAGCCGTCTAAACTTGGCTATCTCGGCCATTTTTTGAGAAATGTTCGTTATATATAAAATTGAATAACTTAAGAGCGCGTCATCATACATTAATAAATGTTGTCTCTAAACTCCTCTAAAATGCCAAAGTATCCTGAAAAAGATATTTATAATTTCCCTTTATTTTTTAATCGACATAAAAAAAGAAGGAGGTTATGAATTCATATTTTTTATGTTTGTATTGGCATAACTCTGTCATTTGTGAACAAATTTTCAAATTTATTTTTTTGTTTGGTTCCACAATTTTTTTTTTCGAAAATCGGTGAGGAAATTCGCTCCCCCCAATCAAAACTCTGCCACTTGTAAACCGATTTTTTAAAGGGTTTGCCTGCAGTTTTGTTGCATAATTTTTTTTTTTTCAAAAATTGGTGGGAAAATTTGCTGCACCAAGCATAAGTCTGTCATGTTTGAACCGATTTTCAAAATTCTTTTTTCGAAAATCTGAGGAAATTATCCCCTCCCCCAGAAATATTGATTACCGCATAATCCTCCATTTATGAACCAATTAAAAAAATTTTTTTTCTTGTTTCAAATGAATTGCTTGCAGTTGGATCCCATAGAAATGAAAATATATTAATTATCACATAACTCCGACATTTCTTGACAGATTTTCAAAATATTTTATTTGAAAGGACATGAAAGGTTTAGTACTATAAAAAATTGCGGGCGGACATCCCATTTGTAGACAAGCTTACTATTTGATCTAACACAAAATCGCGTTGGTATTGCAATATGGTATATAAGCTCTCTGCATTGAAGTCGGGTTTTTTTTTACATACATCTGTAATTATAGTTATTACAGAGCTAACTACAACGGACAGGTCCTTATTGTACAAAGTCTTTAAGAAGGAATGAAAACAGATTCAAAAGTTACAGTTTTTAGTTTATGATAACCTGCTCATTTCTATGAAAAACCTGTAGCAATACATATGATGCTCATATATAATGAATTAATATCGGATATGATATATTAAACTGTAAAAAATAGAAAACTACAAAAATATCTGAAAATTTTTTGCTTTTAGTGGATTTAATTTTTCTAAGACGATTCGTTTTAAATCGTCTCGATTTACATAGCATAACAACTTTTTTAAATAAAACTAAAAACAAAAAAATTCAGTGCTTTTTTTTCAAGAATTACGCGCTTTTTTACTTCTTTCAGTGCTTTTTGATATCTAAAAGTTGACAACACTGACTGGCACAAATCCTTGATTGCGCGTGCATGATATTTTGAATAAATTAATGTATTTTGAATAAAATTTTTTAAATAAAACACATTTAATTTTTTTTTAACTGTAAAAAGAATATTTTATTTATTTTTTTAAATATTTTATTCATATTTACTTGTTTTATTTTGATCTTGCAGATGATGCTCAGAACATTCCATTTTTTTTAAATTACTTTTTGCTTGCATATTTTTGCTTGCTGGCTGTGGATTTTCTCTGCAAATTTCTCTGTAAGCATATTATAGTAAAAACGTTATAAAGGGTAAAAAAAAGCTAAACATAATTAGTTATAAAAAAACTTATGGTAAAATTAAAGATAATTTATTACTAACTTAGTTTCTAAAAGATTTAATATGTAGTCAAAAAAAAAAATCTATAATCTAATAAAAATGTATAAAATATGTATGTAGTTTTATATAAAATATAAAATATAAGTAAAAATATATATGTTTAAAATAAAAATACTGTTGCACAGTATTTTCCAACCACTATTGAAATTAGTAATTATTAAAAAGTTTAAAAGCAATACGGAAGCTCTTAGGTAAATGCGTAGTATGAAAATGTAAACATTAAATTAATAGATTAAAGCTTAAAAGCAACAGGAAAGCATGCATAGCAAGCTTGTAATTTTGATATATGTATAGTATTTCAAAATTATATTATATTTATTATTAATTTATTACCTTCCTCGTTAAAAATAAGGCCTTTTTCAAGACAGTTTCTTTTTTTCGTTTTAACTTTCTTTTTCTTTTTAACAACAAAATATATCACATAGAGAATTTTTTTTGTGGAAAATTAAATACTTACGTAAAATACATATGTACAAAGACGCTTATATTTACATATGTATGTATGTCTGTTTGTTTGTCTGTTTGTCGGTCTGATTTTCTTCTTTTACACACAATAGCTTTTCTTCTAGCAAGTTTTAATTCAGTTGGGAGGAAGACAGGGAAAGGAATACAAAGTTTATCGGACAGTTTGAAAAAAAATTTATTTTTTTGATTGCCCCAATTTTGTAAGAGCTTCCCTGCACTGAAAATAATCCATGCAACATTTTACGAAAACAACTTTCATAGTGACTTTTTTCGTAAAATATACGAAACTTTCGTATATATTACGAAAAAACCTTTAAGCAATATTTTTTTTAAATTTACGAAAGTAACGAATACCTTTCGTAAACATTTTTCATTGTCCAAAAATATATTTCAAATAAAAAAATAGATTAAAATATTTTTTTTAATTTGACGTATTTTTCAGATGTAAGTAAATAAAACTAATTTTTAGCTCTAATAAAATAAGTAGAAAGTGTCTAAGTGGGTAGAGCCCCGGTTGAGCCATACTTTTTATTTACTTTTATTTTTTGATTATTTTCGTACATTTCATATATATTACGAAAGGATTTCGTGGTGCCAAATTACGAAATATTTCATATTATGTACGAGCGTTTTCGTGCATATGTTGCATGGAATTTTTTCAGTGTGGTAAATTTTGAGATTTTTTTTTTGATATTAAATCTTCAAAAAATCATTTTATTTACTGCTTGTTCGCCGATGTCGATATCGAAGGAGTTCTTTCTTTCGCACAATTGCATTTAAAACAAAAACAAATTCTAAAATTTAGTTTTTGTTCGAAATGTAATTGTGCAAAAGGTAGAACTCTTTCGACATCGGTGAACAGGGAGTTAGTTTTTTGCTCATAACTTTCTTAATAATGAATGGTCCAAATTGGAAAATTTTGAACTTGGAAGAAAAACGCAACACTCATTAGACAATTTTTTTTTAATTTTTTGTTTTCGATATTTTTTCAAGAAAACAAAAAAAAAATGGAAAAAGGCAAAAATTTTTTTTTGATTTTGGTTTTGATTTTTGGGTTTGACATTTCAAGTCGTATTTTTGGAAATGAGCGTGTTTTGATTTTTTTTTTGAAAATTTATAATTTTTAAGTTCTAGCCAACCAACAGCTTTTAAGGCCGGTCCGGTAATAAGCCTCTTTCTTTCATAACTACAATTTTTTTGATTTTGGAAAAAAAAGTTTTATAAAATCTTGTGTTTACCATTTTTATGTAACACCCCGTCTTGACGAGACATAATTTTGTTCTAACATTTGTAAAACTTCATACTTATAAACATCAGAAAAATGCTAGTGCTATTTTGTTTAATATCGACTTTGACTTTTGTCAACACAAATCAATGGTTCGTGTTAAAAAGGACAAAATACTCCCCTTCAGCGGCGATGTTGTGGACTAAAATGTTTAACAAAAATATTTGCCATAAAATTAAGAGCTTATAGTAAGTACTCTTGAGGACACTCAAGTTCCAAACTCAACTGGAACGTAAAAAAAATCGGTGTTGAGCCAAATGTTTTTTAATATTTAAAAACTATAAATAAAGAAACTAGTAACCGTACTCGTACTAGTCTATAATAACTAATATTTCCACTAGCATATAACTATGTACAAATGAACTAGTTGGGCTCCTATTCTAAAAGATGGTGCATGTAGTGTTGTAAACCGTAAACACAAGACTTAGAGGATTTTTTATGATTTATAATTTTTTTTTCCAAATTTTCAAAATCGAAAAAATAGACCAGCAGTAGTGAAATTCACTAACTTTTAACGCTTAAATAAAAGGTCATTTTGTCTCCAATAATTACTGTTTGAATTAACGCTTATTTGATTCGTTAATTTCGTGTTAAGGCATTTGTTAAAATTTTATATCACTTTCCAACACTATTAAAATAAACGAAAAGCACAAAGAGGAATAGAGAAAAAACAAATGAATTTATGCTTGTACACGAACATATTTTCATGAATTTCTTTAATTTTGAGAAATAAAAGTTAAACTAATTGTTTAAACAATATAAATATTGTTTTTTATATATAAAAGATTTTATATGTGTGAATATTGTTGTCGAATAATTATTTGAGTTTTGCCAAAAGACGACGTGCTTTAAGTGAACAGCTGACTGCTGTCTGTTCAATAACACCACAAAATTTATTGCCGTTTAGTTAACGCAGCTAGTAGTGCTTAAAAGTTTAACGAATAGTAAAAACAATAATTTTGGTGTTAACGTCTTTAAACGCCTTGTTTAGCGTTAAAATAAGTTTGTGAATTGCACCACAGCCTTAAAAGTTGTTGGGTGGAAAGAAGCTAAATATTAGAAATTTTCAAAAAAATCCAAGCATACCACTCATTTTCAAAAATACGATTTGAAACTTCAAACTAGAGATGGGCGCGTATCGACGTTTTCCAACACGACACGAACCGAATACGAATACCGGAATGTCCAGCACGTACGAAACACGCGCGTGACACAACATGACGAAATCAAATCGAAAAAATATATATTTTTTTATAATTGAGTTATGAATTTTTAGTCGAACTGTATGGTTCTTACCCAAAGTCATTTAATTAGTTTGGCTTAAGTTCATTTTTAATTTAATCTTTCGATCAAATTATTTTTCATTTAAGAAAGAAATGTTAAAGCATATGAATATTGAACATTCAAAGAAAAATTTTTGGATGTACGAAGGGTTGAACTGACAGCCAAACTAATTAAATAACTTTGGGTATTTTTTTATATTCAAAAACATATTTTTCTTTTATTTGAACGTTTAACCAATCCTACGTTTTTACGAGCCATCGACTTGAACATGACATGAACTGCAAAAAATTCATTAATTTCTTTGTTGTGATGAATACGTACGATGTCCATCCATGTTCTGCTTTATCAATGTATTTGTTGGTAGTGCAATACAAAAATAGAATATTTAACAATTTCTTTCTGTCTCTTTTCTTTCTATTAAAAATTGTTGTTGACGGCGAATCTCATGGCGAACATTGATGCTCAGCCATATGTTCGGGCATCGATGTCAGAGCATGGACGAAACATGGACATGAGCGGTCTACATTAGCCATATGCGATGTCCGACATGATCTTCATACCAAGTTCATGGCTAATGTAGACCCTCCAGTAGTGTTCTATCTGTATCCTTATTTACATATTTTTGTTGAGATACAGTAACTTATCAAGATTTTGCTCAATATTATTGTGCTGCAAGCTTCTGCATTCATACATATTTTAATTTTAAAATCGTTTCGTGTTTTTTCATGGCAAGTTTGCTCAACACGATACGACCCTAATACGAACGAAATCAGATTTTCCGTCACGAACAATTCGTGTGAAGTCGTGCGTGTTCGTGTCACGAAAAAACACTACACGTGCCCATCTCTACTTCAAACCGTAAAATCAAAAAAAATGTAAAAAATGTTTTCTACTTTTTTCTGGAAAAAATATCGAAAAACAACAATTTAAAAAAATCTTTACAAGGAAGTTATGATCAAGAAATAAAAAAGTGATTTTTTGAAAAAATCTCATGATATAAAATCCCAGTAAAAAACATTGGAAGTCCTTTTTGAGGAACTACATTTTCATTGCTTCCATAGAATCGATATTCAAAAATGCAGATAATTAGTAGAAAAGCAAGTCAAAATTTATTTTAGTCACACACAAGTTTGTAATTCCTTTATAATTGTATGAAATACCCACAATGCTTTTTAAAAATTCAATTTATTTTAAGAAATTTGTGAACTAATTTTCGCCTAAAAATTAAAAGTTATTTACTGAAATTTACATAAAAACGCCATTTTGCGTTTAAATTCGTATAAAAAGAAACAAGTTGCGAAAATGTGTAACTTTGTACTCTTTTTCCTAGAGAAAAATATTAATACATAACGCCAGAAAGGAAATATTTCTTAACTTCGCTTCCAATTCGGTGATTAGGAATCGAAAAAGAGAACTTCTTGCAATGACAACCCTATGTAAAAATCATTAGAAATTATCCAAATTTGCACTACTTCCGGATCGCAAACTCTACATTTTCATGGCTTCTTTGGCGTGTCTTTTTTTACTGGCAAGTAATTTGGGGCAACCAAAAAAATGTTTTTTCGAACCGTCCGATTCGACGTGGAATGCCGCATATATTTCTATTTCATCTTTTACATAAAAAATAAAATAAAAATAAATAAAAACTTGCGCAAGATAGCTAGCTTACTGTATGAAAATTGAGTCTTTATGCTAAGTAGAGTAAGTTCGGGTAATGTGGTATAGGCGGGTAATGTGCTATAGCTGCTTTTATTTAAAACTAGGAGCAAAAGAATAACGGTACTAATATTAAGAGTTTGATGCTGTCAGAAAGCTAAATCATGAAAACAGTCAGTCAATCGTAAAACATATGCGTGTTTGACTTTTTTGGCTCTGTTAAAAATCGAGTTTTTTTCCTAAAAACAACTGTTTTAAATTTCATTTAAAGTCAAAGGCTAGTATTTTACTAGTGAAGAAAACAAACAACATTATAGTAAATTTAGTATAAATTTTTAATTCAATAATTATTTGAATAAACCGCATGACTGACTAATGTGGTATAGCTAAGGACGGTTAAAGTGGTATACTGTATCACAATACCCATTCACGAAAATAAGAATTACAAAAATAGATGACGTAAGAAAATGGGCAGTGGAATATATGAATATATAGTATACCATATTATCAGACCATAGTATACCACATTACTCGCTAATTTTGTAAATGGCTTTTTATGGGTTTTTTATTTTTCTCCAATTTCTCTAAAACTTCGACTTCAAAAACTTTCTTACTTTCCGCACTATAAACCTAAGATTTGTAGCAGAAAACCAGCGAATTTCTATTCTAATAGAATCAAGATTTAAAAAACTATAGCTAAATAACAAATAGTCATATCACATTATCCGAACTTACTACACACAGCAGTTTAGCGAAATATTTGTAAAACTATTTTGTTGAACTGTTGATACTAGCTTCATATGAGATTCATTTTTCTTAATTTTAAATCTAAATTTAAATAAAAAAAACTTAAGAATACAAACAAATAATTTTGTAAAACTTAAAAAAGGCCTTATCTACGATTATTTAGCATTTTTAAATAGTATTCGCAATTTGTGCAATATTGTTGTGGTGCTATGACATGACGTTTCCGACAAAGATTGCATTCGGCTGCTTTAGCTGAAGCTTTGACGATTGCATTATTATAGACTCGGGTGGGTATGGCAGTGACATTGACATTAGCGTTATCGTTGGGCAGGTTGGTTGTTTGTATCATTTGTGGCGATGGTGTTGGTTGATTTGCCATGATGGGCAGTCCATGCTGCTGCTGTTGTTGCTGAAGGCTGCTGGGCTTAGGCGGTAAACCATTGATATTATTGATGGACTCCATGGATTCACCTTTAGTTCCTGGTTCAAAACTTACTTTTTTCGCTTTTGTAGGTTGATTCTGCAATTGGTGAGCAGTTGTTTGAGGCAGGGTTAAATAGGGAGTCTGGGAAGGGCTTAAATGTTGGGGAACTCTTTGATATGGTTCAATGGTGGGATAGCCATGCGGCAGGGGTACTCTTTGATAGGGAGAGTGTATATGTTGGATCTGTTGAGAGGGTTGATCTAGGCCGGGAATGCCTGGATAGTAATTGGCGGCTTGTTGTTGCTGTTGTTGTGCAGCAGCTGGCTGTCTAGCCAAATTGTAATTTTGTGCCGTTTGCTGTTGCAGGTTATGTACTGCCAACATCTGCATATGTTGCTGCGTGGCAACATTAGCGATGCCGCTCATACTTGTACGTGGCACCAGTTGCACATTATGCTGGCCAGGTTGTTGTAGTTGGTGCTGCTGCTGCTGCTGCTGCTGCTGTTGTTGTGAGTGCTGTAGATGTGGTATTTGTGCTTCATTGTGATGTGACATGCTATTGCTTGCAGCGATTTGTTGCTGTTGTTGCTGCTGCATGCGATAAATGTCGCTGATGGGTGTGTAAACCTGGCCCGTGGGCAATTGTTGTGCGGGTTTGTGCATTTGCTGCTGTAAATGCTGTTGTTGCTGCTGCAATATTTGTTGTTGCTGTTGCATTTGCTGCTGTTGCTGTATTTGTTGCTGTTGCAATCTCAAGGCCTCCATTTGTGGCCTCTGTAATTGTACATAACGTTGCACATCCTGTTGGCTGGTCAAAGAAGCTCTTCTTTCTGCTCCCAACATGGGCGATTGTTGCACCATTTGTGTCTGATTGGCATTTGAGGATGGCGGATGTTGTACATTTCTTGTGGGTGCTTCTGTTTGTAATCTCATGATATTTTGTTGCTGTTGTTGTATCATTTGAGCTGTTACCTTATCATTGGGACTTTGTGCAGTTCTAAGTACTCGCTCCAAAATTGGATTGGGTATGAAATCATCATCTTCTTCATTGTCGGCTTTGGCTACCAGTATGACTTGATCGCAAAACGAAACACTTTTCTTTTTAACCCTTTTAACAGGGGCGGCTGCATTTGCTGCCACTTGGGTACTGGTCAAGTTTTGTTGTACCATATTGTTGAGTAGCTCTACCTCTCTGATTTCCTCAGCGATTTGTGTCTGCGAAATGTCATATTTCGGTTTGGGTAAGATGGCATTAATCGCCTGCTGTCGCTGTTGCAAAGCTGGCGGTGGCGGTCTTTGTGGCAAACAATCAACTTCATCATTTTCACTGTTCATTTGATTGCGTGCGGCAGCTGGCTTGGCATTCAAAAGTTCTTGAGATCCAAAGGCTCGCATGGGACTGGGTGACTGCTGTTGTTCATACCTCTGAGCCATACTCTGGACATTTGTTAGTTCTTGCTGTCTTTGCAGTTGCTTCGTTTGTAATTCTCTTATCCAGGAATTTTCAGTGGAATTTATTTGATTAAAGGTGGGTGTATTGGCATGTTCTTTTCGCATGCTCATCAAGTGTTTTCGTTGCTGCAACTGGGCCAATATGGAGGTGGTACCTTCCATAGACTCTAAAGTTCTTTGCTGTTTATTGGCCGCTTCCAAGGCCTGAATTTGATTGATTTGTTGGTTTAAGGGTTCCATATCGATTTCGGGTGGTGGAGGTGGAAAATCCTCACTAGCCTGGCGTGAATGAGACACGGAATGTGGCGGGCTTGGATAGGGAGGCAGCTCCAACGGTGGTGGCGGTGGTGGAAAATCTTGTGAATCCTGTCTTCCATGTTGTGTTGGGACATTAACGAAACCGTCCACTTCATCTCGACTTTCTTCTTGAGGCAAATTGTTAGCCTTAAATTGTTGCTGCTGCTGCTGCTGCTGTTGCTGATAGTGTTGCTCCCTTAAAGGACTTTGTTCGGAGTGCACTTGAGCACAGGTTGTTATAATGGTCTGGCAGGAGTCCTCACTTATAGAGGTATTTGAGCTCATGGCCGAAATATTCGATGAATTAGCTTCGTGATGGAAATGTTGCATTAAAGCAGCATCCTGCTGTTGCTGCAAAGCCAACTGTTGCTGCAGCTGTTGTTGGGTCAAAGTAGACGAAGTTCTCATAGGTGGAGGTGGCGGAGCTACCTTGGCCACAACAGTTAATTGTCTACCGCTGCCATGGAAACTTTTACGCATTAGCTTACTTCTCTCTAAATTGGGATTAGCGTTGGTGCCATTAGTAGCAGCAGCGTCCTGGAAGTCAAAGTGTCCTTCGGAAATGTAGCCACTCATGGAGTTCTTATGCTGCAAACCCACCACAGAGTCATCTACGGAAGCGGTAAGAGGAGCTGTAACATTGGTGGCTTGAGCATTAATGGCTGCTTCATCACCTGCCTCAGTTAGATCGGGCATAGATCTATTCTTGCGCCTTATTAGACCCCCCATTAGCAACTTGCGTCTTATTTTGTGCTGTTTCTTGCCATTCTTATCCTTCTCTTTCTTTTCATCTTTATCTTCCTTGTGCTTTTTTAAGGTATCCTTGGCATTGACCAGCAAAGTCTCGGTAAGAGAAAATTCTCGAGTGATTTTATTCCTATCCTCACTACGACTTCTTTTGTCTTTATCCTGTTTGCCGATATTACGGCCAAATAGAGTGCGACCTTCTCTTTCTGGCTTAGAAGGTGATGCTTCATATTCTATATTGTCAGCTTCATTGGCAATTGAGGCCGCAATTAAAGCCTTTAGAGGACTTTTCCTTTTAGGTAAGGTGGCATAAATCTCTATGGACTTATTACTGTTGGTGGTGGGTAAGTTGATACTAGTCATGGCTGTTTGGGAAGCACTCTTCTCCAGTGTTTTATCTTTGCTATTTTGTCTCACATGCCTAATGACACTGCTGTTACTGCCCTCACGCATGTGTTTCATTTCGGGTGTGGCATCCATTTCGGCTCCCTTTTCAATTAAAATGCGGCGATGCAATGAACGCGCTCTCATTACACAAGTATTGTGTTTCATACGAGCAAAAGTCATAGTATGAGGATTGCTGTATGGAGCATCCATAGCAGCTCTAGCTCTACCAGCAGCGGCGTTGCATAACACCAAAGCAGTTTCCAAATCATGAGATTCTTCCAAGATTCTGGATTTCTCCAATAATTGATCAGCTTCATGGCACAATTTTTCACAATCTCCTGTCAAAACAACCGAAGGAGAAGCTTCTGGTATTTTGGCCAATTGAGGATTTAAAGGATGCTTAGGAGGATAAGAATCCGTAGAACTCAAAGAGAAAGAGTCATAACCGGGATCATAAGGCAAACCATTGCGGGTGGGACTTTGTGGCACTGCAGAGGCCGAACGTTTACCCACCATATACAAATAGGGATTATCCAAAGTGGTAGAAGAAGCTGAACTGGCTGAATTGCGATCACCAGACCAATTGCCTGAATCACGACGTCTTGGCTGATTTAAATGCTCGGGTATGGTTAGGCCATCACTAGGTGGCGAAGAAGAATTAGTTGATGATGTCGTCGAAGAAGCCGATGAGCCAGAAACATGGCCGGACTCTGCACTGTGGCTTCTCTGTAATTGCAAATGTTGCTGATGTTTGCGGGCCAATTGGGCATTTAAAACCGCCTCTAAAGATTTCCGTTGATGATAACTGGTCATGGCCGAAATCTCTTTTTCATCTTGTTGAAATATTTTATCTTGTATTATACTCAAATTCTGATATTGAGCATTGAGAACATGTTCCACAGTCTTACGACTAATATACGAATCAGTTTCATCACTGTTGGAGGCATTTGTGTGAGCCACATTATTATCTGCAGGATTTTGGGGGAAAATGTTCTTTTGTATAACACTAAGATTCTGATAATCACTGGGCACTCTTAAAGGAGTGGGTGTAATGGCACGTCTTGTACTACCCAATTGAGGTTTCTCTGGGCTGGGTGTAATGGCTCGTCTGACGGCTGGCAATTGTGAATTCTGGGCTAATTCATGCATATAATGATGGGCCGAGGACATTTGTGGTACAGAGTTTGTATTATGATTTGTTTGAGGCTGAGGTATAGCATACAATAAAAGTAAAGGTTGATAACGGCCACGGCTACACTTGTCAACAACTCCTTCCCAATGGGGACCAACCTGAATTGAGATTATTTATTAGTAAAAACTTCTATAAAAATTATATCATTTAAATGAATCTTACCTCTTTAACGTTGGCATCATCGAAATAAACCCAAACTTTAAGTTTGGTATGGAAAAAGAAGGTGGTATAGTGTTTGCCGTAATAAGAGACAATACCCACCAATTCGTGCTGTATATTTTGGGCCCATCTTTGTTCGGAGACTTGATGAAAAACATCTGATAATCTTAAACTAGTGCCTACAGCTTTTAAAACCGAGTGCACTTGCTCGGCTGCTGGCCTCTCGGAATCCCAAACTATGCCAATGGAAACCACATCGGGCCGATTTAAAAGAGCTCGGCATATACCAATCTTGGCACCACAGGAGTTCTACAAAAAAATTTCGGAAGGAAATATTATTGGAATTTCTTTCCTTGCTTAGTTAAGGGCACTACTTACCGGACAATCTCTTATATCGCCCATATTCCCAGCTGCCCTTAATAATTGGCCAAAAGTCAATTGTTTATGATTTTGCAAAGCCAAGGAATTTTGTGATGTTAAGGCCGAGGCAGAGACATAATGAACCATCTAAAATAAAGAAATATAATTTAGTTATAAAAAAAAAATTTTTTTTACGGCCCTTTTCACAATGTAGGATTAAAAGTTAACATGGACTTTAACGGAAACTTCGCCATAGAAAACTTGCCGTTAAAGTCTATATTAACTCTTAATCATACATTGTGAAATGGTACGTTAACTGTATTGTTTTAATTGAGCGTGATTAAATCTGGCTTGAGCTAGCTAATTCAAATTATTCTAACACGCTTTTGTCAATTACACTTGACGACTTTTAAACAAAGATTGTAAACGTAATTGCCATCCATCGTAAAACATGCAATCAATTTATTAAAACTTTGCATACACATGACAATGTAGCGTTTTGATTAGAAAAGTGGGAAGTTCCATGCCCCTACAAAGGAAATATTCTTTCCAAATACTTCTACTTTAGCGATTCTTATGAAATCTTACAAACACATTAAGTTCCCGTGACAATACAATTTTATGACTAGAGAAGTAGGCAGTGTGACGCTCATGACAAAACAGTTGAATAATTAGAAAACTGGGTGGCATCACGCCTATACAAAGAGATTAACATCTTAAAGATGTCATCTTTCAGCTATTTTTGCTTAGCCGATACTTATAAAACTTTGCACAGATACCAGATTCCAGCGACAATATATTTTAAATACTTCGAAAAGTGGGAAGTGTCACGCCCATGCATACAAGATGTTAGTTTTGCTTTACTTCAACTAAACCGATTTTTACGAAACTTTGCACACACATTGAGTTCCTGCGACAGTACAATGTTATTATAAGAAAAGTGGTCAATGTCATGTCTATTGGAATGAAGTTCCCATGGAAAATCATGCACATCACGGAGAGCAAAAATATAAAGCATGAAACGAAAACATGAAACGAAAAAGCACTGCATAAATAAAAAAAATCGCTAAAAATGGGAAAACTTTTCTAAAACATGGAAAAATCGCCCTGAAACGTGCAAAAGTCGAGAAAACCGGGAAAAAATCGGAATAAAGGGAAAATAACAAAAACAAAAGAGAAAATCGCTAAAACAAAAAAAAAACCTCAAAACTGGAAAAATTGCTACAACTGGAAAAAATCACCAAAATGGCAAAAACGAACAGAACGTGTAAAATTCTAAAGCTGGAAAAAAATCGCCAAATAGGAAAAATGACAAAGCAGAAAAAGTTGTCAAAACAGGGAAAATACTGCAAAAGGGGAAATATTGCAAAAGACAACAAAATGGAAAAAAGCCAGAATGCAGAGAATTAGATGTTAGTGGCATCATGGGAGTTAAGTTTCTTAATAACACTGTACAACAAAATTATTATTTTTTAAATAACAAAGTTTCAACGACTAATACTGAAAGAGGACAGAAAAACTATACGCATCAGGTATTCATTTTAGAGGGAGATAAATTTCTCCCGTTTTTGCACATAGTTAGACGATTCGGCATAGGAAATCTTTTAAGCCTTATGTTTAGGTTGTAAGATGCATTTACTTTTTTTTTAATGTAAAACACCACGAAGAACATTTTTATAGAACATTTTAACCCAGTAACTCTTCGCGGTATAAATCTTTTTGTTCCCTTCTTAAATAAGGACTCAAAAATCCCCCTTCAGCGGTGATATGTATATCGTGCTAAAATGTTTTACATAAATGTACCTTCCTCATGGTATTTTACATAAAAATGCTGAAAACATTTTCTATCTTAAACGTAAGGCTTACAAGATTTCTAATGCCGAGTACTAATTGTGAATAAGTACGAAATTAATCTTTAAATACATTTTGAATTTTGAATGATTTCTGTTGTCCAATTTAAGTCTAGCGATTCAAAGTCTTCTAAGACTTATAGTAGAATTTTGAGGCAAATATTTTTGTAGAACATTTTAGCCCGCTTTATTTTATTTTATTTTTTTTTTAAAGAGAAGTAACACAATCAGGCAATTAATGCCTACCAGTTAATTAATTAATCTGTTACCTTCTTTAGGAAAGGGATAGTGTAGAGAGGACAGGTAGTGAAGTGGGAGAGAGATAGAAAGCTTAATTGATTTACAACCCTGCTATTGCGCGTTTTTTTTTGTTTGTAGAGCAGTGTTGCAAGCCCCTCTGGTGTCAAGTAGAGGCATAGAGTTGCTTAAGCTGTGTAGCCATTTTATTAGTTCTTTTACTTCGCCGACGGTTTTGCTACAGTACCGACGAAGGGGAGTTTTTCGCCACTTTTTTAAGAAAGGGACAAAAACACCCACACAGCGAAGACTTATAGGGATAAAATGTTCTACAAAAATGTTATTCATGGCGTTTTACATAAAGGTGCAGATTACGTTTTATACTTTAAACGTAAGCCTTATAAGATTTTCTAAGCCGAGTACTAATTGTGAATAAGTAAGAAATTAACCCTTAAACATATTTTGAGTTTTAATTGATTTCTGACGTTCAACTTAAGTCTAGAGCTTGGGTGTATTTAAAGATAGAATTGTATAGCGAATATTTTTGGAAACCATTCCAGTACGCTATATCGCCGTTCAAGGGTAGTCTTAGGCCCATTTAAAAAAAGAGACAAAAAGACCCCTACAATGAAGAGTTAGAGGGCTATAATGTTTTACATCCTCGTGGTGTTGTACAAAAAAAAGCTGAACACATCTTATAAATTAAATGTAAGGCTTACAAGATTTCGTACGCCAAGTGTTAGCTGTGAATAAGTACGAAATTAACCTTTAAACACATTTAAAGTCTTAAATAATTTTTAGCGTTCAAGTTAAGTCTTGAACTTTAACGAAATTATTCCTTAAATACATTTTGAGTTTCGTTGGATTAATGAAACAAGTTTCGTTAAAATTTTTTTAATGAAAATTTCATTAAATATTTAAAATAATTTCATTGATCCACTGTAAGAATTTCACTAACCTAATGAACATATTTCATCGTTTTAGTGAAATCGTTTCATTATTTCAATGAAACCATTTTATCACTTTAATGAAATTCTGTCATTATTTTAATGATATTCTGTCATTATTACAATGAAATTATTTCATTGTTTTAATAAAATTATTACATTACCTAGTCTCCTCATTAGCTTATCTCTTTTATTGACTATTTTAATTTATTAACAGTCCCCTGCTACTAATACGTACGATAAAAGTTAATGCACATCAGAAAAATGTTTAATGTTGATGACCGCTCACAATATCGAACTCAATCAATTTATAAATATCAATTTAAGATTCAATTTAAATTTATGTATGTACATACACATATAAAAATGTTTGGTAGTATTCTACCACAAGCTGAGTGGGTTCATTGACAAAATTTTACTACAAAAATAAAACGGCCATTATGCGCTGTCAGTACATTTTTGACTGTCATCAAGATTTTTTTTTTTATTTTTTTTTTTTGGAAATATGTATTAGAAAAAAATCTGGTTCAAAACTAAACAGAGCTGCTTTAATTTATTTTTGTTTAATCTAAACTCCGGAAATTTAACACCCACTTAATAATTTACTGCTAACAATGTCTTTTTTTTCAAATAATTTCATAAAGTTTTATAACATTTAGTTTAAGCACGTGTTTTATTTATTGATCACGAAAATCTTTAACTTCTATTAAAGCTTTATGTAGGCTTTTTGCTGAATTAATTACAATAGTTAATAACTTTTTTTTGTCATTTTAATAACAATTTATTAATCATCAAGTTGTCACTTAAATGGTCATTAATACAGAGATCTGTTTTTCTTTTTGTGTCCACCAGCACACAAGGCGTTCGATCAACTGACGTCATTTAGTTTCTTATTGTGGTGCATGGGTAGTGCTTTGTTTTCTTTAAATTAACATGACAATAATTTTTGTATTCATTTAAGTTTAATTGCATATTGGCTTTCACACAAGTGACAATTGGTTAAATTGCTTTTCAAAGTCGATTTGTTGCTCTGGACTGGTCTAAGACTCATCTTTGAAGTATTTCAAATATTTATTTGACTTTTCAAATTTAGAGTTTCTTTTGTATGTACTGAACATATTATTATAAATAACTATCATAATATTATTATAATAAAAACTATGTAATTGTAATACTTGCAAAAAAAGAACGATTTCAAAACAAGCAGAGGAACTGTTAAAAACTACAAAAATAAAAATTTAAGTAGCAATTTACACTTTTATAATAAATAAATAATTTTTGAATTGGTTTATAAATGCCGTAGTTCTGCCCCCTCATTCTGTAATTCGCTAAAGCTAAAACTAAATCGCGATCGCTAAAATGCTGAACAAACACAAAATTAAACACTAAAATTTCGGTGGATTAAATTTTTAGGACATGGCATAATTAAGCAATAGACGTTGCAAAATTGTATTCATACCCAAAATTGATAAATCGGCTTTATAGATTTTTAGCGATAGGGATTTTGCTTTAGCGAGTTACAGAATAAGGGGGCTGAGGGTACAAGTATACAAAATATCACCGAATTATTTAAAATGTTCATAAGCTTCTTAAAAAATGGCAGTAATGGCTTTCAAATAAATTTTGCTTTTATTTGAAAACGTTTAACCATTTTTAATGTCTCTTTAAAAAATATTTTTATTTAAACCAATTATAGCTATTATTCTTAATAATAGTTTATAATAAACTTTATTTAAATAATAATGTAGCTTTAAATATTTAAAAATCCATTTAATGACTTAAACGCGCTTTGCTTGCAAAGTTTATAAATAAATTTTAATATATTTCGTTCCATATAAAGCAAAATTAATTGTCACTAAAAGTTATAATTTCAGGTTAAATTTAACTTCTTTTTTTTCAAACTTATGCTATAAATGAAGAAACGATTTAATCTGTTCTTTCGTAAGAAACAAAGAATAATTAGTAACAGTTAAATAGATATAAAAAAGATTATTATTTAATTAAATTTATAAAAAAAATTTATTTATGAATCACAAACAGGAACAAGAATTTTTTGAGTGTAATAAATCTTGCTATACAAATTTTGTCGGATAATAAACAGCATATTCCAAGGAACCAGGGCAAAATCAATATCTATTTACACTAATTATGGAAGTGTAGCGGTTTTTGAAAACAGCACTGTTATGTTCTGCTCTGTAGTTAGCAAATTTTCATGTTTTGGCATAAGCGCAAAAAGAGATGTTTTCTAACTTCATTTGGACATTAATTTATTGTTCTTAAGAGGCCTTTTCGAGATATGTACTCGTATTTGCAAAAATCTTTTTGTTCTGTAGTTTTTTTTTTAACTATTTTCAAAAAATTTCTGAACTGTTCTTCTGAATTATAAAAATTTTGCACTGTTGGCTAGATATGTCTTTTCACTTTCAGACAATATATAAACTGTGTTGATCGAATCAAAATCCATTGAGTAACAGAGCCTTTACATATAATTTTTTTTTTCAAAATTCACCAATTTCTAAATTTTTATGCCTGAACTTTTACGATAATTCCGAAGCTAAAGGGCAGACTTAGAAACAATTGTTCGATTGACAACAGCGATGCCATTTTTAGCCTTTTCTTGCGATATGACAAAAAAAACGATATGACATACTGTGTTGTCATATCGTAAGTTATTTACGATATGACAACACTGCAATATGACAATTCCGTGTATGACTAACTTAGTGTTGCCATATCGTAAAAAACTTACGATATGAAAGCACAGTATGCTATATCGTTTTTGTCATATCGTAACAAAGGCTAAAAATGGCATCGCTGATTCACAAGCTCAGTCGTATGGTTTATCGTTTAAAATAAGAAGATACTTGTTTATTTGCTTGTGAACAGACAAATTTGTTATATAGTTATTTTGTCGTTTTTTTTTTAATATCAATTCAATGTAGTCAACTCATTTTCAGTAAATAATTTATGTCAAAAAACTTTTTTTTATTATTTATAGGTTTAGTGATTTCCTTAATATATTTGGCAATTTTTCGCTAACTTGCGAATTTTTCGCGATTTTCCGATTTTCCAGATTTTTTTTTTGTTTTTGGCGGTGATGGCGATTTCTAATAAATTTTAGGGCTTGTTTCCGATTTTGCAACTTCTTGCGAATTTTTGCAAAGTTCGCGATAAAATCGACTCATTGCAAGTTTTCAGCTTCCTTATAGTTTTGCCGACTTTTAAGTAATATTAGACTTTGTTACCACTTACGCGATTTTTACAAAATTTTTCGCATTCCTCACAGTTTTAGCGATTTTTAATCAAAATTATGGCTTGTTTAAAATTTTAAAATTTTTCGCGAATTTTCACTTTTTTCGCGACAGGCGTAATTTTCCCAATTTTTTTGGCGTTCTTAGATTTTTAGCGAAGTTTAATCAATATTGCGCTTTGTGATCATTAAAAATTTAGCGCTTTTTCCTAGTGTTTGACTTTCCTTACAATTTTGGGGATAGTTTCCAATATTGCAATTTTTCGCGAATTTTCGACATTTTCGCGATATGCTTGATTTATTCCAAGTTTGTGGCATTTTTAGAGTTCGAGTCACTTTTAATCTATTTCAAGCCTTGATATCGATTTTTGCATTTATTTATTTTTGACTTTGCAAATAATCATAATTTTGCGAAGATTTTTGAACAACTCTTCTACAAGCTGTTGTAGCTGAGGTTCCCGTTCTATACCTTATATATTTTCACAAATTAATCTAGCAAATATAATAGTCCCAGACAATATAACTACATTTGCAAAAAACATATAAAATTCAATCGTATAATTGTAGCGCACCTTTGTATGAAAATTGCCAACAACAAAAATACAATACTGTATAATTGGACGATTACACAACACTTACAACGTTAATACGAGCTTGTGATTTGAATAAATGTTAACTCGGCTTAAAGATAATTTTGACGTCGAATTTTGGATTTTCTTTTGTTTACTGAATAGGGCAAACCGTCCTCCAGTTTTGCTAATATATCGTCGGCTTAATATGCAAACCTGCTAAATGCACTTTTTAAGTAAATTGAGATTTTTATGCCGTGTAGTAGTTTTTCTTCAATTTGAGTCTTGTATTATGTAAAAAGGTTTGATAAGAAAAACTGCTAAATCCACTCATAGAAAAATTTTTGGAAGAAAAACTGTTAAATCCAGTATATTATTAGTTCAGTGTTTATTACTAACTCCAATTTAGCCGTTTTTTTGTGATTTTTATTTTTGTAGATTGCAGTCATAGATGAAGAATGCCATAAAATAAACCAACTATATTTTTGGTTTTCCTCTCAAGCTGCAAACATGAAATATAAGAAGCTTTTTGTCTCTCCTGAAAGGGAGTTAGCAGGTTTGCATATTAAGTCGACGATATGTCATGCAAGTGCCACATGTTTGGCATAACAGTTTATCTCGAAAACTAGAGCTGAAATATAAAATTGGAGTGTAGATTCGCATTCAGCCGCCCAAATAACAAAAGAAATAAGTTTAAGTTCTAGGGAGGGAATGAAAAAGTTTACCGAAATTTTTAATTTATTGGCTTTTTTGTTATTTTAATAATTACACTGGTCTGCCAAACAGCCTTTAAATCAAAATATGTGGGATATATAAAGTTTAATGCACTAAATTCAAATCCGTCTGCAGTTTTTTTTCTATCAGGTACAGATTATTTTATGGGAATGGCTTATATCTGTGGCCACAAAACTTAAGCAGTTAAGCTTAAGTCGTTTTCAATATTTTGCGGGAGAGCTGTTTAAAGTATCAAAAACTCGCTTCCAATCACTCCTCAGTTTGCTTTTCTTTAACTTATTTATAGATAATTGTTGTCTTAAAAAAGTTACAAAATTAAATTAAATTGGTAGCGATTTGATTTGGGCACGAATGGAGTCCATCACACCCAAAATAAAATTTTGTCCTAACTCGACTTAGGCGGTTAAGGGTTGTGACCACAGATATGACACCCGAAATAGGGCTGTTACGCTAATATATTTCGTCATAGCTCGAGAACGATTTCTGTGATTTGAATGAGTGAATCACCAAAATATGTGGAACAAAATTACCTGTGGTCCATATATAATTTTTTAATATTTCTAGGTGTTTCGGCGTTATTTAGAAATTAGCAGCGAAAAAAATTTTTCTTCATGCAAAATTAAACATCTTTTCGTTTTAAAATAACGGCAAAAAAATCAAGATGGAACAAGTTTAACATTTTTATCATTTATCAGAATGCTATGGTATATTAGAAATAAAATAAGCTGTAAATAATTAAAATCAATGGAAAAATGTCGATTTTATTCACACTTAAGTGAAGGAACTCAATTGATAAAAATCACAATTTCCATACAAGAGAAAAGTTTTGATTTGTGTGTGTGTATGTGCGTTGTATGAAAATCCCATTTCCTGTCAATTAAGTTCCCTCACTTAATCCTGAATAAAATCGGAATTGGTCCATCGATTATTTTATTCCTAATATATCATAGCTTTCTGATAAAATAAAAAAATCTATATATATAAATATTTGCCCTCTTAATTTTTTTAATGAGTTTTTAAACAAGAATAAAAGTTCAATTTTGCATCAAAAATGAACTGTTCTCCATTAATTTGTGATTAACTCCGAAACAGTTGGATATATAAAAAATGTATATATAAATAACTAACCATTTTTATTAAGACATAAAATCAGAAAGAGCATTTGCTCAAACTTTGCTCAACTGCTGGACCTGAAAATTTTTTATGGTGGATTTTTGAAGAATTCAAAAGGTTCCATGTAAAGTAGAGTAAAACAAAGTTCTAACTGCCAAAAAGAACCTTTATAAATCAATAAATTAACCAAATCTCTGAGTTAAATCGAATTTTAGCCAGTACTTTCATATTTAAATAGCATATGGAACTGCTTGTTCGCGAAAGTTGTAATTAGGGATGTAACGATACGCCGTTTTGCCGATCCGATACCGATACCGATATTTAAAAATAAATATCGCCGATACCGATTCCGATACCGATACGAATATTGAAATTGAGTTCAATATTCGATCAAAATATTTAGATCAACAAAACTCAAGTGCAATTTTTTTATTATACAAAATTACATTGTAAGAGAGAATATTTAAAATTGATTTTAACCTAGTATAAAAAATTGGAAGTAATTTTTAAGGAGCTACATTTTCTTTGCTTCCAAAACATCTATATTAAAAATATGCAGATAATTAGTAGAAAAGCATGAAAAAATTTTTAATTCCTTTATAATTTTAAAAAATACTCGCCATGCTTTTTAAAAAATCGATTTTTTAAAGGACATTTATCAACTAATATTCTTCTAAATAACTTAATAGCTTAATTATTAAAAGACTTCTAAGTTTATATTTATTCACCTAAATTTACATGAAAATAAAGTTAAATTCGCATAAAAAAAATTGTGAAAATGGGTAATTTTTATCATTTTTCCTTGAGGAAAAATCATTATAGACCACCGAAAAAGAAATTTGTCCTAGCATCGCTTCCGATTCGGTGATTGGTAATTGAAAAACAGAACTTCTTGCAATGGCAAGGATATGTAAAACTAATTAAAAATTATCCAAATACTTCCGGATCGCGAATTCTACATTTTCATGACTTCTTTGAAGTGTCTTTTTTTGCTGGAATAATATTAAAAAACAACGACTTGAATTTGAATTCATGGTAAAATTAACAAAAAATAAATAATTTTTTTTACAAAATAACAGCACAAAATATTATTAGTTTTTGAAATTGATATTAATAAGATTTAAAAAATAACGAAGTGAATTTAATTCATGGTAAAATTGAACAAAAATAAATTATTTGTTAAAAAAAAACTCTGAAAAAATTTTTAAAAGTATCGTCGTATCGACAGTAAAATATCGCCGATACCGATGTATCGGAAAATCTGAAGTATCGCCGATATATCGGTATCGGTATCGGTATTCGTTACATCCCTAGTTGTAATACAACTTAGTTGGAACCATTTTTAACTGAAAACTGCATTTTGACCAAAATGTTTGTTGCAACCTCTTTATTCTAAGAGCCCGATATTCACATTAACAAAAAATTCTTTCGTATTTTAAAAATTTTCAGGAGGACAAAAATACTGTTAAGCAGCATAATAAAACCTTTTGTGTATGCGTTCAAGGATAAATGAAAATTAATCATAACTAACCGATCTCGATTAGAATTTTGTCAAGATATATATGTACACATTTTAAATTGTCTGTTGATCAGTAGCAAATTAAGAAATATGAAGATGAGCTAAATTTGTGAAACATAAATATTTTTGTAACTAAACATCGTAGAAGTATGCTGATTAGATCAAAAGACGCGCCTTAAAATTCTGCTTTTATAAATACCGAAATTTATAAAACTGTCTTAACTCAACTTAAGTGTTTTTGTCAAAAATCCACAGATATGTATTTAGTTGAATAAATGACGTAAATAAAAAAATGTTGTTGCTTCTCTAACAGTTATCTTTAATTATATTGAACTAACTCATGGTTAATTGCTTTATATATTTTTCTTTGAATAAAAAACAAAAACTCCTACATTATGATTTTAAATGACCAACTTTTACACCTTCATCTCGAATACTAAAAAAAATCGTTTAAGATCAAATTTCTAATAAGTTTCATTAAAACCAACAGCAGTCAATGACAAATGAATGAACATTGATTTGAACATTTGAAATAAATAAATATTAAATTTTAAAGTTCAAGTATGTAAATTAGTTAACACAGTTAATGAAAAAACTAGACTTTAGTTACAAAAAATCATTAACCAGTTGGTACTCAGTCGTAGCTTAAGGTTGTAAAGTTCTGCTCTCAACTTAAGAAGCACAATTATGCTTCGTAAATGTAATTTTCTGTGTTCAATAACATGTCATATGAAAACTAGTTTCAGAAAAAAATAAGATTTGAGTTATTGTCTAAGAATTTTTCTAGTTTTCAATGCTGTGTTTGTTTTTTTACAAATTACAATTTGATTTATAGTTGAAAAACTTAGAAAAATTTTTTTGTTTTCATAACATAAGACAAGGTTAGATGACTTGTTTCAAATTTTAAGATTGTAATTTAGTTAAAGTTTTTTTTATCATAAAATTGATTTTAAAGACAAGAACTTTTATCTTTGTGTTTTTCCATTTTACTAAATTGTCTTTTGTTTGTTTTTAATTTTATGAAAAATAGAATAAAATTTATTTTCAAGCTGATTCTTTAAGTGTTAAGATTTCATTAGCTGTTAACAATAGTTCCCTGAGTATGAATGAAAGAATAAATACTTGTAGACAGTTTATGACAATTAAAATGGACGGACAATTATTTAAATTTTTGTATATATTTATTTGATTTGTTTGAAAATTTTTGTTTGAATTTCTCTTAATAAGCTGGCAAATTTTTATTTGTTATAAAAGATTAAATCTAATCGTCTTTGAGATAACAAAACACTGTTATAAATTATACAAAATATTTAGTTTTTCTGAACAAGTCAAACTTGCTTTTATAACTATCGTTTGTTCCTGCCTTCAAGTCTTTTGTTAATATCTTAAGAACATAATTTTATTACACAATAGAAACCAAAGCTTTAGTGTTACATAATATGCTCAAAATAACCTCTAATAAATTTTACTTTATAACAAAAACTGAAATATTACATACAAATTAATTTTAATGTAAAATTTTTATAATCAACTTGTCAATGAACTTTAAAGTCGTATATTATGATTTCCAAGAAACCAGCACCAAGGAATTATCAAATTTTTGTTTATCAATATCTTGCTTTTTCAAAAGATTTTACTGCAAGACAAAATTAATAGGTAAACTGTTATACACAGCTATATACTAATATCTTTGCAACTAAAGATGAATAAATTTATTCAATAAAAAATTTATTTTAAGCCATATGGGTTATACAAGCTCAAGACGGTATGCATTTAGCTGTTCTACAAATATAAAAGATTAGTTTATTTAAACTAATAAGCATTTCAAATAAATTTTTTGAAATATTAATGACATATTAGTCTCAAGAGAGAGTGGATTTATCTAATATAAAGAGTTTTATAGCAACTGTTATACTACTACAATAGTATATATTAATTGTATAAAATGGTCATATTAAAGAAAATTATGATATATGTACGTGTTATAAAGAGTTTATACAGCTTTTATATAAAATTAGACTACACTGTTATACACATCTTTATCCTACAAGTGCAAAAAACTAAATTCTTTCAACATAAAAAATCTCAAAAAATTTTAAAACATAACAGATTGTTATATTTACACCCAAAAGACAACGAAATCAACTGTAATACAAGGTTTTGCTCTATATAAAGTATTGAAGTTGTTTAACCAAATAAACAATTTAAATCAAATGATTATATATTTCGAAATCTGTATTATAGAAGTCTGTAGATTTTTTTTACAAGAGCAGCACTCAGGGGATGACCCCTACTCTGGCACTGTGCCAGAATTAGGAAAATTGGTTATGGTAACGAGGATAGAGGGAATAGTGTTTATGGACATTCGATTTGAACCTTCCAACAATGAAATTGACGGGAAATTCCTCTGTAGGAAGCTTATTCCACATACGAACTGTTCGGCCAAAGAAAGAATTTTCTCTTTAATACGTAGTGCGATTTATTGGAGGTATCGACCACAAAGGGATTTGATCTTAATGAATAACGCGTTGTTCTCAGAAAAGAGCGCGTTTCGGGAACAAGTTCCCTGATTTAATCAGAACACATTCCATTTTAGTAGCGATAAAACAAAGAAATACACCCCATATTAAGTCGATGCTCCAGCGAGTCAATAGAGTTGGCTACCCTACTGTCGCCGATAAGCTTTTTCGCTCTCTCCTGTACGCGGTCGAGTAACTTTAAAATGGACTTCGAAGCACCGGCCCATACACGAGAGTTGTATTCCATTTTCGGTCGGATGTAGGTAGTATAAGTATTAAGGAGATCAGATGGAGTGAAGTATCTAGATGTTTGCAAAAAGTTTTTATTGACCTAAACATGCATTTTTGCTGAACATTTTTAAAACTGTTAAGCAAAGTGTCATATTAACCGCTATACAACAGTTCAAGTAAATATTTGAAATCATGCAACCACTGATTCTAAAGTTATATTGTGAATTTCGGGTAAAAATATTACAAGAGATTGCTTTCTATACAAACTGTTATACAAAAGCTAACGCATAATATTATAACGATGCTAAAATGTAAATGGAAACATTATTTTCCTGTTTTGAATTGAAAATCAAACCGCAAAGCTAACTGTTATACTGACTGTTATACTAACTGTTAAACTAAACTGAAACAAATACTTATACACCACATATACATATTTTTGCTGAAACTTTTTAAAAACTGTAAGGAAAAGTGCTATACTAAACATTATACAACAGTTTATACGAATGTTTGGTGTAGCACCGCTAACACAAAAAGTTATTTTGAGTTTTAAATTTTGGACAAAACTTGTATAACAAATTGCTAATAGAAGTGTTTAAATATTTATATCTTTGACACAGGATGGACTAAAATATAATGTACAAAGTGTTATACAAAATGCTACACTTTATTTGAATATGTTATAAAACAACGAATTAAGTCAAAGCTCCTGCAACAGTAAATACTTGCCTTAGGTTATTTAATTTAGTAAAGAATGCACAGTTCTTAATGTTCCTATTCTATTTTATCTCTCTAGTATGTCATTCATTGTACCTAGCGTTTCTAGTAATTACTGATAATTTTTTCCTCTAAGAGTTATTTATGTGAAATTGCGACTCAATTATAAGATATTTAAGTAGTTTCTTGTATTAAACACACTTTATACATATTATTCTCTGAACTAAATAGCTTATACTCAGTAATCAATGCCAGCTCAATTAGATTACTTGTAAGAAGGGGAAAACATTGTCTACATACCTGAGTAAATGGTAATTGCTCTGAATTGGCGCCACACTTGCAAACACTCTGCTCAATAACACGCATAGCAAAACGGCGATGAGCAATACAGGCCTGTGAATCACAGGCATCACCATCGTCTGATGAAATATGTGAGTGTACACGATGCAGCAACAGCTCAAAACATTCGGCAGCATCACCCAGGCATCCCAAGGGGAAGCGACGTCCAGCCAAAGGGCCAGAAGCCAAGGCACGACGCAATGGTTCGGGGCATAAGGCCGGTTCGGAGCTGGTTTGTAATTGTTGAAAAAGTTCCTGTAAAATAAATTTAACAAAATAAATTAATAAAATTAATTTCATAAAAGCAAAATTAGAAAATTAGAAATTATTCTTCATACAACATTCTAACAAAATGCATTGTCAATTTAAAATTTAAAGCTATTTTCCTAAATATTTACTTGTTTGAGCATAAGAGATAGTTTATGTTAAAAACTTACTATGACCGCATTTATACAACGATCTCTATCTTGTATTAATTCTGGACTTAATATTATGCCACTTGCTATACTTGTCATTGTATTACTTTTGTTACAAATGTTGGCTGGTTTGTTTGTGTATCCCATTACAGCCAATTCAGCTGTAGAGGCCACTTTTGCCATTGATGTCGTCATTTTGCGATTGTTTTGCAATGTATTTGATTGTCGCGTTAGTGTTGCTGATTTATGACCCTCACGTGGATCCATCATTTTCTTTGGTGTACTACGTGGCAATGTGCCACCTGTACCGGCGGTTAACACCATTTGACAATGTTGAGGATGTTGCAGATGCTGAGCGGTTGAGCTGACAATATTAATGGGTGCACTTGTTATTAATTGTGTTGGTATGGAGGTTTTTAGTGTTGTTGCTACCATTGTTGTTGTGGTTGTTGCTGTTGCGGCTGGTTGTGCGATAGTTGGAGCTGCTGTTGTGGCATTATTTGTGTTACTATTGTTATTGCCTTTTATTTGTTGTAATTGCTGTTGTTGTTGTTGTGTGGTTGGCTTAAAATTCTCTTTCGATTCATTATGGGTGGCATCGTTATTTGTTATACTGCTGCCATTATTTGTAGATTTTGTTGAGATCGTTGTTTTATTGAGATTGTTGGTGGTGTTATTGTCTTTCGAACCAATAATATTTTTTGGCTCTTTACGTTTGTAACGAAACTTGATCATTTTGTTGATGATTGTTAAAGGCAGGTTGAAAAAAGGGCAATAAAAATTCGTTGGTTTAGTTTAATGTTTTCTTTTTATAACATTTTTGAGGAGAAATTTGGTTTTGATTGAAAATCTGAAAGGTTGTTAAAAAATTATTTAGGATTTTATGTTCACTTTTCGAGATTAGAAACCATATAAAAAATGTTGACTTTGTACTTAAACATACACACTTAGTAACTAAGAGAAATACTATAAAAATTTCTTTTAATGCCAGATTTTGTAAATACAAACGCTTTTTGCGTTAGAAATTTGTATGGAAAACATTTTTTTGGAACGTATTTGCGTTAATTTTCATACAAATTTGAAACGTTTAGAAACGAAATTTTGTACAAAATCTGCTTATTATCTTAATAACAAGACAAAGTTTATTTTTTAACATTGCCTATGGGCGTTAGGGTCATAACAATTTACTAAATTTGCATTGAATTTGATTTCAAAGTTTATTACGTAGAAACTGTTATACGAAAATTTTCACTATCTAACACAGCCTTACTGTAATACAGGCAAATACTGGAAAATTTCATGATTTTTTTATTTCTTCCATCACAATTAATTTTTAAAAGTATAACTTAATGAGACTTGTTGGTACAATACAGGACTATAGTTAGGGCGTTCCGGCTGCGATATCCGGCAGAAACTTTGTATGGGCGTTTCTTCATACAAGCTAAATAGGCTTGCAGTTCTTTGTGAAAGCCTTTATGATTCAAAAACGAAATTTTTCCTTAATTTGCAATTTTACGAAAAAAGTTAAAATTTGTTTATAAAAACTTCTATACAAATAATTTTCAAATCGACTTTTTTATTTTAAACTGCTAAATCTAACTAAAGAGCTATTTATATACTAGGTCAACCGTGATACAAACGGTTATACATATATCATGATAAATATTTTTAACTTTAAAAAGAGACTACAAGTGATTTCTTTATTTTTCGTAAATCTAACTATATTACAAACTGTTATATAAACTGTTATAGCTCTTAAAGCCATAATCTTATTAATTTAAAAGCAAATTGGAATAATCTAATCGAGTTTTGATCTAACTGTTATACTGACTGTTACACCGACTGAAGCCATACTAAGCTACTACTTTGTTACGTTTAAACAGTTTTCGACACAAGTTATGGTAACTAGATAAATATTTTCTAAGCAATTTGTGTTTTTAACTATTAAAAAATCAATTTACAGCAGTTTTTCAATTATTTTCACAACATTTCAAAAAAAATATATATGCGACCTTTGGACAGCCTAATCATCTTCCACATTTGTGTTATTATTGAAGAAATTATCAATACAAAATGTTCTTAGTTTTAAGTTTCCGCTATATATCAGTTTTTACCTATTAAATGTAATTGCTACAGAAACTGTTATACTGTGTACCATTTGAATATCTTTTTATTACAAAAAACCGCTAGCTAAAGTTTTTAAATTATCTAATACCAGCTGTATATCGCTCATATGCACAAACAGAAAAGGAGTATAAAACTTCACATTTAGGAATGATATGCATTTTTAACCAAAAAATCTGATTTTGTAGTAATGACGTTGCTTGAACTAAAAATAACAGTTGCATTTTCATAAAATCAATTTACAACGGTGTAAAGTTTTCTTTCATAGATACACAATTTGCAACTTTGGAAAAAATATGTCAATACAAGTTTTTGGATATGTAATAATTTAGCTAATAAGTAACTGTTTCAACTGTTATATGTAAATGATAAATTATTCAATTTTATGCTAACTGTTATACAAACTTTTATACAACTTAAAAGTCTACTAACGACTTATTTGTGAACCAGTATACTTTAAGTTTGCCTTTTTAATATTTTTGTTTCTAAATGTTACATGTAGAAAGTTATATAATTGTTATTAATTTTAATTTTTAGTAATTCGAAAACATTTCTTTTAAATTTCAATTTCAGCTTAAAAAATATAACAAACACTTTCAAATATTAGAAAAAAAATTATTACCTTAAACTTGTTTTTGCCAAAAGCTACTACTAAAAAACTACTTCGAAGAAACGTAGCACATGACACGAAAGAAGCAACAACAAAATGAAAATAATTTTTTAAAAATAAAAAAAAAACCTAAAACAGCATCATATTACGCTTATTAAAAGGCCAATAAACGGAAAGGTGAACATAAAGCATAACTTTGGAAAATATAATGTATAAACGTAAAAAATTATGAATATGATGATGGTTAACAAAAAAAAGTAGTATTCACCCACTTAGAAAAACGTTAAAACCTTTTTTACTAAAATCAATAAGAAAAAAGTAAATACTCTACAAACAGAAAAAATTTAAATAGCTATAAAATGTTTAAGACGTAAAAAAAGAAGAGAAACAAACAAAAATTTGAATTGCCGACAATTTGAAATTTATACAGGTGTTGTTTTATTTACCTGTAGCAATTTATTTATTCCGTATAGTAAAAAAGAAGGCAAAAGGCTGCAGTATACTGAGAAGAAAAGGGTGCTTGTATCTTTTAAGTGAATGTTAATAACATGTTAATTTTTTTTGTGCACTTTAACATGAAATTATTTCGTTGTCTTATAATTGCAAACGAGAAATATTTAAAAAAGTTTTGACCATCATTTATGGTTTTTGCTGCAATAATCCCTGTTTTATTAAAAAAAAACAGTTTTAACAATTTGTAATCATGTTGCACGCACAAAAACCCTATTGGCAACGAAAAATTAATTTTTATTGTTTTTGTTACACAGTGTTTTTTTTCAAAATAATCCAGCAAAGTCTGCGCTTACATTGTGCGATTTTTGTCGCTGCAATTTTACACGTTTCTTCTTTAAAATTGCCTTTGCATTGTGCAACTTTTCTCGCTGCAATAATTATTTGCAACTTTTGAAAAAAATTAATTAGTAAAATTAAATCAGCTCAGGCAGCAAGCAGCTTCTTCTAACCCATATGATCTAGATTTTCAATGTATAAATTTTTCTTTAAGTTTCTTATTTACAGAATCTGCCATTAAACTTAACTGTGTGGGAATTTTATCAAAGACCTGAATCTTATTATATTCATTTCGATGTTCTCTACATTGCCGATAATTGTATTTGACCCTAATTTTCTTATACACTGCATCAAAATTTGAAGAACATTAACAACAACAAAAATTATCCATTCATATACTTCGCCATTATATCTGTCATTTTTGAACATATAAACCTACATTTTTACGATAAAACCTTACATACCTTTATGTTTATTTAAGAAAAAAGTCTTTTGTGTTTTAAATACACAACATACCTTTTTTATGTACACATTTCTGTAAATCTGTCTGTTTGTCCGCCTGTCTTTGTTGTCTGTATTCATTTCATATCATGGTTATAACAAATTAACATTAATTTTTTAATGTTAACTTTTTTTATCACAAATTTTTTTATTATAATGTGCTTAGATAAGCAGAAAAAAACAAAACACAGATCAAATGTCTTTTAAAAAAATTTCAAAGTATTTTTTACTTATAAACGAAATTCTTTCATTGTTAAAGTTAAAAAGACAAAAAAAAAACGCTGTCATATGCTTATTTTTATGAGAAAAGTATACGGTTTATAATTTTAATTTTGCGACATAAAATATATAGTAGAAAATTTTTATTAATTAGAATTATAAAGTCTTTTTAATAATTTAGAGTAGAGAAGACATCGTCATGGTCACTCATGTGAGTGCAAAGAAAAATTAATAATATTAAGACATAACTACCCTACAAAAATGTTGCACCAATCACTTAATCATATTTTTGCTATGACTGATGAAAATGGGAATGGTACAAAAGGTGCCTGAGTAGTGACCGGTGAAAAGAGAGCATATCACAAAGATAGAACAAAAATGTTAGCAAAGTACCCACACAGTACAAGGAGATTTTTTTCCAACTCAAAAATATTTGTTTAAAGTACAGTAATTTAACTAGTACTGAAAAAAAAAACACCACAGGACAAGTACCATTAAGTGCGGGTCTAGAACCTATCACTGAGTATCTTAGTTACGTCAATTGAACCCCTCCAATGATAACACTAAGTAAAAGTTACTGGTCCCTTTAATATACACTCACAACATTATTACAGTAACGGAATGTACTTTATTCAGTTAGTGTTCGTCCAGTAATTTTCAAATGAATAAACATCATAGTTATTTTTAACTGATTCTAAGAGGCAATAAAAAAACTAAGTGCACATTAATATGGATTTCGGTTGCTTTCAATATTGTCCGTTGTTTATGTTATAAGTAGCCAAAAGGTGCGTGCTTAAAAATAATACACACACACACACACACACAAACACTAAAAATATCCTGAAACTAAATGAATATTCCTTTAAAACTAAATGAACTAAACTAAATGAATATTCATTTAAAACCGGTAGTGTAGTGGATAGTGTGCTACACTGGAGGTCGCATGCTCAATTCCCGACAAGACAATATATTTTATTTTATTTTTAATGTTAAATGCATAAAAGACGTACACATAAAAGAGTTTAAGAATAAGGGTATTGGTTATTGGCTGGATTTCAAAGCTGAAGGAGCTTTCTTCGAGTCCCAGTGGAATTAAAATAACAAACAGTGAGTAAAACTATAAAATTATTAGAATAATAATTAAATATACGAAATAAGAAGCCGTTGTGTTAAGTCATTTAAAAATACAGAAAAATTCATTTGTTTCTACGAAACTTGGTTTTGATTATTTAACGGTAAAAATAGCAGAAACGAGGGAAACATCTTTTATTTTTGCGAAAGTTTCGATTAGTTTTTGAGGCAGTTAAATTGATCCGAACGTTGAAAAATTAATTTGATGTTAATTTTTCCCTTGCTCCTTGGAATATTAATCATGCCCAATTCTTTCTGGAAGAGTCGTTCATTTTTTACGGACTTAAGTCGGTCAATTTTTTAACATTTAAAATTTAATAAATTTTTTGTTAAATTTAAATGAAAAATAAGTATAACGGTTTTTAATTGAATTTTCATTTATTTTATATTAAAATTTCAGTTAATTTTACGTACAGAATATTTTGGGTGTAAAGTTCCGGAACTCGAACCGGTTGCTAGTTCTTGGGAAGTAGTCAAGTGGCCTGTCCTGTGACATGTTATTTACCGTCTAGGGTAATTAATAATAATTCAAATTAAGTGTTGTGTTTTTATTTCAAAGCGGTTTGCTTGACTTTCGAATGATTTTCCGTCATCTCATGACAAATTTGGTTAATAGCACAGTACACCAGACTGAAGATGGCATATAGCCGAAACCGGTCTTATTACACTGTGCAACAAAATCAAATTAATTCAAAATAACAAGGTTCTACCGACTGATTCTGGAAAAGGACACCAAAAAAATATACACGTATAATGGCGTTTTCAAAGTTGGCATCTGGAATTAATTTTAGGGGGTGTTAAATTCTTCCCCTTTGCATATAGTTATAGTGACTGGGCATAGGAAATCTTGTAAGTCTTAACGATCAAGATTTAAAACGTGCTAAGCACTTTTATGTAAAACATTACGAAGAAATTTTTGTGGAATGGATTTTAGCCATCTACCTCTTTGATTTATGGATCTTTATGGATATAGCGGGATACAATGTTGTACAAAAATGTTCTACTTATGTGAAACAGCATAAAATGAGTAGTACTAATATTGAATAATTACGAAATTAAATCTTAAGCACATTTTGAGATATGAATGATTTATGGTATTGAAACTGAGTCTGCAGCTTGGGTGTCTTTGAAGACCTAAAGAAGAATTCTGTGCCAAATATTTCTCTGGGACATTTTAGCCCCCTAATCGCCGGTGAAGGGGAGATTTTGCACCCTTTTTAAGAGAGGGACAAAAAGTTCCATATAGCGAAGAGTCTTACATGGAACAATTCAGCTTGGTATATTGCCGAGGAGGCTAGTTTTTTTGACCTTTTTTAAAAAAAGAGGCAAAATGACCCATAAATCGAAGAGGTAGAGGGTTAAAATGTTCTACAAAACTGTTCTTTGTGATGTTTTACATAAAAGTGCTATGCACATTTTATATCTGGAACGTAAGACTCACAAGATTTCTTATGCTGAGTCATTATAGCTATGTGCAAAACGGGTGAACTTTCTTTAATTCGCCCTAAAATGAGTCCCAGATGTAAACTTTCAAAAGCTGATACAAATGTACTTTTTTTGTGGCTTCTACCAGAACCATTCGTTAGAGCCATGTAATTAAAAAAATTGAGTTTGTTGTACAGTGTTATCAAGCAAATTTGACATAAGATGACTGAAAATCGCTCCAAATTAACTTATCCAAGCCATATTTTTGCCACAGATAGCCCATAACAGACTAAAATACAAATTAACTACCATTGTTTTTTCAACCGGCCCACTGTGCGATTTATAAATAGATGTTAGGCAATAAGTCTAATTTACAAATGTAAAATATTTTTATTTATATTCACTTTTTTAAGCTTAATTTCACTTTAGCATTTAACAAAATGTCACTTAGTAAATTTTGCAGACGCAACGACGACCTTTAACATTTTTCATATTGAATTTAAAATCGTTTTCTATTATTTTACCCAAAAAATTTTACTACTTAAATAGCTTGTCATTTAATTCTTTCCTGCATTTGATTTATTTGCTAAATAATTTATTTAAACGTTGACCTAATTCAAACTTTAAATGCAACAAAATAAATTAAACCCCGAAATGTTATAAATGTATAAAACATTTTTTGCTGATTTATAACAAAATAGTAATAAACACTTTAAGCTTAAATACTCGTATGTAACAAAACCCGAAAGAAAGAACTTTAAAGTTTAAAGAAATAAAAGCAAATGTTCTTAAGAATGAGTCACCTTTTGCAGAACAAAAAGAAAAAGACTGTTTAAACTTGAACAAATGCAAATTTTAATGAAACCTGCCTGCAGAAACAACATAAAACAAAAGTTCACAACCATAGATCAACTTCAGCATTATTATCATTGCAGCTATTGCAAAAATCTTCATAATGAAGATACAAACGGAAGTTATAACTTAAAGAAAGAGAGAAATAAAAACAACTCTTTTCAATAAAGGAAGTTTTTAAGATTCAAAATGATGGTAACTGAAACTGTTATACGAGTCGTAGTATTTAAGTACACAAAGGTGATGTTTAAAAGGTTCATTTTACTTTATTTATTTAAACAATTTACTTCCTATAAAAAAAAGAAGTAGAAGTAAAACAAAAATGATAAGGGTTAAAAAATTGTTTCAAATTACTTGTTTTTATGAACTCAAACAACTTACAACAGTTGGACTTAATTTTAACTTATAAAACATTGAAAAAGAATAAGGGTTTTTTTTTCTTATTGCAAAATTAAAATGACAAAGAACAAAGAGTTGCAGAATTTAAAGGTAGCACGCGCTGTAAATTACAAGCAAACATCAGGTCATTTATATGTTTAGAAATTTACAACACATGTCGCAGTACCGACAGGAGGAGCATGGTCAATAATTTTATATGTTTTTTATTTCTACATGAATATTAATATTGCCGCCAGCAGCTTCAGGACAACTCAAACTCATCTCGGTGACATGTGTTTGCTTCGAGAAGGTATGAAATTAAAATGATAATAAAAAATTATTTAATATTTGTAATTAATATAAAAACTAAAATTCTTTTATTGTGGTTTCTATAATCAGAGAATTTGTAATGAGTGATTGATTGGAACTCCACACAGGAAGCCAGTGTGCGGCAGATATTGCAGCGCAAAGTGAGAATATGAGAAAAAGTAAGACTTATCTTTGAGAGTTATCTTTTACAATTCACAAGAGTTGAAGGTTTCAATATTCAAATTTATATTTTTGACTTTGAATTCATTTCGTCTTTCGTTCGTATCTTCCATAATAGCATTGCGATAATTTAAAATAAAGTTATGTTCTTATTTTTAGTAGCTTCCAATATGGTAAATTGAAAATTTATAAATTATTTAAATTTATATAATTGTGAAAAGTAGTCACAATTTTTAAATAAATTTCGAAATGACTAACTTTAATAAATAAGTTTAGTAAAGAAGTACGACTTTGGCTTGCACACGAAGAATTCTTTCTGTAAGAATACCATCAATTAGGGATGTGCAAAATATATCGATACATCGATATTTTCTCAAAAATATATCGATATATATCGTCGATATTTTGAATTGCAATATATCGATATGTCGATATTTTTTCTAAATATATCGACAGTATCAATTTCGATACTTTTTTAGCTTTGATTTTGTTTTTCGTTCAGTTATTAAAAAAAATCGACACAATCTTCATTAAATAGAATATTCTTAACAAAATCTTTTTTTACTTATAATTTTTTGTGTATTCGAAAAATGTTCTTTCTTTGAGCAGGATTTTCTTGATGTACGCTCCATGAAATATTGTTGAAACAGTAAGGAAGTTAGAAATCGACCATTTTCGGGGTAATTATTTATAAGAAAAGTACTTTTTGTGTTTAATTTTTAAAAAATTTTGGTATTATGTATGAATAATCATGCTTGAAAAAATATCGATATATATATATATATATATATATATATATATATATATATATATATATATATATATCGAAATATCGATATTTTTATTCGATATATATGCCGATCGCTATTTAAAAATATATCGATATCGATATATTTTTTTCACTTGCCCATCGCTACCATCCATATATGCACATACCACATATTGCTTTTTTCCTTTTCGCAATTTTTGTTTGTTTTTAGGGACATTATAATTTTAGCGTATATTTTCATTTTAGGGCTTTTTTTGTTTCGACGAATTTGTTCGATTTTTGGCGATTATTTAGTTTTGACAATTTCTTTCGTTTTGACGCTTTTTTCGTTTTAGCGCTTTTTTTCCTTTTGGCGATTTTTTCGTTTTGGCTACTTTTTAATTTAATGTTTTTTTTAGTTTTGACGTTTTTTTCGTTCTTCTGGAGATTTGGTTAGTTTTAGCGTTTTTTCTCATTTTGACAATTTACTTTTCGGCTTGTTCCTTCCATTACTTTAATTTACCTTTCGATTATAAATTTTGTTTGCCTGCGTATTACATTAGGATTTCAACATGTTTCGTTGTTCGCCATTAGACTCTAAGGGCCTGTCCAACGATGTCGACAAGTCGATGTCGTTCTCTTATTTATGTTGAAAACAATAATAAAGAAAATTTAATTTGTTTTTGTTTTCAATATAAATAAGAGAACGATATGAACTTGTCGACATCGTGGGACAGGCCCTAAAGGTTAAAAGTTTGCTAAAAACGATTTATTTGTGACATGAAAAATTCTGATCAGAATATGAAAAAGTTATGTCTTGAATATTTTTACATGGATAAATTGTAAAACCCTTTAATAAGCCAGTTATTTATTTAATACACAATGGGAGGTTTCATTTTAATTGCCACCCTGTCTAATGCTTGTTTTTTTAAATATATTTAAAGGAAAAGTAATTTTTATTACAGACGCCTTTTTTTCTACTTCCTCTTGTTGTTAATGCATGAAAGTTATTGCAGCAGACATATAATGTCTGTAAGGAAATTCAATTTATGCTGGTTGTAGCAAATAATTTTCTTAGCAAGTTTCCTCTAGTGTTTTAAAAAGAAAAACTGTCATACCTTAGTAAGTAGTAAATGTAATATAAATATTATGCTTTTTATGATTTTTATTTGGTATTCAAGTGTTATTAGAATTTATGTAATAATTTTCTCAGGAAATTTTTCATAATAAAAATAACACAATTTTATTACATAATTTTAGATATTACTTTAATTGGTAGAGTAGTTATGCGTATGAGTTAAGCCTCAAATAAAGATTTGGTTTGCCTTAAGCCATTACAGAAAGTTAGCATTTTCGTTTAGTAACAATTGGCAAGATTATTTTCTGTTTAGCTGAAATCATTAAAATAGTTTCATGCTTAACACAACATGGAATTATAAAGATTTTGAAAGCTTAAAAGTATGCGTTCATGAACTCGTATATATAAACAGTTTTACAAAAATTTTACTACATTTAAATGTTTGGCTGAAGTTTTAATTTAATAAGCATTATATGATTACATTTAAGATATTGTTTTATCTAACTTTAAATCTATATGGTAGTTTTATAATTATGATAATGTTGTAACAATTGAGAAATATATGTATGATATTTTAATTTAAAATTTTACCATTACTATAGAGTATGAGTTGTTTAATTTTTTAAAACTCCAAATTAAGCAATTAATAGCAATTGTTTTGAATACTGTTTTAATTGGGTTCAAATTTTATTTAAAAATTTTAATTATTTTAGCATATAAAATGTTTTCTTTGATTGACATGCTTGTAGCTTAAGTCTTTTGTTTTCCTGCAAGCTAAATAGCCTTTAGCTGCTTGTATTTATATTTTGTAATTTTTATTTATACTATATGTATGTATATATATTTGTATATGAGTATATTAAAATTATATATTTGGAATACAATACAATAGTTTTTTTTTTCAATATTTGTTGCTGGCTTAGGTTTTGACCTTGAATTGCATGTTAAATTGAGAAGAAGAAATTTCATTATGATTCAGCAATTTAATTACTTTGCAAAATTTAACACAAGTAAATTTTTGTTGTATATTAAATTAATTTTATCTCCTTCGCTTTTTGTAATTATCTTTAAAGTATAAGGAAGTTATTTGGATTTCAGTAAACAAAACAAAAATCAAGTTTGTTAGCAACAAAATAAAATTTTTTGTCATTAAAAAAATCGTAATTATTAAGTTTCTTAATTAAGAGTTTGATTAAGTTGTTAATAGCTCTAAAAATGAACATGATTTTTTTAGCCTTCATATTTCTTTTTGCTGCCTTTCATGCAGTTATTTTTTTTTTTTTTAATAAAAAATAACGAGGAATATTGTAAAGAGAAAATAAAATCTAATTAAAATCCCTTAACTGTCTAGAATAAATCATAACTATTTGTCGATGGTCGCGCTTCTTTTGAATGATTATATACAAGAAAATTTTTTAAAATCTTTTTTAAACTGCATCTAAGCTAATCTGTATATTATGAAGAAATAGATAGTGGTTGTATCAGCCACCAAATCCCACTTTAATTTTATGCAGCCTCGTGTATACATTTTTATATTTCTAAGCATGAAATTTTAACAAATTAATATGAATTTTATTATATTAATTTCAACACAATAAACAGCTTGTTTGCTTTTATTATTTAAAACCCCAAACAATTAATAAATTTTCTAAGAAAACATGATCAACATGTCACAAGGCGACTAAATTTATATAAATGGTGTTATTTTTTAAACTTTAAATTAAAATAGAGCAGAGTAAAATATCTTAATATGATATCTTAATATGATTTTGCTTTTCCTGTTGCTTTGGGTTAGTATCACAAGTAAAATCACAAGCAACTTCTAAAAGCAAGAGCTTCTGCTTCTTCGACTTTGAAAAGCATATAGACTGCTTTTGCTTTTACTTGCGATATTAACCAAAAGCAAAAGAAAAACAAATATAAACTTTTCAAATTGTCGCCTACTAAAATTGCTGCGCAATTGTTCTTAAATCGTTTTGTGATTTTTCTTTGTTTGAAACTGACGTATTATTCAAAAGCATAAGCAGAAGCAAATTCAAATGAAATGAAAATCATTGCAGTTTTTTAACCACTGGTGTTTTTTGTAATTAAATTGGACCACAAGTTATAATGAAATCGTTGTAGCACCCTCTTTAAAAATCCCAAATTTTATAAATAAAATTTTAAAAAAAGTATCCATAGAATTTTAAATTTCAACTGTTTTTGTAGTTAGGAGACCATAGCACACAAACAAAAAAATATAGCGATGATCAAAGGTCAGAAAAAAAGTTAAATTTTTTTTGGCATAGTGTTATTAAAATTTTCGAATGAAATTTTCCAGTTCTATAGGAATTTTGGTACTAATACAAAGAAAGCAAAGAACACTCAGATTTGCTTCTGAGACTATCAAGATTCTGAAGAAAGTTCCAAGAAATTCAAAATAAATGGAACTTTTAATGGTTTTGCACATTAAGTCCACATTTTGATCAAGGACCGCCCATAAAGCGCTTTGGGTTTCAGCAAGTGGTATTTGTTATTGAGTTCAAGCCTTGGGATCTTAGGACCAACCGCCAAAAATATTAAATTGGATACAATTTTTTTTTCTTAAATCATTTCTCTGAAGATACCTTTCAGACACATCCCAGTAAAAAATTTTCATGTTTTTTGAAGCACTAAGGCAATAAAGCGCATAATAATACGCTTTAAAAGAAGAGCTTATTGCAGAGCAGTAAATGTATATGAAAGAAACTATACAAAAAAAAGCAGGGTTTTCATTGCTGATACAATGCAGGGTTTTAAGTGAGAAAGTTAAATATACTTATATTTTTAGTGCTGATAATGGTGATGATTTTCAGCGCTTCAAAAATCGCTTTTTGTATCAAAAATGTAGTACTCAAAAATCAATAGCGATATCAGCAGGTTTGTAAGCACTATTTTTATTCTCTCATAGTAAAAACCTGCTTTATATGAAGCAATTTTTTTACTGGTATACTTATATAAATATATATGTAGTAAATACATGAAAATAGAAAAAATTTAATTTTCTTATAGAGAATGATGATGCTTTTCAAAGTTTGTAAATTAAAAGTTGTATATTTTTCAATTTCGGAAATTTATTTCAATTATAACAATCGGTAATTATTTGGATCTGATATCTTAAAAAACATTAGTCCAAAAAATAGGATCATTTTTATTTTTAAATGAGTATACCTCAGTAACTATAACAGCTAACTGCTTCGCCAAACAAGATTTTTTTTAGAGCCGTACAAGAGCTATAAGGTAAAAAAAAATATAATGAAAAAGTTTACATCACCGAAGATCTGTAATTTGGGATTTCATATTTCCGTTTTTAAGCAATATGGAAAGCGTATCTTTCTAAGATAAATAAGAATTCTCCTCTGCTAGCGCTAATATTAAATTTTATGCTTATCGGATGATCCGTTTGGATATGGCTGATTTATTAATATATAATAATGCATTCTAATAACTCTGCATCTGCTAAACTGCTGATCCGATTATAAAATTATATACAAAAAGACATAAAGAAGGGACTAAGCTTTCAGAAACTTAAAATCCTGACCACCTTGTTAGAACTACTGTCAAGGGGCTTGTAACTTTAACGTACATAGCAATTTTAATTCATTGTAAAAGCAAGTAAGAAGTGAAACCTTATAAATTCCTAAACTTATTAGTTCAATAGATATTAAGCATTTAAATTTCGAAATTTCTGTTTTTGATCTTAATTTCATTTTTTGCAAATATACTTCATAAAATGATGCAAAATATCTTAAAAAGAAAACGAAAAAATGAGACTAAAAAGTAAGAATAAAAATAGTTTTTGTTGCCAATATGAATACATAATTGATTTATATTGCGAGAACAGCAAAATCGCTATAAATCAAACATTTTTTTTGCATTTTTATGCAAACCTTTAGTGTCATCGGCTCATTTGTAAAAATATTGGACTTTCCTACTAAATCAAAAACTTCTTTTGTTTTTAAATAGCATTTCGCAAACATACTGGCAAACCTTGAAAATCGATTCGTTATTGTTCTTTGTTATCTAAACTGTTTTTAAAATCTTTGAAAAACATCAGCAGCTGGTCATAACTCATTTTTGTTGATTTAAAAGTTTCTGTTTTTTTGGTTATTAATTAATTGCCCGAATTTGCAGACAAAAAAATTTTTATAAGTATATAATTTGTTGATATACGACGCAAAGTCAATAAGTATTTGTAATTTAAAAAAATTTAAAGCAAACTAGATTTCTCACAAATGTCAAGTTGTGGACTTTTTTTTTTTAAAAGGAAATCTATGATTGTTGAAAGATTAAAAATTAAGAAATAAAAAAGGAAATAAAAATCAGAAGAAAAAATAAAAGGTAGAAGAGTTAAAACCAATGGAATAATTAATACCATAATACAATGGGAGGATTTTTATAAAAGAAATTTTGAGTCTTCTCTTTGCTTAGAAGCTAACAGCGCGGCTAGTTTTTCCTGGAGAATTTGATTTACTCAGCTTTGGTGTCAACAGCTAGAGGCAACCATTCCATTGTCGATTGCAATTTATTTAGTTTGTGTCATACATTTTTTCAAAAGACTTTAGTAAGTTTTATACAAATCTAATAGATCATTAGTTAAAATTTTAATTGCAATTATACTTAAATTTATTGCCAGTCAAACATTAATCAAAACATTCACTTTTTTTTAAATAAATCTTAAACTTCTAAGGTATAAAATACTTAGCAATACTGCTGAGCTCTGGCACAAAAAAAAAACATACACACCTTTAAAAAATTTTCAATTGTTGTGCAAAGTACAAGTAATAATGAAAGCAAGTGACAATGAAAGACAGGGGCACTAAGGGAACTTTAGTTCAAACAATAGTGGACAAAAAAAGTCGCTAGATGGTGACTCAGCTGTTAATTGATTAAAATTAAATACGATTTTCAGCTCGTTGCTTGTTGCTCTCTTCGTTGGCAGTGTTGTCTAGGCGGAAAAGAGTTCTGGTGAGAAGACTGTGGTGGTCGCGTAACATCTGATGTAAGTTCAACCTTCGCTACAACCAAATTTTTCTTTGAGTGTTCATGCTTTACAATTTCTTTCTAAAATATAAATATTTTAATCGAAAGATTAAATTGAAAATGAGTCCAAGCCAAACTAATTAAATAACTTTGGATAAAAAAAAGTCATACAGTTCGACTAAATTCATAACTCAACTGGAAATAATAAACTTTTACCATAAATGCTTGGCAAATCTGAGCTTAACTATTAAGTTTTAGAATAATATCGTCCCCTAACTACAAAAACCGTCGAAATTTTAAATTCTATGTATAATTTTTTTTACATTTTTTTCTAAAATTTTGTGATTTTTGAAGAGGCTGCTTGCTCCACTGACTTTATCATAACTTGGAAAAGTGTTGTCCAATTTTATTATAAAAACCACCTAAAAACCACTTGAAATAAAATTACCTTTAAGCAGTTTGAATAATTTGTTTTATATACTCAATGCTTTCGAAACTATTCAGACTAGAATGAAGAAAAATATATAATTTTTTATTCAAACTCAAAAAAATTATTTGTTTTTTAAATTTATAAAAAAATCGAAAATGGCAAAATGTTACAATTTTTATTCTTTGGTCATAAAACTTTATATATTACAAATAAAATAATGTTTATTTCATGAAAATCGATAGATAAATTTTGATTTTATTCACAATAAAGTGAAATTACCTGATTTTTGCAAAAAAAACGAGTTTTGATGAGGCTGCTCTGCTTCACCGATTTTATCATAACTTAGGACAGGGTTGTACAATTTTATTACAAAAACTATTGAATAGCCACTTGAATATTAGGCGGAGGTTTCTATGTGGAGAACTTTAACGTAAGGGTTCCATTTTGGGCTTCAGGATGGCTGTAGCGTCTTGCAAGCAGAAATTTCCGCTATTACTATGGCGGCAAGATGGCTCAGGAAGATATCTATATTACCGACAGCAAAGCGGACATCGCCGCTATAAATGATGTATACAGCACTTCCTTGGCGGTTGTCGAATGCAGGGTATCTCTAAACGAGATAGCAAGACATTCGAGAGTAACACTAGGTTGGGTTCCGGGATACTCAGATAGTCTCGGAAACAATATTGCGGACGGAATCGCCAAAGAGGGAGTGATAGTGAGCAGCTCGATGATCAGCTACTTCATTGGCATCCCTCTAAGTCACTGTAAACTACTGATACAGCTTAAATCATACAGGCTGGCACAATATAGTTGGGAACGCGAAGGCACCTGCCGCGTGGCTAAGTCCACGTGGCCCCACTATGACCTCAGCAGGATACAGGATCTACTCACGCTCGGTAAAGGTCGAACGAAACTATTAGTAACAGTGCTCACAGGGCACTGGAATATTGGGACCAACGCCAGAAGGATGGGTCTAAATCATAATGACTACCGCAGAAGTTGTAATGATGAGGAAGAGAAGGAGACAGTTCTTCATCTTCTATGTCAGTGTCCGACTCTAGCTAGCTTAAGGGCAAGAATTTTGGGCGCTAATATATTTCCAGACTTAGACAGTCTGGCTAATGTAGGGCTAGTAAGGCTATCGATGAGCAAATGTTGATTTTATTCATAATAAAGTAAAATCACCTGATTTTTGAAAAAAAAAAATTTAAATACCAAGGCTCTAACGGCTGATTTTGATGCCAGCCACCAAAATAATATATACAAGTTTTAGCGTTTTGAAAGTTTACATTTGGGATTCATGTTAGGCGGAGTTAAATTTCCCCATTTTAAAAGAGTTATACTGACTCGGCATAGGATATCTGGTAGGCCTAACGTTGAATGTATAATGTATGTTCAGAAACTTATATGTAAAACACTATGGTTAGCATTTTTATAGAATATCTTAACCATCTAACTGTTTGCAGTGTGGGACTTTTTGGCCCTAAAATAAATAAGAGACAAAAAACACCCTTTCAGCGAAATTATAGCGAGTTGAATTGTTCAACAAAAATGTTTCGCGTGAAATTTTACATAAAAATATTGAACACATCTTATATAAGATGTGTGTGTATTCAAAATTTTTATGTAATAAAAGGGCCATTTAGTGTTCTTTATTATGACACTTTATTCCACTTATTCCATATCTAGGATAAGTAGTTTTAAATATATACATAATTTTGTGAAGTAAGTTTTGTAAATTTTTGATGAATTTTCCTATCTTAAAGCTGCGATATATCGCAAACTATGCAAAATAGTGAGCTAAGATTATGCACTAATAGTAGTTTTGCCAGAGGCATCATTCGTACTAAATTTTATCAAAATCGATAAATAACACTAGTTCACAAAATCAATGCACCTCAAAAGATAGATATTTTTTAAGCTAAATTTGGGCTGCTGGGCACGAATATTTTATTAATTTATTTTTCTTAAGAACCGTTTTCGAGATATTCGCGAAAAACTATTTTTTTTGCAGTTTGTAAAGATATTGCCAAAAATCTTGAGTACTGTTTGCTTGAATTGAGCAAATTTGGCATTGTTGCATAGATATGTTTTTCCTCTTTCAGTTCATATTCATACTGTGTTCATCAGATAAAAATTCACTGAATTATAAGCATTTATATTTGAAAAAATTTCATATTTTTGCGTTTTTTCAAAATTCACCAATTTGAAATGCTCCATTAAAGCAAATAAGAAATTTTAAAATTTTGTTTCGGCCCATATCTTAAATAAAATTGTGTTGCCAACGTACAAAAAGTAAAATTGTTAACATCGGGCAAAAATTTAGAGAGTTACAATAGATTTAGTGAAAACATCCGAATTTGAGTTTTAATAAAAAAATTTTGTATGGAAATATATCAACCATTTCTAACTCGATCAGTATACAATTTTAAATGGAGATATCAGAGCAGAACTCTTATTTAATTTAGGAAGATGGGTTTCCCATATTTCTCAGGTTCAGAGGTTTGAAGTGCAAAGTAGTGGACTTCGGTCATGTAAAATTTTTCAACGCTTGTCATTTCTCTGTTTCTCACTCGATTCCAAAAATTTGTTGTGTTCTTATATACCTTGTAAAGTTCTAAAAAAGTCTTTGGTTAAACAAATATCTTATATAGTTAGTGAGGTATACTCATTTTAATATTAAAATTTCTCAATTTTTCCAATCCTTGGTCCAGTATTTTTAAGATAACGGATCCAAATTACAACCGATTGTCACAATTGATTCTTTGTTAGTTACACGACAAAATTTCGAGTAGTTAAAAAAATACTTGATGGAAGTATTCTTTCAGAGTTGGAAAATATAAGATTTTATATAAAAAAATTTTGAATTTATGACAATTTTTGCCCAAAAAAAAAACACCATAATTGTTTCTCTATAAAAATGTTTTTCTTAAGGATAAAATAATTATTATATACATGTCTAAAAGGTATCTTCACAGACATGATTTTAGAAAAACAACTTAATCGAATTTACAATTTTTGGTGGGCATGCACCCTTTTGAAATCGACCTTTTTTTCAGATTTATTGGAACTTCCTTAGGAGTTCTAATGATTGTCAGAAACAAATCATAGTTTTCACATAAATTCCTATATAACTGCAAAAATTCATTGGAAAATATCAATAATGAACGATTTTATAGCATTAAGAAAAAAATTAATATGCACAAAACACCACATAGCACCATTTTTCCACTTCTTTCGCCGTAAGTCTTTCATAAAAATTTAAATTATAAAAATCTGAATAGAGTGTTGAAAACTACACATAATTTTGGTAACTTTGATATGCGAAATGTCGACCTTCTTTTTTCAGACGAGTAAAAGTAATGAAATGGTATCAAAAATTCGTGCTGACCTGAGGACCAACGAATGAAAATTAAAATTTTGATGTGTGTACTAAATATGTTGTAGCTTTCTCATATTTTGTCCGATGTAACTAATTTTACGCTTGCTATATTTGGAACAAAATTTTCTTTAAGATGTGAGTCTAAAATAAATTTAAAAAAATTTATTTTGCCTTACTGGAGCGACTTAAAATAGTAAATTAAACAAAAAAAACGTGAAAAATAAAGTTTTTTAAAATCTAAAGACCTGTAACTCATTGAATTTTGATCAGATCAACACATTTTGAATATGGGCTGAAAGAGGAAAAACATATCTATACAACAATGCCTCAATTTGCTCATTTTTTCAGGAATATCTCGAAAACGGTTCTTAAGAAAAATAAATGAATGTCATTCTCGTATTCAGTGAGCCCAAATTACCTTAGAAAACATTTCATTTTTGAGGTGATCGCAAAAAGTTGAAATTTTGTGAACTAGTGTAACATATAGTCATATTGATTTCTTAAAAAAATTATTTGCAGGTTTTTAGAAATTGCATTTGTTGCGGAAGGTTTTTCTGCCAAAATGACACGAAATCATTGTTTTTATTATTAATTTAGTATTAACTTTCACATGGTGATAGGTAAATTTGTTGTAAAAATGCAGTCATAGCCCCATTGTTCACGTCCTTGAAAATACCAGAGTTAAAGCTTGCAAAAGTTTCAGTGTCTTGAAACCTTTTGCAGCGTTAAATAATAATATGCAAAATGTGAAACAACAAAATAAAAAAATATTATTTATTATTAAAAAGCAATATATGATATACAACATGAAACAAATGCCTTTGCTGCAACAGCTAGTCAACCATGATGCCCAATCCGTAGAAATTTACTTGAGCAATATTTAATAAGAACTAAATAAAATCCTAAAATTACTTTTTTAGTTTCACCCAAAAAAAGTCATTAATATGCTAAAGATATTTTTACTTGAACTCAAGTAAACAAGGAACAGAACTTAAGACTTCAAGCAGCAAACCTTGTTTTTTTTAACCACGCCAACAACATTGTGGGGGAAAACAAAAGACTTAAACAACAAACTTGTTGCTTATAAAATTGTATACACAAACTTCATAATTATTATGCTGACAATGTGTTTGACTTGTAACAAACAGAAAGAAAAAACCACTGTATATTTCTACACGTATTAAATATTTAGTTATTATGCTAATTTCTTAAAGCATATTTCTTTATTACTTTGGAAAATTTTACAGGTTGTAGAGTTTAAGTTATTTTGTAGTATTCTTTTGATCAATACCATAAATATTTCAATGATTTGACCAAATATGTTTTAAGAATACTAATTTTGGTTTAAAACAAAGTTCATATAAGGCTTTGATTTCTTTACAAAAAAGAAAAAGTTTCATTTTTTTAATTGAAATAATTGAAATGCATATTAATATTTAAAATCTATAAAAAGTAGTTTTCAATTAAAAACCATTAAATTTAGGCACGTTTAATTGATTTAAAAAATTTATTAAACCCAACCATTATGAAGGTGAATTTTTTTAAAGTTTCATATATTCAAATTTCTCTTTAAATATTTTTTCTTCACACCTGCCATTTTCATTTATTTTAGATTGATATTTACAAGTAGCTTGTTACAAAAATAACCTTTATTAATTTTTCTTTAACAAAATTTTTGTATAACAACTGGTACAGTTTGTAAGATTTAAAATATTTTTCCTCTGCTATTTTCTTTCACCTTTTATTTCGATTTAAAGATTTAATAGAAAATGTTTCTTTCCTTTTTTTTAATGGTTCGATTTGAAGATCTAATAGAAAATATCTTTTCTTCTTTTTTAATGGTTTTCCTTTCTAAAGGTTTAAAAATTTTGTTTTTATGTTTATCTACAGGTTCACATCACGTTTTAGTAATTTTCTTTTAGTATTTTTCAATCTATTGTATTTCAATCCATAAATGTTTTCTTGACACCCTAAAAGTGTTTTTGAAATAGTGCTGTTACAAATCGAAAAATTTGTTAGTTTGAACCTTTTCATTTTGGTAACAACAATTTAAGTTTAGTTAATAAAAATTGTAAAATTTGAATCTCAATTATGGATTTATTAAAGTTTTTTAACAAATTTATATTTACGAATAAAATTGACTTTAATACAGACAGGGTGCAGCTTAGGGTCTCTATAAGTTTCAATAGAAATATAAAAATTATATTGTATAAATTAGCACTGTACAACACAAAAAAAATTACAAGGTTCTGACAATGAATTTCGTGCTCTAGGAAAAAACGTTATTATTCTACTCGAATATACGTCAACGCCATCGAGCCCTAACCACAAGAAAATCGTAACCATCAGGGAAATAATTTTACAGAGGTAGGTTTTTTTATTTATCATTACTTTAAATCCAAGTAGAGCTTACATATTGACTATATAGGTTCAATAAATTTCCTTTAAAACAAAACTTGCTTGTGTGGGTTACGATATTTTTGCTGTAATCAAAAATCTGTTAATATAAAAAAACTATTTTAGAATTATTAATTATTGTCCATAGCAAGCTGTTACTTAACTCTTTCATTGTTATCCTTATAGTTTTTACCCCTCGCTTTGCTTTACTTGAATAGTAAAATTTTATCGCAAACAACAGTTTGTCATTACAAAAACTGCTAACATTTAAAAATTTAACGGCAAAATGCATTTAAGATAAAATTGTTTTTGCTGTATTTGCGTAACGGTACTTAACATGACTTTGAAACTTTTAAAGATAGTCCAAATGATTGTCAGTAATCGATTTTCGTCAAAAAAGGAGTTTCGAAAAATATCTGGTTAACGATTTTCTTGCGGTTAGGGCTCGATATATCAAAAAAATTTTTTTTTTCAATTCTAACATTCTCTCAATTTAATTTGAGCTCCAGTTAGAATTCAATGAACATTGCGAAGAATCCAAAGAAATTTTATTATTAAGGCTTAAGTTCGTTCAATTCTCAAATCTTATAATAATTGAAAAGACAAAGAGAAATTCTCGACTTGTTGTAAAGGTCGAACTTAACATCATTATATTTTCAGGAACAACCACGATCCCATCATCAGTCTTTTTTTATACTCTGGACCCCACGGCCTCCAAAGACAAGCAGATAAATATCAAGCCTTAAACCAATTTGCATTAAGCTTTTTGTTATTTTTCTTAAGCTTTTTGGTGGTTTTGAAAATTCACCACTTTTGGCCCTTGTCGGGAGATCGCAGGCCCATGTTACAGCGCAAAGTAAACCTAGACATGTGGTGATTTGAATGATTTAAATAAAGTAATTTTTATAAAATAACTATTTTCATTGTCATTATTTTAACCACAAAAATGTTTAAAAATTATATTAGTAATTTTCACCGTTAAAATGATTTTAGTTTTGAAAAGCAATTTTTCTCAAATTTATATTTTAGAATTCGGTAAAATCTAATTCTTTGGCCTTGAACTTAGGTTTTTACAATTCTTAACATGTTTACGAGTATAAACAAATCTACGCTTTTACCATTACAGTAAAGTCATCCTTTTAATTACCGACAGCACAAAGTAAACATAGACATGTAGTGACTTGCTTGATTTAAAGACAGCAATTTTCGTAAAATAACTATTTTCGTTGTTATTATTTTAAATTGGTAATTTTAAGTACAAAAATTGGTAGTTCTAAACACAAACATTTTTTAAAACTAAGCAAGCAGTTTTAAGCATCAAAAATTTATTTGAATTTTAAACGTGGTTTTTCCTAAATTTATATTTCACATTTCAGTGAAATCTAATTTTTTTGTCTTGAACTTAAGTTCTCCCAATTCTTCGCCTGTACCATCTTACACGGAAAAAATTATTAACAAGAAGTTTTCAAACAAAAGTTTGTCTAAATATATATTTAATTTTCAGTAAATGTTCTTTACAGATGCAATGAATTTTTTGTTTGACTTTTATTTAGGGCGCAAACACCAAAAACAAGAAAAAAACTGTGTCGTAAGAAAACATATCCAATGACGACATACACACATATAGCAACAACAACAATGATAGCATAAATGCGATTACACCAAGTTTGCTTACTGAATATTTTGAGTGAATCAATTCGTTAATGTCGTTGCATTAATTCTCATTCACTTGTTTAAAGTCTTTAGATAAACATTCAGACTTGAACACATCTAACAAAGTAAAATTTCATAAATGCTTACTGGATGATTATAGCCCAGACAAAAGTTTTGTTTGATATGTTACAAAAGACCCAGTAAATAGTTTTGTTGTATTAAGTAAACTATTTTATTTAATATTTCTTAGTATTTGTACTCTAATTTTTTTTATAAATTCAGACAAAAATATTGCTTGATCTTTTTCAGAAAATGCAGTAAATCTTTTTGTTTGATTTAGTAAATTATTTTGTTTATAATTTGTATATATTTTTAGACAAATTGTTTTATATATTTAAACAATTGTTCACTAAAAAAAACGTTTTCACAATGAAATTGTTGAGATATTTTTGTCTATATTTAGAAGTTTTTTGTAGGTCCGTTTCTAGACAAAATATTTACTATTTCATTGAATTCCTTTACAAAAAATGAAATTTAGTTTTCTCTGTGCAGGGTGTTATAATTATCGACTTCACCATAATTAAATAATGTAAATTACAACGAAAATGTAAATAATTTAAAAATTATTTAGTTTTATTAATTAAACATTTATGTCAAGTTAGCTTACAAACTTCCAAGAAATGATTTATTTAAATTCAAATTGACATTCAAAATTAATGGCATAAAGTAAATAATTCATAGAATTGCAAGCAAATCGTTGGCAATAATAATTTCAAAGGAAAAATAATTTAACATTTACTTTCATACGTATAAAGGAGCCGTTTGTTTTGAAAGTGGCATAAGTCAATGCATCAAAAACATCATGTCAGTCCTTTAAATTATGTATAATTATTTTAAGCTAATATTTTATTTTAAGGTGAAATTAAAATGGCTGACATAATATTTTTGATGAAGTGACTTATATATGGCACTTTCAAAATAAACGGTTTATGTATTCTTTTCTAAATAACATCATCTTTTTACTTTTAAGAAATAAGTTTTTAGTCTAGAAAAAAAATTTAAAAGTTCTGATAAAGACAAATTAATAGGCGGAACTTTTTTACCATATCGTTGTTTTATTTATGTTAATGTCTTACTGGTAATGAATGAAGTGTCAAGTGAATCGGCAATGGCACAGTGAGTATAAGGATAGAGAGAGAAATTATTTTCAAATCCGCAGCAACATGCATTCGTATAGTATGTAATAAAAAAGCAGGAATAAATTTCTTAATTGTTTTCCTTACATTTAAAAATATTTTGTAGATGAATGTAAGTAGAATAATAAGTAGTTATTTGTTGAATGGGCATAAGTAAATAATTGAATAGCTAGCTAATTTATGTGCTAGAGCAAGGGCATTTTGAAGGCGGACCCATTAATTTTAGATTATCTCGAAGAGAAAAAATAAGCTTTTCAGCTGTTATTATACTTTTTGGCATAAGAATAAACAAAGCTTTTACTTAGTTATTTGTTATATTGAGAATAATTTTTTTACTGAGCTAGACCAAGCTGATCCTTGCTTCTTTTAATTTAGGCCATTTGTATCTTCTAATATCAATACAATTTTGTGGTTTAAATCTGCTGAAACTATTCCAATATATGATTGAAATCAATCAATTTCAAATCGCACAATTTCGCAAAGCGAATAATAGCGAAATGTATGCTCTTTAAATCGGAGAATGTAGTGGAAACAAATTTAAGTTATAATGAAATATTACAAATCTCCAAAGCAATAAATACTTTAATAAGTCATCAGTTAAAAGAATTTATGTTACTGAAATCACGATACCAGATTAACTAATTTCTAATTTTGGATTCAACAATTTGCTTAGAAAAGTTGATTTTTTCAAAACCGTTTTAAAAGATATATCCGGTTTATGTTATTTTTAATTAAAAATCAAAATTAATTACATTGTCAAAATTTTCTGTGTTATATGTTTCCGGTAAAATCAATTAGAGGAAGAAGAATATTAAACTAGAAATTTTGGCATATAATTAAAATAAATAAATAAAATTAAAATATATTACATATGCAAATTTTTTTTTGTACTAAATTCAAATGATTATTTACAGCCGATGTGTATATTTAACAAAATCAACATTTTTATCAGGTTTAAAATTGATCTCAATTTACTTACTTGTTAGGATTTTGCTAAGAAAATCATAAAACATTAAAAGTAATCCCAGTAAAAATTAATCCAATTTTTTATTAAAGTTGAGTAGAGTAACACTTTTGAAGAAATTTTTCTTTCAAATTTTACTTTAAACAGGTTTTCACTAACAGATACATTTAATTGATGATATCCAGTTAAATTTATTTTCATAAAATTATTCATAAAATTATTTAGTTTTTTTTTTTCTTTTTATAAGACTTTTGCTATTTTTTCATCTATTGATTTCAAATATAGATTTTAATTTCCACGCTTTTGAACAGGCGCCAATTTGTCAACTTTTTCTATAAGATTTGTTTTTTTCTTCTATTTTACTTCTTTTCTTCTTCAGTTTTAAACACGTTTTGTTATAAAAAAAAGCATACAAATCTTTAAAAACAATCTTTGAGCCCGTCTTGTTTTAAATGCTTTCGTCTTCTTGATTTAAGAAGTATAAAAATTTCACGTCCATACGCCCGTAAGTTTAATATCAAACTAAAACTTGTTTGCTCAAATCAAACAGTCGACCATTTCATACCAACAAAAACCAATACAAGATACTACAGTCAGCGCATTTTTTCTTTTCTTACTTTATTTACTTCTCGTATTTCAAAACTCACTAGCTCACATACAAATACTCACACACAAGTGTTTGTTTGTACAATAGTTTGTTAGTGTTGGAGTTTAGAAACAAGTACGAGTATAAAAATAAAACATTTTTCTTAAAGTCAAGTAAAGAGTCTAGCACTAGCAGAGTTGCCGCAAAGAAGTTTTTTTAAACAAAATCTTAAAAATAGATATTATTTATTACTCCAGCTTTTGGTAATTAGCGATTCCCTAGACTTTGCAACAATCTTAAAAAATCAGATAAAATCGACTACAAATTCTTGCATTATTAAAAACAGAATATCTGTAAATTTCGATCCAATCGAAGCAAAACGGCAACTCTGACTGTCGGTGCACTTTAACGCACATGTGCACTGCAACTTAAAACACAAGAATTAACAATGTTGCCGTTTTGATGCTTTTCAACTATTTTTGCCTTTTTTTAAGTCTTCTTAAAATGGGACTTTTTCCGGCAAAATGCCCTTCCTTAAACAACGGTACCTTGGCGACTTTTTTCGTTTAAACGATTTTCATAATTTTGGCAATTTTATTTGTTTTTGCGATTTTGTGTTCGTTTTGGCTTATTTTTTAGTTATGGCGATTTTTCTCGTATTTGAGTTTTTTTCCCGTTTTGGCAGTTTTTTTTTTGATTTCACGATTTTCTTTTCGTCTTGTTCGTTGCATTACTCAAATGGGTATGCTTTAATTACGTTGGTCTGCAAAAAAAAATGTACTTTATATAAAATTATGCGGAACATAAAGAGTCTGATGTGCTAAATTTGAATTCGGCTTCAGTGTTTTTCTATCACGTATAGACTTTTTTAATGGGCATGACTACGTACTCGTACATCAGTATATTTCACCCTAACTCGAGAACCATATGCCCAATTTCGATCACAAAACGTTAAAATATACATGACAAAATTAAGTTCAAACAAACAGCTTTGATTGTGGGTATTGATACAAATGCCCATCAAAGCAAAAACAACAAAAAAAGATTAATAAGAGCTGTTGTGAGTGTTGGATTAAATCAGATAGAGGGGACTTCGGCTAACTAAATTAAGTTGAAATAAAATGAATGTAAAAAGTTACATGAAAAGTCTTGTATTCTATTTCGTGACAAAAATTCTTTAAATAGCTGATGTTTCCTTACAAAAAAACAGCATCCACCTTCATAAGTGGTAAAAGTGAACAAGAACGCTGATGAGAAGGTGTAATAGCCTGTTGAACAGTACTACTGATCCGTTCTGCTAATCTGATTGAATATTCTAACACTCCACTCTTAATAATAATTTGATTTTACATTAATTCTAATAATAGTTTTTGTACTGGAGCTACGCTTTCGTAGTTATTCACAAATTGGAATCGAAAAAAGTTTTTTCTTTAACAAAAATTAAAATTTTTGTTCTTTCTAATAACTCATACAATTATTCAAAACTGCAAAAACTATACCTTTTAACTATTATTCTTAAGGAAAGGTATCTTACGAACAAAATATATCATATAGTATGAAAATCGATGGATAAATGTTGATTTTATTAGCAATTAAGTAAATACACCCAATACATGGACTTTCGGTAATATATATTTTTTTTAATTAACCAGCAAATGTTGAAATTAAATTAGCGTTTTTCAAATTGTAAGCGGTATGACAATCACGTGAAATTCCGTACATGGATCATTGTTTTATATAAAATAATATTTCTAGCTGTTATTTTTGAAAGTGGTATAACTCCACTTAAAAAAATTGTTAACGGTAATTCAATAAGATAAAGTCTATATCTTATTAGAATTACCTTTAACAGTTTTTCTAAAAAGTGGACTTATACAACTCTAAAAAAAACAACTGCTCATTTACTAATGTCAGTTCTTAAATCAGTCTTGAGTTCGTTGACATAAATTATAAATTTTCTCATTTATTAAATTTATTATTGGAGATATTCTCCCAATACGAATACAAAAAAAATTAAGATTTATTTGTTGAGGGCTATGCAATGTATATATGCATTTCATTGGTGCTCTACCAAACTGTCAGTAGAATTCAACCAAACTTTTGAAAGGACTCAAACCTTTTATTTTATGCACAGATTTTCAGAGAATATTTGAAAATTTACAAATAATAATTTTTTTGAAAAATCACAAAAAATAAAATAAAAACCCAACAAACAATTTATATTCGATATGAATCAAATATTTTTTTTCAAATATGTTTTGAAAGTCTGTTCATAAAATAAGAGGTTTGAAACTTTTCAAAAGTATGGTTGAAGTCCACTGACGATTTGGTAAAGCATCAATGAAATGTATATTAAACAAATAAATCGTTATTATAAATTTTCATTATATCGTCCTTACCATGTCAAACTATCTAATATGCAAAACTCTTTTTTTTGGAATCGTTACCATGATTCTCCAATGGGTACGGTATGCTTCGTTGGAAAATGTTGAATTTCTCATAGAATATTGAAAACTTATTAAACAAGATTTTAAAACTTCCACTTTTGGGACTACGCTGATTTTGAGTTTACAATTGATGGCCTTTTGCGCTCTTTTTAAAAGTTCCGATTTGCATATTGGATAGTTTGACATGGTAGCGACGATATGTACTACGGAAAGAATGCACGTAAAGCTGAATAATTCTGGCAACATGCAGTTTTCAGAGGCCGCAACACTCCCTCATAACTCTTCACAGGAAATAAACCAATATAATTTTGAAAAACTTAAAAAAACTGTGGATATTACAGCAATATATATTCTAATTTATACCTATGTTAATATATTTTAATGCTCCTTCTACATCTGTCTTAAAACTGCTTGGTGCATTTTTGCCCCTCTCTAGTAGTTCTTGTACTTTCCAAGAGTTGGCAAGACTGAGAATCAATAAACAACAGGCGTCTCTTTGTCAAACAAAACCTTGTATTTTTCACCTGAACTAATACACCCAAGTACTATGTATCTGTGTACAAGATTGCGCGAGTATGACAACTCGGCTCGACTAAAATAAACACAACGAAAAACACCGTAATTACGACGATACACAACCAAACATGTGTCCACGAGAGTATGCAAGCCATTCCTAAACATTTCTTCTAAATACGAATACAAAAAATACTGGTTAACAAATTAAAACTAAAAATATCTGTGTATGAGTTTGATAAATGGAGGAGAATGTTGCTGCTAGAAATCCACTAGAAGAAAAAACAACTCAGGTTCTAAACAATCAGATTTATTCCTGTATCATGGTGAGACTAACAGTTTTTATAAAGTTGTTCTTGTTTTTTTTCCTTGTACCCATACAGGTACAAATAAATAAATGATGCTTTGATTTTTAAAGGGAGGATGCTAAACAGGGATATTCTGATGGATTTTTCTCAAACGAAAGTGTATATTTTGAAGGAATGAATAATTTTAATAAAGAGGAACGTGCAAGCATACATATGTTTGTATGTAAACATAAAAGTGGAATACGTATTACATAATATAAATCCATATTGGAAACTTTTATTAAAATATTGAATTTAAGAAGAACACTCGCTGAGAAGCTAATATTTAAAAACTATTTTCGAAGATGCCGTAACAACATAAATAAAAATTGCCTATACATAAAAAAGTTTGGGCAGTAATGAAATCTAGAACATAAGTACATGTGTAGTTTCAGCTAGGGAAGTGCATAAATAATCGATTTTTATTTTAATCGATTATTTTTTTAATTGTCGATTTTTTGTAGTCGATTTTATTAAAAGTTAACATCGATTTTTAATAAATCGATTATAAGAATTAACTTTTTTTAATCGATTTTTGTAAATAGTGCCATCTGTGCGATGGATAAAAAATGGGTAAGTTTACTGTACAAGTCGATAAAAAAAATCAGCGTCATCTGTACGGACTAATATATAATTAGTTGTCAAGGCGAATTAAGTACCAGGTAAACTCGTCATTGAAACAAGTACAACAATACAAAAACAATATGCAGTTCGGCCATTTTGAATAAACCTAATCTGTCAAAATCAGCAGACCAAAACAGGGATTGGAAAGTTGGTACAATTGACCATTTTTGGTACACTACGGATTTTAAAAGTACAATGGTACACCAATGGCTTATTTAGTACAATTAATAATATTTCCAAATTTTTTTAGAAAACCCCATTACTGCAGTTCTTTTATTGTGATAAAATATTTTATCCTTTTCGTCCACTTGTACATATGCCACTTTTATCTGAATTAAATTTTGCGAAGTATTGAAAACAAAGTTCGGCTTAAAAGTGTTCAAATAAGGCTAGCTCACAAAACGTCTCTACAATAGGTCCTTATACCTTAAACGTGAGGCTTACAGTAAAATTATGTAAATGAGTAATTACTGAGTAAACTGAAAAATTTACTCTCAAAAAATCGATTAAAAAATATCGATTATATCTTTTAAATAAATTTTTCACAAATCGATTTGTTTCTACACAAAAAATATCGATTATTAAGTAATCGATTTTTCCGACTCGAGGCCACATCCCTAGTTTCAGCACAGTTTAAAATACGGGTACAGGTGGTTCATGATTAGGATATGCAGGATTATAACACTGTCCAGCACAAAAAAAAGTACATGATTCTAACGACTGATTCTGATAGAGGGTACCAAAAAATATATACGTGCCCGGGGCTTTGAAGGAGGGGCTTTTGTAACTTTTTTAAGAATGGTACAAAAAGACCCATACATCGCAGAGTTAGAGGGTTAAAATGTTCCACAAAAATGTTTGTCATCATGTTTTACATAAAAAAGTTAAACACATCTTATACCTTAAACGTGAGGCTTACAAGATTTCGTGTGCCGAGTCATTACAGCTACATATATGCAAAACGGTGAGAAATTTAACTCCACAAAAATGAATCTTAGATGTAATATTTCAAAACGCCGATATACGTATAGTTTTTGTGGCTTCTACCAGAATCAGCTGTTAGAACCATGTATTTAAAAAAAATTATTTTGTTGTACAGTGTAATTGAAGAGAAGGAAATCCTAATTGGTTTAAACAAGCTTTCGGATAAAATATATTATACTATTATATTATACTTCAAGAATTTTGTTTTGTAAGCCCATTGAAATGATTTCGTTATATATTTCATAATACCAATGAAAAATTTCACAATGTTTACGAAATTTCACGAATATTGTGAAAGAATTTCATTTCATATAATATATATAATCTTAAGCATTCAAAAGATTAATAAGATAATTTTTTGAGTGAAATCAGTTCAATAAAATGTATTCCATAGTTTTGATGAAAAATTTCATTGCATTAATGAAAACCCGATGAAATAAATCCTATACTTACATATTTTCTTTCATAAAAACAACACCTTTATTTAAATCCTCAGTTGTCGATAATTTCATTAAAGCTATGAAATAGTTACGTTCAAATAATAAAATAATTTCATTAAAATAATGAAATATTTTTATTAGTTTAGCGAAATTATCATATTAGATCAATTAAATTATAGCATATGTTTGCTAAAATTTTCGAATATGTTTATACTCATTGAAAGGCCGTTTAAAGTAAATTGTCATTCAAATTTCAAAATCCATATAAATCGTCTTACGCTGTTATTGATGAAAATAAGAGTAAAATGTGGATTTTTCAATGTCAAATATGATTAATTTTGTATTTCTTTTAAGAAAAACTTCGACAATAATATCCTGTCGCCTTTTATTTCGATTTGGTCTGTCGTTTCAGCGATTGCAATTCTAATAGGAGTATTATGCAGGCTGCTATCCTGTAGTCTCAGTTGTTACCGTCAACATTTTCGTCGATGTTGTCGGCAAGATAATCAATTGTTCTTGTCGCCTGTAGCAAAATATGGGGCAAGGACGGGCAGCTGAACATTTTTGCATTAGGTAAAGGAATAATCAAAGAACTTATTTTGAAAATATATCAAATATAGAAATTTATATTTTTTCCCCCATCAAAGTTGAGAAATATTGATAAAATTAATAGTTAGTAAATATCGATTTACCTGCACAAACACAAAGCAATTTTAAATCATAAGATTTTAAAAAATGTTTTATTTTACTTCCCATAAAATTGATTTTTCCACAAATTTCAGCTTTGCTAGGCCATAAGTAGGCACCTAAAAGGCGTATAAATAACTCTTTTCAAACACACGTTTTATAGGCTGATCAATTATCTATCATATGTCTTTAAAATTTTTTGATTATGTCATTTCGTTCAAAAGTTATGATTTTTGGAACGAAAAACCTAAAATGGCGCCACTGTGCGACGACGAATTGACTACCGACTACTCTTGACGACATTTTCGAGCAAAGGGCATAAAATTCGTTGAGGACAACGTTGATAGCATGCTACTAAAGTTGTCCTCAATAAAACACGTTTTGTGGGCAACTTAAACTCTTTAATATACATGAATGGAAGCACGACAGCTTCGATGCAGTTGTTACTCATGTTGTCGGCAGCAAGACCATACATATGACAACTTCGATGCAGTTGTTACTCTTGTTGTCGTCAATAAGGCTTTCTACAACAAATTTTCATAATCTTGTCAGAAAAAATCCTTTATACACGACAACATATACCACCTTGTCGTCAAACTTAGTTTTAAAAGTGTTTTATAGAGCGAAAGATTATTGACTGTCTTGCAAACAGCCTGGATGATAGTGTCATCGGTAACAATTGGGAATACAGGATGTATTACGTTGCCCACAAATCGTGTTTTTGTATAAAGTTTTTTGAGTTAGTCTGTAGGCTTGTAGATAGTGCGGAGGTTGTACGTTCGATTTGATCATTACATTTTTAAATTTTATTATTATTCATTGACGACAACTTTAGTAGCATGTCATCAATGACTTTGGTGCTCTTTGTTCGAAAATGTCATCAACAGTTGGCTTGGAGTGTCATCAATTGATTTTTGGTTATAGGTACAATCTTATTTCGCACATGCATTGATGATATTTCGAAGGCTTGGCCTACAGGGTAGCTTTAAGCTAATACATGCATGTGTACTGTGTGTGTGTATGTATTATTAACAACTTTTAACGCTTATAGCTCCCATAATATTGAACCGATTTAAACAAAATATAAATTTGGCACATCTGTCAATAAATTTCTTTAAAATGGTATAAGTTTTTGTTAAAATCAGCAAAATTTTCATTGTCATAAACATTAAATAAAAATTTCAATACATATTTCAAAAACTTATACATACCTCGTAAAATATGTATAAAACATTTTATAGTTTTAATTTTTCGATAGTTTCCTTTATCACTCGCTGAGTGTTAATCTATTTATAAATCTCAAAAGGACAAATTTATGTCAATAGTTTAAATAAAGATTTTCAAAGTTAAACTAAAGAATTTACTCTGTAATTAGGGGTGTATTCACAAGTATGTAATTATGTGTATTCACTTCATGCAACAAAAGCTAGTTTTTAACGAGTAAAATACTTTTGTTTTTGTATATTTTTTTTTGTCTTTATTAAAAAAAATGAAGGGAGTTTAAACAATCTTTTTTTTTTATTATACGAATGCTAGAAGTAATTGTTTAGATTTTCGTTGATTGTAGTTTTCCTGTTCAGCTGCAGGCTGTTGTAGCAGTTGAATCATCAATTCTGCTTTTTTAAGGATTGTAATAAAAAACAATACATCAATTTTAGAAAGAATTGTGAAAGGTAAAGCGCAAAAGGAATTTAAAAGCCACAGATGAAGTGATTTACGCGGAGTTTGTTATTGTAACCAATAAATTACATTTTAAACAACATGAAAAAGTATTTTTTACACAAAAAAATTGTTCTAATCCTCTTAAAAACAGCTAAAAAAAATATTAGTATATTTCTTAAATGTTTAATTCTCTTTAATTATTCATGAAATATTTGGAAAATTTTTAAGAAGATTTTCTTTAAGTAGAATTAAACTTTTTACGTTTACTTGATTGTAATTTGAAAGAAAAATTTCTATAATCATTACATAATCATGACGAACTCTTTCGTTATTTTTATACAATGACATTTTCTTAGCCATAATTAAATTTGTTTCTATTAGTTTTATAATTTTTTTTTTTATAAAACTCTTAGATGAATTTACATCTCAATGATTTATTTAAAATGCTGCATAAAAACAACAAGAAATAAGACCATAACTAATCCGCTTAAATGGCTAAGAACTTTTAACCGCAAAATCAAAATCAATCACTTCGATTTGAAAACAGAAAACAATTCCTTTTATGATAACATCTAATACCAAAAAACAAAATAAAAGAGTGTTCTGTTGTTCTGATATTAGACAAACAAAGAAAAATACTGGTTTTTTATTTGGATTTCTGAAACAGATTTTGTTTTACCTACTGTCGTTATTTATTTATTTTTCAAAATATTTTTTTCTGCGAAATCTGAGTCCATTCTTGAAGCTTTTTTATGCAAATTCCATTTATGTATGTTATATACCTTCGTATGTTTGTAGATACATACGAGTATTAAAGTAAATATGTATGTATACAATACTATAATATTTGATTAATTTTTTTCTTTGAAATTTAATAAAACAATTTTTCTACTACCACATATAAATTTTATATTGTATGGATTTCAAGACACTCAGTTTGTATTTTTTTCGCTGTCATTATGACTGTGTGTTTGTACGTTTTTTTTCAGCTCAACGTTGTAACGTGAGCAGTTTAAGTAAATTAAAATGTCATTTCGTATAAAATATATATAAATGCAAAAAAAGATTTGCGCGCGCGCTTGCCTATTAAGCTTTTTCTTATTGCTTGTTGATTTTGACATAGAAACAAGGTTTTTCGAATATGTACAAAGAGATGCTAAATAGAAATTAGACTGAAATCTAAATGCTATAGATGGATAAGAGGTGTAAAATAAATGTTTTTGAGTGAACACAAAAGCTAGAAAAATGCATAATAAAATAATTTCTTTAAACAGAAAACTCGTCCTTGGGTTTCATTAAAAATCAGAAACGACCGTTTTTGAAAGAAAGAATGAAGTGTAAATTTGCATTGCACAAGGTTAGGTGAAATGGTTTGCGACATAGTGATGACATTAATTTAAGTCCTAGTGGCCTTATGAAGTCCATTGCTATTAAAAAAAAAACTTCATTCTATTTGAAACAAACGACATTTTTCACAAGTTTTTTTATTATTGAAATAAAAGTCTCAAGGAGCATGGAATATTTTAAATAAAACAGAAAAAAATACGGTTTTAGCAGCTGATTCTGGCAGAGGGCACCAACAAGTTATATTCGTGTATCGGCATTTGCAAGCCTTGCGTTTAAGGCATAAGATGTCTTCAGCACTTTTATCTAAAGCACCACGAGAAACATTTTTGTGGAAAATGTTAACCCTCTAACTGTTTGTTGTATGTGCTTTTTACACAAAAATCTTCCTTCAGCGGCGATATAGCGGGCTAAAATGTTCCCAAAAAATTTTTTCCCATATATTTTTAGTTTTAGTACTGCAAATGTTAGCACTAATATAAACATTTTGTGAAAATAGAAACTATTGCTTCTAAGCGGCTCATCGCGAACAAAAATCATTATAAAAGTGCAATTGCAAGTGATTCCGTCCTCTTGTCTCGCTTCCAAAAAGAAATGCTTCCTGTAAGCACTAATTTTTGCTGGGTCACAACCTCATTTTTATGAAACTTTTCTCACACATTCACAGTTGTTATGAAATTAATATGTTATTAGATAAATAGGCCATGCCCATACAAAGTAAATATTATTTTTAAATTTATTCTACTTATCCGATTCCTGTGAAATTTTTCACACACATCGAGTTCTCCTGATAACACAATTTAATGATTAGAAAAATGACCAGTGCCACGCCCATTATCCGTTTTAAACTACTTATACTCAATTAATTAGTTTTGATACAAAAGTGGTCAGCACCACGAACAAGCAAAGTAAGTCCTCTTTTTCAACAAATCTTTGCTTTACACATGATGCCCTTCAACGACAAAGCAATTTCTGGCTTATAAAAGTGGGCTGTGCCGCACTGCGCTCATGCGATTAATAAATTTTCAAAGAACTTTGCGCACTCATTGAGTTCTCCTAACATTACAAATCAGTGATAAGAAAAATGGACAGTGCCACGCCCATACAATGTTAATAGTTCTTTTAAAATATTTCTACTTAATTGATTTTGCTGAAACTTGGTACAGTCGTTGATTTCTCCTGACTATAAAATTTCATTATAAGAAAAGTTAGCAGTGCCTGAAAGTACAATTTAATGATAAGAAAAATCAAGAATTATCTTCAATAACACCATGTTATTAAAAAAAATATGAATTTCAATAACATATGTCACTAACTTAATACAATATTTCGTTGCATGCATTTCTTTCTCATTTTCATTTCATATATACATACATAAGTACTTAAAACATGTTTTATCTCATAAAAAAAAATAACTGGCTCGGCTGTAGAGAGTATGCTTTACGTCAGGGAAGCCCGGGTTCGTATCCCAGCCATGTCAACATCTTTTTTTAATTTATATGTTTTTTTTTCTTTTGTAATAATTTGTTTTTATCAATAAAGCGGAATTCTTTATCACAGGAAATTTGAAAAAAAAATTTAATACCAGGATTTTTGTTATCAAAAACGAAAGTTATTTTTTTCTGTGTGATAAAGGCCACCAAAAAAACTACATATATACGTTCATCGGCGTTTTGAGAGTTAATATAAGGGGGACTTTAATTTCTTCGCCTTTTGCACATAGTTACACTCTAAAATACTTTTGTTGAAAATTAGGTCGATAATAGTCGGCAACACTTTACAGATTATTATCGACCTAAAATTACACACGCACTATTTTTCAACAAAATGTTTTTACTAAAAAAAGCGATTGGCTGCGTGCAGGTTTGAGCCGTGACCTCCTGACTAATAGTCTGACGTATCTACCATTCAGCGATAGCCGTTTTATACTTTATGTTAAATTTTTTCCACTTGGACTAAATATGTTTAATTTGAAAGGTTTTTTCTTTAATAAAACAACTACAAAATCGATGTAATTTTAGACAAGGAGAAATTTTCAACACAAATTTAGACAATATATGATCGTAAATTTTAATTAATGTTTTAGAGTGTATACTGAGTTGGCATGGAATCTCTTGTATGGCTTTCGTTTAAGGTGTAAGATGTATTTAAAAATTTTTTTTAACACCAAGAGGAACATTTTTAACGAAAAAGTTTTAAAACGGGCACTTTTCATCTGGGGGAACTTTTCTTTGTATGGGGCATTTCCAGTATAGCTACAAAGCTGAAATTTTGTACACAGTTAGGTCTTGATGGGAAAGTACTCAGAAAAATGGGAAAAGGGAAAATTTTCATTTAGGGCTTATTGCATGGGGCACTTATTGTGCTAAATAAAAGCTTAGCAAAAAGAACTGAGAGCCGTACAAAAACATAAATGTGAAAACAAGGCCAAGTTCCTATCTAAAAATGTTGGCCGTAAAAAGTACTTAGATCAAAATAAGGATGAAATTCTTGATAGGTACAATACCATCTCATTTCTAGGCAACCTGCTAGCTTGGCAATATGTTTTTTTGCCTTTCTAATATGGGCAACAATTATGGGAAAAATGTTGCCCAGCTTACAGGTTGCCTAGAAATGAGATGGTATTGTACCTATCAAGAACTTGGTCCTTATTTTGATCTCAGTACTTTTTACAACCGAAATTTTTGAATAAGGAACTTGACCTTATTTTCACATTTGTGTTTTTGTGCGGATTACTTTTTTCCTATTTAATCAATTTCGCTGTAAATATTTGTTATAAAATATTTAATATCTCTTATTTATTACAAAATAGCAATTTACTTATATTTCTTTATTTGCACTTAAACTAAGCATTTGTTAGTTATGTATTACACAGAAAATTATTTTCCAACATTTTGCATTAATTCTTTAGAACTTTTGAGTAAACATTTTAATTGTTTTAAAGTTCTGTACTTAATGACTTGACGCGTCTAATAAAAATATTTACTTGTTTTTTTTCCTACTGTCTGTAAGTTGTATATCAAATAAATTTCTAATGAAAATAATTTTCATTTGTTTATATTAAAAAACTTACTGCAAAGGCATATTAATTACCTTTTATAAATAAAATAGATAAAAATAGAAATAATCGAATTGAGGATTTTTCTAAAGTATTAAAAACTTTAATAGATTTTAATTAAGCCTTAAAAATCACAAAAAATATCAAAATACTTAAATATGCCTGCTATGACTCATCTTAACATTGAAATTTCTACTCATTGAAATAAAATTTTTTTTTGACAAATTCCTTTAAAAATCTTAATGTTTTTCCTTTAACGCTTAACTAACCAATTCAATACGATGTTAAGGTGACTTTTTATGTTCATTCATTAATTTTGTAACATTTTAAAGATGGTTTTTTACGACATCCATCCAACTCGGCTTAGCAGCCACATAAACTATTGATTTGAGTGGTGAGATTCATTCAAGTTTTACAAAATTCGCATGGTTCTCATGAATTTTACGCGTGATTGGCTTGTAGAGGCATTTCCGTTTATGCTTCTGGGCTAAGAAAATGTTTCAAGACAAGATAGCAGCAACCAACATTTTGAAGAAACTGAAGCATAACAAAATTAATTTTAAAGCAGATTTCTTTCATATTCTGCAAGTGATTCAAAAAAAAGTTTTAAATGATGAGAAAATTTAATGTAAACAGATTATTTTAATGAAAGAAAGAAACAAAAAAAAAATAACACAAACAAAAGTGGTTTCCGTATGACTAAGCAGTGGAGCATAAATACACTCACTTGTCATATGAAATTTATCTAGAAAAGTAAAAAAGAATAGTTCTTGCAAAAAACCGACTCCGAAGCAGAGAGACTGCAAATTTGGGCTTTTATAATGATTTTTGTTCGCAATGAGCCGCTTAGAAGCAATATTTTCTGTTTCCACAAAATGCTTATATTAGTGCTGAAAATCATCAACATTTTCAGCACTAAAAGTGAAGATATATGCAAAAAATGATTTCAACTACTATCGTACTAAGCTCCTTCAGATTTGAAATCTAACGCACCACCCCCTCAACCAAAAAGACTGGTTGCAAGTCGGCAGCATGAGTTTAACATAAACTTACTCTTACATATGGTCATTGGCGTAGCTAGAAATTTTGTGGGGGGGGCTAAAGCTCATATTATACCCTACATTTCGCTTATATTATCAAAATTTTTCTAATATTTTGAATTTCTATGGGGGGCTAGAGCGTTTCTGGGCTTGACTTAGCGCCCATGCATATGGGGCATTCCACACCAAATCGGATGGTTTGAAAAAGAGTTTTTGATTGGCCCGATTTTGTGATATTTTTTAGTATCCCTTAAAAGAGCCTTCTTGGTATATTTTAAGATTTTTTTGATTAATCGTTTGAAATATATAAAATTTTCTAAAAAATTGCTTATTTTTAGTTTTTTGCTCATAACTTTCTTAATAATGGTCCAAAGTAGGCAAGGTTTTTTTTTAATTTTGTTTTTCCATTTGCTTTTCCACAAAAAAGTAGAAAACAATATTTAAAACTTTTTTCATTTTGATTTTTTGGTTTGAAATTTCAAATCGTATTTTTGAAAATTAATATCCTTCGATTTTTTTTAAATTTCGAATTTTTATATCCAAAGAAATTTAAATATTTTGGCTTGAGTTCGGTTTTAAAATAATTTCTCAATTAAATCATATCTTCATTAGAGATAAATGTAAAGGAAATTTTGACTGCGCTTGCAATCAAGAGATGAATATCGTTTACCCTTAAACAAATCATACTGTCACTCTTAGAACTGTATTTTATTTGATAGTTACTGATACTAACTTTTTTATTTTTATGTCTTGTGTTAAGCTTCTTGTTATTTCTCTATTCTAGTATGCATTACCAGCGATAACAACAGAGTGGTCTACGCGTAAAATAGCTCGGGAGTTAACGAAATATGTCAGTTCAACCCTCCGCGCAGTCAAATTTTTCTTTGTACACATGCTTCACATTTATCTCTAAATAAAAATATAATTTAATTGAAAAATTAAATTAAAACCGATCTCAAGCCAAAATAATTAAATTTCTTTGGATATAAGCCCATACACTTCAACTAAAATTCATAACTTAAACGAATTTTTAACTTCTATCTACCAAACAACTTTTAAGGCAGGGCCGGTAGTAGGCCTTCTATAACTACTATTTTTTTCAAATTTTTAAAAAATCTTGTAAGTCTTGTGTTACACGGCTGAACCGATTTTGATTTAGTTTTTTTTTTGTAAGCTGACTTAATCAAGAGTATTAGTCTGTAGCACTGTTAGCACTGTAGCTCCCAAATGGCAAGACAGATTTTAGTATAGTTTTTGTCGTTTGAAAGGTGACTTGATCCAAAATTTTCTGGCCTATGTTTAAAGGAAATCAGTCCATTTTGCTCGGGGGTTTCTAGATTTGTAGAGCATTTTAACGCTATAACTCTTTATTGTAGGGGTCTTTCTTAAAAAAGAAGTAAAAAACTCTCCTTTAGCGGCATTAAAGCGGACTGAATATGTTAAACGACTTATCAATTAAGATTTGTTTCAACGATATGCTGCACAATTAAGGAATGTGAACAACCTTTTCTTATTCACAATTAATACCCTTTACAGGAATTGTAAGCCTTATGTTTAAGGTACAAGATGTGTTCACCATTTTGAAGTAAGACACCACGAGGAATATTTATGTAGAATATTTTATCCTTTTATATCGCCTCTGAAAGGTAGTTTTTCTCCACTTATTAGAGCAAGGGTCAAAAAGGCTTATACTGCGAAGAGTTAGAGCGTTAAAATGTTCTAAAAAAGTGTTAAAAGTGATGTTTTACATAAAAGTTCTAAACACATCTTATACCTTAAACATAAGACTTACAAGATCTTTTTAGGGACTTTTTCTACAATTTTTTACTTCATTCATTTTTACTTCATATTCCTCTCCACACTCTAAAACATTACTTCAAATTTACGATCATATATTGTCTAAATTTGTGTTGAAAATTTCTCCTTGTCTAAAATTACATCGATGTTGTAGTTATTTTATTAAAGGAGAAACTTTTCAAATTAAACATATTTAGTCCAAGTGGAAAAAATTTAACATAAAGTATAATACGGCTATGGCTGAATGGTAGATACGTCAGACCATCAGTCAGGAGGTCGCGGTTTAAACCTGCACGCTGCCAATCGCTTCTTTTAGTAAAAACATTTTGTTCAAAAATAATGCGTGTGTAATTTTAGGTCGAAAGTAGTCTGTAAAGTGTTTCCTACTATTATCGACCTAATTTTCAACAAAAGTGCTGTAGAGTGCAGTTATGCTAATAAAGATCATTTAACCTCCCTTATTTCTTATAAACTTATTGACCTCATGAGTCAGATTCAATTCAAAATAACCCATTGGTAAGAATGAGCTTATTTATCACAAATTGATAGACAGAACTTTATCAAAAGAGTACAGAGTCTACTTTTGGCTTTGCCTGGCAGAGTTGGAAAATGTAACTCAACCTTTCGAATTTCATAGACAATATTAAAAGGTGTCATAAATTGCAAATGAAGGCGAAAGCAACGCAATAGGTTACTTGAATTCGCCACAGAGCCCATCATAAGTAAAGAAAAATAATATGAGCTTATGTATGCAGTTAAAAAATTATATAAAAGCAGCTCAACAAAAATTATAAATTTGTAATTCACTTTATAAAAATAAAACATTTTATTTATGTTTCAGTTTCAAAAATGACTCAAAATTTTTACACAAAAGAAACAAATGCTAAAAAGAGATAAAAGTTTTGTAAGACTATTAAACCTCAAAAACGAATCCAACAACTGATTGGCCGCAATATTGAAGGTTTCTTAGGAAAAAAATAATCTGCAAACTGGAAAAAATATGTTTACACTTAATACTGTGACTCATTAAAAGGTAGAGGTAATTTTTATGCAAGAAAGTGTCAAGTAAGAGATAATTAATCTTACAAATGTTAAAACCATTTTTGTTGGTTGTACAATTTACAAGCAATAACAATTTTAGCAGAGTCTGGAAGACAACCCACACATACACGAACAAAATTATGTTACTTATGGTTTTGGCTAACGTCATGGCTGGCTGCTCGAATTGATCAATCGGAACACTTGTTGGTTGGGTACTTTGTGGGAAAAAGGGGATGTAAAGATCATATACAATGGAGCATTTTTAAATATTAATTGAATGGCAAAAAATTAACAAAGTCCAGCTTGTATATTTTTTTTTGAAATTTAAATATAAAAAAGTTTTGTTCAAGCGTTCATTTCTATGTTTCACTTGACAGATATTTTTTAGTTAAAATAAATATCTAACATAAAAAATATAACTGTCCTAATAGAAAACTTAAACAATTATTACATTATTTCATGAATTTCTTGATTGATTTTGTTGATCATTTGTAAACAGCACGTGTTTAAAAAAATAGTTTTCAAATATATTTATTTTCTATCAAAAAGTTACAAAAATAGTTTACACTTAAAATATAGCAGGTAAATACGAAAATCAATCATAATTTTAAAACCAACAAAAAAATAGATAAAATAAAATAAATGGAGCACCCTTGGTATGATTTTAATGACTACAGAAATTTGATTTTAAATTTTGATGGATATCAAGTGTTACAAAAGAGTCAGGTAGGTAAACATTAAAATCAAATCTAGTGCTTCATGTTTTAATAGCCTTTTTTTCGAAGACCATAATAAAAACTTATCTAGATGTCTAGTTGCTTGTCTGTCGCGTTTAATGTTTGACTATTTAAAGCATATTTAACCCATTAACGACCAAAGCGATCAGTTATATTATAAACTCGCTCGAAATGAACATATTATATTTGAGAATGCATCAAACGTGCCTAAAAATAAACCAGCAACCTGAAGAAATCGAACTATCACAAAAATCCAAGTTACTCCGAAAACTTAGAAAGTTCTTCGAGTATTTGATATGTAACACATTTTCGAAGAAGCACTAAAATAGGATTCAGTTCATCGGAAACCTATAGCTTTTTGAAAAAATCGCAAAGTTAAAAAAATTTTAGTTACTCCGAAAATATATAAAATACTCCGAAAATTCGATTTTTTTTACACATACTTAAAGATGCACCCAGAGGGTCATAAATAAACTAAAAGCTCAGTTTCACTATAAAAATCAAAAAACATTAAAAACCTAAAGTTAGTGAAAAAATTTAAATTTAGTACATATATGTTTGAAAATGCACCAAAAGTATATTTGATACATCAGAAGACTATAATTTCATTTAAAAATTGATAATTTAATTAAAAATTAAATTACTCTGGAAAACCCGAAAATACTCTGAAAATTCGATATCTGTCAAGCATTCGAACTAGTACCCTAAGTCCACTAGAAACTCATAATTACATTCAGAAAATCGAAAGCAGGAAAACAATTTAAACTACTAGAAAGGAATCGAAAAACTTCGAAAGTTCAATATTTAACATACATTTGAAATTCCACCAAAAAAGTCCTAACTACATAAGAAAAGCTTCATTTCACTTAAGAAATGAAAAAAGTCTTAAAAAATATTATATTCGATACTCATTCTAATACGCAACAAAGCTACTTAAAATCCGCCAGAAATCTATAACTCCACAGAATAAAAATGTCGAAAAGTAGGAAAAAATATATTCGAAAACCCAATTTTTAGCAAACATTCGAAAATTCTTAAGCCTCAAAAATTAAAAGCTTAAAAGATATTCGAAAATCGAAAATACTCTTAAAAGCCGATATATTACGCATATTCGAATATGCATTAAAAAGGGTTTTAAATTTGAGTTAGTCGGAAAAAATTAAAAATACCTCGAAAATTCGAAGTTTATCAGATACATATTGAAAATTTCGTCACAGAAATCAATAAGCCGTAAAATTCTAAGTTACTCCGAAAAAATTCAACAGTAGTCCGAAATTTAATACTAATTCGAAAACGCACAGAAATGGCTATTCACAAAAATCTATCGATAAGCCCAAAAAATATATTTTAAAATTTTTTATTTAATCAACAATTCGAAAATGCTTACACAATTAAAAAAAACAAATTCTGTAAAAACAAAATTCAAAAATTCCAAGTTTCTAAAAAAATAATATTAAACAAAATTGTGCGAAAATTCTCTATTGAAAATGGAATAAGAACGCGAAAACTCGTATAAAGCTAATAACTCCGAAAAAGTCGAAAGTAGTCCGGAAATTCCTTAACACACTAGAACATGATCCAAGAAAACTTAAAATCTATCAAAACATCAAAGGCAAGGAACGATTTGAGTTACTCCGAAATAACCCAACATTTTGCAGAAAAAAGCAATATCTCTATATCAAATATTCGAATTAACACAAAGACTCTTAAGTCCAACAGAAACTTATAGTTTCATACGAGAAATCGAAAACTAGAAAACAGTTTAGCTACACTGAAAAAGTCGAAAATACTCCGAAAAGTCGATTTATTGCACACTTTCGCAACTGAGACAAGAGGGCATTGAAATCACCAGAAAACTATAGTTTCATTATAAAAAACTAGAAAAAAATACTCCGAAAATATCTCAAGGTTACTCCGAGAACATCTCAAATTTCCCGAAAATTCAATTATTAACATATGAAAATACATCAGAAGTGCCTTAAGCTCACTGGAAACATATAGTCTCGTTAAAGAAATGGAAACTCAGAAGAAGTTACTCCGAAAAAGTCGAAAATACTCCGAAAATTCGATATTTTACACATAATCAAATATATATCAATTGGGTTTTAGATCTAGCATAAATTCATAGTTCCATTATAAAATATGAAAACTAGAAGAAAAATAAATTCGATTTATAGCACACATAAAAAAATGCACCAAAATGACATTTATATCCACCAGAAAAGCATAATTTCCGAAAAATTTACAATACTTCGACAACTCTAAATTAAAGTCAAAAGAATAAATACAATAAAACTGTCAGGCTTTTCCCAGAAATCTATAGTTTACCTAAAGAAATTGCTATCGCAGAATATATCGAAGCTATTTCGAAAAAATCTAAAATACTCTGAGAATTTAATATCTTACTCGCAATCTCATATGCAGGAAATGGGTTGTAAATAGACTAGAACCAAATAATTTTACCAAATACAGCAGAAGGTCGCAGAAAATGGCAGCTACTCCGAAAAAATTAAGGATATCCGAACACTGGAAGTTTAGCATATTGACCCCTTTTCGCGAAATGATCGTAAACGACAAAGAGAAGACATGAGAAGTTTTTTTTATTGTATTTAAACATAATGTATATTCATAAATTATCGCTTACGTTCACATCTTATTTTTATTTTAATAAAAAAATTACTTTTTTACAAAAAGTCGCTTACGATCATATCGCGCAAAGGGGTCGTTATGGTTCTTGGTATGATGCCCAACTATCTAAAGTGAAAATTTTTTTTGGACGGTGCAACGCAATATTGGATATATAGCGTGCATACTTTAATAGATTTAAAAAATTAATAAAAAATACAAAAAAATCTGGGAAAAAATTTGGAAAATGGCAAAGTGCACTTTAATATCAGCTTGAGAGTGATTTAATTCTCGTATTCAATTTTCACGAAAAAGTTGTATACATAAGAATTCAAACCACATTCAACAGAGCCACCTGACAAGTGGTGATAGCGGCTTCCGAAAGTGGCGCTACTCTGTTCTGCTGTTAAGTTGATGTTAATATTTCCCTTGTTCCTTGGAATTTTAATCATACCCAATTCTTTCTGAATATAACGTTACGAACCTTATCCTAATAATCAATTTGGATTCGCAAAAAAAAATTTTTTGAGAAAAATGTCGAACAATTAAGCTATATTTTTGTCAAAATTTAGCCATTTTTTACGCTCATTTCAAAGTTTTGACTTTGACTCCTTTTCTCGATGTTATCAAGAACTATATTTAATATCGTTGAATAATAATTTGAAAATTTTGCCTATGCTACTACCAAAGTTATTGATGAAATAGAGGACAAAGACGAGACCCAAAGCCAAAATTTTAAAATTCAAAGCCAAATATCTTTGAATATATTAAGGATATCACAATAATGCAAACTGCATTTTTGTTATCTATTTATGAGCTTTATACCAAGCTTAAATTCATTAGAATCGTATAATAGTTGCAAAAGTTATAAGGTTGACAGTATTTTTTATGCCGAGGTAGTCAACTTTGACATCCATTCTTAAAGCTTTTACATGCATCGTTTTGTAATCGAATCGCAAGTTTCAAAGATGCAGATTTATTACCCTAACTATTTTCCAATTGGAACCTCTGTGTCCTTTAGTCGTGAATGGGTTAAAGTTTTTGTTTTTCTCCTTTTAGTTTTTGAAAAAATTTAACCGTTTTTTTCAAAATTTGTGTATTGTGTGTTCAAAAACGAGTTTGTTCAAAAAGAACATGCTCTAGATTTTACATATTTTTATTTATTTTAATTTTTAGTTGTAAGAAATGCAAATAAAAGATAATCATTTTTTTGTTGTTTCGTTTGCTTTGGTTTGGTTTAATCTTTTTAAGAGTTAACTTTAATTTTTATGTACATTTAAAGCAATTAATTTTATTATCTTTGTAATCTCTAGTAAATAAGAAAATATTTCTTAATAAAAAACCGCTATCAAGAAAGTTCTGTAGAAAATGAGTGAATTGATAAAAAAAAGGTAATTGCCCAATTTGTAGTGATTTAAGTTTTGGAAGATAATACAAACAAGAAGATAACAAAGAATCATGGCATTTACAAGTAAAACAAAGCACTATATGATGTTTAAAACTACAAAGAAAAGAAGTTGGAAATAATTTTATTAAGCAAATTACAGAAAAGCTTCCCCCTAATAGCAATTTTGTTATGGAGAATTTATTCTTTTAATTATAACAAAAAACTGTCTTTCTTGTACAAATTTTAAAATTCTCTAAAACTGTTGTCCATTGCCCTGTCATAAATCTCTGCAACTCTATATACACTCCGTTAAAAGTGCCTTAATTTTATCAACTGCCAAATCCCGGGTTCCATGAATTTAAATTTCTTTTACTAACTTTATTTTCCAGCTACTTGTTCTCAGTTTAGTTTGTAATTTATAGCTGTTAAAACATCAATTTTAATCAATAATATTGCTTATTTTATGTCTGTTTCGTTACTTTAGTTTTGTTGATATTAAATTCGTTATTGTGCTAAAACATTTGTTCTTAAGAGCCAACAAAAAATAGTTTTTTTTTCCATTAACTTACACTACTTTTGGGTTGATGCACGTGCTTGGAATTTAAGTTACTCAATTAACGAAAAATTTATTACTTGGTACTTGCTTTTGCCTACATTCTTCACGAACAAACATTTTTTAATGATTAAACACAGTTTAAAAAATGAAAATTTATTCTGGTTTTATTTTGATATTGTTGTGTTTTTAGAAAAAAGATACGTATCTAAAAATGATTGAATATTTTTGTGGAAGTTTCAGTAGAAAATAGATTTTAGATTTTATGTAAAAAATAGACAATAATTTAGACCATATAGTTAGCGGCGGGTGCGGAAACAAAAGGGGAGTGAAAAATTAAGTTGCATGTTACTGTCGACCAACAAACACACTTAAACCACAAATTATTTCCCATAAATTTAATATGATTTCCAATCAAAATTGCGACATGTTGATTATACATTGGTATCTTTTCCGTATGTATGTGCACATGTATTAGTAGCAACTTTAAACGATTTTAGCTCCAGAAATATTGAATCGATTCTAACAAAATATAGATTGTGCAAATCTATCAATAACCTTCTTTAAAATGGTACAAGTTTTGTCAAAAACGGCTGTATAATGTGAGCATAAGCTATAATACAACAAAAGGTATCGTCTATAATTTATATAACTTTATTGTTTTTTTAGTCCCAATCATTTCTTTTTTGAGGGTTAAGTTCGTTAATTTTTGATTAAGTCAGTATTTTATTAAAAATGTTTTTTTTTAAATAGCACTAGCTAACAAATTTTCCAACATTTTCTCTACCCTCAAAAGCCAAATGTTTTCTAAGCTAATTTGTCGTTGAATTTCTTTTTCCCAAGAAGCGTTTTCGAGATATTTGCGAAAAACTTGTTTTTCTACAGTTTTTTTAGATATTTCTAAAAATCTTGAAAAATGTTAATCTAAATCATACAAGTTTTGCATTGTTTCGTAGATATAACCTTCTCCTTTCAGCTAATATATAGACTGTGCTGATCGGATCAAAATTCGGCGTGTTACAGCCCTTAAGATTTGAAAAATTTTATTTTTTTCACATTTTTGCAAAATTTAACAATATACAAAGAAAAAACTAAATTTCATTTTCTGTAAAGGAACTCAATGAACGGACCTACAAACAAATTTGTAATCATAGACAAAAATATCTCAACAATTTCGTTAAAAAAACGTGTTTTTTTTTCAGTGAAAAAATTGTCTAAAACTATAAAACAATTTGTCTAAAAATATTTACAAATGAAATTTACTTTAGTTTGCTTATTTTTGAAAATCATTTACATATTTGTGAATTGTCAAATGGTTTTTGAAAGTCTGCACATAAGATAAAGGGTTTGTAACTGTTCAAAATTGTGTTTGAAGTCTACTGACGATTTGGTAAAGCACCAATGAAATGCTGCATATAGACAATGCTTAAACACCAGCAAATAAATTTCATTTAAAATAAAATTATGACAATATGTCAAATAGATTTCATAAATATTTACAAATTGTAAATAAAACAATTTACTAAATCAAACAAAGAGAAATACTGGATTTTCTGCAAAATATCAAACAATATTTTTGTCTGAATTTATAAAACAATTGGTCTAAAAATACTATCATATATTAAACAAAATAGTTTACTTAATCTAACAAAAATATTTACTGGATTTTTTGTAATATATCAAACAAAATTTTTGCCTGTGTCATCATCATTATCACCCATTAAGCATTTATGAAATTTCACTTTGTTAAATGCGTTCAAGTCTGAATTTTTATCTAAAGACTCCAAAAAAAATTAATGAGAATTAACGCAACGACATTAACGAATTGATTCACTCAAAAATCTAGAGTAAACAAACTTGGTACAATCGCATTCCTTTTGCTATCATTGTTGTTGTTGTTATTTGTGTATATGTCATCATCGCGGGTTGTTTTTTACGACGTAGTTTTTCTTGTTGTTTTTGGTGATTGCGTCCTAAGTAAGAGTCAAACAAACATTTCATTGATTATGTAAAGAACATTTACTGAAAATGAAATATATTTATACACTGAAAATAGTCCATGAAACATTTTACGAAAAACACTTTCGTAGTTACTTTTTTCGTGTTATATACGAAACTTTCGTACATTCCACGAAAAAGTTTTAGTCCAGAATTTTATTATTTTACGAAAGTAACGAATACCATTCCTATTTATTTTTTTCGTAGAATGTACGAAACCTTCGTACATATTACGAATTACGTTGAGTTAAGAATTTTATTATTTACGAAAGTAACGAAAACTTTTCGTAGTTATTTTATTTATTTTTTTTGTAAAATATACGAAACTTTCGTACATATAACATAATAAATGTTTACACCAGAATTTTATAGTTTTACGAAAGTAACGAAAACATTTACTAGTACGTTTTTTTCGTAAAATATACTAAAATTTCGTACATATTACGAAATCAATTATGGACTATATAAGTTGTTCTTAAAGTTATCGAATCATATAAAATTGGACACTAAGTGACCCGTATACATATAAGCTGTAGATAGCGTTACCGTTGAAAGTTTTAAAAAAGGGGCACAAAAAGGGGATTTCTGAGAAAAGAAATGGCAACTTTAATAACAAGAAATATGTAAAAAAAGTTATTTAATTTTTGAAAATAAAGGTTAGCAAGCTTAAACTGCAGCTCATCTGATTATGTTTAACATTTTAGCAATAGTTTTGGTAGTTCTATCAAAAACTATTGCTCAAACTACTAACAAAATTTGACTTATTAATAAATAATATATACATTACATGAAATCTGTGCAAAAAAATTAACGGAAATATCGTACCATTATCAAATAATTGCTGCAAAACAAATTTTGTCCTAGAGCAGTCCTTAATCAGAATAGGTTTTTGATTAATTTTATAGTTTACATTATAACTTCTCCGCGTATTGTTAGTTTTTAATACATTTTCGATCTTTCTAAGCCGATAAAACAATTTGAAATTTAAAGGGCTCGAGAAAAATCTTTATCTGAAGCTGAAAGGGAAAAATTAAAAGTTATGCTACAGAAGGTCTTATTCATGATCAAATTTGCAAAAAAAAATTAAGGAAAGTCAAAATTGTGTGAATAATCTGTTACTAACTGCCAGTTTTTGTAAAACAAAACGAAAATTTTGTGTGACAAACTATATTGCCATCAAAAACAAATTACTAATTTCGTAAGGCAACTAAAATAATTTGTAATATTCTCTAAATATTATCTTGAGTTATGAAAATAAAATAAATTCTTTCATAATATATACAAAGTTCTTTCGTAAAACACAAAAGATATTTAGTAATATTCTCTAAATATTACCTTAAACTATAAAGTTATTTCGTAAAATATAAACTTTTTTCTCTTTTCTACGAAACTCTTTCGTATTATATAAAAAATTATTTCTTAAAACACAAAACATACTTCGTAAAATAAACACAAAAATTGCGTTCGTTTCGTACATTTTGCGAAAGAATTTCGTGGTGCGAAATTACAAAATATTTCGTAAAATATACGAACGATTTCGTTCATATGTTGCATGGTTTTTTTTCAGTGTAGACAAACTTTTGTTTGAAAATTTTTTGGTGAATATTGCCATAAGCTTTCAGCGACCAAAATTAGCTTAGAAAACGTTTCTTTTTTTGAGGTTATGGCAAAGAGTTGAAAATTTGTACTAGTGTAATTTTTAAGGAATGATTTTTTAACTCCAAAACGGGTACATAGAGCTTATCAACATGAATGTTTCTCAGCATATTTCATGTTCTCTACTATTTTGTTTGTTTGGTGTAACACTTTCAACTCTGTAGAAAAACAGTAATAGCTTGTGACCTAAATATAAAATGACAAATTAAATATGATTTAATCTTAAAAAGTGCAGTCTATGCTTTCAGACATTACTTAAAAACAAGTCAATACTTTTCTCATTAGCACAAGTATTTAAGAAATTTTAAATCTCGGCAGACGATAACTAGATAATACAGAATAAAATTCCTTTAGACGTCTAATCTGCTATTAAAAATGCCCTGTAGTTTAAATACCTGCATTTGAACAAAAACAAACACATTTAACATTAAAAAAAAAACCCCTAGCAATTTGAATAGCCATCTCAGCCAGTCTCATCAAATCAAAGAAATGTAGACAAAATCATCTAAAATTGAAATAAAATCCATCCGTCATGTCATTAGATGACAGATGAAAAATAGTTAAAAGAAAGCAAACGATTAAAAGAAAGAAAGATGATGTTCATTATTGTTATAAATAAAACAAACATGCAGTCGAGAAATGCCAATGTAATTTTTTAAGTTTCTTAAGATATCAGCTCTTGGAACATTAATGAGTTTTATAATCATTATATGATAATTGAAGGTTGTTAAGATTTTTTATCAGCTACAGAAATCAAGTAATTGAAGATGACTCTCAAAAAAGTTAAATGATTCAAATGAGTCATTTCTTAGGAATTGTGGCCATGGTATGACATTTTTCGAACTTTTCATTTAACATAATCGTAAATAAAGAGTGGCCAAATTTTAGTTTAGGAAGCAAATAGGATGTCAAATGATGAAATGTCAAGAATTGAGCTGTCATCCTGTGCCATTTATTTAGTGTAAATTGGGGAAATTTCAACCATAGAACGCTACAATCTTGAATAACCAATTTTAATTGTGAAAATTTACTAGCAAAATCATCTTTAGTGATGAGGTCCCTTTTGAATTATGCAGTTATGTAAACAAACAACATTATCGCATATAGGGCTCACAAAGCCCACAAACAATCTTCAAAAAAACATTATATCCAAAGAAAGTGGCTATATGGTGCGGTTTGTAGTCAGGCATTAATAATTCAATATCAACGTAAGTTGACTTACGCTATTATTCATGAAAACCACATATTATACTTAAGTACATATAAAAATAAAAATACTTAAATGGAACAAAAATCAGAAAAATGGAATATGATGAAAGTAAACCTGGGATTTGTTGTGAAGTTGACATCAATTTAGCAGTGATGAAAATCTTGTAGGCAAATTTATAGTAAGATTTCTATAAACAAGAATTACACATTCAACAGAGCTTCTTAAGAAACGGTGATAAACGGAGCACAGATGATGGAAGCATGGTAACTTCCGAAAATAACGTTGCTCTGTTCTGGTGTGTAGGCTAAAATTAAATTGATGTTAACTTTTCCGTGTTCTTTGCAATACTGATTATGTGTAGTTCTTTCTTAATATAACGTTACTAACTGCAGGCTATTATAACACACCGAAAAAAACACCAATGTAAAGTCAACATGTCACAATGTTGATTGGACAGACTTTATTGTTTCATATCAATTATAGACTACCATTATTTCATATTAATTTTAAACGAAAACTTTTTCATCTAACCTTAAATCCGGTTGATTTAACATTAAAACAAAGTTGTTCAATGTCCTGTTTCATAGTAAAATCAAGTTTTATCATGTTGGATCTACTTAAGTGAATTAATAATTAAATCAACTTGACTACAACTTTAATTTCAAATAAATTTTATGTTAAATCATCAATTAAATCATGTTGAATTAAAAGCATATTCATCGTACTTATGATGGTATTTATATTAGTATCTATCTAACCCAGTGGTAAAACTTACGAAGCATTCACTAAATACACATTTTTAAAGGCCTTCAAATACCTGAAATAAGATATAATATATAATATTTTCTGCCTTCTCAGGATAGGCTTCTAGAAGAAATATATGAATATGTAATGTGAGAGGAAGTACTAGAACCTGCTAAATAAGGCCTCATAGAAGGCTTCTTTACTCCTTCTATTTACCGCTGTGAAATTATATAGTATATGAGACTGTTGTGGCTGCAGTGGTTAGCGAGTTGACTGCCAATCAAGTAATGATAGATGAGCCGCCCGAATTCAAATCTTAAATAAAAATTATACGTACAAGCAAAACCAAAAATAAAAAAAAAAATAAGAGTTGGAAAAATTGGAATAAAGAATCATAAGGTGAGATTTTGGCTAACCATATTGATAAAAGGAATGAGATAACTCATATTCTATTTCCTTACAAAATTCGGTTAAATAGCTGATGTTTCATTAATACTAGTATCTACGATCAAACGTGGTAAAAGCGAACAAAGGACGCTGATGATGACAGCGTAGCGGCTGTCGAAATTAGTAGTACCATTCCGTTCTGCTAGTCTGATTAGATATTCTAATATTCCACTCTTAAAAATAATTTTAATTTACATTAATTCAATTATTGAACTTAAGCCGAATAATAATAACTTCCGACTTATACACATTTTCAGTTCGAATAATAATTACGTACAAAAATTTTTCTGATGCCTATGCTAATACACATGACGTAGCTAAGTAAAATATTAAGTAACAAAACGGCGACATTAAATTCATGTTGTTTCAACTTGAAATAACTTCGATTGAACATGATTTTTCGTGTTATTTCAGTATCACATTGACGTTGTTTCAACTTGAAATTATTTTTGTTTCAACATTTTTCTTCGTATTATTTCAGTATCAACATCATCTTGCTTTAACTGTAATGGAATATTAAATCAACATGAAATATAGTTATATCAAAAGGAAAAATCCTTCTTTGAAGTCTAGTGTAAAATCATGTTCAGTTTACATGAAAAACATATGAAGCAAAACCACTACCAAAAATGCAAAATTAACATTGTTTTCGAGAATTTTAGCGTGAAATTTTTCTGTGTGAATCACTTTGGATATAAAAATAAAATTTTTCATAACTAACGCAATAAGTTTTTAGAGTAAAAACAAATAAAAATTAGTACAAAATTTTTATAAAAATTAGTACAATTTTTTTATCAACAAAATAACGTTGTTTATTTAGAGTAAAGACTAAAAAATATTAGTACTAAACTTTTCTACTAATTTTTTTAAAAAATATAGCATTTGTTTAGTAGAAATCTAAAGATTTTTTTAGATAGATTTTACTGCCAATTATCTATTACACAATATCAAGGTTTATACTAACAAACTATATATTTTTTATAAAACATTAGTACTAAAATTTTGTACTATTTTTTACTTTTGATATGAAAATACATATTATGTTTTGAAGAAATTATGATTATATCGCCACAACTTTTTCAGTAAAATCAAGATTTTACGAGCCTTCCCGTAGTTTAAAATTGTCAAAATGTCAAAATTGTTGATAGCTTTGATATACAGGCTATAAATAAAAAACGCTTCCGTTGAAAAATTTAATTTTTGTCGCTTACGATCACATCGCGAAAAGCGGTAGATATGTTGAAATATTTGAAAAAATTACCAAAAATCTTTTAAGATTGCTTTTGCTTAGCTAACAAGACAAATTTTTACGTCTGACTTTGTAAAATTAAAAATCTAATATAACTGTTATTTTCGATCCCTGTAATTAATATTGTGGCAATTAGTCAAAAAATATTATACTCAATTGCAATTACTGTATTGGGCCGTATCTTGGTCAAGGGGAAAATAGATTGCGCTGGTTTTAAAAATATCTAGTATCTTTCATAATTTCTTTACTAGTTCTAACATATGTTTTTCTATTAAAATGTGTACTAAATTTTTTTGGATAATTATGATAATATAATTAAAAACGAATATTTTTCTGTATACAATTTTAGGTACTAATGTTTTGTACTAAAAATTAACTTTTAAATGAAAATATACCTGCTTAAATTTTCACAGTGTGGGTAATAAGTGGAGTTGGAACTTGAAAAAATATTTATTTTCTGAGGCAAGCATAAAGTAACATACAATTTTATAATTATATATTTCTGCTTTGTCAAACGATCAGAATGAAATTATCTCTCGCCAATTTGTTTCAATTATTTTTAGTACATATTACTTTCCGATAAAGTTGAAGGTAATAATTTAAACCATTCTTTTTTTCATATTGTTTTTTAGGTTTTAAAATCTAAACTATTATTTGCACCAGTGAATTTGATTTTAAAGACTTTTTTTGTTCCAAACAACATGCAACTAAGCCAACAATTAAAACTCATGCACCGTATACGAGTAAAAAAAAAAAGAAACTCGTAAAGTTCATTTTACAGAATAAGAATGCGTGGGAGATTCTCACACATAAAACTTTTCCAAAACAAAAGATACATAATTTTTAGTTTTATTAATTTAAGCCTTTTCCGTAGACTTTTTTCTTAAAAAAACACAGAAACTAACTTTTTTAATTGAAATTAGGAACAAACGACAGAAAAAAAACTGTTGAGAATAAACCAAGTGTTTTGAATAAAAAAATATATAGAACCTTAAGATACAATATAGTAAAGAAATAAGGTTCTTTCTTAAGACATGTTATTATTAATAATATTTTAAATTTAATTTATGCCGTGATAACTTTGAGAAAATACAGCCATCAAGTAGGAAATAAGAGAAAAAAATTAACACCATAAAGGTTGGCAACTTCTTTAAAGCCTTTAGTGCTTTCAATATACATAAGAGGCAGTTAGTTAAACAGGGGCTATTATAACGTATTTTATTTGTAATGATCATTATTTCTTTCATAATGACCATTAAGGTTCAGTTGTGTTTTTTTTTATTGTAGTGGGTTGTATTTTATGTGGAGGAAGCTCTGATATATTGGAATAAAAGAAATAAAATGGTCATGGAAATTACTAAAATAACCATACATGACTTTTTCTTTCTTTGTTTCGTATAATTTTCATTTCCATTTTTATTACAATTCCTGCTTACCGGAAAATTATTTAAGCTTCAAGTCCTATACGAAATATAAAAAAAAAGTATAAACAAAGCCTGACTTCAGTCACTTTTTTGTAGTTTAATTCCCCTCGCTCTACAGAATAACTTTTTATATGCAGAGAATTTTAGATTTTAAAATAAAATTGTGATCAGAGATGGACATTTTAGTCCCTAAGTATTTTAATTTTTTTTACAAATAACTCTTTGCTGTTTTTATTTCCAAAACCAAGCGTTAAAGTTTGAAAGATTTAAGAGATAATAATTTATATAATACATAATATTAAAATAATGTTCTTCTAGAATAAACTGCATAAAATGTACAACAAAATCCTCAATAATGCCTAAAGGGCGCTGGAGACAAATTTATAGATGTAATTGAATTTTTGTACAAATAAATATTTAAGCCACCAAGAAAAATACACCTTTATTAACGTTTTGACAGTTGACATCTGGAATTCATTTTAGGGTGAGTTAAAGTTTCATCCATTTTACACGTAGTTATAATGACGCGGCATAAGAAATATTGTAAGCCTGACGTTTAGGGTATAAGATGTGCACAAAACTTGTATGTAAACACTAGGAGGAAAATGTTTATAAATCTCACGCTGAAGATATAAGATATGTTCATGTAAAACATCACGAGGATGATTTTTGTAGGGCATTTTAACCGTCTAACTCTTAGCTGTATGTATTGTTTTTTTTTTTTTGGTTGCTCCTTTCTTAAAAATATGGAAATGTTCTACAAAAATTTTGCCCATAGAATTCTATTATTAGTTTTTACATACTTTAAAGCTTCAGAAGCAACTGGAACGTCGGAAATGATTTAAAACTTAAAAGTGTATAAGGAGTCATTATGTACTTATCACAACTAAAACTCGGCATAGAAAATCTTGTGAGCCTTGCGTGTAAGGTATAAGAAGTGTTCATCACTTTTATGTAAAATGCCACAAGCAACATTTCCGTGGAACATTTGAAACCTCTAACTTTTCATTGTATGTGTCAAGAAGGGCAAAAACTTCGCTTCAGCGGCGGTATAGCGGCCTGAAATCTTCTACAAAACTATTTACCAAAAAATTCTACTAAAAGTCTTTAAAGACACACAACCTCCAAGCTGAATTTAAGCGCCAGAAATAATTGAAAACCTATAATGTGACTAGAAATTTTCTCAACACTCGTATTCGGGCCCGATTTGGAGCGCATGTGGCAAGCCCAAAAGGGTTATCCGATTTGGTATCTGACCGGGAACTTGTTGGGATGGCCCATGTACAAATGAGTGACATAACATAAGATCTTCCCAAGTGGGAAACTATCGGGAACTTATTGGGAAAATCTAACACAGACTTTTAATCGTATTATTTGCTCATCATTAATAGAGGTGATTGTTGCTTACTTTTGTCCCTTGGGCAGCTTCAGCAATTTCAATTCAATATTAGAATTAGCTATTTTTCCGCTTTGAGGATATTTTTGCACGATTTTGATATTTCCCCACAGGAAACCAATCGGGTCCCAAATACGTTTCTGCGTTATATCGCAACAGAGATCATAAATGTGTTTGCATGAAAATTTCTGGTCGGGATGTGCAACAATGGGGAAATTTAGCTCCCCCTAAAATGAGTCACAGATGCAAATTTTCAAAACGCCGTTATATGTATGTATATATAGTTTTGCCCTCTACCAGAATCAGTCGTTAGAACCTTGTCAATATAAAAAATTTGATTTTGGGTTACAGTGTAATCGGTAATAGATCCATCCCGTCGCCTAGACCAATCTTATAAAACTGTGATAGGTCGTCTAATATATCATTGACCAAAAATTTATGCGAGAGATGCGAACATCAGTCTGAGGACCTAACCTGGATAGAACATCATTGCACTCACAGAAAAAAATGGACAAGAATTATATTCAATAAAACCATGTTATTAAAAAAAATATGAATTTCAATAACATTTATCTTTAACATAATAAAATATTTCGTTGTAAGTATTTCTTTTCCATGCCGGTTATTTCTTTTCTTTTTATACATAAGTACTTAAAACAAGTAGTATCCCATAAAAAAATAAATGGGATATGGCTCAGCTAGAGGGTATATGCTTTACGTCCGCAAAGCCCGGGTTCGTATTACAGCCATGTCAACATTTTTTTAATTTATATATATATTTTTATTTTGAAATAATTTTGTTATCAATATAGGGGAATTCTTTATCACAGGAAATTTGAAAAAAAATTTTGAATACCGGGATTTTTGTTATTAAAAACGAAACTTATTTTTTTCTGTGCTGACTAACTTTGGTGGCAGAAAAAGTGATGTGGGACCTTAGAGACAAAAGTGCCGCCTGGCTGTTGACTTGGACCCTCCCGTTAATCAGATTCTTATCAGCTTATCTTATAGTCAATATTTCAGCATGAAATACACTTGCTTCATTAAGAACTAGGATGGAGTGTCTTGCGCCAAAATCATCCATCTGTACACACTCTGAAATAATCTCTTTCTGTAGTATATTACCTCCCTTCTTCCCTTCTACTACCGTCTGGATGGAAGAAAGACTTTGAAATCGCTATCAAAGTTCAGTTGAGATAACATCTAATCGGAAGGTTTTCTCAGTATTGGTGTTAGCTCATCCAAGATCCTGGCATGATGGCCCCAAATGCACCCAATCTTAGCACAGTACTTGATTGTAGCACGTCCTATGTTTTTAAAGTAATTAACTTCATTGTAACTTTTATCAAAATTGACCCAAAAAACATATTAAAACTTTTTGTCGACCTACGTTATCCATCTCTGCTTGAAGTCTTTCAAACAATATTTCTCTGTAGTATTTCTCTGGCTAAGGTAAACTCTTGATTATGTTTGTTATTGTTTTGTTTTTTTTTCCTTATCTTTCTTAACATTTTTCTTTGGTTTTTTCTTTACGTTTGGTATTCGTGTCGTCATTGTTTCACTTACAAACTTGGTCCGCCTTAAGTTTGGTAGTAAAGTAAGAAAAAAAAACAAACAAAACCAAAGGCAAAGATATAAACTTAAAGTACAGTCTCGTTTGTCCATAAAAGTCATCGCAGTAGAGTCAGTCTTTGCCGCAGTAGTTGTTCTGCTGGTTTTTTAGTCTTCGTTAACTGTGACTTCGACAGCAGCAGGCCAAGAAAAACTTCCAGGCATCATGTTGCTGGTTTTTCTAAAGAGATCATGATTACTCTGGTGTGTGTTGCTTGCTTTATTTAAATAGTAATACACGTCTAAGATTTAAATGGTCGTAATGAAGTTCGAGATGATAATGCAGTTAAATTAGAGAAATAAATTCTGTGTTACAATGTTTTACAAAGAAATATACAAAAATAAGATAAAACTTTAAATGTACATGTAAATGGAGATAAATACATCATGTATTTAAAAGAAGAGCAGGGAAGAAAAGTAATTGTTCAAATATTGTTTTCTTTTTTATTCTTTAGCTGGTTAAAAGGTTAATAACTAAAAACTAAAATATTTAAATTAGAATGTTATTTCAAAAATACAAGGCCAACACAGATGTTTCTAAAATATTTATAAACAAATTAAAAATATGTACTAATAAATGGGATTTGTAAATTACTGAAATATTTCACACATGTGTTTTTGTACATGTATACAGCTTGTGAAGTAAATGTGTGCACAATGGAAAATGGGTAATAGAGTTTTTTTAATTGTTACTGTATGTGGAAATTTTAGAAATTTCTTAAATGTACCAAAAAAGACATTTAGTACCAACATACTTAAAATAATAATTAGCTAGATAACAAACACTGTACAACAAATTCTATTTTGAATCCAAATTGATTAATGAGCTAAAGGCTCATTTAGCCGACCGTAACGTTTATGTAGTTGCATGTCCTGATCGTTTCTGTCACATTGAAAAGTTATGAGACAGAAACGATCTGCACATGCAACTACATCAACGTTACGGTCGGCTAAATGAGCCTTAAGGTTCGTTACGTTATATATATTCAGAAAGAGTCAAGCATGATTAATATTCCAAGGTACTAGGAAAAACTTATTATGAATTTAATTTTCAACATATACAACATAACATATCAACTAAAGAGCTGTGTGAATAAAGAAAGTAGGTTTGAAGATGATCGGCTTGTTTATGGATCATACTCAACTCTGTTCATTGTATTGAAGCCACGATGAGTAAACATGTATGAACTATAAACACTAGCGAGCAAGTATGAGCTTGAAAATGAACATAAACTAGCATGGGTGTTTATGAGCATGAACACAGTTGAACAAAATCATAATAACTATGAACAAATACAAACACGGTGACATGTTCGAAGAATCAAATACAAATACGGGAAAATAAGGTTTTTTTATTAAGAAAACGAATATATTCTCTTCACATTTTTAACAACGTATAGGTAGGTAGGCGGCTTATTCATCAATGAAATGTATAAAAAACAGAATATAGATCCAAAAGTTATTTCAAATGCAATAACTTTTAAAATTCTTAGTTCGAACACAACTAACTATATAGCCACGAACACAAGCACATGCTCATGAGCACAAAAACGCATTCAATTAATAATAAACAGAGTTCATGCGTTGATGGTATGAACACATTTTTGCTTACTGACGTTGCAGTTCAATCAAACATGTGGTCAATAAGTTACGTTGTGTTCGAACATAGGCATTTTATAATGAACACATGAGCATGCTCATATATAAAGCTAGATCATACAGCTCTTTAATATTAACGTTACTTTTGGAAGCCGCTACACTTCCATTATCGGTGCTCATGTGTACTTCTGCTTATCATCACTTGTGAGGTGATTACAATTCTTAGATATGGGTGATTCTCATTTCAAATGCTTTTTTCCCGTTCGTTAAAAGTATAGTAAAATATTTCATAAAATAAATGCATAAATTTTAAAATTAAACTGCTTTAGCATGATTTAGTAGATTATAAATAAATTTACATACGTTTTTCTTGTGTACGACTGTCCATTATGTATGAAAAACGAACAATGAAAATACTGTGTATACTCTCTTGATATAAAATGGCATTATTTCACATATTAAATGTTTGAAAAATAATAGAAATTATATATTTTTTTAATTGTTGCTGTCCGCAGTCTTGTGTATAGAGCGTTATCCTGTTTTCGTACACTTAAATTACAGCGTACACAGAAAAAATAGACAAGAGTTATGTTCAATAAAAGCATGTTATTGAAAAAAATATGAATTTCAATAACATTTGTCATTAAATTAATACAATATTTCGTTGTATGTATTTCTTTCATATGCCTGTTATTGTTTTTTTTTCATACACAAGTACTTAAAGCAAGTTGTTTTCTCATAAAAATATAGCTGGGGCATGGCTCAGCTGTAGAGAGCATGCTTTACGTCCCAGAAGGACAAGTTCGTATCCCAGCCATGTCAGCAATTTTTTTAATTTATATAATTTTTTCTTTTGAAATTTTTATTCTTTTGAAATAATTTTGTTATCAATATAGCGGAATTGTTTATCACAGTAAATTTAAAAAAAATGATTGAATTCTGGGATTTTTGTTATTAAAAGCGAAACTTATTTTTTCTGTGTAGGTTTTTACTTCCAAATATTTAAAAGTTTTGTGAACTTTAGTAAATAGCATTATATTGCAAAACGTTTCATCAATCAATCATCGTTTGTATCCAAAACATGTCTTGAGTATTATCTATATTTTTTTAATTTAATTGAAATATTTTAGTGAATAACTAAGGAGTTTATCGAAGATATAAATCGGAATTATATTAATTCAAAATATAGTGTAAGTTCGGAAAAATATTGAATTCTTATAAAAATGTATTGAGCGTTACGTTAGCCATATTCTTAAATATAATTTATCGCAAAATTTTAGGATGGCAAAAAAGTTAACAGCAGCAGAAGGATAGAAAAGATATAGAAAACATTATGCGTTTAGATATTTCTGATATGCTTTGATAAAATTTTGCTTCTACCGAACTGTGTGTGGGTTGTGTCCACAAGGAATAACCGCTAAAGTCGAGTTAGGGCCTATTCACATATTGCGTAACGCTATTTTCGGAGGTTTTGTACCCCCCCCCCCCTCTTCGTAACGCTTTTTACAACATTTTCAGTATAAAGTATCTAGCCGGTAACAAATCTTTAACCCCCCTCCCCCGTTACGTAATATGTGAATAGCCCCTAAGGACAAAATTAAGTTTACACCACCATTGTACTCCTTGCATTCAAATGCACCACCACTCAAAATTGTATCATTGTAGTCAAAAAATGAACATTTTATAAAAAAAATTCTAAACAACCAAATTCAATATTCCGCTTTTACGATTTTGGAATAACCGCCCATCTTAAGTTTGTTCAAAAAAATTTTCTTAAATAGTCTCTTAAGTAGAAGTAGGATTTTATTCCAAATCGTGCCGTGAGTGTATTCATACGTGAAAATTCTGGCTAACTCAAGCTTTTGGCCATTATTCCGTTTGCTAAATTAATATTTTTAAATTGGCGGTGGTTGCTAAGCTCGAGTTTAGTCATTATTGAGTTATTTTTGAAGTTAAAGTCAATTCCTTGTGTTTGAAATAACAGCTTAAGTTAAGATAGGATCTAGAAATTTAAAAAGAACGAAAATGAAAAAAAACTAAACTGTTTGTTTTGTTTATATCTCTTAAGTTAACTGTTTTTTCATCAAATTAATATATTATAAAATTGCTAACATCAAGGATACAAAAGTTAGCTTAATCTAAATTCCCTGATTTCAGGCAACGATTTCAAACTTAAAAATGCTCTCCTAAAAACTTGTCGAAATCGTGTTTGGCTATTATTTCTTTTGGGAACAGATATTTTCGAAGAATATTTTAGCTAGGTTGTATTTTGCCACAAATAATAAATTATTTATAAAAAAATTGTCTTTTTGAAAGAAGAATTAGCCTACTTTTCGCTCCTGTATAAATGTTTGTCACGAATTATTTTAAAATATAATTTTTTTTTTACTTTTCCATGTGAACTCCAGTCAAATTTAGAAATTTGGTCATAACTTTTAATTTCGTCACGCGATTATTATAATTTTTTGTTTTTAGAGAGTAGATGTATAGTGCTTTCAAACCCTATACACATTTTTTGTTGTTAATTTTTTCCCTAAATATCATACCCAGAATAACCGCGAAGCAAATGTAACGCTCAATACACAAAAATTTAAAAAAAATCGAAAAATATAATATTATTTCAAGAAACTTTGAATGAGACGAAAACTATAATATAGATCATGCCTTCCCATATTTCTATTAGTTACATTGGCAAACAAAAAAAAGACACACAGAATGAGAATCACCCATATATATTTTTTGGTGCTCTCTCCAGAATCAGTTGTTATTACCACGTTATTTTTTTGAGCTGTAAGTTGTTCTGCCCTGTGGATTTTATTTAATTAACATTAATTTTTACCTTGGAATATTGTTTCATATCTCATTCTTTGCGAAGAAAACGTTGCAAACTGAAGCCCAACAAATCATTTTGAAATAAAAAACAATTCAGTTCCTAATAATCAAATTAAGAACTTGAAAAGTTTTTCTTTGCAAAATTTATTTATGCAAAAATATCATTTATTATCTAGAAATCAAAAGTTTCTTTCTTCTAAAATGAAACAACAAGAAATAACAATTATATGTTCTCATTAAATTTAAGCTTTTCTTAGCTTAACAATAAATTTTCCTTTTCCATATTTCTATAAAAATTTTCACACCAGAAAAAAATTGCACCCTATTTTTATTGTTCTAACAATATATATTTAAAAAATGCAACAACAAGATATTTAAAACAAACAACAACTTATTTATTTTTATTACACTAAAATAGTAACAATTATACACCGAACAGAAAAATAGTGCAAGATTTTCTCATAGAACAAAAGAAATATTTTCCTTCAATATTAAAAACACATGTGTTGGCCAGGTACTCTGGCTGCATGTATTCATCTTAACTACTCACAGTAGTATTCCAGGTGAGTAGAAAAACAAATTTCAGTTTTTTTTAAATCTGCTTGTTGAAACTCTTATTTTATACAATTTTCAGAACATGTGCGTGCTGTTTTATATTTGAAAATTTAATTGTTCAATATGTCAGTATGAGTTTTAATTTTTCAAGATTTCCCACACCTCGCTTGAATAAAAGAAAACTAGGGATTTTTCTTTAATAAAAATCTCTATGAGAGTAAATGAGTGTTATGTGTGTGTGTGTTAGTTTTATGGCATATGAAAGGGCCAACTTTGTGCTGCATTAAAGACGTTAGCAGTTTGTTGTTTAAGTCTTTTGTTTTTTCTTGGGTTTTTCCTTTTTTTTAAGAGCAACATTAATATTGATAAATTTATTGCATTTGTTTATTTATTTCTTGAATTGTTATTTTTAAATACCAAAAACTAAAAATAAGTAAATGGGTTTTTATTTGCTTTCAAGACTTTTTGCTATTTAAAACAGCATTTCTAGTCACGTTTAATAACTGTTTGACTTGTTCGACTTAGGGTGGTTGTTGTTGATGGCGATGTCTCTTCATTTAGTTTATATCAAAATAAAATAACTTTATTTTATTTGATTTTTATTTAACCTTTTAGCAATGAACCGCTTAACAACTACTAAAGTTTGCAATTTTACGGTTTGTTTGAAATTAAACAAATAAATTTAATCAACGAAATATGTAAATATATGGATGATTCTCATTTCAAATACTTTTTTCCTGTCCGTTGAAAGTATAGTAAAATATTCTATAACATATTCGCATAAATTTTAAAATAAAAACTGATTAAAAATATTATAAGTAAATGTACATAAGTTTTTTTTGTGTAAAAGTACGATCACACTTGGAAAATATTTGCTGAAAAAAACGAGACCAACAGACTAGGTGAAATTGCATTTTGTTTAATTATAATATTCTTTTAAATATGGGTTCGAATTTATTAAAAATTATTACAAAAATAGCATCTCAATAGCATTGGGCAAAGTAAGGGTTACGTTTTTGGGCAAATATTTGCCGAGTGTGACCGTACCTTAAAACTGTCCCTTATGTTTTAAAAACGAAGAACGCAAATACTGCTTTTTTAAAAGAGAAGTAATACAATCAGGCAATTTATGCCTACCAGTTAATTATTTAATGTGTTACCTTCTTTGGGAAAGGGATAGTGTATACAGAGAACAGGTGGTGAATTGAGAGAGAGAGAGATAGAAAGCTTAATTCATTTACAACTTTGCTATTGCGTGGTTTTTGTACAGCAGTGTTGCAGCCCCTCTGGTGTCATGTATACGCATTAATTTGTTTAAGCTGTATAGCCATTTTTTATTTCTTTTATTTCGCCCATCGTTCTGCTACAATACCGAAGAAGGAGGGTGCTGTCAAGTGCCTTAGGATATGTTAGTATTAATCGCTGCCAGTACTGCCAAAGTGATCAGTGCTATGCCTTCATCACTTTTACAGTCCAACAACAATAACACACCAATCCACATCAGAAAAATTGCATGATGTTGTTGGCTTGCCTGAAACTAGTCTTGAACTGAATACCTCAGGGTTTGTAGTCAAACGCGCTAACTACTCGGCCAACAGCACCCTTACAGCAACAGCGCTTCTTCATACAAATTGGCGTGCTTGTAATATTTTACACATTCAGAAACTATTAATTTTTCCAAAAACGAGATTAAATTATAAAAAACTTTTAGAATATTTGCATTTGCTACTCTTATTTTACAAATGAAATTTTTGAAAAATATTAGAAACTATAATTTTTTTAACTGTTGTTGTCCGCAGTCTTGTGTATTAAGCGTTATGCTTTTTCAGTACGCTTCATTACTTAGTTTAATTATTAAAATCACATTAACAACATACACTAAAATAACAGCGTAGATTCTTACTTCTAAATATGTAAACGTTTTGTGAACTTTGTTATATACTATAATACTGCAAAAAGTTTCATCAATCAATCATCGTTTGTATCCAAAAAAATGTATTGAGTGTTATTCATATATTTTTTTAATTTATAGAAATTTTTTAGTCAGTACTAAGGAGCTTAGGTTAAACAAAATCGAAGATTATACACTTAATTGTATTGAGTTCAAAATAAAGTGTGTGTTCTAAAAAAAAATATAGAATTCGTATAAAAATGTATTGAGCGTTACGTAAAAAAATTATATATAAATAACTAGCACCACCTGGCATGCTTCGCTACACCATTGTTGTGCAGATATAGGAAAATTACTAATTAACTTGCATGGGAGGTACCCGGCTCTCCCACCTGATACCATTGTGATTGTGTTGAAAACTGCACCACGTCCTGCTGACATGGAAATATTAATAATTATATTTGGAGCTTGCAGCTTATTAAAAAATGAAGCCACATAAAATTTTGACAGTCTCGCTATTGTAAATGTGCTAATATAGGAATATTAATTAGTGCTTTGTATGAGGGTACCCGTTTCGCTAGAAATTTAAAGTTATTATAAGAGTAACCCATATCAAATTTAGAAAGCCCTACTCTACAGCTTTGCAGATAGGGGAAAATTAATAATTACCTTATATGTGGCGGAGGGGGGGCAACCATCTCCCCGCTCTGACAAGATTTTGCTGGAAATCAATTAAACAATTTTTAAAGCTTCACTATTGTAGCTGCGCTAATATTGCAATATTAATAATTACTTTGTATGGGACTACCCGTTTCCCCCCTCCAATGCCATCAGGATTTTGCCAAAAATTGCAAGCTATTCTAAGATTAAAATATATAAAATTTATAGAGCCTCACTCGTATAGTTGTGTAGATATAGGAAAATAAATATGTAATTACCTTGTATGGGGGATGGGTACCCGTTTCTTCCATCCTATACCACCAAGATTTTGCTGAAAATTGTACGTTATTCTAAGAATAACACACATCGAATTTAGAAAACCCTACGCTTATACAGGGTGAGCCAAAAGTAACGAAGGGGCTTGAATAGTCTATAACTACATTACTTTAACATTTTTCTTCTATTTTTCCAGGTTGTTGTAAAGAAGATTTGGGAAATTGAATTGGAAAGGTTTACTACTGAACAACAAACATACAGCAAGGAAAGCAATGACGCTGTTACGGGACATTTTTGTGACTGTCCATGACTCTTTTCAAGATTTTCAAAACCATCGCTCGAATTTATCCTCGAATATTATTATTTTTGGTTGGGTTATGTTCTGTGAGTTATTCACGTATGCACCATCCTTAAAATATCCCAAAGAAAAAGCTTCGGAAGCGGTTTAGTCCAGCCAATAAAATAATTGCTTCCGGAAATTATGAGTTTGTTGAAAACACTCTGCAACAGTATCATTGTTTCTCTTGCTGTGTAATAGTTGCTCAGTAGTAAATCTTTCCAGTTTCAATTTCCCAAATCTTCTTTACAAAAATCTGGAAAAATAGAAGAAACACATTTTAAAACAATGGAGTTATAGTCTCTTCAAACCCCTTCGTTACTTTTGGCCCACCTTGTAGTTGTACAGATATAGAAAAATTTTGAATTATCTCGTATGGAGAGTACCGATTACCCCGATACCAGCCCGCTATAATTGCTCCGAAAAACAATTTTTTGCCCCTTATTTATGACAGCACAAAAAGCTCAATACAACGAAGAGTTGGAGGGTTAAAATGTTCTACAAAAATATTGCTCGTGGTGTTTTACAAAATATGCTAAGCACATCTATACCTTAAACGTAAATCTCACAAGACTTCCTACACACAAAAAAATTGAGAAAAATTATGTTCAATAACACCATGTTATTGAAAAAATATGAATTTCAATAACATTTGCCATTAACTTAATACAATATTTCGTTGTATGTATTTCTTTCCGATGCCGGTTATTTCTTTTCTTTTCATACATAAGTACTTAAAACAAGTTTTATCGCATAAAAAATAAATGGGATATGGCTCGGCTGCAGAAAGCATGCTTTACGTCCGGGAAGGCCGGGTTCGTCTCCCAGCCATGTCAACATATTTTTTAATATATATATTTTTTTTCTTTTGAAATAATTTTGTTATCAATATAGCGGAATTCTTTATCACAGGAAATTTGAAAAAAAAATATTGAATACCGGGATTTTTGTTATCAAAAAGAAAACTTATTTTTTTGTATGTATGCTGAGTCATGTATAAGTATGTACAAAAGGGGGAAAATTTAACTCCCGCTAAAAAATCCCAGATGTAAACCTTCAGAACGCCAATAAACGTATTTATTTTTTTGGTAGCCTCTACTCCTACGTCTGATTGTTATTGCATTATAACAAAAAAAAAAAAAGGATTTTGTTGTACAGTTTAATTTACTAAACATATTTATCCTGTTATTTTTCTTTCCAACTTCATTATTTCCTAGTTAAATATTTAACTCTTTAGCTTTTCCTTCACTATAATTGAAATTTTCACAGGGTTTATCTTATCGTATTCCCACCCACATCCCTAAACAACAATTGTGACTCTTCCATCTATAGGAAGCCTTGTACATACCGTAACTGCAAACATACAAATGTATCTTAATGTAAATAACCGTAGCTTACCACCATGTCGCACACAAAAGAATTTCCTTGAATTCATACAAAATTTTTAATTTTTAGAAAATAAATAACATGAATGGAAGAAAGTGTTTTTCCTTTGAATTTCCATACATAAATTTTTGTTATTTGAATATTATGGTTTTCTTCTGAAAAGGATATTTGTAGTCATTTTTTTATGATAATTATTTAAATTTATCTGTAATGCCTAGTGAGTACTTAACTGTTATTTGCGTAATAAGTTTAAGGCATGTAATTATGGGGTTAACAATTAAATAGCATGATTAATGCCTTTTTTACAAAATAACCGTAATAGTGAGCTTGTAATTAAATAAATTATGTGCTAACCATATTCACGGTAATATAATTCAACCAAAATTAATGACATACAAGTTTGAAAATGGGCTGCTAAATGAGATTTTCTACTGAATTGTTGAATACATAGAGCGTGAGAACGTGAGAAAATATATAGTCAACAAAAGTCCTTAATGTTGCAGGAGACTGTTTTAACTATTTCTGCATAATCAATAAAACTGTGCAATACAAAAAACACCGTGGTTCAAAATACTGATTCCAAAGACTATAAATATATATATTCATAGTCTTTGTTGATTCTGGCAGAGGCCACAAAAAATATATACGTTCATGGGCGTTTTAAAAGTTTACATCTGGGATTCATTTGAAATAACTTTTAATATTAAAAAACAAAGCTATCATATTTTAACCGTTTGTCGCTTCGTTTGTTAGGTTTATTCACTTTATAACAATTCTCCTTAGAGTATGCTTTAATAAAATATTTTTAAAATAACAACCACTTTTAAATTTGACAATGCATTTTATAAAAGACTAAATACAAAGACATTTTATGTTGACCAGAAAAGTAGGCAACAGATTTTTTTAAAAATTTCAAATTAATAAATTTCTGCTTAGTTTTTTAGGCAACACAATAACATCTTTGTGGATTGTATCAATATAAAATAAGTAGGGGGATCACTTACCTTTAAGGCACAGAAGATGCAATCTTGCCCACTGCAGACATGTTGATTTAAGGAACGAAAGGAACGACGAAAGGCATCCAAATGCCATAAGACCTGGAAGAAAGAAATAAAAGAATTATAACAACAGTGAATTTTTTAAAAAGTGAAATTGTTCTATTATACATATCTTATAATATTTTTTGTATGTTTTGATATTTTCATAATAAATACAATCAAACATTACACATGTTTGAGGTGTTTTAATAAAAAATAAAAAAACATATGAGCCCAGTTCACCACTTAACAATTTATAGTGATGAGTATAAATATACTACACCATTTTGCAAATGCTACGACGCAAGACCATTTGCACAAGATTGAGAATTCGGCTATGATATTCTGTAGTACTTTCTTGCAAGAAAATTAATTTTGATTATAATTCCTTACAACACAAAAAAGAAAATAAGTTTCAGGTGTTTCGGTGTTTTAAAAATTTAAATGTGGGACTACTAGAATCAATCGTTAGAGCCTTGTTATATAAAAAAAATAGTTTTTGTTGTACTGTGATATATTCGCAATTTTTGCAAAAATTAATTGACTTTAACTTATTATGAATAACATCAATATTTATCAATCGATTTTCATAAAATAAAGCTTATATTGTTTTTATAATCATTTAATAAAAATAACAAATATATTTTTCATCATTACGGTCTGAATAATTCCGAAACAATTGAGGATAAAAAAAATAATGTTTAAACGGCTTAAAGGTAATTTTATTCCAATTGTTTTGGTTATTGTTTGTAATTAAATTGGACTATTCCTTACCAAGTTATGATGAAAATCTTGAAAAATCTCAAATTAAAAAAAAATTAGAAAAAAGCTTATCCTTATAATTTAAAATTTCGTCTGTTTTTGTAGTTAGGGGACTATAACACATAAAAAAAATTTGGTAGTGATCAAAGGTCATGCCAAAGTTTTATTTTGTTGCATAGTGTAAGTATGGGCTTCTACATTTTGCTGTTTATTTTGTTAAATATGCGATTTAAAAGTCTCTAAGTCAGAAGCTGTTGGAAACTTCACCGACAACAACTTTTTAGAAGAAAACCTTTCATGATGTTACCGTATTTTGCCACTTGTGGGTCATCATGGCGTATGAGTGTAATTGAATCAAATTTCAACCGTAAGTCGGCACGGCAAGATATGGTCCCAGGAAGGTAAAATACTTGCAGAGTAATTTTTGCATCAACCCTCAATTTTCTGAGGGGCGAGAGAAAAAATATTTCCACTTTAAGAAATAACAGACAACCTAAGGTACATACATATATATTTGTTTGTGCTCTCTATCAGAATCAGTCATTAGAGTTAGAACCTTTTTATTTGGAAAATTTTGTTGGATTGTGTAATCAGTCTACTCGAAGTTTCCCAAATGTATGGCTGTAATTGTCTACTCTAATATTTCCTTTGTTTAGTTTTCTACCATCCATTAATCCATAAAGCAAAGACACACTTCATTGATGGATTTTATGTAACCCGTTCAACTTGTAGACTGTATTTTATATTCTTGTCAGTAGATTTTATATCCAATAGCTTTAGTCGATTTAAAGTGGAGACTTAGGCAACAAATTTGTATCTTGTAGATATTGGTTGCATTGTAGACTACAAGTCAGTTTTGTGGACTGTAAAATAAAACATAAGTTCAAATAAAACCATACACTAATCAAGCCCAACTCAAACTGGTTTGTATTTGTATTGTTGTTAAAGAAAAGGCGGCCATGTTGGTTTAACCCATACATTCACAAATGTTGCTAGTGTTGGCTGTTAAAGCAAGCACGTATTAACATTTTTCTAAAGAAACTCAAGAGTATGACAAATCAACAGGTAAGTCAGACAGACTTTGAAAAGATCTTGTATAGAAAAATACAGAAATGAAAAAAGAAAAAAAACCAAAAACAAACACTCTGCTTTGGTGGCCTCAGATACATGAAGGCAAGAAACTGGTTTCATGCAAATACTACAGGCAACTGGAAATCGTGTATTTTCGTTCGTCGTGCTCTTAACAAACTGAAATTGTAGTTTTGGAAAGTGTATGAGGCGAACTGTCTCGGTGTACTTAATTCAAACTGAGTTTTGTTAACAGTCAAAAAAAGCAACGGACTTTGTATGAAAATTAAAAATCAAAGAGTTTAAGCCATGTTTGCAATCAGGCAGACAGCTAGCCAAATTGGAGTTAAAGTCAATGTGTTTGTATGTGTTATTATTTGTTTATTTTTATATTTTTTACCACTTACTTTGATTTTTGTTTCAAGCTTGCTTTTAACTTTTGGCTATTATTTCTTTTTTTTTATTTTTATGTTAAAGGTTTCTTTCTACGAGTATTTTGATTTAAAATAATGGCCTTTTTTAATTAAGCATTTAAGAAGCTTATGAACAGATATTATTAAATTTCAAAATATATTTCTTCTATCAATCATTTAAAGAACCTTTTGGCTATTGCTTTAAAGGGGGCCCTATATTATTTGTCAACTCTTACAGCCCTATCACCCACCTCTCCTCAAACTTATATTACGCTCTATGTTCCAGGTCATGTTGAGTTGTTTGACTCAAAGCAAAGTTTATTTTTGTGGTTTTACTTGTTTAAGATTTTTAAGTGTTTGTGTGTCTACCTATGCAATCTTGGCTTTGTTATATCTAACCTTTTTTTGTCTGTTTGTTTGCTTTCAATACTTTGTTTGAAAAATTTTATATTTTCTAAGTTTCGTTAATACAGCTGTGTGTTTTTGAATTTCTATTAATTCCCATATTTCGTAGTACAACATAAAGAAAAGGTTTAAATGCTACTTCTTTAGGTTTCACTTAGCACCCATTTTAGCATAAGTGTTAGAAAATATAAAAACTTTTTATAGCTTTTAAAAATATTACAAAATATGTACTATATTTTATGTTGTTAACTAGTTTTTTTTATATTAAACATTTAATTAGCTAAAGTTTTTTTTTTCAAACATTTCACTTAGTTTGGTCTGGCTTAATTAAAATCAAAGAGTTTTTATTGCAGTTTTCTTTCTTTGCGTTTTGTTATCCAAATGATAAGACTATTACAAAAATATTAGAGAACTTGTTTCGGATATGTTGCCACCTCTTTCACATATAGAACAGTTAAAATGTTTGTATATTTTTTAAGACAAGCTAAGAAAAACAAAAGACTTAAGAACCAAGCGCTAAAATAAAATTCAAATTAAGGAAAAGTATATATTTTTTCTAATTTATTTTAAAAACTTTTTGAAGCCAGTTGGGAACAGAAATTTTGTAAAATCTCATTCCACGCATTTGTGATGCTTGCGATCATTTTATCGCTCGTTCTTGTCAAATCCGTGACTCTGTTTCGCTTCATTTATGACAAGATATACTCCATTATATTATTTATGGACTTTGGAGTCTAAGCAACGTTTCTCGCAGTTGTTTACATAAATCTTATACTTAAACGTAAGGCTTACAAGATCTCCTATGTCCAGAACTAATTGTAAATACGTACGAATTTAAGCCTTATAAATATTTTAAGTTTTGAATGATTTCTGGCACTGGATTTATGAGCACCAAGCTGAAGATCTTTGTGCAAAATCTTGCCCAAAGTGCCTCTGATGATATGCAACTGTTGCGAACTTGTTGCGAACGTCGACGATTTGATGTACCAGGCTCATTCGAAATGATACAGTAAAATTTTCACCATAGTCAATTTTCACAATTAAAATTTGTTGACCAGAGTGTAGCGTGCCATGGCTTAAATTTTGCAAGTCTTCACTAAATAAATGCCAAAGGATGACAGCTCAATTCTTGACATTTCATCATTTGACAGCCTATTTACTTCCTAACCTCAAATTGGCCCAACCTGAAGTAGAGTTTTATGGTAAATATTTTTGTAGAATATTTCAGAAAAGGTTAAAAAGACTCATACAACAAAAAGTTAGGGGACTAAAATGTTACACAAGAATATCTCCGGTGGTATTTTACATAAAAGTGCTGAATACGTCTTATACCTTAAACATAAGGCTTACAAGATTTCTTATGCCGAGGCAAAAGTTGGGGAACTTTAACTCCCCATAAAATAAATCCCAGATGTAAACTTTAAAAACGCCGAAAAATTGTATTTTTTTATGGACTATAGTAGAATCAGTCGTTAGCATCATTTAATAAAAAAATTTTGGTTTTGTTATACAGTGTAATTTTTATTTGGAGAGTTTGTAATATATATTTGTGACTTGAATACTTTTATTCAAATATGTACTATATAATTAATTTATTTTTGTTCGAATAATGAATAATATGTATAAACACTTCTATTCGAACAATTTTTAAGCGATTAGTTTTTAATCGACTAATTTTTAAACGATTAATTTTTATTCGAATGTATTTTTCCAGTTAATTTTATATGAATATTATTTATTATTTTAATAGTTTTGATTCAGATTATTCGAAAAATTTTATTGTAAATATTTTAATTCAATTAATTTTCTTAACCGACCGACCAGTAATTTTTTGTGAATTATAGGGTTTTTCGTTTTAACGAGGTTTGAGGTTAACGCGGCTCACATAAAAATATACGAGTTAACGGGGTTTTTCAATTTATATAAAAAAATGGAGATAATTGGCAAGAAGCACATGCACAATTTCATACACGCAAACTTTTGTATTCGTCAAATTGATCATTATTGAGTCGAATGTATGAATAAATGTTTTTAAACAAGGTTGGTTGGACGTTTGAATGAAAAACATACATTTTTTAAATTCTTGTTTTGTATTTCTTTGCATTTCGAATTATAAGAGGTTATTTAAAACATATTTAAGAGGTTAAAAGGAGTATTAGAAAAAAATTCGAGCTATCGAGGTGACCCAAATGTATGGAATTTTTACAATTGGTCGCGATTTTTTTGAAGGGACCATTAGTTTTTTACAAATTATCGCGATTTTTTGATTTTTTTGTTAAAAGAAGCGTTATTCAAATATAGATAATTTTGTGAAAATTATTTTTATTTCAATAAATTTGTCCTGCAGAATAATTTTCAATCAAATTGCTTTATGCGAAAAATATTTATTCAAAGGTATAGTTTTTATATTTTAATGCTTGTTCCTGATTCCTGATTTAAGTTCCAAATATTAAAAAAAAAAATAAATAAAAAAAAATTTTATTCGAATAATTTCTAATCGAATTATTTTTATTTGAACAATTTCTAATCGATTAATTTCTATTCGGGTTTGTAATGTATATTATTCATTGAAAATATAGTTAAATAATTTTTGTTTGAATAATGGCTAATAATTTCTATTCGAATAATTTTAATCGATTAACTTTTATTCGGATATATATTTCCAGATAATTTTAAGTGACCAACTTTATTGTAAAAGTTTTCGCTCATAGTATTCGAATAAGTTTATTGTAAAAACTTGAATTCAATTAAATTGCATTCAAACAAATTTAGCTCGATAAATTTTTATTGAAGTAGTTAAATAGTGTTTTATGAATACTTTAATACGACTTATTTCTTGTCAAATAATTTTTGTTTAAATAATTTTTATATAAGTAATTTTATTTTGATAATAATATTCGAATATTTTACATGGATAATTTCGTTAGAACTATTTTTATTCCAATAAATTTGTCCTAGAGAATAACTTTCAATCAATTAATTTTATGCGAAAAATATTTATTCAAAGGTTTATCTGTATAGTTTTTATATTTTAGTAATCAAATAATTTTTATTCGATTAATTTCTAATCGAATAGTTTTTGTGCGGGCTTGTAATGCATGGTGCCTAGTTGAGTATTTTGATTCATCATATAAGATAAAGTCAAATAAATTTTGTTCATATAATGACGAATAGAATAATTTCTATTCGAATAATTTTTAATCGATTAATTTTTATTCGTATATATTTTTTCAGATAACTTTATATTATTGTAAAAGTTTTCACTCAGGGTATTCGAATAATTTTATTGTAAAAACTTTAATTCAATTCATTTTCATTCAAACAAATTTAGTTCGATAAATTTTTATTGAAGTAGTTAAGTTAGGTTTTTAGCAATGTGTTCTTTAATTCGAATAATTTCCTGACAAATAAATTTTGTTCGAATAATTTTGATTTCAATAATATTAATTTCGTTTTTATTTCAATAAATTTTTCCTACAATGAAATAATTTTATTCATAAAATATTTATTCGAAGGTTTAATCTGAATAGTTTTTATATTTGAATGGTTCTTAATGGAATGATTTTTATTCGATAAATTTTTATTCGAACAGTTTTTAATCGAATAAGTTCCAATCGAATATTTTTTATTCGAGTAATTTCAAAGCAAATAATTTTTCTTCGAGTAATGTTTATTCTAATAAGTTTTTCTTAACAAATTGTACGTAAAATATTTTTGTTCGAATAATTTTATTCTAACAATTTTCTTTTAAATAATTTTTATGCATACTAGTTATTTAATACAAAATTTACATATTTTTACTACGTTCCGGAAACTTTGCCTTAAAATGCTTTTGTATTAATATTTTGCAACTTCTTTAAAATAAGTGAAAGGCTTATTTTTTTTTCTTCTCAATTTACATACTTGTACTGAAACATTCCTTAACATTACAACAGTGATCTTAAGTTACAACACAAGTAATAAGATCATTTAATATGGCAATTATTTAAGCACTACCTAGTACAGCAGTTATATTGTGGTTTTTCTCGCCTATAATTTAAAACAATAGTTTAAAATAAATGAAAATAATAGTAAGAAATAAGAAACTAGATGCAAATAACTTATAGTAAATATATGCATTACTTTAGCTTCTACTCTTTTTTGTAAACGAAACGAAAAATTGCAATTATAATTATTGTATTTCTATCATATTGTGTAGGAGTTTCTTCTTTATACATAAATAGTAACTATATTCCAGTTGCTTACAACAATTGCTTTAATGATAGAGTTTCTATTTTACTCTAAATAAAACAGTGGAGCGAAATGCAGAGCGACGAAATTACTTCCTTCTCTCTTCTTAGCTCTTTACGAAAATAAAATTCTATTAAATTTTCCCACTTACATATATATTCATGATAAGACCAACCAAATAAACATTTGCAAATGTTTTTAAAGCAATGCAAATTTCATTCTTTAGAATAGAAATATGAAAATACAAAATTTTCAATTTGAACTATTTTTCAATTTTATTAGTTAGGCTTAAATTTGAGCTTGCACATTTCGACCATCTGGGCAAACTTAAGTCAACCAACAAATTCAATTGTATTTTTTGTTACTAAATATCTAAAATTGATCATTTGCAATTTTTAGAGCATTTTCTTTATTCATACTAATTCGAATCATGTTAGATTTTTGTGGTTTTATGTAGTCAAACAATACAAATATACTTTTGAATTGATCCAGTTTTATGGCAAAAAGGCTACCAAATTGCAGGAAACAAACTAGTTTGAAATTTATCAGATAAATACATACATAAATTTGCACATATGTAAGTAAACAGAAAAAAATCAATTTGATATTTTATATCACAATATTAAATGTTATAAAATTTTTTCACATGTATTCACAAAAAAAAATTCTCATATAATAATATCTATTGTAACGGCCTGAATATGTTAAACGTTCTTTCATTCATGTCTAACATTTTAACTAACTCTAGCCATTGTTTGTTATGTGTAAAGTGACATCAATATTTCTCTAATGACTTTAGCTTTAGGGTTACTTTTGTCAATTTAAGTAATATATTGTCTGAGAAAGTTAATGAGGAATTTGTAAAAGGGAAATTCTTGTTAGCATATTAAATAAGTCTACAAAAGCTAAGTACTTATGTATGAATTTTTTTATTTTAATTGCTGATTTTAAGTTTGTTTCTTAAGTCTTTTGTTTTTGGAAAATGAATAGGAAGTATGTACATGTGGATGTTAAGTTTGCTAATATGTTTTAAAGAGAATACCGATATGTCAGCATAACTAAGAAATGGTGTAACAGAATTATTCCATTATTTCTGCAGATCTGCAACACAACTTAGATCTGGCTAACCCCTGGTTATTTAACATATACAGGGCCTGCCTTTCATGGCCATATATTCAAAGGCAATGGACACAATGCGATGTTATTTTCATCTCGAAAGGTGGCAAAGCATTGCATTCCATGGCGAAGGACTTTAGATCCATTAGCCTAACCTCCTTCCTTCAAAAGACACCGGAGCGACTGATCGACGTTGATATAAGAACAACTGTCGACAGTACTTTCCTCTCAACCTCTCAATACGCTTATACCAAAGGGAAATCAGTTGAGACGGCCCTGCACTCGCTCGTAGCCATCATGGATATTGAAGGCGCCTTCAACAATATTGATTCGGCGGCAATCATCCAGGCTCCCATAGAGCTAGGGATTGGCCGGTCCATATATCAGCTTACAAAGAATATGCTTTAAAGTAGAACGTTATATATACTATGGGTGTAGCACGCATTACCAGGCACGCCCGTAGAGGCACGCCGCAAGGTGGAGTACTATCATCCCTCTTGTGGAATGTGGCGGCAAATGTTTTGCTAAAGAAACTGGAATCCATGTACAACAAAACTGTTGCATACGCAGACGCTGTAGCGGTGGCGATATCTGGCTTCCGTCTAGACACGTTAACACAAAGGCTGGAAGCAGCACTTAAAGAGGTCAGTGACTGGTATTCACAGAATGACCATGGAGTGAAAATCTTCATGCAAGAGCAGCTAAAGCCTTAACGGCAATTTAGGTTTGCAGGAACGCCATTGGCCCCTCCTGGGGCATAAATTCCAAAGAGGTCAATTGGATATTAGAGACAGTAATCAACCCGATACTTTTTTATGGCATATCCGTCTGGTGAAAAGCACTGGACTCGGCGAGCAACCGATCTCGTATAGAGAGGGTTCTTCTCATAGTGGTAATCATGATAACTGGTGCCCTAAGATGCACTCTTCACTGCGTTGTACTGGCTACCAGTGGATCTGCTGGCCAGAAAGCTAACACCACGTACAGTAATCAGGCTTAACGCGATCGGCGCATGGAACCATTGACCATAGGGTCATGCTAGCATTTTAGAGACTACTGATTACTATTCCAGGTCTCATAAACTATTGCACTCCAAAACTCTCCTTCTAGAGAGAGTTTCGACACTCCTTGATGGGAGACTTCTCTCCAGCACCACACAGGGCCATACATATCTACACCGATGGCTCCAAATAGGGAACGCGAGTTAGCAGAGGTGTCTACATCGCGGAGTTCGGGATCAAAATGTCTTTCAGACTCCCGGACGAATGTAGCATTCTACAATCAGAAATATCTGCCACAAAAAGAGCGATAGTGATATCCAGATCATAACCGACAGTCAACCGGTGATTAAAGCCCTCACTGGTGTGTACACCACATCCACAGCCTAGTCCTGGAATGCCGCACAGCACTTAACATGACGGCGAGCAATGTAGGCATCACCCTCGAGTCTGTTTCAGGCAACATATTTGCAGATAATCTGGCTAAGAGGGGAGCCTTGCTTTGGAATGTCGATATTGACAATCTCTGCAGTCTCCGACTCTCATCTTGCTGGAGACGAATTGATGCTGTCGTCATGCAGATGGCTCAAACCAGATGGTACAATGAACCAACATGCTCTACTGCGAGAACAATCTGGCCTAGCCTTGACTCAAACAGAACTAAGCAACTTCTAAATTTCACAAAACCACACCTGTGGACCCTCATGACCACGGTCACTGGGCTCTGCACCTTTGGAACCCACGCTAGACGTATGGGGCTCCCCTTCAATGATTACTGCTCAAGCTGCAATGACGTAGAGGAAGAAGAGAATATAATGCAGTTTTTATGCCTTTTCCCAGCTCTCGAGAACCACCGCCTTCACCTTCTGGACAAAGGATTCTTCGGCATCCTCTCCAAGTTCCCAGAAATGGAGCTCAAGAGCATAAGTTCCTCCATCAGGAGCAGACTACCCAAATGGTGTTTTAATGCATGAACAACCCTTCCTGCACTGAACTCCGTGTGCCTAACTCCTCCCTCTTCTCTTCTAGCTATCTTTTAATCTCTTTATCAACTTCTCTCCTTTCATACTATATACTATTCTGTCCTATCCCCCTTCTTTCTTTTCCTTTACAGGTATCACAAAGGGACCAATTTTTCACCGCCAACCTGATAACGTAACCTAGCCTAAGCTATAAAAGACAAACTTCTACAGTAACTCTTTTGTAGTAGCAAACGCCTCTCAGTTGTTATTAAACAGAAAACTAAGAATTGAAAATAGTAAAGAAAAAACTAAAAACAGTTTCGAAAAATGCCAATTTCTAAGAAGGCTATATCTTGACAACTAAAAATTATAGAAAATAATCTACATTGCTTTCCTGTTGTCTCAATATGGAATAACCCATATATTTAAGTGCTCTCGCTTAACTGTTTTCATAACAAGAACTCAAGAAAATGTAATTATAATTTTTTAATTTAATTAAAACAATATTAAATAACCAAATTTTGAAAATGTAATCTTTGTAATTCAATCACTTTACAATTTATTATGTAAAATTATTTTCACTCATTATCAAAACAATATTATTAAATCTCTTTTAATCTTAAATTCGTTTATTTCCCTTTTTGTGGATTTTTTCCGTTGGCTTCAAAAAATTAAAAAAATTTTTCATGATGCACATGAGTGATTTTTAAGTGATTTTTTTTTTGCAGTCTACTTACATTCAAGCCAACTTTTAGACTGCAAATTGTCTTTGTTTTAGACTCTGGTTTAATTTTTTTTATTCAATGTTTTTTTACAATTTCAGTTTTTAACAGTTGGCCATTGTTACACTGAGTCTAAACTTGACGACAAGTTTTTCAGTTATTTTTTTTATCTATTGTTTTTCTTGGCTTTTCTTTCAGCTTTTTTCTTTCCTTTTAACACTGGGTTTCTGTTGAACCAAATCAATGATAAATGATTGTTGCAGAGGGTTGGAAAAAAGGTGGGAAATTGTAATAAAATTAGCCAAAACAATAAGATCAGATATTGATAGTGGAAATAATTATTTTAAATAAAAAATACAAATAAACATAGAAACGGTTTAAAGGCTTTAAGTCTCAAATGGTTTTGTAACTAATTTAATACTTCTTATATTTCGTATAGAGTTGTTTTACATGAGAAAGTATTTTCATTTTATAAGAAAACTAGTATTTTAAATCCGTATTGGAGTGGAAAAGTGTTATATTTTATTAAGTGTGTTTTATTGCAAAATTGCTGTTGTTCACATAATTACCTAATATATTCGTGTTTATACGCAATCATTTCAAGTAAACTTTATTGTAAGAAACAATAACAGTTTTCTACTCAGTTGTTTACACTTGTTGTAAGTGGAAAGACAAATGTGTAACTAAACTTTGTAATGTAAGTTGCAACTTCTTGTTATTTGCTTGTAAAACTTTTTATTTTGGTTCGAGATCTTCTAAAATTATTAGTACTTAAATTAACACATAAATTAATTAGTTATTTAACTACTTACTTGCAGCCAAATATTAAGTACTTTTCAAACCGTACAACACAAAAAAACAGGGTTCTAACCATTGATTCTGGTAAAGGCCACTAAAAACATATTTATGTGTACCAGCGTGTTAAAAGTTTATATCTGTAGCTCATTTTCGGGGGGAGTTAAAGTATGGCCCTTTTGCACATATTGTATAAAGAGTCGGCATAGGAAACTTCTAGCGCTTATATTTAAGGTATAACAATTTTATGTAAAACACCACGAGGAATATTTTTATAGAACATTTTAACCCTCCATCTCTTCGTTGTATGTGTCTTTTTGTACCTTTCTTAAAAAATTCAAACAAAAACTCTCCTTCAGCGGCAATCTTGCGGGATGAAATGTTCTAAAAAAAAAATTTTCGCCATAAAATTATATATTACACAGAAAAAATTATCACCAAAAAATTTTCAAACAAAAGTTTATCTAAAAATAATTTTCATTTTCAGTAAATGCTCTTTACATAATCAATGACTTGTTTGTTTGACTCTTATTTAGAATGCAAACACTAAAAGCAACAAGAAAAACTGTGTCGTAAAAAAACAACTCCGATGACGACATACACACAAATAACAACAACAACAACAATGATAAAATAGGTGAGGAAAATGTCAACAGTTATCTCCCGCTGCTAACGGATTTCTTCAGAAACCGAAATATCCAGCTATCTGCCCCTAAGTCAACTGCCACCCTATTAACATCATGGACAAAAGAGTTAAACCGGGAGTTTAATGTCCACATCCATGGACAAAGCATCCCTACTGTCAAAAAGCCTAAAATACTCGGCGTCCTCTTTGATAACCTCTTCACCTTTTCAAAACAAGCCGAAGGGGTGGCATAAAAGACTGGCAGCCGGACAAGAATATTCAAAGCACTTGCCGGCAACACATGGGGGGAAGGTAAAGAGACAATCCTCACCACCTACAAAGCAATTGGTCGTCCTTTATTAGACTATACATCTCCGGTGTGGACCCCTAGCTTAAGTGGCACGCAGTGGAGGAACATTCAAACCGTTCAAAACACTGGTCCTGCGTGTAGTCACGGGGTGCCACTCCAAAACACCGGATGGTCATCTACAGCATGAAACAGGAATGCTATCCGTACACAGACATTGTACCTTACTCACCAGGCAACACCTCATCAAATGTGAGAGCCAACAATACCCTAACCACCGAGCAATAAGAGGCGGTTTATCGGAGCGTGCTGTCTGCATCCGTTGCGATTTACGGAAAGAGGCAAACAACATTCGGCATTTTCTGGGAGACAGCACCATCGAGGGAATAAACAGAGCCATCAAAATGGCGCACACAGAAATTGTACAGGAGGCGATAGAGAGCTATACTGTCAACATTGTTCTAGGTGGAAGACCACCTCCTACAAATGCTGAAGAGAAGCAGCTCCCAAGAGAGAACAGAGCGATCCTCTCACAGCTTCGCTCAGAACTTTCAAGATACTTTAATAGCTACTTATCCCTCCTAAATCCCAATATATCCGATGTGTGCCCCCACTATGGTGACTCACCACACATCACCCGCCATCTCTTCTTGTGTCCCGCAAAACCCACAGACTTGACACCTTTATCCCTTTGGACACATCCAATCGAGGCAGCTCGCTTCCTCGACCTGGATGTAACTGTGTAAATGTGCCTTCTTTATTCTTAATATTTTCTTTCTTTCTTTTTTTTCTTTCCAATCACTCTTTTCTTCTCTATATACTGATCCTGTAGGGGCTACAACAACAACAACAACAATGATAGCAAAAGGAATGCGATTTACCAAGTTTATTTACTGAAGGTTTTTGAGTGAACAAAATTCGTTAATGGCGTTGCGTTAATTCTCATTCATTTTTTGGAGTCTTTAGAGAAACATTCAGACTTGAAAACATTTAACAAAATTAAATTTCATAAATGCTGATGTTCATTGATATATTACAAAAAATTCAGTAAATATTTTTGTTTAATTAAGTAAACTATATTGTTTAATATTTGTTAGTATTTTAGGACTAATTGTTTTATAAATTCAAACAAAAATATTGTGTGATATTTTTCAGAAAGTTCAGTAAATCTTTTTGTTTGATTTAGTAAATTCTTTTGTCAAATTATTTAGACAAATTATTTTATAGATTTAAACAATTTGTTCGCTGAAAAAACACGTTTTTTTCAATAAAATTATTCAGATATTTTTGTTTATATTTACAAATGTGCTTTTAGGTCCGTTCCTAGACAAAATATTTACTATTTCATTGAATTCCTTTACAGAAAATGAAATTTAGTTCTATTAATATGATTATTTCGAACGTATTTGCTTTGTGAATCCAAATTGATTATTAGGCTAAGGTTCGTAACGTTATATTCAGAAAGAATTGGGCATGATTAATATTCCAAGGAACAAGAGAAAAATTAACTTCAACTTAATTTTTCAACGTACACAGCAGAACAGAGTAGTGCCACTTTCGGAAGCCGATACACTTCCATTGTCAGTGCTCACGTGTATTTGCTTATCACCACTTGTCAGGTGGCTCTGTTGAATGTGATTTTAATTCTTATATATACAACTTTTTCGTGAAAATTTAATACGAGAATTAAATCACTCTCAAGCTGATATTAAAGTGCACTTTCCCAGCGTTGCCATCGTTTTATTTTTTTTCATTCCCATTTTTCTGATTTTTGTTCTACTCAAGACAAACTTTTTTTGGTTTGATTTTATACTTAAGTATATATGAACATGTAAACATGTGAAAAGCTCAAGCCAGTAGCTAATTTAGTTCTTTCTGTGTTAGGTCTTTATATATAACTAAACTCCACACTTAACTTAAACGCTAGAGGTCATTCAAAACTCTAAATGTGTTTAAGGGTTAATTTCGTACTTATTCGCAATTAGTTCTCGTCATAGGAAATCTTGTAAACCTTACGTTAATGGTATAAAATGTGTTTAGTACTTTTATTGAAAACCCCACGAGGAATATTGTTGTAGAATATTTTAACCCTCTATCTCTTCGGTGTATGGGTTTCTGTCCCTTTCCTAAAAAAGTCGGGAAATCAGTCAAAACTCAAAATGTGTTTACGGGTTAATTTCGTACTTATTCTCAATTAATTCTCGACTTACCCTTATGTTTTATGTATAAAAGGTGCTTAGGTCTCTTGTCTAAAACAGCATTTGAAACATTTCTGTGGAATAATTTAGCCTGCTATATCACCCATATAGGTGAGTTTTTCGCCACTGATTTAAGAAAGGGGCAAAAAGACCAATACCACGAACAGCTGTAGGGTTAAAGTTATCTACAAAAATGTTTCCCGTGGTATTTTAAGTAGGGATGTAACGATGCGCCGTTTTGCCGATCCGATACCGATACCGATACTTAAAAATAAATATCGCCGATACCGATTCCGATACCGATACGAATATTGAAATTGACTTAAAGTTTAGATTAACAAAACTCAAGTGCAATTTTTTTATTATACAAAATTACAGTGTAAGAGATTATTAATATTTAAAATTGATATTAACCCAGTATAAAATATTGCGAGTATTTTTTAAGGACCTACATATTCTTTGCTTCCAAAAAATCTATATTAAAAATATGCAGATAACACAGTGCAACAGTCCAAAAAACAAACGGACTTGACAGTATAGATTCGATTGTACTACCACGGGGTAGTAAAACCCTATACTTAGCTTGGCGAATTTGGTGACCAATTTCGTTTTATGCACCTCCAAAGTTTTGAAAAATCAGCGGGCCCTCAAAAAAGGTGTCATCAACTTTTGGCCAACAGAAAATTCAAACTCGATGATACGGCTTAACTATATATGGCAATAATGTAGCTAAGAGTTCGCTAAACAGATTTTATTACCATTTTATGCCAAAAAAATTTTTTTTGTGCACCTTTTTTGAAAAATTAAGGGAAACAAATTTTTTTTCACTTTTTCCAGAATAACTTACAGGGACTCGTAATTTTTTATTAACAATATTTGGCAAAGTTATAGCTACGGTAAAGCTGAACAACTTTTGTAAACATGTCAATACAATCTGAATGTATCTGGGCACCCTAAACAGCCCAGAAAAACTAATTTCTACCTTAAAAGTTTTCGTTTTTTACGAGTTAGACTATATTTTTATTGCATTTTTTTGGTTTCCTTGTTATTGTTCCACTTCTTATGTTGCTGATTTTAGTACAGTGGACGTCCAATAGTACGAATTATATAATGTCAGGCCTTTTCGCAATGTTGGAAAATTCGTATTATTGGACTACAGATTTTCCTCCTTTTATATAAAAAATTAGCTTCTTTTTGAATTTTTTACTTTAACGCAGAAAAAAACAAGTAAAGAACTTCAAAGCAAAACTAAAATTTCATTTATATATATAAAAACGTAGATGTTCTTTCAAAAAATACATTTATTCGTATTATCGAATAGCAAAAAACTCTTTTTATTCGTACTATAGAACAGCCAATGCAAAAAATTAGCCTTTTGTACCTTTCGCACTATTGGAAATTCGTGGAAACGGAAGTACGTACTATTGGACGTCCACTGTATTTACTATTTTTTATTGCTTGTTGTTGTTTTGCCAAATAACGGTAATGAAAAATTTGGAGTCCCTACAAGTTATACTGAAAAAAGTGAATAAAATAATTTTTTTTTCAAAAAAAAGTACAGGAACATATTATTTTTCTGGGCACAAAATCTTAGTGAAACACAACAAAGAAGTATGCACTTGAATATACTGTTTTCAACAAAAAAAATTTTTTTTGCATAAAAAAATAGTGAAAAACTGAAATTTTCAAGGTAAAAAGTGGTCTGTGCGAGCTATTAGAGTGCCTAGATACGTGCAGATTGTATTGATGTTCACAAAAGTTGTTCAGCTCTACCGTAACTATAAGTTTGCCAAATATTGTTAGTTAAAAATTACAAGTCCCTGTAAATTATTCTGAAAAAAGTGAAAAAACATTTTTTCCTTAATTTTGTGAACAAAAAGTTAACGAAAAATTTTTTTTGCCATGAAATGATAAAAAAATCTGTTTAACAGACTCTTAGCTACATTATTGCCATATACAGTTAAGCGGTATTATAAAGTTTGAATTAGCTGTTGGCCAAATACTGATGACCCCGTTTTTTGAGGCCCCACTGATTTTTAGAAAATTTGGAGGTCCATAAAAAAAAATTGGTCACCAAATTCGCCAAACTGAGTAAAGGATTTTACTACGCCATTGTAGGACAATCGAACCTGTACTGTCCAGTTCTTGTGTTTTTCCAAAAGTCTTTATTTATCGCATAGTGTAATTAGTAGAAAAGCAAGAAAAAAATTTATTTCCTTTATAATTTTAAAAAATTCTCGCCATACTCGCATTAAAAAAATTGTGAAAATGGGTAATTTTTTATCCTTTTTTCTTGAGGAAAAATCATTATAGAACACCGAAAAAGAAATTTGTCCGAGCAACGCTTCCAATTCGGTGATTGGTAATCGAAAAACAGAACTTCTTGCAATGGCAAGGATATGTAACACTAATTAAAAATGATCCAAATTTGCAATACTTCCGGATCGCGAATTCTACATTTTCATGACTACTTTGGAGTGTCTTTTTTTTGCTGGAATAAGATTTAAAAAACAACGAATTGAATTGGAATTCATGGTAAAATTAACAAAAAATAAATAATTTTTTTACAAAATAATAGTATAAAATATTATTAATTTTTAAAATTGATATTGATAAGATTTAAAAAATAAGGAAATGAGTTTAGTTCATGGTAAAATTAACAAAAGATAAATAATTTGTCAGAAAAAAACTCTGAAAAAATGTTTAAAAGTATCGTCGTATCGACAGTAAAATATCGCCGATACCGATGTATCGGAAAATCTGAAATATCGCCGATATATCGGTATCGGTATCGGTATTCGTTACTCCCTAATTTTAAGTACAAGTGCCGACCACATGTTACACCTTAAACGTAAGGCTTACAAGATTTTCTGTGCCGGGTCAGTGTAACCATGTGCAAAGGAAGCAATTTAACTCCTCAAAAAATGAAACGCCGCTAGACGTGTATATTTTTTTCGTCTCCTGTATTAGAATCGGGGCAATAAAACCATGCAATTTAAAATTTTTGATTTTATTGTACTGTATTATTAGCACTTAGACTAACATATAACTTAAATATTAAATACTTTTTATTATGCAAACTTACAACTAAAAACTATTTAAATCTGAAAAAACTATCAACAACTAATAAAATTTTTTAATTGATTACGTGAATATCTCAAATTGGTTTAATAAATTTTTAATAAAAAATGCTTGCCTAAGCCGGGTCACGAACCCAATTTTATTTGAATTTATATCTATTTGCTATAACCACTGAGCCATTGTTGTTTTATATGACACTTTCAGAATATAATATAAATATAAGTACTAGCAAGTCATTATTATACCTTAGAAAGTAATGAGGTAAATAAGTGAAACTGATTTCTTTGAAAGCCATTAAAAACCAAAACTCTAAAAACTTCTGCTGATATGATGATATTCGCAGCCTCGATTATGATATAAATTTCTATTAAAAAACCCCTTAAATCATTTCCTGTCAAATAAACAATTTTCTATTTTTTTTTAAATATTTTTTTTAATTTTGAATATATTTCTGCTATACAAACCAGCTTGTTTGATTCTAAGATATTCGCTAGAGTCTTCTCTATGTATATTGTGTATCATAAATAAATTATTTCAGACTTAATAATTTATGATAATAGAATATTTAAATTTTAAATTTATTTTACCTTAGTTACAAGCTGAGTATTTATGGAATTCAATATAACGATCTAAAATTTAATCTTTGTTTTAACCCAACTAAGATAAAACCATGATGAATATCTAAAATAGCCAACGTAAATGTTAGATTTAATAAAAACACATTGTTTTCTAATTAGTTGTTGTTTATTACAGGCGATTTGGTGAAATAAACTGACCAAAGACTTGTGTTTTTATGCAGCCAATTTGTCTGCTTTACTGTGTTGAATTAAACTATTTCGTTTTTTAGTTTCATATTCAAATTAATTATGGAAATTATTTGCTATTAGCTAAAGCAATAAGGAGTGTTTAAAAGTTTTGTTTAATGATGTAAACTAAAACAAGCCTGCGGCTGTACATTTTTTCACAAAAATTTTGCTTGTTTTAAAGTTAAAACTAGACTTTTAACAAAAGATGTGGTCAACTTTTCATACAAGAAAAAAAAAAGAAATACGTTCAACAGTTTTTAAAAGACACATTAAAATTGTTACTTTAAATTAAGCAGATAATTAACGACACTGTGCGACAGCCATTTTCACACTGGAAAAAATCGATATACAAAAATTAATTAAACAAAACAAAGTTAAGGGGTTTTGAAAATGATAATGAGATGTATCTCGGAAACCGTAACAGGCGAACTCTTTAAATTTTCGCAGCTAGTGCAGAATTTTACAGGCAGCTATATTTGTAAAAGAGTAACGTGCCTAACTGATGGGGGTATCAGAGACTTGAAATGTTGTAAGTGGGCTCCGCTCCCGATGTATAGATCCACTAAGGAGTGATTTTTGGAAATTCAAATGGTAAGGGGTAAAAACGTGTACAGTTGGTAACCTTATATCTCCGGATCTAATTAAACATCATAATAAGATTAAAAAATAAGCGGACTCATGTTTGGTACTTTGTTGAAATTTGTACACTCAGGGACGAAAAAGGGCAGAAATGTAATTATGGTAGTTTTTTTCATAACCCATTTATCTTCTAAAGTAATAACACAGTAAAAATTTGTTATGTCTTTTGAAGCACTAAAGAAATAAAGCGCATCATAATTCGCTTTAAGATCTGAGCTTGTTCAGAAGCTGATTTCATAGCACCACAACAATGCAGGTTTAAAGCGAGAAAGTTAACAAATAATGTACACACATCCAATGGGTAGTGTGAATAAAAAAAGTATTTGCTTTTTACTTATATAAAAGTTTCGTACACAAGTTATACAAAAAATCCGATTTTATAGCGCTGATCCAATGTAGGTTTTTAAGCGAGAAAGAAGAGTAAGTTTATTTGAGTTTCTTGGTGCCGTTTTGCAACAGTGTTTTTGGCCGAGTGGTTGGTACGTTGGACCACAAACCTGAAAGATCTTAGTTCGATACTAGTTGAAGTTAAAATAACAAACAGTGAGTAAAAAGATGGGAAATAATATAAATTCAAAATGGCGCTAACGCCGCCAACCCACATCTAACCATTGTTTTCATTTATTTTCAGTTTTAGTGCTGAAAATGTTGATGATTTTCAGCGCTTCAAAAGCGCTTTTGTGAGTAAAAATGTAGTACTCCAAACCGGGAACTCGCCATGCAAAAATCTGCAGCGATATCAGCAGGTTTGTCAGCGCTAATTTTACTCCATAATAGTAGAAACCTGCTCTATTGGAAACATTTTTTTTACTGGGAAAGTTAGAAATAAAATTTATGTTGTCATCTTCTCTCCTTGAGAAGCCTTCAAAAAAATTTTGGTACTTTTTGGAAATTCGACTATATAAAGAATAATAATTTTAGCTCTTTTTATTACTTTTTTCTATACAGCTATTTTTATGTGCATTAAAATGCTGAATATGTGTACAGAATAATTTTTAATATGATCAATTGGCCAGAGCTATAGATCAACTAAGAAGAGATTTTTGGAAATTCAAATGCTAAGGGATTAAAAAGAGGTAAAAACGGGTAATTCCGGTAGCCTTATATCTCCGGGTCTAATAAAGGTGGATATAAATTTCAAAAAGCATCATAATACGACCAAAAAATAAACGGACAAGTATTTGATACTTTTATGAAAATTGTAAATTTAGGGATGAAAAAGGGTAAAATTAAATTTTGTTACTATTTTGTAATAAAGTTAGAAATGAAATTTAACTTCTATTCCTCTCTCCTTAAGAAGACCTCAAATAAATGTTGGTACTTTTTGGAAATTCGAATATATAAAGGTTAAAATTTGTAGCTCTTTTTGGCACTTTTTAGTATACAACTATCTTTTATGGACATTGATAGTAGTGAATGAAGGGTTTTAGTAGAAAAACATGTCAGTTTCCATTACGATGCACTATAGGAAATTTTATCCTTTTTGTGGCCAAAATTAATTACACCCAAACGGCAGGACCGATTTTAATATTTTTACTTATACGACCTTTGCAAGCATTCCTCTTAAGGCCATTTAAATTTGTTATCACTTACTTTCACTTAAAAAATTATTGTCACTCACGTTCACGCTTTCTCACGCCTGACAATTTCTCAGCACTCTTTTTTTAGATCACTTTAATTTGTTTCGTTAGATAAGTAATTGTCCTAGAGAGCTTAGAGCCTAGAGAGCAATCACTTGCAATTTTTTCGGAACTTCAAATGAAAAGGAACTTTATAGTTATATTAGTGTAACTTAAAGTCACTTTAGATATTTCGATTTAATAGTTCTAATACACGAACTCAAAAAAATTCCATTATAAATCAAAAAAGTACTCACTTTCCACATTATGTTCCATTTATTAAGGTTTAGAATTTATAAATTCTTATTGCTGAAACCTTCATCTGAAATTTACACTTTATTCACTGCATACAGTCGCTACTTGTCAACTCATTTACAAACCGCACTCAAAACGTATTATAACGTAACGGTAAGGCAACGTGGAGCAAAAATGTAAGCAGACATGTTTAATTTCTTATGTTTTAGACATATAAATGCAAAAAACAGTTAAAAATTTTCAATATTAACTTTTTTTATTTTTGGCCAGAAAAGGGCAAAAATTTCCTATAGTGCGATGTATAGATCCACAAAGGGATTTTTGTAATACAATATCTAAGGAGATAAATATGGGAAAAAACAAGTAAATTCGGTAACCTGAAATCTTCACATCTAACTAAGGTAGACATAAAATTCAAAAAACATCATAACTAAATCAAAAAAATAAGCGTACAATTGTTTGGTACTTTTCTGAAATGTGTACATTCAGGTGGCCAAAAATGGTAAAAAGTAACTTTTGGCACTTTTTTGGTATCCCATCTCCTAAAGGAATAAAGATAGAAATAAAATTTAAATTGCATTCTGCTCTCCTGAAGAAGCCCTCAAATACATTTTGGTACTTTTTTCAAATATGAACATATAAGAGATAAAAAGCGAGCCCCATTTTGATACTTTTTCTATGCATATATTTTTTATATGCTCAGATATAGTTTATGGTTATTTCATAATCCATACCACGCAATAAAAGCTGATTTTGGAAAAGTTGTTGTTTCTACAAGGGGGATAAAATATGTACCAAATAATGTAAACCAAGCAATATGCATTACATTGAAAACTATTAGGTAAATTTTCACAAAATTAGCAACGCATTTGCATCCAGTCAAATAAAACTTAGCTGATGTGGTGAATTTTGAAAGATAAGCATTAAAGGGGAACATTGGGGAAATATTTGGTACTTTTCGAATAGATACTTTTTGAAAAAGCACTGATTTAAAAATGTACTTTTTTGTCAATGAAATTTTTTGGAAAAAATACTTTTTTGGAAAATCTATTTTTTTGAAAATTTACTTTTTGGTACTTTTTGAAAAATGGTACTTTTTGAAAAATGTACTTTTTAAAAAAGTATTTAATTGAAAAAAATTTTTTTGTTTATAAGCAAACACAACCCGTGAAGCGATTAGCTTGTCTGCGGAAAACACCCAGGGTCCATGGCGGGAATCGAACCCACAACCTCTGGACTAACAGGCTAGCATCGCTACTGCTCAGCCACAGGGGCAAATATACTTTTAAGCAATTAATTAATTAGATTATTTTTGTTCAAAAGGTAAAATAACACTATGCAACAAGAGAAATGCCTTAGAGTACCACTACATTTTTGTGTGTGATAGTCTCCTAACTACAAAAACAGTCGAAATTTAAAATTTTATGGATAAATTTTTTTTTTTTTTAATTTTATCTAAATTTTTGTATTTTTGAAGAGGCTGCTCCCCTGATTTTATCATAACTTATAAATGGATTGTCCAATTTTATTACAAAATCACTAAAAAACTTTAAATAAAATTAGCTTTAACCCGTTCTAACACTTTTTTTATATACTCAAGGGTTTCCGAATTACTCAGACTGCAATGATAAAAAATATATTTCTTTTATGCAGAATCAAAATATTTTTATTTTTTAAAAACTTATAAATAATCAAAAATTGTAAAATATTGCCATAAAGCCACATATCCCACAAATAAAATAAACTTTATTTTACCAAAATCGATGGCTTAAAAAATATCTATTTTTCATCATTGCGGTGTGAATAATTCCGAGACCATTGAGTATATAAAAAAATTATGTTAGAATGGTTTAAATTTGAAACGTGAAGCATTCTAAAAATATACTTAAATTAATGTTGAAAACTTTTATTTAAAATACTTGTCAAATTCATACCTGCCTGTTCTGCAAATCTAGTCGATTTGAAAACGCTCAATTTAGAGAAATTAAATCCACTAATAGCAAACTTTTTTCAGATTTTTTGCAGCTTCATTTATTTAAGAGCTTATAATATCATAAAATACGTCAAGGGGAGCATTATTTACTTTTTGAAAACGAGAAATTTACTTGGATTCGGTTTACAGAACAGGGTCGATTATTCTAAAAATATTCTTCAAATCCAAAAGAAATTTACTTTCACGTTTTTTAAATTTTTTATTTTACTAATTTTTTAAATTTACTTTCTTAGGCAATATATTTTGGGGTTCTCACTCGGTTGACCGCATTTTTATCCCGTTGGACCATCAACTTAAAAAAAATTAAGCTGAAAAAATTCGTCCTGTATAACTAAATTGAAATACTGGTTGAATGTCATGTGAGCAAAAGTGTCTGTCCCTGAACAGAAAAAATTATCACCAAAAAAATTTCAAACAAACGTTTGTCTAAAAATAAATTTCATTTTCAGTAAATGTTCTTTACATAATCAATGAATTGTTTGTTGGACTTTTATTTAGGACGCAAACACTAAAAGCAACAAGAAAAACTGTGTCGTAAGAAAACAATCCAGCTGACGACATACACACAAATAACAACAACAACAAACAAAGGAGAGCGATTGTACCATGTTTGTTTACTGAAGATTTTTGAGTCAATCAATTCGTTAATGTCGTTGCGTTAATTCTCTTTCTTTTTTTAGAGTCTTTAGATAAACATTCAAACTTGAACACTTTTAACAAAGTAAAATTTCATAAATGCTTAATGGATGACGATGACACAGAAAAAAATTTTGTTTGATATATTACAAAAAGCCCAGTAAATATCTTGGTTTGATTAAGTAAACTATTTTGTTTAGTATATGTTAGTAGTTTTAGACCAATTGGCTTATAAATTCAGACAAAAATATTGTTTGATATTTTTCAGAAAATCCAGTAAATCTTTTTGTTTGATTTAGTAAATTGTTTTGTCTACAATTTGTAAATATTTTTAGGCAAATTGTTTTTTAGATTTAAACAATTTGTTCACTGGAAAAAAACACGATTTTTTTCTATGAAATTGTTGAGATGTGTCTATATTTACAAATTTGTTTGTAGGTCCGTTCCTAGACATAATATTTACTATTTCATTGAATTCCTTTACAGAAAATGAAATTTAGTTTTTTCTGTGTGCACCTAATGACGATTTTCAATGTTCTATATTCTTTAAAAATAATCAAAAGGAATCGCAAAAAGTAGTCGGATTATTTTTTTGATTACTTTTTCATTATTTTTGATTATATGAAAGTAATCCCAAATAAAAAAAAATAATTTATATGTTTTGATTTTATTTATTTTTTCTTCAAATACTGCAGTCCGATCTATTTTATTGTCTCCCATTTCTTAAAGCATCATTAAATATTTTTAACGAAAGTTTGACCTACCTACCTACCACCTACAAAAAGTAATTTGAAAAATATTATTTTGCAATAAATAATTTTCAAAAACAAGCCATATTTCTATTTTCTTTTAAAATTAATTGGGCGTTAAACCATCAGCGTTTTGTGATTTGCATTTGTTTAATCTGCTTAGTTTAGCTCTTAACATGTATTTTTAACTACATGTCCACACGTTTTATGCTTAATATAATTTAGTGTTATTTTCATAATTAGTTGTTAAAATTTTATAATCTGCATTTAGCGTGGGCTTAGACTATTTGAACACAAGCGGCACACGCACTTCCGGTCCAAAATGTTGCCGGCAGTCGGCTTCAAACAATAAATAAAAGAAGAAAAACAATAACAGATTTATTTACATATAAAAATCTGAGCCTATTTCATCAAGCAGGAAAAATTTATGTACTTAGCTAGTATATCTAATTCGGAGGACAAGGCTAAACTAATAGCTATAGGACTTCTATAAAAATTGCCCTTCACCTGTAATTACTGGCAACTTTTTCCAAATAACTTGAATATGTAAAATTATTTAAACTGTTAACCAAAATTACAAATACTTAGTCATCAAATACTGAAGGTTTAAAAAAATGTTTGAACGTAAAAGCAAATAATATTGTTTGGGGAATTTTCCCAAAATGGTAATAAAAAAAAGGTTGCAACTGTTTTATTGCCTTTAACGGAAGGTTACTGAATATTAAACTTAAATTAATATATTTTTAAATTGAATACTAAAATCAAAAGTATGTTTGTTTAATTAAGTAGTAAAACTTGTACTAAGTAGGTGTGCAGCATATTGCAAGCATAAATATGCATCTTGAAAAAAAACACCTTTGAACAACAAAACTTACATCCAAAAAAAAAAAATTTATGTTTTCTAAATTTATTCATTTTATTACAAACTACATAAAATCATCAACTTAAAGCACGCGTTTCAAAAATCCTTATTGTCACCTATTGTTACTAGAAACTAAACAATTTGGATTTTGGTATCCGTTTAAATTCATGTTAATTAATGTTTTTTTTCATTTTGTTGTAACTCTTTGATTTTCTACCGTCAAAGGAAGTTTTTGTAATGTTTGTCTTAACAACAGATTATGCATTTTTAATTACTATTGCTGAGGACTAATTGCCGACTTGAGTTGTTGTTACAACTCTTGTTACACAAACCGGATATAGGACTGATTTATTCTCATATTAATGAAGATGATTCCTTATTTAGTATTTTAGTTATTTAATGAAATTCTAAACATGTTTCGGTAGCAATTGTCTGAAATGACAATCAATTTGTCAATGTTTTGAAACTATAAAAATAGAATAGCACAGAGTTTCAAAAGGAATTGTTATTCCTAAGCTACATCAACATAAAAATTGATATTCTTACGATTATCTTAATGAAAAGACACACAAGAGATAAAAATGAGCCTTGACTTTTCTATGTTCCCTTAAAAATGAAAGCTATCACCTTAAGATATCACCTTTTACATAGAAAAGTTTTCGATAACTGTAATTTTTTTACAGAAAACTTATCAATAACTTAACTTTCAGGTAAAAAACCGGCGAAAGCTATAGTTTTCTAAAGAAATGCTATCGATAATTCTATTTTTATGTAGAAAAATTATCGATAATTTAAGCGCTGGAAAATGTTTTTGATAACTTAATAACTTTTTATAAAAAGTGAAATGATCTATAGCTTTTCTATAAGAAAATAAAGGTATCGATAACGTTTTTATGCAAAAATAAAACTATCGATAACTCTTCTCTTAACTAATTTTTTCTTTTGGTGTAAATTTATCGATAACTTTCCATAGAAAAGAAGAGTAGTTAAGTTAGTAACAACTTTTACAAAAAATAAACCTATCTCTAGATGTTCTATAAGAAAGTCATGTTATCGATACATATTCTAACTCTTTTATAAAGAAATTCAATCAAATCGTCGTTCCATAGCAATGTTAAGCTATCGATAACTTTTTCATAACTATCGATAACTATTGAAAAGTTTAGTTATCAATAACTTTCTTGTGCAACAGTAAAGTTATTGATAGGTTGTTGATACGAAAGTAAAGTTATCGGTATCGCTAAGTATTCTATGAAAAACAGAGCTTTTCTATAGATTGCCTACATCAAATTATAGGAAAGTAAATTTACCGATAAAACTTCTTTAAAAAACAACATCGATAAAGTTTGCTATCGATAACTCTTCCCTAATTATTGATAACTATAATACAGAAAAGTTTAGTTATTAATAACTAACTAAAATAAAATTATCGATAAATTTTCGCTACGAAAAAAGTTATCGCTACCGATGTCTTCTATGAAAAACACAACCCCTTCTTCAATAGCGTTTCTACAGCAAAGTGAAGCTATCGACAAGTTTACTATAGAAAACTAAAGTTATCGACTACTCTTCTGTAAAAAAAAACTATCGATAAAGTTTGCATAGAAAAATAAAGCTATTGACTATTTTTCTATGGAAAAGTAAAGTTATAAATACGTTTTCTACTTAAAAAAAAAAACTATGAATAATATTTGTATTGAAAAAAGAGCTACTGATTACTTTCCTAAGAAAAGTAAAGTTACCGATAGTTATTCATAAAATAATAAAGTCATCGATAGCTTTTCTATGCAAAACCAAAGCTATCGATAAGTTAATTATCGACAACTTGTTTGTAGAAAATCAAAGTTATCGATAAATCTTTTATAATATATATATATATATATATATATATATATATATATATATATATATATATATATATATATATATATATATATATATATATATATATATATATATATATATATATATATATATATATATATATATATATATATATATATATATATATATATATATATATATATATATATATATATATATATATATATATATATATATATATATATATATATATATATATATATATATATATATATATATATATATATATATATATATATATATATATATATATATATCGATAAATTTTCCAAAGAAAACGTAAAACTACTGATTATTTTTCTATAGAAAAGTAAAGTTATAAATACGTTTTTTACAAAAAAAAACTTTCGATAACATTTTTATTGAAAATTTGGGCTATTGATTACTTTCCTAACAAAAGTAAAGTTATCGATAGTTATTAAAAAAAATTAATTTATCGATAACTTTTCTATGTGAAAGTAAATCTATTGATAACTTTTTATGTGAACGTTAAGCTATCGACAGCTCTTCTGTGCACAAAAAAAGCTATCGATAGTTTTTCATACTAAACTGATATAATCGAAATTTTTTTGTAGAAAAATAAAGTTATCGATAACTATTCTATAAAAAATAAAGAGTTAAATAACTTTTCTGTAGAAAAGTAAAGTTATTGATTTGTTGTTTTGTTATTAAGAAACCTATAGAAAAATTTTTTATTCAAAAGTAAAGCTATAACAATTTTTTCCACAAAGTTATCGATAACTTTTTTATGCGAAAGTAAAGCTGTCAAGAGCTCTGATATAAAAAAATAAGTTATCGATAACTCGTCTATCAAAATATAGTTATCCATAACTTTTCTATAGAAACATAAGGTTATACTCGTATATTAGTTGCATATAGAAAAGCAGAGTTATCGCTAGTCTTTTTATTGTAGATTTTTCTACAATAAAAATACTTGGACTTTTCTGCGTTTATTTTTTGCAGTGTTGATGAACAATGCTTTACACTTAACTACATTTTTGAATAGCTTTTGCTTTTTATACCTCTAAGGAGGAAGAAAATTATATATAAAGTTGATGCGTGGATGAAGTCTGATGAAGTGACCTCTACTCGTATTTTAAGGTACTTGGCTTTTTCCGCTTTTTACCTGGATCCTTCCGGTTATAATAGAAGAATTTTTTGCAAATATCGAAATCGCCAGAAAAGTATAATACGTAGAGAAAAAAAGAAGATTTTTTTCTAATTTGTTTAGTGCGCTGGACTCTGCAGGTATGTGGTGAGTTTTAAGGAGTGCTGGTTGTGTTGCTGATCGGGATTCTTTGTTTGAACATAACGCTGACTCAATCAATGACTTCTTTGTTTGTAGTAGCAATTCCATTAATTATGACTCATTTGATTTTGCGGAGTTTGTTGATTCTGATTCGAGATTTTCTTTCCGATGTGCAACTGAACCAGAAGTTTTCCAAGTCTATAGTTAAGTCTAATGCACTGGGTGTTGATAATATATCCATTAAATTTATTAAACTCATATATCCTTATTTATCTGGCTATTTTCTTTCCTTTATTAATAATATGTTTACTACTTCTGTTTTCCCCATAGCTTGGAAGATAGCACATGCCTTGGAAGATATCACATGGCTTGGAAGATAGGACGTGTCGTATCTATCCCTTAGTCGAAGGTGGTTCATGGACCTGAGGTTTTGTCCAAGTTTGTGAAACATCTGTTGAATTTACAATTATCCGATAAGGTTCTACCATCTCCTTATGATTCACAGTTTACTTTTCGTCCTGGATACAATACAACTTCCTTGATTCTATGTATGACCGACCTTAACGTTGATGCGCTTTATGTGGCGGTTTCTCATGACATTTCAAAAGCCTTTAATTCTATTGATCTATACGCTAGGGGGTAAAAATCTTTTTCACAATACAATCACAAATTTTGAGTAAGATTAATCTTAGTTGAGTAAGATTGTAATAACGCGGAGTAAGCTGTGTATGAGAGTATTAGTGTAATCATACGGACAACAACCCAGCGGTAAAACTTACGAGGCATTAACTAAACAGGCCTTTTTACAGGCCTTCCAGGACCTGAATTTAAGATCCTAAAGTAGTTCTTTTCTGCCTTCTCAGGCAGGCCTTCTAGAAGGCCTCTACACTGGCTTCTTTTGGAAGGAGTATTCTATTTTTAGATTTTTCATTTTGTTTAATAAAAAATGTTCTTTAGAAATAACAGACATTCTCGTATTCTTTTTTCGCAAATAATATGTATATAACACTGAAATTTACGTACAAGAGGCATCATACATGCTGCTATTATGCCGTTTATGTTGTAGCTACTACATCATGTTCAATTCGTTTCAAATAAATACATCAAATTTAGCCTCCCTCATATGTTTAAAAAATATTTTTGGATGAAAAGGAGTTCGAAATAAATAAAACATTACGATAATCAAATATATAGAAGCCGCTATAAAAATACCCAGATTAAAAAATTTACCTCCATTTCATTTTTAACAGACTTTACCAGACCCATTACTCAGCAGGCCTTCTATCAGGCCTGCTGAGTAATGGGTCGAGGAAGGCCTTGGTCCGCAATGACATCGCGTGTAAAAAAGAAAGGAGTATATAATGGAAGTGGAAGTACTACAGACTGCTAAAAATGGCCTTATTGAAGGCCTTTTTACTCCTTCTATTTACCGCTGGGAAGAAGTACAGAGAAACTCGACAGCTGCATAGAAATACACTAACACTGGCAAAGGGAGTCTCAAGGTCAAACTCCTGCAGTAAGGTCGTAAGTTTGTTGGTTGGTGCTGTGTTGCCGTGTTTTTGAATTGAGTGAGTATTTCGGCGTTGCCGTTTTTGATTTTTGCCGGGAACTTCTGGGGTTTAGGAGATTTTTTGTCCAGTTTTTCAGGATTCAGACCCGGTTTGTCTCGGTTTTTGAACCCAGGTTTTTTTAAAAAACCGGTTTTTCGGTTTTACCGAATTTGTTGCTGAACTTGGTGCGATATTTGGCTGACGGTTTATTGACTGCGTTTGTCTTTGACTGTTGGTGATTTTGCTGTTTAATTGCGGTAATTCCAACTATTTTGTACGGGTATATTATTTTTTGCTGGTGGATAAATAATAATATTATTTATGTCTGTGGGGAAGCGGAAGGGCGATATGTCTGGTGGGAGTGAGTCAGAGGTGTCTGATGCGAAGCTTATCGGTTTGAGCGATTTGTCGGGTGTGGAGGAAGGTACGAGGGTGAAAAAGAAGCGGATGAAGCCCGGTTCGTCGAAGTTGAAACGGGTGAATGATGAGAAGAATGTTTCGGTAGAAGGTGAAATGTTTCATTACTAAATGTTTACACATCTCCCCTGTGATCGGACTCACATTCTTTTTTTAAACTTAGAAACGAGTTAAGTTTTTCTATATCGGCTTGTAAACTTATCTGGTTTTACTTGAATGGTAGATCCTAATCTGCTGCTATTAGTGGAACTATGTTTTTGAAAAATCATTTTTTTGCCTATTAACTTAGAAAAATTTTTTTTATCTGTTTTTGCATATCGTCGAAAACTACTAGAATATCTTTCGAATTTGACAAACTTGCAGACCACTACTTAAATGGACTTTGGTTGTTATTGTCATAAGTATACATTTTTTTAATTATGTTTAAGGCTGGGTAGCCATGACCTTAATTCTTATGTTTGAGTACATATATATTCATATTCAAGTATTTCAGAAGCAAATGAGACTGAAATTTTTTTTAAATCTGCTTTATTAGTATTACTTGTTTTTTTATATACCCGTATTAATCTAGTACTATTGTAGTTTATTATTGTTACCTTTATGTAATAAATCTTCGGCCTTTTAGGCTTTGTTATTACTGAATTGATAAAATAATTAAATAAATAAATAAAAATAAATTTACACGGTGAAATATTTTATGAAATTTATGGCCTGAAACTTTCTTTATTTGCTAATAGAATGGATAGGAAAACAAATTTAAGTGGTGGGAAATAAAATTTCAGATGGTTTTTGGTCAAATTTCTTTACCACATTTGTTTTTCCGCGCTTGCAATAAGCAACTAAAAAAGTTTCATGAAGTAAATTTTATCAAATATTTTATCGTGTAAATTTAATGCAATAAAGACTTTCAGATATAAATCTTATTATAAAGTAATCAAAGTTAGAAGCAAAATTTCTTTATTTTTAAGCCATTAATTCTCGGCCTGTTGGCTTATACTTCTTTTAGTTTTCCCATTTATGTAATCAAGTTCTTGGCCTAAGTCTTTTGTTTTTCTTTTTATACACAAATCTCCAACAGCTGCCTCTAACAGATTATTTCAATGATTTATTATGCCTTGTAAAAATTTTTTAAACAATTTTATGTAATTGACAAACAATATCTTTGGACTCCCACGATTCTTAATGAGTTTTTTTGTTTTTATTTAAGTCCTTTGAATCAAATAAGAGCAATAACCTTAAAAGAGTGTTTTTTTCAATTAATAAGATTTTCAATTCCAACCCCTGTATAATGAAAGCAAAGTATGTGACTGACAATAAATTCGTGATGCAAAATGTTTAATGTGATCAATACCTGTCGTTAAGCATTTCAATTTGATTAATTTTGTTTTCTTCTTTTTGGTAATTTTTATAATTCAATGTTAAACAATAACTGGCCATTAAAGGTTTAACATTTAAGGCTATTTTGAAAAAGGAAACCACAGTAGTGTTTTTGTTGTTGTAGCTTTTGTTTTACATTTAAGTCTTTTTTTTTTTGTTGAAGTTGATTTTTTTTTTTCTTTTTTAAAAGGAAGTGTAAACAAACAAAAGGCAATTTATGTATGGAAAGGAGACAGTTGGTGTTGAAGTTTGAGGCATTAAAAAAAAAAGAAACAGATGTTTGCATACAATGTTCATCACGCCAGTATTTTGGAATTTTATTCTATATAAGATTCCTATTTTATTGGGCTACAGAAGAATTGCAAAATTTAAAAATTATTTGCTCCTGTATTATCTCATTTATTAAATTTCCTGCTTAAAAAAAGTTGCTAAAATTTCTATTTAATTATGTTTTTTTTTTATTTCTATGATTTTATCTCCAATGACATTTGCTCTTTCAGCTCAACCAATTAAAAAGAAATATTTTAAATTAAACTCTGGTAAATTTCTGACCATAAATGACCCTCTTTTACAAATTATCGCTAAGATCGCAAAAAATTTTAAACAATTAACTACAAAACATTCGCTGACTTTAGAAACTAGCTTTCTGCTATGAATAATAGAAATTAAAACATTATCATTCTTGGAATATTTCGCACAATACACATGTACAAACCCCCCTTTGAAGTCAAGTGCACTAGTAAAAACAGAAAAAAAGAAGAGAAAGAAATCTATTCAATCTTTATTAAAGCCGGCAAAATAGTATGCCGCATTTAATTTCAATTTAAACATGTTCAGTTGCTACCAAACAAAATGAAAGAATTGACAGCAAGAGAAACCTGGCAGCATAATTTTTATTTTGTTTTATTTTTCTTGTACACTTGACTGTCTGGCTGTCTGTTTATCTGTCTTTTGAAACGAACGTGTTCTAATAACGAAATTAAATGTATAAATTTATATGTTGTTTATATGACTAAATTTTATGTAAAGGTTTGTAAGAATAATGGCAATTGTTGTCAATATTAAAGACATGTTTAAAATTTAGTTTTTGGTTTTTCTTTTTTATTCAAGTTCTTAGCGTTAGTCGAAAGTTCTACTCATTAAAACAACCAAATATAACTTCACGTGCTGCATACTTAAAAAAGAACAAACGTTTTGAATTGAAATAGGCGAAGAAGACACTTGTTTTTAGAAAACACAGGTAAAATATGATTACAAAATTTGTCACCAAAAAAAGTACCCAGCAAAAAAAGAGTTAAAGCGTTAATGATACTGCACGCGTTCAAATTTGGGTGCAAAATGCATGATTTTAACATTGGAGGTCATGCGTTCTCATTTGAATATAATGCTCGTCATTCAAATTAGTGCTTATGACCAATGAAAATTCGATGATTTTGATTCTTTTTGGCATGCATGCGAAATATTAATAGAATATACAAATTTAAAAAAATTTAACGCGCCTGGGATACGAACCTGGGCTCTTCGGACGTAAAATATACACTGTACAGCTGAGCCATATCACAGTTATATATTATTGAGATAAAACTTGTTTTAAAGTACTGTTCCCTTGAAAATATGTCAATGTGATGATTTAATCCATTCTGGCAAGCCTTTTTTGCTAGATAACACTAGTTCACAAAAAAATGCACCTAAAAAATTAGATGTTTTTAAACTAAATTGGGGCTGCTGAACACGAATATGGCCTTTATTTATTTTTCTTGAGAATGGTTTTCCAGATATTAGCGAAAAGCTAGTTTTTTGCAGTTTGTAAATATATTTCCAAAAATCTTGAGTACTCTTTACGTGAATTGAGCAAATTTGGCATTGTTGCATAGATATGTTTTTCCTCTTTCAATTCATATTTATACTGTGTTGATCAGATAAAAATTCACGGAATTACAAGCCTTTATATTTGAAAAAAAAAATTTGTTTGCGCTTTTTCAAAATTCACCATTTTGAAATGTTCCATTAAAACAAAAAAAATTTTAATTTTGACCCATATCTTAAATAAAATTTTGTTCCCAACGTGCAAAAAGTAAAATTGATTTAGTGAAAACATCCGAATTTAAATTTTAATAAAAAAATTTTTTTTGTATGGAGTATGAGTATAAGAAAAATGCCAGTGGAGCAGAACTAAATGTTTTGGAAATATATCAACCATTTCTAACTCTTTAGTTCGATCAGTATAAAATTGTACATGGAGATATTAGAGGAGTGCTCTTATTTAATTCAGAATGATTAGCTTCCCATAGTTCTCAGGTTCAGAGATATGAAGTGCAAAGTAGTGCACTTCGGTCATATAAAATTTTTCAACGCTTGACATTTCTCTATTTCTCACTCGATTTCAAACATTTTTTGTGTCCTTATATACCTTGTAAAGTTCGAAAAAAGTCTTGGGTTATACAAATATCTTGTATAGTTAGCGAGGTATACTCATTTTAATATTAAAATTTCTCAATTTTTCAAATCCTTCGTCCAGTATTTTTAAGATATCGGATCCAAAAAACAACCGATTCTCACGACTGTTTCTTTGTTAGTTACCTACATGTGACAAAATTTCGAATAGTTAAAAAAATAGTTGATGGAAGTATTCTTTCAGAGTTGGAAAATATACAATCTTGAATTTGAAAATTGAAAACTTTTGAATTTATGACAATTTTTGCCCAAAAAAGCACCATAATTGTTTTCTCTATAAAATTTTATCAATTTTATCAAATAATTATTATATACATGTCTAAAAGGTGTCTTCACAGACATGATTTTAGAAAAACAACTTAATCGAATTTACATTTTTTGGTTGGCATGAAATCGAACTATTTTTTAGATTTATTGGCACTTCCTTAGGAGTTCTAATGATTGTCAGAAACAAATCATAATTTTCACATAAATTCCGATATAACTGCAAAATTTCATTGGAAAATATCCATAATGAACGATTTTATAGCATTAAGAAAAAAATTTAATATACACAAAACACCACATAGCACCATTTTTCCACTTGTTTTGCCATAAATCTTTTATACAAATTTTAATTATAGCAATCTGAATACAATGTTGAAAAGTACACATAATTTTGGTAACTTTGATATGCGATATGTCGACCTTTCTTTTTCAAACGAGTAAACGTAATGGAATGGAAGCAAAAACTCTTACTGACCTGAGGACCAACGAATGGAAATTAAAATTTTAATGTCTTCACTAAATATATTGTAACTTTCTCGTATATTGTCCGATGTAACTATTTTTACGCTTGCTATATTTGGAACAAAATTTTCTTTAAGATGTGGGTCTAAAATAAATTTTAAAAAATTTACTTTGCCTTACTGGAGCGACTTAAATTAGTAAATTAAAAAAAAAACGTGTAAAAATAAAGTTCTTTCAAATCTAAAGACCTGTAACTCATCGAATTTTGATCCAATCAACACATTGTGAATATGGGCTGAAAGAGGAAAAACATATCTATGAAACAGTGCCAAATTTTCTCAATACAAGTAAACAGTACACCAGATTTTTGAAAATAGCCTTATAAACTGCAAGATAACACGTTTTTCGCAAATATCTCGAAAATGGTTCTTAAGAAAAATAAATGAATGCCATATTCGAGTTCAGTGACCCCAAATTACCTTAGAAAACATTTCATTTTTGAGGTGATCGCAAAAATTTTAAAATTTGTGAACTAGTGTAATTAATGCAATATTTTATACATCGCATGCATTTTTCATGAGTTCAAAAACTACAGCTTTATTAAGATTTACGATGGCATTACGAATGCGTTCAAAGAAACAAGCTATTCAGAAATCATGAAACCACTATTTAATCTTGCACGCGTTCGTCTATTTTTTGCTGGGTAATAGATTTTTGAGTAGATTACTTTTATTAGTATTAGTAATCGATTGGAAGTAATTGCTGAGTAGTGTTCTAATGAGAAGTAAAATAATATGTAAGCTTTCTAAATAATAGTCGATGTATTCCCTATAGTAAACTTTACATATCGGTTTTATTTCTCTTCAGAAAGCTATTTATTACATTAATTTTCTTCATTTATAAGAAATAGCACTTTTTGTCAAATACGAAAGGAAAGTCTTCAGCAACATTTCACTAAAAAGTAGTTGCTTATTTCTAAATTTTTCAGATTTTCTATAGAAAAATAATAAAAAAACCTTTACTAGTGTATAGAAAAATCATCGATAGCAGTAGCTTTTCTATAGAAAAATAACCAACACCTTAAATTTTCTATGGAAATGTAACCAAAAACTCTGTTTTTTTTTATCAAAAAAAATTATCAACAAACTAATTTCGCTATTTAAAGCTTATCAATAGCTTTACTTTAAAAAATATAACTAAAATGATAGAAAAATTATCGATAAATACAATTTTGTATAGAAACAATATCGATAACGATATCCTTCTTTAAAAAAGTTATCGCCAATGGCATTTTTCTCCAGAGAAGTTATCGACATCTAAAATTTTCTCTAGAAAAGTTATTGATACCAGTACTTTTCTATAAAAGATTTAGCTGTTACTCCATTTTTTAGTGAAAAGTTATCGATAACTGTAATTTTTTCTAAAATAAATTGCCGATAGCAACACTTCTCTGCAGAAAATTTATTAATAACTGTACTCTTCTGTACAAAAGCTATCGAGAACTGAATTATTCTGCTAAAAAGTTATCGCTGCCTGAAATTTAATATACATCGAGTAATGCTGTTCCATAATTTTTCTATCGAAAATCTAAGTTGCTCAGATTTTCTATAGAAGAATTTTAAAAAACTTTCCTAGTGTATAGAAAAATCATCGATAGCGTTGTTGTTCCATAGAAAAACAATCAAAAGTTTTAGTTTTCTATGGGAAAGTCACCAAAAACTCCACTTTTTTTTATTAAGAAACTATCAATTGCTTAATCTTCATAAATAAAGCCTATCAATAACATTACTTAAGAAAATACATCGATAATACTACTAACGAAAATATCCTTTAAAAAGTTATCGGCAATGGAATGTTTCTCCAGAGAAGTTATTGACACCTGAACTTTTCTTTTGAAAAGTTAACAGGTATCAATAACTTTTCTAAAGAAAAGTTCAGGTGTCAAAAACTTTTTTTTATATAAAAGATTTATCTGTAATTCCACTTTTTATAGGAAAGATATCGATAACTGTACTTTTCTGTAAAAATAAAGTTTCGGATAACAACAATTCTCTGCAGAAAATTTATCGATAGCTGTACTCTTCTATAAAAAAATTATGGAGAAGTGAATATTTCTCTTAAAAAGTTATCGGTACCTATCAGGCGCAGATCCAGGGGAAGAAGAAAAGGCATATATCCCCCCTCTAAAACGAATAAAATATACCTCATTTCTATGGAGTTTCTAAAAGAAATTTTAAAAATTTTATTGTTTCATTTAAAAGTTCCCCTCCCAAAAGCTTAAGCAGGAGCCGCTTTGAGTACCTATACAAAAGCTATCTAATGCAACTATTTTCTATAGGCAAGTTATTGATAACAACTTTTGTGTATAAAAGCTATCTACGCCTGAGCTTATCGATAACTAAGATAATTTTAGATAATTTTAAACTTTATAAGAAATTATCGTTAATTTTTATTTATAATAGAAACATTTTTCATACCTTTACTTTTCTATAAAAAAGCTGTCGCTGCCCTTTTCTGTAAAAAAAATTATCAATGCCTTTAGTTATCTAGAAAAGTTATCGGTGCCTGTAGTTTTCTAAACAAAACTTACCGATAACTGTACTTTTCAATAGAAATACTATCGATATATGTGATTTTTAAAGGACATATTATCGATAACTTGAATTTTTTAAAGAAAAATTATCGATGAGTTTACTTTTCTACAAAAAAAAAGTTATCGGTAACTTAACTTTTCTACAGAAAAAACGATCGATAGCTTTGCTTCTCTACAGAAAAGCTATCAAATTTTGTACTTATCTAGTGAAGTTATCGATAGCCGCAAGTTTCTACACAAAATTTATCAATAACTGCTTTTCAGTAACGCTATTCGGGATAATATTAATTTTTAAGAAAAATGATCAGTAACTTTAATTTTTAATAGAAAAACTATATCATAACTTTACTTTTCTATGGAAAAGTTATCGGTAGCTTCATTTTTTTTTGGAAAAATAGTTACCGATAACCTGCACTTTTCTATAAAAAAAAATTATCGATGTCTGTAATTTTATATACAAAACTTACTTTCCATTAAAAAATTAGCGGTAACTGAACTTTTCTACAGAAGAACAATCGATAGCTTTACTTTTCTACAAAAAAAAAGCAATCAACGTTTGTACTTCTCTACTAAATTTATCAACAGCCGTAATTTTCTATAAAAAATTTATCGATAACTGCTTTTCAGTAGGATTTCTCGCGATAATTTTAATTTTTAATAGAATTATTATCGAAATTTTAGTAAAAAAATTTTTTACTATTAAATTTTTCTATATAAAAATTATCGGTAAACGTAATTTTTTATAGAAAAAAATCGATAGCATGAATTATCTACAGAAAATTTATCGATAACTAGAGCATAACTGTACTTTCATAGAAAAGTAGTTTTCTGTAATCGAATATTTTTCTATAGCAAACTAGTGTAATCCGTCACATCTTTTGTAGAAAATCAAACTCAGTTACTGTTTTTACTAAAATGATATGTTTTGTATAACATTTTATTGAATGGTAAAGTAATCGATTATTATTTAATAAAATATATAAAATTTTTGTTTATATATTCAAAAAAGGTGATGTCTTCTTTAAATAAGTTTATACATATAAATTGCTACAAAAGAAGTAAACAAGCGGTTAATTAAAAGTATAAATAAAGTAATCGAATATTTTTTTACAAAGAAATATTTTCTACTATAATAAAACGTGATTGCCTATCAATAGAATAGAAAATAATTGGTAGCTATTCTCAAATGTGCAGGTTCAGTGAACGCATATAAAAAAGTGTCGACACACTATTTTACGTTTGCCATTGAAGCCAAAATTTTCGAAGCTATTAAAAAAGACATTTAGAAGACAGCCAAACTTCACCAAAAACCCATCTACCAATACTGTCTGTCTCGCTCACTTATTGTTATTTATGTTTTCCTTTGGTTACATGTTCGTTGGTAAAACAATTATTTTTCGTCTGCTATTTATGGAACTTCAAATTCAGAATACGAAATAAACCTTCCATCTCCCACCATTATTTAAATATCTCGTCAGGCAGACAGAAGACAAACATTTCATTTAAAACGTGGGTTGACACTTGTTGTTATGCTAAGTTGCATACACTTGTACTTTTTTCTATTGCTATTAAAGTTACAAAATTTAATATTTTTTAAAGGTTTTAGTTTCTTTTTTTTCATTATTGAGAAGACTTGAAAAAATTATGGTTCTGCTTTTGATTTTAGTTGTTCATGTCAATATTGTGGTTTTTTTTTTAGGGATTTGTGTGTCAGTTATTTGTATGGTTCTATGCATGAATTTTCATTTACTTTCTTTTTAGGATTGTTTTGTATGATTTAACACTTGCAGCCAAGTAACTGGTAAACAATAAAACATTTTTATTACTTTTTCATTATATTTTCAATTTCAAGAAATAATTAAAGTTAATGATTTGTTATGGTTTTTCAAATAATAAACACGAAAAAAACTGGAATAACTGGAAGACCATAAACATTCCTATATACTAATGGAATAGTATTTTTTCTTTTAAGTTTTCGGTTATCATTTTGTCATTTAATATTCTTTAGAAATATAACATAGAAAAATTAAACATGCTTTTATTTCCTAACAATTATGCTTTTATGTTAACAGCATGTATCTTAAGTCTTATGTTTTGGCATACTGAGAATAATGGATTCCAGCTTTGAATTTAAAGTGTGATATTATAACTCATAGCAAATGACACCTAAATATTTTATGGTAAACAATCGCTATATGTTATTTTTATTTAATTTTAATAGCTTTTCAGGTTTAACAAAAAAAAAACAAGCTACAACAAAAATGATTTTATTAATAGCTGCAATACTACAAAATGTTTGGATCCAATTTTGGCGTTCTATAGATTACTTTTAGTCGAAATTACCAAGGATTTTCAGCAAGAAATTTCGAATAAGCAACTGAAATTTCGAAATAGCAACCTAAGATTGTGATATGGTTCTATAGTTAACCCTACAATTCATAATTAGTATAAAAAGGGCGATTTTATAGCCCAGAATTTTGTCTTCTGTACTATATTTTGCGACAGAAAAGAACCATGCTCATTAAAAAGGAAATATATCGATTTTTTTTGCACCTGAAAGCAAATATTTATTTTTATATTTCCTTAAGAGCGTAGCCATAGCAGAAATTTTCTATCGATAACGTAACGTAAAATTTCTATACAAAAGTTATTAATTACTTTTTACTGTTCAATATAAAAAAATCGATAACTAAAATTTTCTCTAGAAAAGTTTAATAAAATTTTGTGGCAAAGACAGCGACAGCTTCATATTTTATAAGAAAGTTATCAAAAACTTAAAGGTTATACAGATAAGTCGTCGATAACTCCACTTTTCTGTATGAATGTAATCGATATTCGTATTTTTAAATATGTACAACTAAACACATTTGTAGGAAAGTTATCGATAACTTTGAGTCCTTTATACAGGTTATCGATAACATTAGTATTTATTGAGAAGTTATCGAAAGCTTTAACTTTAAGTTAAAAAGTTTTCGAAAGCTTGCGTTTTATATAGCAGTTATCGATAAACGCATTATATTTAACTTAGCTCTTCTATTGAAAAGCTATCGATAACTTTAGTTTCCACAAAAAAATTTTAATTTCTATAGAAAATTTATAAATAACTACTTTTGTACAAGAAATTGCTCAATAAGTTTACTCTTCCATAGAAACTTTATCGATAACTTTACTTTTCTATAGAATACTTAAAGATAACTTTACTTGTGTATAAAAAAGTTATAGATAAACTTATGTTTCTATAGAAAAGTATGTGCAACTTTGCTCTATAGCGTTAGGGCAAAGGAAATCGGCAACTTTTCTTTTTTATAGAATAGTAATCCTTAAGAGTATTTTCTATTAGAAAGTTATCGATAATTTTATATTCTATAGAAATAAATATCAACGTTTTAACTTTTATATTAAAATGATCGATAATATCAATATTCTATTGAACATTTATCAATACCTTAACTATTTCTACAGGGACTTTATCGCTAAGTTACTTTTCTATAGCAAATATTTTAATAACTTTAATTTTCTATAGAAAATTTGTGAATAACCTAAATTTTCTATAGAAAATGTAAGAATAATTTTACTTTTCTATGTATAGGCAATTTATCAACAACTTTACTTTTCTACAGAAAAGTTAAAGATAACTTTACTCTTCTATAGAAGAGTTATAGATAAACTATTTTTCTATAGAAAAGAAATTGTTAATTTTACATATCTATGGTAATCGATAACTTCTATGGGATAACGTTACTTTTTGTCGATAACTTTTTTCATTCAAATTTAATTCGTACTTATTCGTAGAAAAGTAATCAATAAAATAACATTATTGTCTATTGTTAAGCTAACGTTCTAATTCATAGAAAAGTTATCGACAGTTTGGTTTTTCTGTTAAAATGATCGATTATATTAATATTTAAATGAAAATTTATCAATATCCTCGCTATTCGATAGAAAATCTATTGATAACTTTACATTTTATACAGAGAATTTTCGTATAACTTTACTCTTCTGTAGAAAATGTATCGATAGCCATAAATTTTTTACAAAAACTATCGATAACTTTACCTTTCTAGAAACTTTATCGATAACTTCACTTTTCTATAGAAACTATATCGATAAATTACTTTTCTAAAGGAAACCTATCGATAACTTATTTTTCCATTCAAAGGTAATCCGATAATTTTTTGTCCCATAGAAAAATTATCGAATATTTATGTTTTCTGTGGAAATTTTATCAATACCTTAAATATTCGATGAGAAATTTATCGATAACTTTTCTCTCTATACGGAATTCATCAATAACTAAACTTTTTATAGAAAACTTATCGATAATTTTTCTTTTCTTTAAAGAATTTATCAACAACTTTTCTTTTCTATAAAAATAGCATCGATAACTTTATTTTTCAATAAAAAACTTATACGTAGCTTTATTTTGGTATATAATAATAACCGATAACTTTATATTTGTATTTTGTATAAATAAGTAATTGATAAATTTTTATTTTTATAGTAATCGATAACACTTTTCATACGAAAATTTATCAATAGATATATCTTTACATAGAAAGGTAATTGGTATTTTTACTATTTTTAAGTTATCTTTAACATTATTTTCTACAAGAAAGTTATCGATAAATTCGTTTATACTCTATGCCATTAAAAAATTTTGACAATTTAACTTTTCTATAAAAAATTTTCTGTAACTTTATTTTTATAGAACAAATTTATTATTTTATCTTGTGGTATTCGAAGAAGAGGTTATCGATAACTTTATATTTTATTGAAAAAAATCAGTAACTTTTCTCTCTATACGGAATTCATCAATAACTTAAACTTTTTATAGAAAACTTATCGATAATTTTTCTTTTCTTTAAAGAATTTATCAACAACTTTTCTTTTCTATAAAAATAGCATCGATAACTTTATTTTTCAATAAAAAACTTATACGTAGCTTTATTTTGGTATATAATAATAACCGATAACTTTATATTTGTATTTTGTATAAATAAGTAATTGATAAATTTTTATTTTTATAGTAATCGATAACACTTTTCATACGAAAATTTATCAATAGATTTATCTTTACATAGAAAGGTAATTGGTATTTTTACTATTTTTAAGTTATCTTTAACGTTATTTTCTACAAGAAAGTTATCGATAAATTCGTTTATACTCTATGCCATAAAAAAATGTTGACGATTTAACTTTTCTATAAAAAATTTTCTGTAACTTTATTTTTATAAAACAAATTTATTATTTTATCTTGTGCTATTCGAAGAAGAGGTTATCGATAACTTTATATTTTATCGAAAAAAATCTATATCTATAGAAAATCTAGCGATAAGTTCACACTTTTTAAGAAAAGTTATATATAACTCTATTATTCTAAGAAAAAATTATCGCTATGTATAGCTTTCTATCCACAAGTTATCGATAGTTACTTTTGTATAGAGAAAATTTCATTTCTTCTTTGAAAAGTCGTGGTATGTATAGTTTCTCTGGTGCCTAGAAATATTATCAATAACTGAGCGAGGGAAAAGTTTCAAGTTTAACTAATATCGATAACTTTATTATTCTGGCCTATAACTAGATAACTAATATTGTTTGTTTTTTACGAAAATACTTTATTTCTTTTTTATAAAACCTATATATAAAGCTTATGAGAGTATGGCTTTCAGTTTAAGCTCACAAAACTTTTAAAATCTCAAAACAAATTATCTATAAAACCTTGTAACATCACCTGCAGTATAATTTTTCAACAATTATTTTATATTAAAATTCAATTAGAAAAAACTTAAATTTTAAATCAATGCACACGAGTGTAAATAAATTCCTAATAAAATGATGAATGAATGTATGCATACCAGCTTAAATTGTTTATCATAGAAAAAATACATAAATTAAATCAACAACTAACTATCTGGTATTACAATTCAGTTACTATTAGCAAATGTGTAAACTTTATTGTCTTACCTTGCAAGTTTGAAAAAATGCGCCAATACCAGATTTTGTATATTTCAAACAATCACTGGAAGCAGCAGCTGTACTGGTATTATTATTGGCTGGAGTGTTCGAGTTATGCTTTGACTGCTTTTGTTGTACAGTCGTTGAAAGGGGCGCATGGGGTGGTGCGGTTTTTATGGCCACAGTATCCATTGTTTTGTATTGCAAGTGAGAAAGGTGGGTGGTGGTAATTACATTTACTAAACTTTTTGCACTTAATGCAGAGTAATCAATTTTTAAGCAAATTATAATTTCAATTTTACTGCAATGTGTATTTATATAGCTTTAGTTTTATGCTTCACTAGCCACATGGCTTTTAAGGGCAAGTTAATGTATTTGCACACTTGTTTGCCATAAAAAGATGTTTCAAAACTAAAAACATCCCTCATTCAAATAAATGCTTAATGGTCGGTACTTTTTCATTTCTTATAAAAAGGGTTTCTTTTTTATAATTTTGAAGCGTTTATTTTCGCTAGTATAAATTTGCTTTGAAAGACTTTTAACACATGTGTTGTAGCAAGAACTTCTTTTTTGGGTATTAATTTATTTTGTCTTTTTTTTTTATTATTCCAGAGCTTCCAAATGCACCTGTTTTAGATGTCTTCAAAAATTTAAAGGGTTTTTAATGGTTCACTTTTATCAATATTGATCACAACAAGGCGCAAAATTTTGCAAACTTCTTTTCCTTAGATAAAGCACTTAATTACTTTTTTTTTGTTTCTCTCTTTGTGTTTTTTTTTAATTTAATTTAAAATTTGTTTTTGTTAAACCTTCTGAATCGAAATGTCAAAAGTTTACACATTTAAGTTTTAAAATGTTTCTGTGTAAATTTATACAAACCACTCAAAGACACTTTCATAATTTCTTTTCTAATAAATGTTGTTCCTCATTTGTAGTAGTTGTTTTTATAGTTTTAGATAGAAACGCTTTTAGCTTCACGGTTACAGTGCAATTTTTTATTCTTGTAATCAAGCACATGTTGCTTTAATAACAACAAACCGACTTTTTTTTAATAAATTTAATTTAAAATAAAGATTTTATTTCTTGCAAATTTCTTTTCAAGATTTTCTTTACAATAGCTACACAAACAAGCACACACACTCTCTCTAACAAATGTTGTTATTGTTTTCTTCAGTAAATCATTATTCAACACCACTTTTGCCTACAAAATTATTGCGCCACTACGTCTGTTTAACTTAAGAGTATGTTAAACACTACATTACTCTGTTTAACTAACAGGTAAAATTTCCCGTAACATAAAAAAGGGGTATTTGCTTTGTTTTAGTTTTGTTGTTGAGTTCTCTAAACAGCCTGGTTAAAGCCATGTTTAGCAAATGTTTGGGAAATTTTTATGTTACCTGTTGTTTGGATTTTGAAGAGTATTTTTTAAGAGAAACAAACTTTTTTTAAAAAATCTATTATTAAAGTTCACAACATATTAAGAATATTTTATATGTCTAAAATATAAAGCATATGCTTAGGCGTTGGAAATGAAATAAAGTTTTCCAATTATAAACTCAGTGATCAGTGTTGTCGATTTTAGTGTATTTATCCAAATATACAATAGATATACATAGAGCTGCCAGACTCCAAAAGTCAAATAACTAGACAATGGAAACAATTCACCTGAATTTTGTAAAAATAACTGGACAATTTAAAACAGCACTTATGTTTTAAATAAGTAAATTTTTTTTTAATTTCCTTTAAAAAAATAATAACATAAAATGCAAGGAAATAAAAAAATTCAGTCTTACTGACGTATTATATTCAATAGCCCCTATATTCGATTTTAACGAAAGTCTTTGTTACTATAATATAAATTTCAAAGTAATTTTTTTTTTTGGAAATTTTATCGTAATTTTTCACTTCTCTATCTTACACAGCTACTTTTTAAGAATGCAGAGTTTTCTAAGTATTATTTAAATAAACTCAATTTAAATTGAAATTATCTGATTTCTTTTATAATCTCGTATAATTAAAACGCGCTCATACTGTAAGAAACTGTAAAGACCTCGAGGAACATGCGCAAATTACAAAAATTTTCAAAAACTTGCTTATTTATACTCAGAACGTTTTATAGATTTTTCAAAAGTATAAATTTTCTAATTTGCATTAACAAAATATATTTCTCAGCATTATGGTCTGAATAATTCAATATATGAATTAAAAAATAGAAATTATATTTAAATAGCTTAAAGTTAATTTTGTTTCAATTTTATTACAGTTATTTGTAATAAAAATGTACCACCCTTTCTCAACTTATGATAAAATCTGTAGAGCAGCCTCTTCAAACATCCCAAATTTTAGAAAACAAATTGTTTAAAGTACTTATCCATAGAATTTTAAATTTCGACTATTTTTATAGTGATATTCCTTGGCATTTTTCGTTATGCATAGTGAAACTTACTTAATATAATTGAAAACTATAATTGAAAAAACAACTCATAATCACTCTGCTGTGTTTGAGCAAATTTACACCATGAAACATTTCATAAAATTTGCTTCAGGAAACTTTTTGTATTTGCTTATTGCAAGCGCGGAAAAGTTAATGGGTTAAAGAAAATTTTCAAAAGCCGTCTGAAATTTTATTTCCCATCATTTTTGCAACCAAATTGTTTTCCTGTCCATTCTATTAGCAAATAAGTTAAGATCCATGCCACGAATTTCATGAAATATTTCATAATGTTAATTCGGTATTGGAGTCAGCATTCATTTACTAAATTTAAAACGTTTGAATTACAATTTATCACTAAATAATGTTTGAAAATGTTGAAACAATCATCAGTATTTTTTTATATTAACAAAAAATTTTAACCCAAACAAGAAAATAAATTGCGTTTCCACACTTGCGGAAAATATTGGGCCTTATTTTCTAAAACTCAAAGTTAAGCGTTGAAAAAGTTGGGATAGGTTTCTTAGTAATTTGGCAAATAAATAACAAAACGGCAACGCTGTATTCAACTAATTACGTTTTATTTATATGGCAGCCCTCTTATTACTTAAAAGCCAAAAAATATGCTATAGCTTTGACTCATATTTTATAGGGTTTGTTTCTTAAGTCTATTGTTTTTATTGAACTCTAAAAAAAGACTGAGTGAGGAATAATAAATAATATTTTGCGTACTCTTATTATAGAGAAATCCAGGTGTTTTGTATTTGGGTTTTTGCCAGTTGCAAAATAAACCAACATTGATATTTTAGGCACAAAACGTTATTTTTCAAACATTATATTCTAATGAATAAATAAATAAGAACAGTAAAATAAAATATTTCCAAACCATGTTAGTGGTATATCATTAAAGTAGATACTTCAATGATCCAGAATAATCTATCTGTTGTTAGAATCAGTAAGAAGTGAACAGTGTCATTAGAAAAACTGATCATAACACTAAACCTGTCAAAAGTTTTTTTTAAATTTATATAAATAGGCTTTCCAATAATTTTCATGTTCCACGTTGTTCTAATTAACTTAAAATTTCTTAATGAGTTAAACATGAACGTTTTTTTCTCTTCAATATTTCAATTAAAAATCTCAAATTTTTCTTTTAAAGTTTAGGCTACTTAATATATATATTTTATCTAATACTAATTTATTTTTCCAACTGAAATTTTATATATTCAATTTCTTAATTAAGCTCTATAATTTGTCAAGAATTTTTTTCATGAACGTAATCGTGGCTTCAAACTCGTCGTTCACTGTGATAAAGGCTTAAATAAAATCTCGATTTCTTTTTCGTTTTATGCTGCCCGTAAACCAAAGATAATTTATCGCAATCAGCTACTCAGACGTTAAATAAGGAAAGAAAAAATCACCCAAAATAACACGCTATAACAAAATCAAAACTCTTTCAAGACTTTTAGCCACCAAACCCAACTCTTTCTTCAATACAATAATAAAGTTAAAAACAAAAACATATAAAGACACAGACAGACTATAATCCCAAAAACAAAATGGCTGACATCTTAGCAAAGTATGGGTTATAGCTGGGTAAGAGACTGTAGTATATATTTGTACATATTTTTTTAAAGATTTGCTTTAAGCAGATCTATGAGGAATGAAAAAAAGGTTTGTTTCAAAGTCAAACACGTTTGACTGTTACAGCTACAACCACACCGCATAGAACTTGACTGCGATACCAGGCGAATTAGAAAACACATATACGTACATATAAATTGTGAAAACTATAGACACTAACATTTATACCCATTGTGTATTACTTATGAACATATTTTCTATTAGAGTTTTTTTTTGCAGAAAGGGGTCTTTATACTTCATCTGCAGGAGAACTGGCAATCAAAGTAAACTTTTGCGGATAAAGCTGGGGGTTTTTAAGTGCTTTTGTATAAAGTTGTTGTAAAGCATTGCATTTTTTTTACATTTTGCTTTAAGCTGTAAATAAAAACTAAGTTTTAAAGTTGTTTTTATGCTCGTATTTGTGATACTGGCTGGTATGATTGTCTGCAAGTACGAGTACAAATGTATATACAAGCTGTATCTGTTTAATGACAAACTATCAGATTTGAAGATGAGTTTTATTTCAAGTTGTTGTCTTCTTTTATTTTGTTGCATTAAGTTGGTTTTTTTCTTAAAGTTTTTTGCTTTTATTATTATTTTTTTTTCTTGTACTTGCATTGTAGTTGTTTTTTCTGATTACTTTTTGATGGTTGTGTTTTTTTAATTCTTTTGCTGCGTTGATTTATTGTTTTGATATAATTTTTCTTTTTTTTTAACTCAACATCATTTTGTTCTTCTTGCATTTTCTGCTTGGCCTTTTTTATATTTATTTTTATAATTTTTTTTTTGTTTTTTTTTTTTTTGTTTTGCTATAGTCCTCAATTTGTTCTTTTGTCTGTTATTGAACTGATTTATAAGATACTAAGAATTCGTTTATTTCTTTTTTTTATAAAAACCTGGCGGTAAGAAAATATACTCAAGCCAAGTTTGTGCTAAATATTTCAATAGAATTTTGTGGATATCTTTAAGCCACAACTAACCTAAGTCTTATGCAATTTGATGTTTTCAAGGCTGCAGAAAGGGAGTTCTGTTATTTAAAAAAAAAATTTTCTACAGAACAAGTTCTTACTGATAACGAAAGAAATATTTTTAAACAAATTCTATACAATGCTGTTTCGGTTACAAAAAAAAGAGAGAAACCGCGAATGCTACAAAAGTTTGTAGCGTTACAAAAAAAAATAAGTATTTCATTCTGGTATCTGATTACGCACAACGAAAACAAATCGTCTTGCTATGTAAGTTTCTGAGGCATTGTAGAATATTGTAGAAAATTAATTACACTGTCCAAAAAAATTAAATTTAAATCTAACGACTGATTACACTATGCAACGAGAAAAATGACAAGGACTATCACTATATTTTTTATGTGTTATGGTCCCCAAACTGTAAAAGCAGTCGCAGTTTTAAAATCTAGGGATAATTTTTATTTGATTTTTTTTTTCTAAAATTTGGGATATTTGAAGAGACTGCTCCATAGAATTGATAATAACTTTGAAAGGTGTTGTCTAATTGTAGTACAAAGACCACTAAAAAACTTGAAATAAAATTACGTTATTTTTTATATATTCAATGGTTTGAGATGTATCCAGACCGCAATGGTGAAAAATATGTTTTTTATGCAAAATTGAGAATTTTTTATTTATTAAAAATCCATAAAAAAACGAAAATGGCAAAATGTTACAATTTTTATTCTTTTATCATAAAGCCACAAATACTAGAAATTTTTATTTCTGGAAAATCCATGGATAAATATTAATTTTATTCACAATGAAGTGAAATTAGCTAGAAATACTCAGCTAGAGTATTCTGCTGTCTATAATAGAACGGATAGCATATAATTTAATGTGCTATAATTTTGTTATGATTTATTTCTATAATATTTATGTTAATGATATCAATAAAAAGTTTCATTTCTTCGAATTTTTTAAATTTTCGTATTAGGTCACACCCGTCGGTCACACCCGTCACATTCAAAAAATAGTTTTATGCTAACAAAACTGATCTTTTATTAAACAGTAAATACGTAATACAGCTAAAAACACTTTGAACAGACAGCAATACCAAAAATATTGTGTACGTTATAATAAAAATTTTACAGAATTTATGCTGAAAGTCATAAATCTTTAAAACTATGATTTGTAAGATTACACCCGTCGCACCTTTCTGACGACCATTCTGAGCAGGAATCGTGTTTTTCCAGTGTCTACCCTTTATACAACGACTTTAAGCTTAATGACCTTGCGTGTCGCAACCTTTTTTTAAGTAAAAAATTTTATATTCTTTTTTTATAACAAAAAATGTGTGTAAAGTGGTCACATCCGGCTAAATGGAATTACTCATATACTTAAAAAAAAAGCTTTATTGCATGAATATCGATGGATAAAAATTGATATTATTCATAAGGAGAAGGAGACTTTTTTGTCCTTTATTTATTTAGGGGCCAAAAAGACCCATACCCGAAGGGCTACAAGGTTAAAATATTTCACATAAATGTTAACTATGGTATTTTATATAAAAGTGCTAAATACATATTATACGTTAAACGTAAGGTCTACAAGATATCCTTGCAATTTAAAAGAACACAAAGCTGACCTTGTTGTACAGTGTTCTTAATATTGTATTGTCACGAGTACTCAATGTGTGTCGAATATGTGTAAGTAATTGTAAAATAGTATTTGTTTGTTTGTCGGCGTGCCACTGCCCAGCCCACGTTTATAAAAAGTTAGTTGAATAGAATAGAAGTATTTACTAGTATTTACTTTTTATGGGTGTGACACTGCCTTCTTTTCGAATAACTAAAAGTATTGGCAGAGCAACTTAATGTTTTATAAAAACCGGGTGAGTAAATGTGTTGAAAAATAATTCTTACTTTATATAGGCATCGCACTGCCCACTCTTCTCATCATAGTATATTGTGACGAGACCTCATTGCGTGTGTGCAAAGTTTCAAAAGAATCGGATAAGTAGCAATGTTTGAAACAGGAATATTTAGGCCCCTATTATGATTCACAACTTAACTAAGTTGAGTTGTCAATATTACAACTCAACTCAAATCAACTATTTTTTTATATTTTGTATTCTGATTCACAACCAGTTTTAGTTGTTTTCGAAATAATGTTCGAAATGAGCTTCTTATCTATGATCTATGTTTTTTGAAACCATAGTAGCTGTCACAGCATATTTTATATATTTTTAGTTTTGGCCTTACTACTTTTTCGAGTTGTTTTTATGTTTTATACATATGACAACAATATTAGTTGACAAATGTGATAGGTTGGCATCTGGCACACTTTAAAATTGCCATTTTAAAAGTAAACAAAAGTAACACAATATTCGAAACAAAAAACTGATAAAAAATAGTTGTCTCGCTTAGATGAAAGTTGAGTTGAGTTGTAATAGATAATAAGAATTTAACAACTACAACTCAACTATCAATTTAGCTGTGATAGTAATTTCATTATAAATAGTAATAGTAATTTCATTATAATTTGCTATTTCCATGTGAGCTCAATGTGTACACAGAAAAAAATAGGTTTCGTTTTTGATAACAAAAATCCCGGTATTCAATAATTTTTTTTTCAAATTTCCTGTGATAAAGAATTCCCCTATATTGATAACAAAATTTTTTCAAAATAAAAATATATATATATATAAATTAAAAAAATTTTGACATGGCTGGAATACGAACCCGGGCTTTCCGGACGTAAAGCATACTCTCTATAGCTGAGCCATATCCCATTGATTTTTTTATGGGATACAACTTGTTTTAAGTAGTTATGTATAAAAAGAAAAGAAATAACCGGCATGGAAAAGAAATACTTACAACGAAATATTTTATTATGTTAAAGATAAATGGTATTGAAATTCATATTTTTTTTAATAACATGGTTTTATTGAATATAATTCTTGTCTATTTTTTTCTGTGTATGTAAATGTTTTATAACAATCGGTATAACTAATACAAATACTAGAAAAGGCTGTCAAAAGATTTGATTACAAAATCACAAACAAATAAAAGTGAAGCTAAAATAGAAAAGATCTATAAAAACGAACATTTTAAATGAGAATGTCCCAGTTTCTCCAAATGGGAACTCTCCAGGTTTGTTAGCGAAACAGTTGCTAGTTTTATCGCTCATAAAGCTACTTAAAACATAAGCTTAATTTTTTTTCGGTAAGGAGAGATAATAAGCTTTCAGAAGATATTACATTCAAGATTACCTTATTTTACAAATAGCATTGCCAGAATTTGTATATAAAAAAATATATAAAAAATATTTCTTTTATCTAATTTTTTGAACAATAAAAATATTTCTCACATTATCCCTCCCGTTGTGCTGATTAAATTTTCATGAATAATTTTTGACTTAATACTTTAACATTTAAAGATTTTATATTGTAAACACTTCTCATCACTCCTTAATATATTTCAAATTCATGAACAAACATTACATTCTTTTATTTTTATTATTTGAACACCTACGCAAGAATAATCTTCCATAAATAATGCTACGAATCTTATAAAGATCCTATTGTAAATTTATTTTATGTTGTTTGTCATGTTAATACGAGTACTATTAACAATATGTTATACATCAGTTTGAGAAAATTCTTAAATAGTTTCATCATACATGAGATGTTGGCAGTGCTACATAAAATAACCAGTAACCTATTTCGTTTGAAGTTTATTTGTTATGAAAACTATTAAATTTTAATAACTATTATTAAACTATTAAGTAATATTAGTTGTAATATATCCATACTAACACACATATTATTCAAACACAGCAGATTGTAAAACAAAAAGGAAAAATCTATTTTGGATGCCATCACGTAACAAATATATAACTGATAATTTAAAATATTTTGCAAGCTTGTATTTAAAATGTATTTGAACGTTCTCCTTATGTATTCTGTTGACGTAACTTCTTTTAAAAATTTTTTATAAAGTCTGCCGCTTTTATGAGTCTTAAAAGCAACTTGTTGCACCATATGACGCTCTGAAAAGTCATGGCCATTGTGTTATCGACAGCTTAACCACTACCTGTATATATTTATATACACGTACCCAAACATAAATAAGTAAGTACTTATGTGTACTGGTTTTGCTAATTACACATTCACTGCAATTTAAGCTCCAGTTTTAATCGCTCTTTGCTACTGTTTTAACTCTTTGCATTGCAACATTATTTCTTCCAAGTTGACATAATCGTCTTACTTTTTATGTTTGTTTTTTATATAAATTTTATTTCATTGCAAGTTTTACAATCATATTTACATGAAATGCAGCAGAACAGCAAGCTGCTCTTAAAATAAAGAACAGTCAGTCATGTTGACAAAATATAGACAATTGTCAAAAGTTAGAGAATTTTTTATAACAAAGTGGCCTTTAGAAAATGGTTTCTTCAAATAGAAGAGTTTCAATATAAATAACTGTCTTAAAAGGAAACAATTTCTTACAGAGATAAATTTAATATAACAAATTTGCCTATAGAAAATTTGTTTCTTAAATAGCGAAATTTTCTATAAAAAATTCGTTTCTTAAAAAGGAGAAATTTTCTATTGAAAATTTGTCTCTTAAACGGAAAATTTTTATATAGAAAATTAGTCTCTTAAACAGAGAATTTTTCTACAGAAAGTTTAGCTCTTAAACGGAAATATTTTCTATAGAAAACTTGTCTCTTAAACAGAGAAATTTTTTATAGAAAATTTGTCTCTTAGACAGAGAAATTTTCTATAGAAAATTTGTCTCTCAAACAGAGACATTGTCTATAGAAAATATGTCTCTTAAATAGAGAAATTTTCTATAGAAAATATGTCTCTTAAACAGAGAATTTTTCTATAGATAATTTGCCTCTAAAACAGAGAATTTTTCTACAGAAAATTTGTCTCTTAAGCTTAAGTTTGCCTCTTAAACAGAAAAATTGTTTATATAAAATTTGTATCTTAAACAGAAAAAATTTTCTATAGAAAATTTCTCCCTTTAAGAGAGAAATTTTCTATAGAATTTTTCTACAGAAAATTTGTCTCTTAAACAGAGAAATTTTCTATAAAAAATTTGTCTCTTAGACAGAGAAATTTTCTATAGAAAATTTGTCTCTCAAACAGAGAAATTGTCTATAGAAAATATGTCTCTTAAACAGAGAAATTTTCTATAGAAAATATGTCTCTTAAGCAGAGAAGTTTTCTATAGAAAATTTGTCACTTAAATAGAGAAATTTTCTCTAGAAAGTTTGTCTCTTAAACAGAAAAATTTTTTATAGAAAATTTATATCTTAAACAGAAAAACTTTTCTATAGAAAATTTCTCTCTTAAAGGGAGAAATTTTCTATAGAAAATTTTTCTCTTAAATAAACAAATTTTCTCTAGAAATTTGTGTCTTAAATAGAGAAATTTTCTATAGAAAATTTGTATTTTAAACAGAGAAATTTTCTATAGAAAATTTTTTTCTTAAACAGAGACATTTTCTATAGAATATTTGTCTCTTAAACAGAGAAAGGTTTTATAGCAAATTTGTCTCTTAAACAGAAAAATTGTTATAGAAAATTTGTCTCGTAAACAGAGATATTTTCTGTAGAAAAATTGTCACTTAAACAGAGAAATTTTCTATAGAAAATTTGTCTCGTAAAAAGAGAAATTTTTTGTACTAAATTAGTCTCTTAATCTGAGAAATATTCTATAGCGAATTTGCTTCTTAAATAGAGAATTTTTTCATAGAAAATTTGTCTCTTAAACAGAAAATTTTTTTATAGGAAAGAAAATTTGTCTCTCAAAAACGAGATTTTATGTACAAAGTTAGTCTCTTAAACAGAGAAATTTTCTATAGAGAATTTTTCTCTTAAACAGAAAATTTTCTATAGAAAATTTATTTCTTAAACAGAAAAAGTTGACTCTTAAAGAGAGAAATTTTCTCTAGAAATTTTATCTCTTAAACAGAGAAATTTTCTATAAAAAATTTGTCCTTTAAACAGAAAAATCTTGTAAAAAAAATTTTTCTCTTAACAAGAGGAATTTTTAACAAATTTGTCACATAAAGAGAGAAATTTTCTTGGAAAAGTTACTTCTTAAACAGAAAAAGTTTCTACAGAAAATTTGTGTCTTAACAGAAATTTTTCTCTTGCCCCGAGTAAACTTCTTTAGAAAATTTGGCTCTTAACAGAAAAATTTTCTATAGACAATTTTTCTCTTAATCAGAGAAGTTTTCTATTGAAAATTTGTCTCTTAAACAGAAAAGTTAAAACAGAGTTTTTTCCTTAAGACAATTTTTCTCTTAAAACGAAACATTTTCTATGGAAAGTTTGACCCTTAAACCAGGAGACTTGCTACAGAAATTTGTTATTTGTTAAACAAGAAAGATTTCTATAGAAATTATGGCTGTTAAATAGAAAAATTTTCTATGGAAAATTTTTCTCTAAAACAAAGAATTTTTCCTTTAGAAAGAAAAATGTTCTATAGACTTGTATGAAAATGTTTGGCAAGTAAATGTTGGAAAGTTTTAATAAAAACTAAGTGTAAGAGATCGCCTTTTTGGTACAGTCAGCACAACCTGTGTATTGCATCTTTTAAATTCAGTGTATTTTTAAACAAAATAAAATATTTTCTATGGACATAGAACAAACTTACTTATATATTTGAAATGCAACCAAAGGCGTAGATTACACATACAAGAACAGCCATTGTCCCATCGGAAGAGACTTTTGTTATTCCTCCTGAACTTTTAAGGTTTTTGGTGTAATTATTCTGGACCTTGAAAAATCTAATTTTAAATGTACTTTTGCTACCCCAAAAAATATGCAACTACGCTAATGAATGCCACCAATAAGTCTGCATATAAAATTCTAACTACCATCACAATTGATTTGATGAAACCCTCATAGAGAAGAAAACAACTATTGTAACAAATTAATGACAGTTTATCTCGGACCAAATAGGGACTACATCAAGCAGAGAAGAACATTTGAAAACTCCACAACAACTTTTAAAGTCATGCAGCACACGCGCCATAAGTTGAGCATTACAAACGCACACAAATCATATCGAACTTTAGCAAACAAAGAAAATATGTTTGCTACAAACCAAATAAAGCAAAAAAAAAATTCCAGCACGTATAACATACAAATAAAGGAGTGGGTTGCATAAAAGGCATACAACATTAAAAATATAACATACTAGAATAAATGAATAAACTTTTGCGCGCAAATTGTTAAATAGAATAGAAAAGAACATAAGAAAATAAAGCGCTAAAAGCAAAAATCAACAATGATGCTGCATCTATTTTTGGAAAAATCTAGAAAAATAGCGCGCAAATAAATGTTTAAGAATAAACGATTATATGGAAAACTTGATTACAACTAAATATTGCAATAAGGAAGAAAAATAAAATAAACTCACACATGGACATATTTATTACGAGTATATTTACAACATACCAACAAACCTTTTTTAAACAAGGCTTTGGCTGTTGTAATTTTGAACTTTTTACAGAGTTCAAGAACATGTTTTTTTGCTGAAGTGATTTTCATTTTATACCGATTCTTGATTCGAAAGTTTGTTGCAAGACGAAGTCAAATACGAAAATATATTACTCTACATGTTTTTTTTGAAAGCTTATTATTCAATACATTTTCTAGCTTAGAAATTGAGAAAAAAAAATTTATCATAAAATATGTATGTTTTTTATAAACAATTTCCATCAATTTAGTTTTTACTTGAGACTTTCTCAGATGAAGTGACTAATCTTTTTGTTTAACCTTTAGGAATTTTATTATTTGACATATTATCATAGTATTCTTTTAAATCAAGTTTATTTGCTGATAGTTAACATACAAAGTTCTATAGAAAATTGCTCTCTTTAAGGAAATAATTTTCTATAGAAAATTCCTCTACAAAAAATGTTTCTGTTTAAAATCATAAATTTCTAAAGAAAATTTCTCTGATTATGGGAAAAAATTTTTATAAAAAAATTTTATGTATTAGAGACTAGTTTTCTATAACAAAAAACTTCATTATCCCAGAGAATGCTTTTCTATACAAAATTTTCCTGTTTAAGAGACTAGTTTACAATAGCAAATTTCTTTGTTTAAGACACTGATTTTCGAAAGAAAAATTTCCTGTTTAAGGGACTATTTTTCTGAAGAAAATTTCCCCGTTTAAGGGAATAAGTTTTCTGAAGAAAATTTTTCTGTTCAAGACCCTAAATTTATAAAGAAAACTTCAGTTCTTAAGAGACTAAATTCCAATACAAAATTGTTCTGTTTAATAGACTAATATTCTATAGGAAATTTCATTGTTTAAGAGAGAAATGTTCCATAGAAAATTTGTCGTTTTAGAGACTAATTTTCTTTAGAAAATTTCTTCACTTAAAACACTAATTTTCTATCGAAAATTTTAACATCTAAATGATAAATTTTTTTGTTTAAGGATTTGATTTTCAATAGAAAAATTCCTTAAGTACCTACTAGTTTTGTGTTGAAAATTTCCATGTTTAAGAGAGATATTCTTCCATTTAAAATACTAATTTTCTATAGTAAATTGCTCTGTTTAAGAGACTCATTTTCAATAGAATGATGATCTTTTTAAGAATCAAATTTTCTTATTTAGTTTATTTTTCCGACCTTTTTTTAATTATAAAGACAATAATACGTTTTTGTTTGACCTCGAGCTCAAACAAAAACGTATTATTGTCTTTATAATCAAATTTTCTTTAAAAAAATTTCTCCATTGAAAAGACTTATTATTTCTTATAGTTTCTGAAGAGAACTTCTCTGTTTAAGAGCCTAATTTTCAACAGAATACTTCTCTATTTAAGATATTCTACTCCAATCAAAAATTTCTCTTTTAAAGAGAATAATTTCTCATATGGAGACACTGGTTCCAAAGATTCGCTAGTGCATTTTAATGATTTTAGTCAACACATATGAAAGTTTTTACCAGCTAAGACAAATAAATTAGATTTTTTATGAAAATTTTTAGTTTTCCGTTCAACCGCATATATTTTCAATACATCAAAATGAGACCATAAAAAATCGTTTTCTAGCTGTTCTTCTCATTAAAGATAAAATAAAAAGTGTAGACTATTCGTTGACAACGTCACCAAAAATTCACCAAACTTGTCGACAAAAGTGGTGACTTGGGGACACTGGGCCTCTGGCTTTCTTCAGGGTAATTTTCGGCAAAAAATTTCTCTGTCTAAGGGACTAATTTTCTATACAAAAATTTTCTGTTTAAGAGACTGAATTTATATACAAAATTTCTCTATTCAAGGGACTAATTTTTTACTGAAAATTTTAATGTTAAAGAGACACATTTTATTAAGAAGATTTCTTTGCTTAAGAGACTGATTTTCTGTAGAAAATATTTTTTGTTTGCAATACTAATTTTCTAACGAAAACTTTACTATTTAAGAGACTAAATTGCTACAGAAAAATTTTTTGTTTAAGAGACTAGTTTTCTATACAAAAAATTTATTTTTTTAAGAGACTAGTTTACTGTTTAAGATACTATTTCCTACAAGAAATTGTTCTGTTGAAAAAACTAATTTCTCTGTTTAAGAAACCAATCTCCTATAGAAAATTTCCCTGTTTAAGAGATTTTCTATAGAAAATTTAACTGTTTTAGCGACTAATTTTCTATAAAATTTTTTTGGTTTTAGAGACTAATTTCCTATAGAAAATATTCTATGTTTAAGAGACCAATTTTCTTCGAAATTTTTTTTACCATTTTCTTGTTTAAGGGATTTATTTGCATAGAAAATTTTTCCGATTATATCCGTTTTTCTAAAAAATGTTTTTGTTTATAGTAGACTAATTTTCAATAGAAATTTTCTCTGTTTATGAAACTTAAATTCAGTTTAAGAGACTAATGTTCAATAAAAAAAATTCTTTGTTTAAGCGAGAATTTTTCTATATACTATTTTTTATCTAGAAATATTCTCTTCTTAGGATGAACATTTAATAAGAGGCTAATTTTCTAAGGAGCAGTTTTTCGTTCAGGAGGCTTATTTTGTAAAGAAAATTGCTCTGTTTGAAAGAACAATTATTTTAGATATTAATACTCTAGAGAATAATTTTCTGAAGGAATTTGTTCTGATAAGAGATAAATTTTCCATAGAAAATTTATTTGAGAGACTTATTTTCTATAAGAGATTCAGAAAATTTTCATGGGGATCACATCTGTTCACAAACTTAAACTTAGTAGCTTAAAAATACAATCAGTTAGTCTTTATAGAGTGGCAGCATAATATTTACTGCATTTCAGAACTATAAGATTTTTTCTTATTTATGCAACTTTTTTGCACTTTTTTTTTTTGCTTTATACTTTACTGTTTACTTCTCTGATTATGGCTCCATGCAAAAAAAAAAACAAACGAGAAAAAAAGAAACGTAAACATAAAATTCTAAGAAATACGAGTATTTTTACAATCACTACGTTGTCATACTACAAAAAAATTTGCTGACCATTCCTCTGATCCCCTGGAGATCCAGCCAAGTAGCCAGCCAGACAACATATACTTTCAGGTATTAAATGTTTTAAAAGCTTTAGACTTTAGGAAAAAAATTGAAAAAACATAAAATGAAACTGGTTTGTTCTTTAGTTTATGACAACTAAAGTGATGGTTTTATGTTTAAGTTAAACATTTATTTTTTTTCCTTAAACTTCATTTATTTATGCTTTCCAAAGGGGTACTCGGGGTTTTTCTGCTTTTAGTATTTGCAGAGATTTTTGTATGTATTGTTGGCAAATTTATGCAGTCTTTTTTTTTTTTTGTATTATATTCGCTTAGAGCGCGTCAAGCACACGTGCGCCATTTGTTATCTTTGAAGGTACAAAAAAGGATTGGGATGCTGGATCATCATATGGATTTGTTATGGCTTTTTTCAGGCTTTCGGTTTTATACTTTTTTTTAACAAGGTTAAAGCGATGTATTAGGTTTCAGGTAAAGAAAAAAAGTTTAATTTCGTTGCCTTTTTTGTAGAGTATTTAAACCACAAAAGGTTATTTTGTGAGGTTTATATTATTTTCGATGTTTATAGCAACAGTCACTTTCTACTAGAAACGTAGAGAAATGTTTATCATAAATTTTTCGTCTTAGAGTTAAAGAGAAACAAAAAAGGTATTTGTATTCAAAGATTTTTCATATATCGTTCCTAAAAATTAAACTTTTGTCATGACCTTTGATCACCACTATATTTGTTTGAATGTGTTATGGGTTCCCTAACTACAAAAATAGGCGAAGCTTAAATTTTATTTATAATTGGGGATTTTTCAATAGCCTGCTACACCGATTTCATGATAACTTTTAAGGGGATAGTCCAATTTAGGCCCCTATTATGATTCACAACTAAATTGATAGTTGAGTTGCAGTTGTCAAATTCTTATTATGGAATGAATACAACTTCATCAAAGCAGTTGTCACAGTTTTTTTATCAGTTGTGTTTCGTTTTGTTTATTTCGACTATTATGTTACTTTTAATTACTTTTAAAATGGTACTTTTAGGCGCCAATCTCTCCCATTTGTCAACCCATATTGTTGCCATATCCATAAAACATAAAATCTCAAGAAAAAATAGTAAGGCCAAAACTAAAAATATTTAAAATATTTTGTGATGGCTACTATGGTTTCAAAAAACAGAGAGTATAGATAAGAACCTTTTTTCGAACATTTTTCGAAGACAACTAAAATTGTTGTCAATCATAATACAAAAAATGGTTGAGTTGGGTGGTAACATTGACAACTCAACCTAGTTGAGTTGTGAATCATAATAGGGGCCTTAATTACAAAAAGTGCTAAAAAAAACTTGAAATAAAATTGCCTTTTAGCTGTTTTAAAATTATTTTTATATACTTAATGGTTTCGAAATTATTTGGATCGCATTGATGAGAAATATATTTTTTTTTATGCCAAATTGAAAAATTTTGATTTTTTAATAATTTATAAAAAATCGAAAATGGCAAAACTTAGCATTTTTATTAACTGATCATAAAGCCACATACACTGCAAATAATTTCTATTAAATAATCATAATCATAAAGCGACATATAATGCCAAAAAAAATTTATTTCATGAAAATTTATGGATAAATATTGATTTTAGTTATAATAAATTGAAGTCATATAATGTTTGCAAAAATTGCGAGTATTTTAACTGTACAGCAAAATCTATTTTTTTTAATAACAAGCTTCTAATCACTGATTGTAGTAGAGGCTACCGAGAAAATAAATACGTGTATCGCCGTTTTGAAAGTTTACATCTGGGATTTACTTTAGGAGGAGGTAAACTTCCGCCTCTTTGGCACATAGTTAGTGATCCGGCATAATATATCTTGCAAATCTTACGTTTAAGGTGTAGGACGAATTAAACATTTGTATGTAAAACACCACGAGAAACATTTTTGTGGAACTCTCAAGGCCGCTATATTGCCTCTGAAGGGAAGTTTTTTGCTCTTCATGAATTTAGGGGCCAAAAAGACCCATAATACGAAGAGCTAGAGGGCTAAAATTTTCTACAAAAATGTTAAACAAGATGTTTTACATAAAAGTATTGAACACATCTTAAACGTTAAACGTAAGCCCTACAAGATATATTATGCCGAGTCGGTATAGCTATTTGGAAAAGGGGGAATCCCAGATGTAAAGTTTCACAACGCCGATACATTTACATATACTTTTTGTGGCCTGTACCAGAATAAGCCGTTAGAACCTTGTTTTTTAAAAACACAATTGATTTTGTTGTACAGTGTAAATATTTGCAGTTATTGCGAAAATCAGCTGATTTCACTTTATTATGAATACAATCAATGTTTATACATCGATTTTAATTAAATAAAACTTTTCTTTAAGTATATGTCGTTTTATGATTAGTTAATAAAAATTGTAAGTTTTTTGTCATTTTTGATTTTATCAAGATTTTTAAGAAATTAATTTTCCAATTTTGTCAAAAAAATATATATTTTTCATCATTGCTGTCTGAATAATTCCAAAACTATTGAGTTATTTTAAAATATATCCAAGCCGTCTAAAAGTAGTTTTCTTTAAAAATGTGGTTGGGTTTTGTAATAAAATTTGGCAACACTTTCCCAAGTTACACGGAAAAAAAACTAAATTTCATTTTCATTAAAAAAATTCAATGAATTTAATTGTGAAAATTGATTATCCAAATGGTGAAAATTTTACTAAATTTAAAAAAATTTTACTAAATTTTAAAAAAGTGAGATCATTCCCTTTTCGCAATTGGATATCACCAGAGGCACTTTGCGCAACATTTTGCATAAAGATCTTCATCTTCACGCTTATAACGTTCAACTCATTAAAGAATTAAAGGAGCCTGATTACAAGGAAATGATGTTCGAATTTTACGAAGTGATACAGTAAAATTTTCAGAATTTTGATAGCAAATTTTCGCAGATAAAATTCGTTGTTCAAGAGTGTAGCGTTCAATGGTTAAAATTTCCCAAGTTTTTTCTACATAAATGCCAAAGGGTTACAGCTCAATTCTTGACATTTCTTCATTTGACAGCCTATTTGCTTCCTAACTTCAAATGTACCCACTCTTTATATAAAGTTTCAAATAATAACATCATCATCCTTTTGCTATCATTTTTGTTGTTGTTATTTATGTGTATGGTGTAGTCATGGGGGTTGTGTTCTTACGACACAGAAAACTAGCTTTTGTTTTTATTTTTGGTAAGTTTGCGTCCTAAATAAAAGTCAAACAAAAAGTTCACTGATTCAGTAATGAACATTTACTGAAAATGAAATTGTATTTTAGACAAACTTTTCTTTGCTGATAGTTTTTTTTTTTGGTGTTATGATAAAATCGGTGGAGCAGCCTCTACAAAACTAGATTTTTTTCCATCAATTTTCATTAAATAAAACTAATTTTGTATAAAAAAAATAAAAAAAATACATTTTTCATCATTGTGGTCTAAGTAATTCCGAAACCAATGCTTAAACGGCTAAAAGGTAATTTTATATGAAGTGTTTTAGTGGTTTTTGTAATAAAATTGAAGCACCCCCTTCCAAGCTATGATAAAATCAGTGAAGCAACCTCTTCAAAAATCGCAAATTTTAGAAAAAACATTAAAAAGCAAATAGAGTTAAAAATGTCGACTGTTTTTTTTTAGTTAGGGGACCACAACATATCAAAAAATATAGTGGCACTCTGCTCAGCACTTTTATGTAAAACGCCACAAGAAAAGCTTTGTGGAACATTGTAACCCTGTAACTATTCACTATATGGGTCTCTTTCTCCCTTTCTTAAAAAAGGGGAAAAAATTCTCTTCAGCGGAGATATAGCGTGCTGAAATATTCTAAAAAATATTTGCCATGAAATTGTATTATAAGTCTTCAAAGATTCTGAAGCTCCACACTCAACTTGAAAGCCAGAAATCTTTAAAAAATTCACACGTGTTTCAGGGTAAATTTTACTCACAATTGGTACTCGGCATAGGAAATCTTGTAGTCCGTATGTTTGAAATATAAGAAATTTTTAGTATTTTTATGTAAAATACCACAAGAAAAATTTTTGTGGAGTATTTTAACCCTCTAAGTCTCTGTTGTATGGGTATTGTTATGCCTTTCTTAGCAAATTGGCAAAAAAACCTCGCTTTTAGCGGATATATAGCGGAGTTATGAGTTAACAGAAATAATGAAAAAAGTCAGCGAAAAAATAGAACTCAGTAATTAGTTATAAAAATTAACTTTGAAAAGTTGTCACATTTAACCAGTTAACAGAAACAAATGTGCTTAAGCCCATCCATCACTCACAATTCGGTGTTATGAGACACAAAAAGAAGCCTCAACAAATCGTATCTATCTTCCATATTGAAATAATTACAAAATAATTAAGTAGAAAATCGTTAAATAAAACATCTGGAAATCTAAGATTTAATTGCTTGTGAATTTTTGTAGCATCAGTGTAATTAAAGTTAGTAGAGAGCGATAGAAGCCAACAAGCCATTTTGCTTAATGTGTCTAATGGCACTTAAGATACTTGGTTAAGGCGAGACACTAAGATATTTAGTACAAAGATAATACATGGCTGATTCTCATTTCAAGTGCTTTTTTCGTGTCCGTTGAAAGTGTAGTAAAATATTTCAGAAAATAAAAGCATAAATTTTAAAATGAAAACTGCCTTAGAGTTTAGAACGATTTTCCGTCATCCCACGTCAAATTTGGTTTGTAAACAGACCGGTTTCGGCTATGTGCCATCTTCAGTGTTCTATTGAATACTATTCTTGTGTATTGAGTGTTACACTTTTTTAGTACACTTCATTACTCAGTTTAATTATTAAAATCACATTAACAACATACACTGAAATAACTGCGAATGTCTGTGCTTCTAAATATTTAAAAGCTGTGTGAACTTTGTTAAATAGTATTATATTGCAAAATGTCTCATCAAGCAATCAACAACGTTTATATCAACAAAAAAATGTACTGAGTGCTATCCATAATTGTTTAATATAATTGAAAGTTTTTAGTGAATAGTTAGTTATCTAAGGAGGTTATGTTAAAATACATCGAAGATTATAGCTCTGCACTGCATTGATTTCGAAATAAAGTCTGTGTTTTAAGAAAAACTTAAATTCATATGAAAATGTATTGAGCGTTACGTAAAAAATTTTTTAAAATATATAATTTGTCTATAAATTTTAGGAGGTTTAAAAGAGTTAACAGCAGCTGAAGGGTAGAAACGATATATATATATATATATATATATATATATATATATATATATATATATATATATATATATATATATATATATATATATGTATATATATATATATATATATATATATATATATATATATATATATATATATATATATATATACATATGTATATATATATATATATATATATATATATATATATATATATATATATATATATATATATATATATATATATATATATATATATATATATATATATATATATATATATATATATATATATATATATATATATATATATATATATATATATATATATATATATATATATTATATATATATATATATATATATATATATATATATATATATATATATATATATATATATATATATATATATATATATTATATATATATATATATATATATATATATATATATATATATATATATATATATATATATATATATATATATATATATATATATATATATATATATATATATATATATATATATATATATATATATATATATATATATATATATATATATATATATATATATATATATATATATATATATATATATATATATATATATATATATATATATATATATATATATATATATATATATATATATATATATATATATATATATGTATTTAGTCCTTTAATTCCTATTGGAACATGGGGCCTCAAAAAGGGCTTTCCACTCCTCCCTGTTTGTCGTCAGTCGTTTCATCTGGCTCCACAAAACGTTATTGTCGCGTAATTCGCTTTCGCTTTGGCACCGCCTTGTATTAGAAGGTCTGCAGGGTCTTCAGGAACCATGAGGATTATATTCAATGGATTGTCTCGTAATATCGTCAGGTGACTTTCTCATCGTGTGACCTAGCCATTTGAATTTCCGGAAACGTATATCCACATCCATTGGTGTTTAACGTGATCGATTCCAAAGATCGATGTTGGAGATGGTATTTGGTCGAAAAATTCCGAGGATACGTCTAAGACATCGATTCACACAGGCTTGTAAGCGTTACATTTCGAGTTTTTATAAGTTCCATGTCTCGTAGGCGTAGAGGAGAACGGATTTGAAGTTGGAGTTGAAGACATTGATCTTTGCCCGAGCAGTGATGCTGCTAGCCCTCCAGAATTTATTAAGCATGCCGAATGCCTGCTTAGCTTTGCATAATCTATTTTGTATATCCTCTTTGCTGCGTCCGCTTTTGTACATTAAGCTTCCCAGATAACAGAAGCATTCGACATCTTCAATGGCTTGACCTAGAAACCGAAAACTTTCAGCAACTGATGTGTAGATGCGCATGGACTTACTCATGCTAATGTTGACTTGTAAGCCAGCCTTAACCGCGCGTTCAGCGAAAGATTCGCGTAATTCGCTTTCGGTTTGGCACCGCCATGTATTAGAAGGTCTGCAGGGTCTTCTGGAACCATGAGGATTATATTCGAGGGATTGTCTCCTAATATCGTCGGGTGACTTTCGCATCGTGTGACCTAGCCATTTGAATTTCCGGAAACGTATATCCACATCCATTGGTGTTTAACGTAATCGATTCCAAAGATCGATGTTGGAGATGGTATTTGGTCAAAAAATTCCGAGGATACGTCTGAGACATCGGTTCACAAAGGCTTGTAAGCGTTGCATTTCGAGTTTTTATAAGTTCCATGTCTCGTAGGCGTAGAGGAGAACGCCTACGAGACATGGAACTGAAAATCGATAGGACAGAAAAACAGACATCATCCTCGTAGTCCAGGTCGTCAAGGTTGCCAGGCAGATCCAAAGTTATGCCATGATTCCCCGTCATAGAGTTTTTCATCACCACGTCAAGCACTATCCCAGCGGGAAAAGGTAATGAATAGTAAACGAGAGAGTCATGCAGAGAATGTATAATAGTTCATACCAGAATTCATTATTTTTAACACAGAACATGTCCTAGGAAAGTAATGAATTATTTTAATGTGTCTAGCGAATGAATTCTGTAATGCATTTTTTTAATTCGTAATATAATAATATATAAATATGTATGTAACTACAAACGACGAAAACACTAACAGTTGTTACGAGCAGGAACAATACATTCCTTCTTCGTAAGATGTGTTAAAGTACGTGGTAATGAATGTGTAATTTTTGAGTGTGATTAAATTACCTTCTCGCTTACAAAGGAATGCATTGTTTCACTTTTTAAAATAATACGTTATATCTCTCATTATATATGTAATCAATGACTACTTTTCCCGCTGGGATATTAAATAGCAATGGAGATAATACGCAACCTTGACGGACTCCTATGTTTATGTTAATGGCAGTACTCATGCAACCGTCATGTGAGATGAAACATTATGTGCTTCTATAAAGCACTTTGATGAGTCTTATTAACTTTATGGGTACTCCCTTACAACTCAAAGCTTCCCAATTTGCGCTGTGCTGAAGAGAATGAAAAGCGCGTTTGAAGTCGACAAAAAACAAGTATAATGGTAAGGGCCAAGTATAATGGTGAGCGCCATTTACAAATTTCTGCTTTTCTTTGAATAATTTTTGTTGGTTGTTATATCTTCGAAAAATATATCAGGTAGGTCGTAAAAAAATTATGTTAGATTGATGTAACTTTTGACATTGTTAATCGATTTTATTCAAATAAGTCTTATTTGAAAGAAGATTTAGAAGAGTTAGAATATTTATAAAGAATTATTTTAATATAAATTTTTTTTTTTATTTTCCATGTGAACCCAAGTCAAAATTGAAAAAGTAGTCATAACTTTTAATATCGTCCTGCGATTATTATAATTTTTTGTTTTTAGAAAGTAGATGTATAGTGCTTTCAAATCCTATATCCAATTTTTGTGTTATATGTTTTTCGCAAAAATCATTGCCAGAACAACAGCGAAAGCATATGTAACGCCTAATACACAAAAATATTAAAAAATCGAAATATATAATTTTATTTCAGGATCCATTGAATGAGGCGAAAACTATAAAATGAATCCTACCTTCTCATATTTCAAATAGTTACACTGGTAAACAAAAAAAAAAACAAAAAATAAACATAAAATGTACGTTTATAATGAGAATCAGCCACATAGAATTAATCACTTACAGTTAAAACACTTCAATATGACATTCGATCATTTAGAAAGAAGTAAATGATATTAAATAAAATTTAAAAAAAACCAAAATCGGGTTAAATGTGTCATATTAATGACAATGAAAAGAAAAGAAGTTTTATGAAATTTTATTTTACGTTTATGAAATTTATTTGACATATTGTCATAATTTTATTTTAAATGAAATTTATTTGCTGGTGTTTAAGCACTGTCTATATACAGTATTTCAATGGTGCTTTACCAAATCGTCAGTAGACTTCAAACACAATTTTGAACAGTTACAAACCCTTTATCTTATGTACAGACTTTCAAAAACCATTTGAGAGTTCACAAATATGTAAATGCTTTTCAAAAATAAGCAAAGTAGGCTTTGAAAATCATACAAAACCCAGCAAATAATTTTTTATTCGATATGAATCGATTTTATTTTTCAAAGCCTACTTTGCTTATTTTTGAAAATCATTTACATATTTGTGAATTTTCAAATGGTTTTTGAAAGTCTGTACATAAGATAAAGGGTTTGTAACTGTTCAAAATTGTGTTTGAAGTCTATTGACTATTTGGTAAAGCACCAATGAAATGCTGCATATAGACAATGCTTAAACACCGGCAAATACATTTCATTTTTTAATTTAATTTTTATAAAACTAAACAAAATTATATATAAACAAAATTTTCAATTTAAACTCTTTGAAGAATTTTAGTTTCTAAAAGAAATAATATAATTAATATTACCATCATTGACAGCTTCATTATTACATGTTTGTAGAACTGACAGAAAGAAAAAAAAACAAAAAACTTAGCAAGCAAACTATTTTCTTTACAAACCTACAACAATTTTCAAGTTCAAGTTTGTATGTTGTATTATTTTAAATGTCTACAATTTGATTTTCAAAAAAGTACAAAATCCTGTTTGTATTGCTAAAATTTTATACTGAAGACCAAATATTATTAGTACTCAACAAACAGATGTTATATTAAAAAGAAAACAGCTACAGAATTATGTTGCAAATAAGAAGACAAATAAACAACAAAACTATACCTTTTTTCAGTACTAGTCTAACTTAAGCCACAAAAAAACTAAATAATATAAATACAATAAAATGAAAAAAAAAAAACTTTGACTACTAAACACTTTGTAAAACTTTAGTAGTGGCAGGCAGACACAAAAAAGGTTTATAGCAAAATGCATTTATTTATGTGAGGCTCGTGCTCAAGTACTTATCGTCTTATTAGTGGTGGTTGGTCCACAACAAACAACAGCTTTTAAAAAGTCTTTTATCAGCAAACTTCAGGAGTTTAGTTTCAACATGAAAAAAAATTTATTTAAACGAAAAAACTAACTTGACTCTATTAGAGACTTAGAAGAATACACTGGCATCGATAGTTGTTCGTTTTTGCAATATTGCAAACAGCATGATACAGCCTTTCTTTGCTTTTTTTGTGTTTTATTTTTCTTCTTGGGCTTTCTTTTCAGGTCCTAACTACGACTTAACTAATGCTGAACATTTATTTACATTAAATGTAAGTTTTTTTTTGTATTTCTGTAAGTTTTATTCTTTTTAGTAATGAAGTAGAAATATTGAAAACTGCGTGTTATATTTTCTTCAAACAGGCTACTGGATTTTAAGAAAGAAAAAAAAAACATTACTTGCTTTAAACAATCTTCGAACCTTTGATGTAAAGCAAATGAAAAGAAAAACTGTACAAATTTATGGGGCCTAAAAGAAAGAAAAATAAATAAAAGTTTGAATTGACAGGGTAATAAAGATTTCTTAACACAACACAAAAAAATACGGAATGAAAATACATCAGAAGAAATATAAAATTGAGTGACGTTTTAATACAAAAGACTTAAGACACATCGACAAGGTTTTTATACGCAAACAAAAGGCATGGAAACTCAACGTAAATATGATATTTAATAAAACTTGGCATATATTAAGAAATCTATATATCAAAATATTAATTGCAGAGAGGCGAGATTTTGCTTTTTGGAACCATATCCTTAAAAAATCCCAAAAATTACGAAAAAGCAAAAGCTGTCCTCTAAATTTTCGGTTTAAAAACAACAACATCTTGGAACAGTTTTCGATTAAAAACGCTGTACAAGAAAATCAAGTTTCAAAATAGGTAAATACTAATGATTGATTTCCTAGAGGGCACCAACAAAATAAAAACATGTATCACCATTTTGAACGTTTACATCTGGGATTCATTTTATATGGAGTTAACGTTTCCCCTAGTTGTAGTGACTCGCTATAGGAAATTTTGTCAGCCATACGTTTAAGGTATAAGATGTGCTCAATACTTTTATTACGAATACCACGAGACACATTTTTGTGGAATAGTTTAACCCTCTAACTCTTCTTCTTCGTATTGGTATTTTTGTCCTTTTCTTAAAAAGGTAAAAAACTCCCCTGCAGCTCTGATATAGCGGGCTAAAATGTTGTACAGAACTATTTGTCATAAAATTCTACTATACATTTAAAAAAAATCTCTAGATTAAAAACTTAAAATGTGTTTAATCTCGTACTTATTCACAATTAGTTCTCGGCATAGGAAATCTTGTAAGCCTTAAGTTTAAGGTATAACATGTGCTCTGCAATCTTATGTAAAATACCTCTAGCAACATTTTTGTGCAACATTTTAATCCTCTAACTCATCTTCGTATGTATGTGTTTGTCCTTTCTTTTAATGGGGCAAAACTCTCCTTCCGCAGTGATGGAGTGGGCTAAAATGATCTACAAAAATGTTTGTCTTGAAATTCTAATTTAGGTCTTTAAAGAAAACAAAGCTCTAGGATCAACTCCAACGGCAGAAATGATTCAAAATTTAAAGCATGTTTAAGGGTGGCGGCATAAAATAAGGCCCAATTAAGAAAATGAAATAAGGGCCAATGAAATAATGCCTAAATTAAATTAAATAACGCCTAATAAAAAATAAATAAATTTCTGAGCTTTATTTCATTAAAAAATTCAAAGCAAATTATGAAAAAAAGCCCAATAAAATAAGGCCCAAATAAATGAAATAACACCCAAAATAATTCACAAGCTGGTAACAATTTTGTATGTTCTTCTGAAGTTTTCGGCTGCATGAAAAATCTTCCAAAACAAAAACGCCCAAAAAAAATTTTCCCCTGGGTATGTCGAGCAGTGGCTTCACTGAGTAAAGATTTCTTGCATAGCTGTACTCCAGGCGGACTTAAGGGTTTTTTGATCTGGCTATGTAGAAGAGTGGCTTTGCTGAGTAAAGATTTCCTGCATAGCCTAAAGATTTGCTCCTCTAGGTATGTCGCAAAGTGGCTTCGCTGAGTAAAGATTTTTCTGCATTACCGGCATCCGGACGGGATAAGGAGTTTTTTCATCTGGGTATATCCAATAGTGCCTTTACTAAGTAACAAGTTTACTGCATTGATGGTCATCGGCTGGACTTTAAGATTTTCTCCTCTAGGAGTGTTCACTAGTGGCTTGGTCGAGAGAAGATTTACGCCTGGCCTGAACTTAGCATATATGTAATGCAGAAAATCCTTACTCCAGTCGGAGAAAAACACTTCATTCAGCTAGGCAGCAGATCTTTACTCAGCGAAGCCACTATTCGATATACCAAGAAAACATAATTCTTATTATTCGGTAGCTAAACAAGCATCAACAAACAAGCATTTATGTATAAGATCATAAATACTGTCGGTCTGACTTTTATAATTAAAATTTGTAACATAACTATTATTTTTGGCCTCTGTCTTATACATGATTACAATCTTGTAAAATAAGCCACTTCAGACCGAGATTAAATCACTTACAAAAAAATGTTCCTAACAATTTTATCGCTCTACAATAAAACACTCCTCTAAAGTTACAAAAACAATAATAGAAATTATTATATATATATATATATATAATAATTTCGTTAAAATAAAAACAAAGTACACTTTAATAAAATCGAATAAAATAAAACTACTCTAAGCCCCTAAAGCTTTATAGATTAAATCAATTTTTCTAACAATCCCTCTGTCTATGATTGTATCATTGTTTCTTGCGCATAAATACGCTTGACAGTTTTAAAAGAAAATCCCAATAAGACTCCACCACTGCAATTTGATTTATCGCGAAACTAACACTAAGCAACACGATAAATAATAAATTGTTATAAATACTTTGCAAGACTACTACTGCAAGTGAACGTGCCTACAACTTCTTTTTTGCCTCTCGGCGGCACCTAATCCCCAGCGCTCCTTAAGGTTGCTTAATCCTGGTTAAATAATATATGTACACTTATCCACACATAAATACACACATGCATACACACTTATACAAACATTTACGACTTTTATTCATTATCATTTTCATAATTGACTTTATTTTGCTATGCTATAAAAAAGATACGGGAGAAGTGAGAGGTTTTTAAAGAAACCAGTTTGGCGTGTGCCAAACGATGTTTCAGCAAATAAATAAAAACTAAAAAAATTGCTGCAGCAGCAGCAGTTTTTCGTAATGACATCAACAGCAGTAACAACAACTGTCTGTTGTAGTTTATTTATTTTTTGTGTGTTTTTGTTAAACAAATATTCCTCATAGAGCAAAAGTTTTACACAGACCTCATCTCTCTCTAGTGGATTGAGGTTAAAAAGAGATTTAAAGGAATGAAATGTTGGAACACTAAGAAAATTTTCAAATTTTGTTATTGATCCTAAACAAATTTTATATGTTTCTTCAAGTGAAATATTGAAATTCAATAATTTCTCAATTTTAGGCTTTTAAAATTTTTTTCGAATTTAATTTCGAATTTTCGAACATGATGCAAAAACTTTGTTTTAGGACAATGCATCATCAATTCATTTAGAGAAAGATAATATCACATTTTTGCATGACAAAAGAATGAAAATTAATTCTGATTTCGAAACCATATTTCGAACTTGCTCTCAAGTTCTTTTTATGAAATATCAAAGCGAACTATTTTTTAGCACAATTTCATAAAAAAATCACATTTTAGTGTCAAAATAAAAAGGAGCATTACTCCTTAATATTAAAAAGGTTTAAGCTACTCGTAATTTCAAATTTTCGTTAAAAAGTATTTTAAATTTATAAATATTTTTGAATTTTGTCTTCTAAAAGAGAATTTAAAGTTTTAAGTATAACAAAAATATTATAGAATTATTGAGTTCAGTGTAATTGCTTAATGCAAATTACTGTTTTAAATATTAAAATTGCTAAAAATTATTCGAACTTAAGCCCAAATTTTCGAATATGTTCGAAAAAGTGTCTTAATATTTTCAGGACTAAAATCACCCTTCTTAATACTTTCAAGAAATACCTCAAGTATCTACTTCAAGATCTAAAAATAAAAAAAAATTTAGGAAAAAAATATTATATTCGAACAGATTTTTGTAACAGAATACATATACATTTTTCGAACTTGACAATACAACAATTTAAATAAAAGCAAAATATATGTTATAATACTCGTAGAATATATAATCTGTACCTTTTTATTAATTTTGCAATTCGGTATGCATGTGTGAATTATTCAATTTCCAAAATTCTACTTTTTTATGATATATTAAAAATGCTATTAAAATATAACTTATTGCTTCACGTATTACATAGCGTTGTTTCATTAATCTAAATATTTACAAAATTACATGTATTCGAATTTTCGAAAATGATCAAACGAATTGATTTTCACACAAAATATTTGCGCTTTACTTCAAATATTGCTTATCGTAACAAAAAATATAAAGCTTACACTTTTACGATCATAAAATTTTTAAAATTTATTTTAGCATTTTCGAGCATGCCAAACAATTTTTGTTTTTCTTTTAATATATGAAAAATTTTATAAAATTACTTTTTTTAATATCTCATCTATTGAAAGTACGCTTTCTGTTTACTTCAAAATTTTCGAATTTAATTTCGAATTTTCGAATACGACCCGAAAAATTGATTTTCATGCCAAATATTGAAATATTGGTTTCAACAACTAAATTTGTTAAGGATAGTTTTACTCGAAAATTAAATTTTTTATTGCTTTATTTATAGAAAAATCCCGAACTCGATTTAGTAAATTCGAATTTTCAAAGAAATTTAAGATCTTGTTAAAAGTTTTGTTTTTTAATGAGAAAATTTGTGAATAGAATTTTTAAGCTTCCATGAACATGTCGCTTGAAATTCAGTTTTTACAAAATATGTACTTATGAAAATTAATAAAACTGATTCTTATATTGTTTTGTATTGATCACCCACTTGCAATTCATTTCAAAATATGTATTCGAATTTAATTTTAATTTTTCAGATGTGAATTACAGTGTTTATGTTCATGGAAAATATTAAAATTTTATTCGAAATGTATTTTTTCATGTCATAAATAAAATCTTCTAAAATGTTTTCAAATATGTGTGAGAGCTTTTCGCGAAAAATTCGCAATATCTAAAAAGTGAAGAATTGTGAATTACATATTTCGTATTGAGCAGCTATCCAAAATTAATCTAAAATTTTTCGATGTTAATTTCGAATTTTAAAATTATGATCCAGAGTGGTGATTGTTAATTATAAAAGCACAAAATTTATTCAAGAGAGTATGCATTTGAAAACCTAAGCATAATTTGGAGCTTAGATTAGAAATGTAAATTTTCGAACATGACCGATTGTTAAATATCATTTTAAGCAAATATATTGAATCTAGCAAGTTGAAAACAATTTCAGTGGAAAAATTTTAATTGAAAATAACATTTTTATTTTAAAGCAAAAATTAACATAAAAACTTTCAACATTTCAATCTTTGCGAGGTGAATTCCGAATGCTCGTAAATTCGCAGATCACAAATTTGATGAACACAATATTGCTGAATTTAATTTTACTAGAAAGTTTTTAAATTGTTATATTAGTAATTTAATAACCAAATAAGTTTTCGAAAATATCCTATTTTGCTAAGGAGCTGCTTGCCTTAGTTTTAAGTTTTAAGTATCCACTCCTTTATATGTCTGACTTATCTTTGCCCACCTAATACCGTCTTTATGACATTTTTATTAATTTAGTTTTTATATAGTTTTCTTTTATTATTTCCAATCAATTTTTTTTTTGCGAATACAAGCATGGCATGAATTAGCAAGTAATTTCGAATGTTGTTTGTTGCTCGAATATGTTGTCTTTGAATTCTTGGAATGAAATTGATGTTTGTTATTTTCGCGTCTTGATAATTGTGTCTTTAAGTTGCTGGACATGAGTGACATGACAAAAAAGAAAAATTTTTATTGCTTTTTTCACTGTGTTAAAAATTTTGTAATTATTTTATTACATTTTCGAAACGGATCTTTAGAAAACAATGATTACTTAGGGCTCATATTTATTAAGAAACCGAATGAAATACTTACTAGCAGGTAAGTTATATACCGGACCAATAATTCAAATATTATTTCGACGATATTAAGAATGCAGTTGTTTTAGACTTACCTGGAAAAAAGAAAAAAAATTTATTAAAATTTATACAATTTTATACTAAACTTACAAATAAAATTACAACTTTATACAGCTACCACATTAATGAAGATCAATAGCCAGTTTTAGACAGACATTTTAGCTCAAATTCCTATAATTATGGCTAAGAACTATCAAAATTAAGCACTTTTTCAAAACTTTAAAATATTGCAAAATATTTAATAAAAAAACGTAATGCTTAAACAATGTAATCGCCAATTATTTATTCTATTTTGACAGTACCATAGCCACGTTTGTGGACTACAGCTTTTTTTCTGTAATGCTACAGACTTCGTATATATTTTACTTAAGGTTCATTCAAACCTCTTACTCCCTGTTTTCCTAAATGCGAAAGAAAATTGCTTTTGAACATTTTTCTAAATACAACAATAAAAAACTTATAATTGTTTTGTTATCAATATAGATGTTCGAAAGACATTTTCTTTCGCATTTAGAGAAATAGGCAGTTAGAGAAATACCCAAACAAAAGTATGAAGTATATTTATAATTAAAACACTTAATCATTTAGCCTAACAAACTATTAACACGTTGGCCAACCTGCAATCATTTGATTAAAAATTGGGAGTGTTACAAAAGTAAAAATTTAGCAGCTTATTAATTCACTAAAATTTGGGTCAGTTTTCTGTAACTGTGGAACTAAACGTTTATTTTTTATAAAGAAATAAAGAAAAAAGAAACACAAATATAAGTTTTTTTTGTGACTAAAGGCACGCGATACATGTATTTGATTTTTTTTATTTAAAACAGGCTTATTTCATGTCATGTTAGTAGACAAAAATATAGCTTGATTGAAGTACTGACAATAGCTAGGCTGTAAAGAGGGTTCGAAAAGGTTCACAAGGCCAAAGAAAGACAAGTACATTACAAAGATTTTATTTCTATTAAGTGATGAAATTCAAATTTTTTTTATTAAAATATTTGAATATAAGTAGCACTTGATTACGAAATTTTATGTTATTTTAGGTGTAAATAACACTGTGCAACCGGAAAAGAAATAAATTGGCTCTAACGTCTGATTCTAATGTTTACTTTTCAATGCTTTTTCTTTCTCAAACTGTTTAAATAAACCGATGCTTTTGCTTATACTTATGAAAAATAAACAGTCGCAGTCGCAGTCGAAGCAGAAGAAGAAGCAGAAAACGATTTATCAACAATTGCGCAGCACTTTCAAGAGTCGACGATTTGAAAAGTTTGAATTTGTTTTTCTTTTGCTTTTGCTTAGTATCGCAAGTAAAAGCACAAGCAATGTATTTTCTCTTAGAAGTTGTCAGCAGTCGCAAACAGTCACAGTCGAAGAAGCAAAAAGTCTTGCTTATAGAAGTTTTCTGCAGATTAAGTCAATTATTTTGTTATTTTTGCTACGTTTTGTTGTGAATTTTTGCACGTAAGACAAAAAGCAAAAGCAAAAAGCACATGATTGCGATTGTCTACAACTTCTAAAAGTAAGAGGTTTTGCTTCTTCGACTGTGACTTTTTGCGACTTGCAAAAGCATATAGACTGCTTCTGCTTTTACTTGCGATACTAACGAAAAGCAAAAATCAAATCAAATTCAAACTTTTCAATACGTCGCGACACGTCGGCTATTGTAAGTGCTGCATAATTGTTCATAAATCGTTTTGTGATTTTGCTTTGACTGAAACTGTTGTATTTTTTAAAAGCGAAAGCAGAAGCAAAATGAAATGAAATGTCTTAAGGTATAAAATATGTTGAGTAATTTTATTTAAAACGCCGCGATAAACAATTTTTGGAATATTTAAATACTCTAACTCTTCGCTATATGGCTCTTTTTGTATTTTTCTTGCAAAAGAAGCACAAACCTCTTCTTCAGCGGTGATATAGAAGCTGAAATATTCTACAAAAATACTTGTCATAAAATTATACTATACAATTTCAAAGAAACCCAACCTATAGACTCATTTTAAACGCCCCAAAAATCATTCGAAATTTTAAGAGCCTTATTTTTTGCTATATCCCTACGCCTCACTTCACATAGAATTTGTTGAATTGCTATTTTGGTAAACACTACAATGACAGGTGATTGCTAGTGTTGAACACCTGATTGTTACGTTATTTTCTTAAATTAATATATGAAAAACAAATTTTATAAAACGTTTCAGTGAAAAATAACCCACTTTATATGCCAAATCAAGCACAAGTTTTATTCAAGCGTTTTTGTTTAAATTTTTCGAGAAAAGTTGCAAACTTTTAAACAAGCCATAACTAATATTGGTTAAAAATCGGAAAACTGTAAGAAATGCAAAAAAATCGGTAAAAATCGCGAAAATTTGCAAAAACTTATTAAGAGCGGGATGATAACAAAGTCTTATATTGTTTAAAAATCGGCAAAACTGTTGGGAAGCTGCAAACATGCAAAAACTCGCTTTTATTGCGAACTTTGCTCAAATTCTCGGGAAGTTGTAAAGTTTTAATCAAGCCATAATATTGACTAAGCATCGCTAAAACTGTAAGAAATGCAAAAAATGCGGTAAAAATCTCGAAAATGACGAAAATTAAAAAAAAAAAAATTACTAACAACTGGACCATAACAAAGTCTAGTACTGTTAAACAATCGGCAAAACTGTTAGGAAGCTTTAAACATGCCAAAAGTCGCTTTTATCGGGAACTTTGCGAAAATTCGCGAGAAGTTGCAAAATTTTAAACCAGCCATAATATTGATTAAAAATCACTAGAACTGTAAGGAATGCAAAAAATTCGGCAAAAATATCGAAAATGGCGAAAATTCGTAAAAACTCACAACAGCGGGATGATAACAAAGTCTAGTATTGTTTACAAATCGGCAAAACTGTTGGGAAGCTGAAAACATGCAAAAAGTCGCTTTTATCGCGAACTTTGCAAAAATTCGCGGAAACTACCCCTAAAATTTATTAGAAATCGCCAAAGCTGTTAAAAATAAAAAGTTCAGAAAAAACGCCAAAAAAATGCCAGTTAGCAAAAAAATTGCTATATGCAATAAAGAAATTAGCTGTAAATAATAAAATTCGCAAGTGTAACTGCAAAAAATAATCATGATATAATAAATAATATTAATATTTAATGAAAAATATTGATTAAGAAAATTATTATTTGACATATTGTCATAATTTTATTTTAAATGAAATGTATTTGCTGGAGTCTAAGCAATTGTCTATATGCAGCATTTTGTTGGTGCTTTACCAACTCATCAGTAAACTTTAAGCACAATTTTGAACAGCTAATTTTTTGAAAATCATTGATATATTTGTAAATTCTCAAATGGTTTTTAAAAGTTTGTATATAAGATAAAGGGTTTGTGGCTGTTCAAAATTGTGCTTAAAGTCTACTGATGAGTTGGTAAAGCACCAACGAAATGCTGCATATAGACAATTGCTTAGACTCCAGCAAATACATTTCATTTAAAAGAAAAATATTGATATTAATTCGTAGTTCTATGTGAGTATTGGGAATTCAAGTGATAAATGTAGCAATCCAACGCAATGTCGTAGTGCTTTACAAAATTTACTTATTTTTATTCTGCGTTCACCATAGTATGTGACATGCAAGTGAGGTGTTTATCACTGGGGATATAGAAAATTAGGCCCTAAATGTGTTTAAGGGCAGTGAGAAAGATTTATTGTACAAAAATGTTCTTTGTGGTATTTTAGATAAAAGTGCAGAGGACATGTTATACCTTAAACGTAATGCTTACAATATTTAATATGCCGAGTACTAATTGTGAAGAATTACGAAATTAATCCTTAAATATATTTTAAATTTTTAATGATTTCTGGCGTTCAAGTTGAGTCTGGAGCTTGGGTGTCTTTAAAGACGTACATATAATAGAGTTTTATGGCAAATATTTTTGTAGACCATTTTAGCCCGCTATATCATCGCTGAAACGCAGTTGTTTGGCCCTTTTTTTAAAAAAGGGCAAAAAGACCCATACAGCAAAGATGTAGAGTGTTCAAATAGTATACAAAAATGTTCCTCGTGCTATTTTACATAAAAGTGCTAAGCATATACTTTATACGTAAGGCTTACAAGTTATCCTATACCGTTGAACACATTTTAAGCCTTGAACGATTTCTTGCGTTCAAAAAGAGTCTGAAGGTGCGATGTCTTTAAAGGCACATAATAGAATTTTATAGAGAATATTATTGTAGAATATTTGAACCCACTATATTGCCGCTAAAGTGGAACTTGTTGGCCCTTTTTTTGAAGAAAAGCACGTTTTGTCTTTTGTTGGTATGTGTTCAGCATTACAGCGTTAAATATTGCACAAATACATATATTTATGGTGGTGTTGTACATTAAAGTGTTGAGCACATATTATATCTTAAACGTAAGGCTGACAAATTCACCTTCCGCTAAAATGAGTCCCGGAAGTGTTTTCAAAACACCAGTACACGTATATATATTTTTTTTGTTGCCCTCTAGAAAAATCGGTCGTTAGAATATTGTAATTAATAAATTAGTTGTGCTATAAAGTGTAATTTTTGGTCATACGCATATTTCACTGCTGTCCAAGCCAGATCTTCCAGAATTTTTTTGCAAAAAATGTTTGACAAAACCAGATAATCTTAAATAACTTAAGAGAAGCCCAAACTAAGATATCAAAGTTAATAAAAACAACACTTACCCTTCTGCCAAACAAAAAATGCCATTTTAATGCTGAAATCATTGGAAAATATAAATTCAAATAGACACAAGCTCAATTATCATCCTAAGCCATAAATCACAAGATATCGCAGTTTTAAGAAAAAAAAGATGAATAAAATTTCAAAAATGTTTTAAAAAGTTGAAATTACAGATTATAACTCGTATTACCTAGATGCGAAACCCATTTGTCAAAGACCTAAGAGTCTGTATTAAAACAAACAAAAAACACTACTTAATGATAATGTACAGATGACCCCCGTATAACAAGGGAGTTGTGCCTAATATAATGTTGTATTTTTAAAGTGTTATTATGCGAAACAAAAGGCTTTTTATATAAAGACTAACTGAAAATTCTATTGAAAATGTGTAATTTTACATTAAAATTTCTTTTAAAGCTTTGTAATTTTTACAATTCTTGCCACGTACTTCTACGATTTTGTAGCAATTTTGCCTTATATATCACATTGTAGCAGGATTTTAGCAAATTATAGAAGTTTAAAAGAAAGTATTCGTGCCGTGTTATAGGAAAGTTGTCTGTATTAGTAAAAAGTTATCTATTTTTTATTGCTCACCCGTATCTGTTGATTTGGTTTAAAATGTTGTATGTTGTTCACCTCATGTTTTCGTATCTACGAGTACATATGTATGTGTCTGTGTCTTATCTATGCTCCAAGCCCTTTATATTTTATGTATGTGTGTATGTATAATCGTATAAACTTATATAAAAACTTTTATTTATATTAAACCAACATGAAACCATGTCATCAGTTTTGTAGGAGTCACATTTTTTTAAAGCATGCATGTTTCTTAAGTCTTTCGTTAAGGCTTTACTTGCTGTTATATTATAAGTGTGTGTTGTGTGTGTGTGTGTCCAGTTTACTAACCAGAGAAGCTTTTAAATATAAACTTTAAGTACAAAGAGAAAAGTTACCAACAACAAGAAGATGCCATAAAAGTGTGTGACGTCAATATTAAAGAGAATTTTTGTGATTTTATGGGTTTTACATAAAATTTCATATAAACAATCAACAGAAGAGATGTCAGTAAAAAAATAAAAGCAAAAAATTTATTTTTAATACGGCAAAAATATTAATAACAACATATTCGTCACAATTTTTTATGCTGACACCAAAATTAAACATAAGATAAAATTCCACGGAAAAGAAATTTAACATAAAATAACATAATGAAAAAGGTTTATTGGCCTCTTTCTTGGGAGTTCATTTTCAAAGATGTGATCTTTATGATTTTATAGTATTTTATTTTATTTATTATTTTGTGCAGAAAACAATGATGAAGTTCTTAGCAGACTAACTATGCATGCAGTAACAATAACGGATATACTTATTAAAGTCTAACAAAGTATTATTTATAATTTCTTTATTAGTAACACTATACAACAAGAAAAATAACAAAGATATGCAGGTATATGATGGAAATCGAGTTTGAAAACGAAGCACTAAAAGGGACCTTCAAAAGCACTTTTGAAATTTTTTTTTAAAGCACTTTTCATAAAATGTTTATAATTGTTGCGATACAGTTGTTTTGTAATAAAGAAATATTTTTATGATATATGTGATAAAATTGTTTTTAATAAATAAATATTATTAAAAAACACCTTTCAAAATTTCTTCGTTTTCGGAATTGATTTCCATCCCATACCTGATATACTACTATATTTTCTTCATGTTTTATGGTGCGCTAACTACAAAAGTAATCGAAATTTAAAAATTTTGTATATCGATTTGTTCGAAACAGCATTTATAACGTTTTCTGGCCGTCTATTTCTGAAAGCACGCTGCTTAAGGAACTAAGTGAGCTTTAACCGATTTTTTGAAAGGTGGTGTATTGTCCTTTTTGTTAATTTTTAAGCAATGTCACAGCGCCTCTGGTATTAAGTAGACGCATTAACTTTCCTGAGCAGTATGAATAGCCATTTTGTTAACTGTTTTACTTTGCCGATGAATATACTAAAATTACCAACTAAAGGGCCCCATATACTACACCAGTATGCACGCGCAATCACGTGTTGGCGCCAGTGGTTGGGTCGTGTATGGGCATTTGGTGTGATTGTACGATTTGTGTAGCAATGTCAAACAGAGTTTGATATTTTGCTGATACCAGTTTGGGGTATTGAGTATGGTGAATTTAGCTCAGTTGAGAGAAGTTGTCAAAGAGTAAACATCGGGATAAAACACATTTACTTGAATTAATTACTCATAAATTAAGAAAAAAAAAAGAACAAAATATATACTGTAAAGTCTTTCTGAAATAAACGAAGTAATTTCTTAAATTTTTTAATAAAAAGACATGAATTTTACTTAATTTCTATTTTTAAAACAATATCAGTAATGAATGCGGTGCGCACTAGGTACAACATCTCATCAGTACAGAATTTTTAAGAAAATGAATATTGCACCAGTATGCTTGTATGGTATGTGTTACGAGCACGACGATTCAACATCACTTGTTTGTGCCAGTATACTGGAGTAATGTATGCCTTGCTTAAGGATGGCGCTGTCATGTACTAGAGGGCTACACGAATCTATTCGAAAGTACTCGTATGTACGTTTGTGTGTGTATGCATGTATGTTTTTTTTTGTATATATATGTGTGTATATATGTATGTATTTATGTATATTTGGTCGTAGCTATGTATGTACACACATATACATGCATGTATACATAAGTATATACATAAGAACATACATCTATGCACACACGAAATTCATACGAGTACATTCTACGAATACATTTGTGTACACTTTGCAGACCTCTATCATGTACATTACCATGCACCACTATCAATCGCCATCGGTACAGTTCAGTTACTTCATCACTTAAACAGTCCAATAACAAATAATCCAATGCCATACTAATGCCATCAGAAAAATTCATAATATTGATGACTTTCCCTGAACAGAGATCGAACTCACGTTCACCGTCATAATTTGCTATGTAGTCAACACGCTAACTACTTCAGCCAACAATAATTTTAAATTTATATGTCTTCAACTTATTTTGATATTATTTTTTTAAGGCACAACTCTTTTGAAGTTATTCAGAGCGAAATGACGAAATAAATGTTTGCAATATTAAATTGTTTTTTTTTCTAATTTGTAAAAAATCAAATGCATTGAAAACATGCAATGTGGCGTTATAAAAACTAACACTACCACGTCATAATATGTGGAGTACTCATTTGCTTGTACCATGAACAAAATCTTCATCATAATTTCTGTGAAGTTTTACATTAATCCAATGAAAAATTTCATTAAAATTCAACAAACATCACGCTTCGTTGGATTAATGAAACAAGTTTCGTTAAAATTATTTTAATAAAAATTTCAACGAATATATGAAATAATTTCATTGATTTAATGTAATAATTTCGCTAAACGAATGAAAATGTTTCATTATTTTAACGAAATGTATTCACAATTTTAATGAAACTATTTCATTATTTTAATAATATAATTTCATTATTATGTAGACTCAGAGTAATTCCATTTAGCCGGGTGAGACCACTTTATACAAATTTTTTGTTATAAATAAAGAATATAAAATGTTTTACTTAGAAAAATGTTGCGACTCGCAAGGCCATTAAACTTAAAGTCATTGAATAACGGATAGACCCTTAAAGAACACGATTCCTGCTCCGAATGGTCGTCAGAAAGCTGCGACGGGTGTGACCTTACAAAGCTCAGTTTTAAGAAATTATGATTTTCAGCATAAATCCTGTAAATTTTTTACTATAACGTACACAATAATTTTGGTATAGCTCTCTGTTCAAAGTGTTTTAGCTGTATTACGTATTTACTGTTTGAAAAAAAATCATTTTTCTTAACAAAAAACTATTTTTAAAATGTGATGGGTGTGACAGACGGGTGTAACCTAATACAAAAATTTTAATAATTTGAAGAAATAAAACTTTTTATTGATTTAATTAATATAAATAATATAAGAAAATAATAAGACATTAAATTATTTGCTATCCGTTCTGTTATAGATAGCAGAATAATCTAGCTGAGTATTTTTTTAATTCAATAAAAAGCGAAAAAAGTACATATATTCTTTGCAGAGATAAGGATTTTTATTAATAATGAGAAAGGGAAGAAAAGAAGATCTGAATTAAATATTAAACATACAAAGAGGGAGAGCAAAATGTTTCGTGGATGATCATTTAAAAGTGCCTCAAATTACTTAAAAAATATTATATAAAGTATTTTTTATATTTTTTCTATAGTTGTCATGCTCTTAAAAACATCAATTGAGAGATTTTTATTAAAAATAAGAAAACTTTTTTTTCCTTGCATAGGGCCGTTTTACGTGGAATCACTCCTCATTAACACTTGAATTTTTTATCGACGATTTCATTTTATTGGCAATGCAATGCTACAAATACGGACGACATACACTAATACATAAGAAAATTTTTTTGTGTTTATGATCGCTCTCAGTATCGAACTCAGACCATGAGAGTTTCATCACTTGCTTTCTACGAAACGTCTTAACTACTTCAGCCAACAGCACTCTTATAAAAATGTTCCCTATGAGTGTATAATACAGTGTTGCCAATGAAGAATTTGGATATGAGATGACTGGGTCCCAAATTACACATATGAAAAAAAATTACACATGAATTTTTTTCTAGCATTGAATTTGTGACTTTTGAAGGATCTATAACAACTTCTGGCCTTAAAAAGCTTCTTAGAGGTTCATACTGTTTTAAAACGTGAACGACACATGAATGAATTGGAAGCCATCTAGTAATACTATTTGTTATACTTTTTTATGCACATCAGTGCAACTCGACAGCTGTTGATTGTATGCCATCGTAAAGATTTCAAACTTCATATAAAGAAATCTAAGAAAAGCTTTTTATACATGGAGTTTGTTTGACTTCTTGACAATGATGTAATTTTTGTTGTAGAGATGCATTTAAGCTTTCAAAACGCCGAATACACGTTTATACTTTTTTGGTCCCCTCTACCAGAATTGGCCATTAGAACCTTATTTATTTATTTATTTATAAAATTTTGAGTTATCTAGCACAACAAGATATGATAATCTTATAAATGAGAGTGATAGTAATCGAGCAGATAATAACAAACATAGATTACAAAATTAACATGTATATAATATAGTAAATTGTTAATAGATTGACAATAAGTTTAAATAAAAAGAATATGATTTTATCAAGGTTATAAAAACAATAAAACAATTAAAAAACAATTATGGTATTTATGATATTCATAAGATGTGCTGAGAGTCATATTGTCATATGTAATAAAAATTCATAAGATGGGCTTGCTTTAGTTTTGAAATATTCTTGTTTGATCAGTATTTTTAAAATACAACATTATGACAATAGAACCTAGCTTTACAATTATTCAAATATTAAAAGGATGAAGAAAAAAGAAGGTAAAAAATATATGTAAATGTTTAATTAAAAAGAAAAAAATGGTAATACTTTAATACTTTATGCCAATAATTTACACAACTCCCTTTTAAACATAATTGCGTTGCTTATTCTTTGTATTGAATTGGGTAAAGAATTCCAAAGACTGACAGTATAAATCAAAAATTGTCATTGCGATAAGAGACTTCTATATTTTTGTTGAATAATTTTCTTTCCACGGTTCGACCTGGCAAAAATAATTCTATTGTAAAGATAAGATGGTTGTTGCGATGTAATGATTTTGTGCAATAAAATAAGACATCTTAATTTAAGTAAATTTACAAATTCCATCTGGAAGATTTGGTAGGAATAAGGTGAAATGTAGTCACGCCGACTTTTCAGGAAAACAAATCTTGCGATGTAATTATATGCAACATTTAATCTACGTAGATCGTCGCTATCACAATTCGCTGACAACTCGCACCCATACAAAAGCGATGGGATAAGAAAAGTTTTTGCTAGTAACATTCGAATGGCAAAAGGAGTGGAGTCTTTAACGGCCCATAGATTGCGTAGCATACCATATACTTTTCCCACGACGAGTTTGATATGGTTGGACCAATTAAGTTTATTGTTAAATGTAACTCCTAGATTAACCACCGAGTCAACAGAAGCAATGCAGTCACCGTTTATTTTTATTTCAAAGCTGTGAGCGATTATTGATGATCTTGAAAGAAATAAACATTTCGACTTTGATGGATTGATGCACAAGCCATTGGCCCTAGCCCAAGTGTTAACTTTATTAAGGTCTTGATTTATTTTGCTTACACATGTTGCAATATTATCTATAGTGGAGCTGTTGTAGATTTGTACATCATCTGCATACATTTGCATTTTACTACCGTTCAGTGTGTCAGGTAAATCATTTATATATAAACAAAATAAAAGAGGGCCAAGAATTGAGCCTTGTGGTACTGCCCTGGTTACATTAAGCGCATTAGAGTAAACACCATTATAATGTACCCTTTGAAGTCTGGAGCTTAAATAAGAGGAAATCAAATTACATGCCGTGTTCGAAAAATGAAACAATTTCCTAAGTTTTGTGATAAGGATTTGATGATCTACAGTATCAAACGCTTTGCTATGATCTAGAAGGACTAAGAAGGCTACCATGTTATCGTCAAGCTTTGATCGAATATCTTCTACAACGTCTACCAATGCTGTTATGCAACTTCTGGTTTTTATGAAGCCCGATTGCCTATCAGATATTAAATTGTATTTAGATAGATAATTACCTATTTGTTTACTCATAATTTTCTCAACAACTTTAGATAAATACGGTAAGATAGCGATTGGTCGAAATTCATTGTTCGTCTTTGGGATAGGTATGATTTTTGACAATTTCCATTTTTCTGGGAATGACGACTTCGTCAGAACCGTGTTAAACAGATAAGTTAAGTAAGGCAATAGCCTTGGAACTAAAATTTTTTAGAAAAATTGGGCTTATATCATCCATCCCAGTGGCATTTGATTTTATTGCAGTAAGGCAAGCAAGAACTTCCAGCTGGTCAACACAATGAAAACTAAATGAGATTGATATTGGAACATGGCATAGATTATAATATATATTATTATTTGGTGGTGATATATTTATATTTAAAAATTTATCATTAAGTTGATCTGCATCAGCATCATGGTTATGCGGAGGAGCACTTTTCTGTCCGATTCCGATTTTACGTATTTCCCTCCATTTAGATTTGCAATCGAATGCAGATGAAAACTTTCGCTGATAAAACAGTGATTTAGCTGCTTTAATACGATTAGTTACTTCTCTACGAGCAGTCTGATGCATAGCCTTAAGACCATCAGTTTTGAACCTCTTCCACCGGGAGTACGCGTCATCACGTTCTTTTATCAAACGTTTTATGTCAGGACTAAACCAAGGCTGTTCATTGGCTTTAATAAGTTATTTTTAATAGGAACACAAGAAGCAAACAGATTATTAATATTGTTTTGAATGAAATCCACTTGATCATCAACACTTTCGATTGAATAAATTCGATCCCAGCATATACTTTCAATAGATCGATTGAGCGATATATAGTCAACGTTACGGAGATCCCGATAGGAAATGTAGGTATTTTGGTTTGCTATAGGTAAATCATAAGTTAAAAAAAGAATATCATGCTTAGAAAAGGCAGATGCAGACAGCTGGTCATAGAGAAGTACCTTAGATTTATGGTTCACAAACACAATGTCGATTAAGCTGTTTGAAGTCGCATGAAAATGTGTGGGTATATAAGTGTTCACAGGGCTTAGATCAAGAGCCTGCATTGGTCCGACTAGTGTGTTATCAGTCAATAAATTATTATTAAAATCACCAGCGATCACCTTGTTATTTTGAAAAAAATTATTTTATTGTGCAATGTAATTGGTGCAAAATTTCCCGCAGTGTAGAGAAACATAACTCGTAAAAATATAGTGCTTATCAGCTGTTGAAAGAAAAATTAATGTTGTTGCTTAGTGTAATCACTACTAACAACAGTTCTGTTTGCTTTTACCATGTCCCAAGTATTATTTCTAATAATAATTTAAAAGTAATAATTTAAAAGTAACAAGTTCCTTTCAATAATTTTTTTCTACACTATAAACAAGCATCCTTGTCATTGGCTTTGAAATTGGCTTCTATAAAACCCAGAATTACCTCATGTTTGCCAGCGGGAACTTATAATTAAGTGTCATTGTCAAGGTTCTATATTTTCTCTTTACAAGTCTGCCTTTCTATTTTCTTTATTCTCTAGTTTTTAATAATTCGTTCATTATAATAAAGACAAAACGGAAATTGTATCTAAGCGTTGAATATTTAAATTGATTGTTAAAGAAGAGAATTATTTGTTTTTTATTTAAACTTTTAATAATGTAATAAAAATAAATGACATAATCAAAATCGGAAGTAAGTTAATAGTTATTGAATGATTTAAGGGAATAAAGTTTTCAATAGGAACAAACTACTGACAGTGCTGGTATTTAGTTTTCAAAGAAACTTATAAAAAATGTTGTAAAGAATGTAATTAAAAACGGTTTTTGATTGAAATAATATTTGGAATTAAACAAAAAGTAAAACTGAAATTTAAGGCCTCATTTTGTAAAAAGAAACGTGCATGAAAAATATTCTAATATCTTAAAATTATCTGGAACTCTTTATAGAAATTTGAAACGTTTAGAAAATTTTAGTTCTATCAAATGATTTTCCAATATTTTTTTTATAAATTCCACACATTATTTCAATCAAAACCAATCACTGTTTGTCTTAAAAAGATAAAGGTGAGTGAACCCCTTGCAACACTTTTTATTTTCAAATAATTTGAAAATTGTGTCTACTATAGAGCCCAGAGCACAGAAACTTGTTTAGAATTAGACGCCCTACTCAGATTGCTTTTTATTGATAGAGAAGAAAATTATACTTTTTCCATTTTATTTCATTTTATAAATGATTTGAAATTTCTCAACTTCATCTCCCATATTTTATTGCATTAAAAACCCATCCATCATTTGCTGCCAAATTAACGTCTTAAACATCATACAGGCATTTATGGCCATGATTTGTTTTTTAAAAAAAACTTTTTTCTTTAGGTTTTTTTAAAGGTTCATAACATGCCAAGATCTTAAACAAAAGAAAGTTATGCAGAAAAATGTATTTATACGCTTAAAATGCATATGTCAAAATGGAAAACAAATTAATAGAACATATTCCGAGTTATTTAAAATGAAATTCATTTTCTAAGATAATTATGAACCTGTTTGAAAATTTATGCGTGAAATGTCTCATCATATTAATCAATATTCTTATTATAAACAGTTTTCTTTTTAATACAGAAAAATTTCATTCCTTAATATTGAAAGTTAATACATAAAAAATTAAACAAAGTTTTCTCATGAGTAAATTTATGGCGGCTAGTTTCAAAAAGTTTATCATAATTATTTATATTTTAATCATCTCTTAAATACTTTGGTATTAAATTCTTAATACTGACATTATTATTAGAACCTGAACCTGGGTGGCCTTAATGCTTACAAATCTTTTTTAATGTGTTTCTTTTTTTTAACTTTTCAAAACCACAAAAATTCAGTGACCATAAATTCCATGATGTGGGTGTAGAATTACAAAATATATTTCTTTAATTTTATCTAAAGATGTTTGCTGATGTTGAAAACATATAAACAACAAACTTAAGTAAAAAAAGTGATTTAACAAGAGGTAAAGAAATATTGTGGACACTAGAAAAAAGCTAAAGTGTCTAAATAATATCAAAAATAAATTTAAGGAACACATTTTTCATCAGACTAATATTAATAGAACTAGTTGAAATATTTATATTCTCTTAGGCCTTTTGATTTTGAGCTCAAAACTAACTAAATATTTGTGGTCATAAGACTTAGCCGCTTAAGTCGAGTTAGAGTAAGCTTCAGTTTGTTTGACGATCGTATCCATCCGTGTATAAATCTATTTGCTATCAATTGTTCTTGTTTGTAACATTTTTAAGACGGTTATTACACTTTACAACACAAAAGTATAAAATGGTTATAACGACGCATTCTGGCAGAATCGGGATTTTGAATTTTTGCATCCATGATTCATTTTAAGGACGCTAAATTTCCCCTATGGCACATACGTCATTATAGTGACTGGGCATGGGAAATCATTTAAATCTTGCATTTAAGGTAAAAGCTGTACTCAGCGCTATTATATAAAGCACGACAGGAAATACTTTTGTGGAATATTCCAACCTCCCAACTCTTCATTGTCTGAGGTTTTTGTCCCTTTATTAAAACATAAAAAAACTGCCTTAAATTTTCAACAAAATAATTTTATTAACATCCAAAGATAAATAGACCTTAAAAGCCCGATTATTATAGATAATCAAAACAAAATATACAGAGATATAGAAAAAAGGTCGATATATTAAACCGTCTATATAAAAATAATTTTCCATAAAATGCTATTATAGGTCTTCAAAGTGAAGATGGGCGCGTTTCGAAATTTTCCAGCACGATACGACCGAACACGAATACCAAGATGTGCCACACGTACGAAACACACACCTCAAATATTTTCCCAACACGACACGACACAACACGTACGATATCAAATCCAATAATAAGAAATATTTTTTTTATATTTGAAGACATATTTTTGTTTTATTTAGTATTCCCCCGTTTCAAATTTGACCGTATATGAAAGGACCAGCTGGCACTTATTACAACAACCATAATTTATACGGTTGCCATCGTACTCAATAAGAGAAAAATTATTCCAAACACTGCTTTTGCCTTGGTGGTTCGCTATCAATTGGTATTTTTCATAATTTCCACGAATAGCTTCTTGAGTTTTATTTTTCATTTTGCTCACATAAATTAATTACTTTTTCAAAGCGTCACTTTTCAAACGGTAGTGACAAGTTGTCACTGTCAACAGCTGATACTATTGGCCTATGTACAGAACTTTACATAGCGTCTTGACGAGCCATAATTTTGTTCTAACATTTGTTAAACTTCTTACATAAAAACATTAGAAAAATGTTAGTGATATTTTTTCATATCGACTTTGACTTTTGTCAAGACAAAGCAATGGCTTGTGAAGACGCTATGTTAAGCTTAAAAGGTAAATAGACTATCAACAAATTTTCTACACAGAAAGTATTTGTTCTTAAATTCTATGAGTTTTGACATTAATCCAACGAAAAATTTCATTAAAACTCACCCAACGTTACGCTACGTTAGATTAATGAAACAAGTTTCGTTAACATTATTTTAATGTTAACGAAATTACAGTAAATATATGAAATAATTTCATTGTCTAATGCTTTAATTTGTCTAAGCTAATGAACATATTTCATTATATCAGTAAAACTATTTCATAGTTTTAATGAAACTGTTTCATAATTTTAATGAAATTATTTCATTATTTTAATGAAACTCTGTCATTATTTTAATGATATTCTGTCATTATTTTAATGAAATTATTTCATTGTTTTAATGAAATTATTACATTACTTAGTAGCCTAATTAACTTATCTTTTTTATTGTCTCTTTTAATTTATGGACAATTCCATGGTTGAAATACGTACGAAAACGCCAATGCACATCAGAAAAGCTTTTGATGTTGCTGACCGCTCACAGTATCGAATGTTAATTTTTCCCTTGTTCCTTGGAATTCTTTCAGAATTAAAACGTTACGAACCTTAGCCTAGTAATCAATTTGGATTCACAAGCAAATACGTTCGAAATAATCGTATTAAGAAACAATCAGCTACTGGCTTGAGCTTTCCATATGTTTACATGTTCATATATACTTAAGTATAAAATCAAACCAAAAAAGTTCGTCTTAAGTAGAACAAAAATTAGAAAGATTGGAATGAAGAAAAATAAACCAAAGTGAACACTGTGAAAATGCAGTTTAACATTGACTTGAAACTGAATTTAATTCTCGTATTCAATTTTCACGAAAAAGTTGTATATATAAGAATTGAAATCACATTCAACAAAGCCATCTGACAAGTGGTGACAGGCAAATACACATGAGCACTGACGATGGAAGTGTAGCGGCTTCCGAAAGTGGCGCGCTACTCTGTTGTGCTGTGTACGTTGAAAAATTAAGTTGATGTTAATTTTTATTTTAAAACCTATTATTATGCGCTTTATTTTAATATTTTGCCTTAGTGCTTAAAAAATATGAATTTTTTTTACTGGGATGTTAAACCCTAAGTCTTCGTTGAATGGCTCTTTTGTCCCGTTCTTAAAAATTTTGGGAAAAACTCCCCTTCAGTGGTCATATGGCGGGCTGGCACGTGCTACAAAATGGTTTGCCATACAATTCCATTAAAGTTTCTTAAAAACTTGGAAGCTCCAGACTCAACATGAACGCCAGAAAATATTCAATAGTTAAAATGTGTTTAAAGGTTAATTTCGCTCGTATTTATTCACAATTAACGCTCGGCATAGGAAATCTTGTAATCCTTACGTTTAAGGTATAAGACGTGCTTAGCATTTTTATGTAAAACAGTACGACAAAAATTTTTCTAAAACATCTCAACCCTCTAACTCTTCGCTGTATGGGTATTTGTGTCCCTTAAAAAAAGAGGGCGAAAAACTCTATTTCAGCGGCGTTAAAGTGAGCTAAAATGTTCTACATAAATATTTTCCATGAAATTCAAAGACTTGCAAGCTCAAGATTCAACGTAAACGTTAAAAATAATCCAATATTTAAAATGCCTTTAAGGGCATAGGAAATCTTGAAAGCTTTGCGTTTAAAGTTCAACATGTTTGCACAACTTTTATGTGAAACACCACGTGCCACATTTTTGTAGAAAACTTGAGCCCGCTACACTGATAAAAAAAATGTAATAACGCTGACATCAATACTACACCAAGTATATTCGTTGTTGACCCCATGACACTTTTAATAATTGTGATATCAACCTTTATCTCAGCTCGTCATCAATGGAATGATCGACACAATTATGCATATTTATATTTTCTTACTTCTACTTGTTTCTATTTAAGTTTTACTTTTGTTATTTTATTTTTTTTCTAATGTTGGTCTTGATCCCAAGCTCCTCAATTCATTGCACATTTATAAACTACTGCCACTACCATTTCAGCTAGGTCACCATCCAAAACATCGGCAGCACAAAGTCAACATAAACATTGTTGATGCGACATACGTCATATGTCTATGTGACGACTAAGTGTCATCAATATGATAAAAAGATGTCATACTGTTGTTTGCTTCAAAGTTTTGTCTGTGCATGATGCATGCTCTACCGGCTTAGTTTTTAAATAGACCTGCACATTTTATTATTAGCTCTGTCATAGCAATGATGACAAGTGTACATCAATGCAATTTCATTTTGAATAACTTTTTAAAAATACGTTTAAACACAAAAATAAAAAATGAAACAATAAGATTTGTATTAAAATACAAACTACAATCACTATAATATTGTTTACTTAATTATTTTATACATATATTACACTTTAACAATCTATAATAAGTGACATCATATTGATGTCATTCCAGTCATAGCATTGATGACACTTAAGCTATGACAAAATTCTGTGATGACGTCTGTTTTTATTGATGACATTTGTCATAACATTGATGTCAAATTTGTGATGATAGGACGTCATCAATGCGATGATATATTTTGCTATGAGTGTTAGCGCTGCTGTAGGAGAACTTTTTTCCCTTTCTCAAGAAAGGGACAATAAGATCCATACAACGAAGAGTTAGAGGGTTCAAGTGTTCCATAAAAAGGTGTTTTACATTAAAGTGTTGAATCCATCTTCTACGTTAAACATAAGGCTTGCAAGATTTCCTACGTCAAGTCACTAAAACTGTGTGCGAAATGGGGTGAAATTTTATTTGCACTAAAAGGAATTTCAGATGTAAACTTTCAAAACGCTGATACACGTTTAAGTTCTTCTTAAGCCCCCTACCAGAATTAGTCGTTAGAACCTAGTTTTTTTTATTTTGCTATACAGTGTTATATGTAAAAAAATTTTAAAGAAAAATAAACCAATGCCTGTCTGGAAGCGAGCTTATGATACTTTAAATAGTTCTCTCCAAAAATATTATAAATAACTTAAGCGGTTAAGATTTGTGACCACAAATATGTTCATGGAATTTATAATTTTCACTTTAAAAAAATTTCTTTCATTTCAAAAACTTTAACAATTTGTTAGACTTTTTACATTTTATTTTCAAATTTAATCACGTTTACACGTGTTTCTTTTCAATTAGTTTAATTGATTTCTTCAAACATTTTTTTTTCTTATATTTTCGTCTAATCATTTCGTTTAAATATTTATTTCGTTTAAATATTTTTTTCTTAAATATTTATTTCCCTTTATACTTTTACCCATAAATATATAGACATCATTTCAAAATCACACTGTTTTCTTTCTCTTATCGTATTAAACATTATAATTTTGTTTTACATTAAAAGTAAAAGGTGCTCGCTCAACTGGTCTACATTTCCGCCGCTGTGTTTTGTTTTAACTCAAACATAAAATAATATAAACAGTTAATTAATTGAAACCCCTTTGAAATAAATGAAATAGTATTTTTTTAATGACATTAACCTTATTTTTTTTTCTATAAGATACGAGTATATAAGTTTTGATTTAGAAACATTAAATAAAATGTTATCAATAAAATATGTAAAAAAAATCAATAAAACTAATTATTTAAAAACTGTTATTTAAATATTTTTAAAACAGAGAACAGAAAACTAACTGTTTTTAATGCATTTTCAAACTAAAAATAATCATTATGAAGATAATGTGACAGAAGTACTTTGAACCTATCAATAATATCTTACTCATCTATATAATAACACTGTACAACAAAATCAAATGGCAGCAAAAAAGTTTACATCTGGGATTCATTTTAGGGGGAGTTCAATTTCTTCCCTCTACTACATACTTTGTAAGCCACATGCGGCATTATTTTTGAAGCGGGCCACCCTAAGCATTTTGTTTTGCCAAAATTCCTTGATATTTGGCATAACTATAGTTCTAGTAGGTATAATTGTGTATGCCAAAAAAAAATTTTTTCCATGATGTTTATTTATCCAGTTATGGGGTGCAAAAGTGTTGCCGTTTTTGAATTTTTTATTACTCTTTCAAACTAGAAAAAAATAAAGCAAAAAAATTATAATAAGTGATTCTTATAGGAAATCATCTGATCTTTTCAAAACAAAAACGATTTAATTAAAAAGAATTCTTGATCACAACCGGAAATGACCAATTGAAATTTAAACTTTTCTATCTTCGACCATTTTTATTATTTTTATTTTATTACCAAAATTAGCTTACGGTGTCCCCATTATACAGTAAAAGTTTGATAATGGAATCTCTACACAGAAAAAAATAAAAATTATTTTTAATTAAAAAATTCGTTTTGCCAAGTTAAAAATTAACTAAAATTTTCACCTATAAACGAATTGGTAATATTAAGTAAATTTTTATACCAAATTTAATTGAAATAATTTTTATTAAATATTTAATAATAATAATAATTAAAAGTTTAATTAAAATATTTTCAAGTTTTCAATTAAGTTTTTAATCATAATAATTTAAAAAATGGGTAAAAGTTTGCGATTTGGATTGGAGAAGGTAATGATGGATTGATGGATGTGTTCTAAATGGGCTAACGACGTTATGTTGATTTGAAATACTTACTTATTAATTTCGTTTTCGTAATTATAAATTATATATTTTTACTTACTGTTTGTTATTTTAATTTCATCTGAGGATTGAACTAAGCTCCTTCTATTTTGAAATCCAACGCACCTACCACTGAGCCAAAACAATGTTTGCAAACAGGCGGCAAAAAACTAAAATAAACTTACTCTTAAGCTCTCATTTTCACTGAGTACATATTTTGCTTTTATTTATTTATAAATGGTACACATCATGGTATAATAAGTATACATGTGGCGGTAGCCGATTATTTTTTGATGTGTTAGTTTTATATATACCGTACGTCAAAAACGTGCATTTTTTGACAAACATTACCTAGTTTTTTTTTTTGTATCGTAGTATTTGTTTGCGGTATGCGGTCACCTTGTATTGTTATTACATCATTGCATTGAATGCTTTGCTATATAGAAAAGCTCGTTGAAGTTCTTGTTGTTTCACACATTGGTTATCATTTGTATGTATGTGTACTATTCGTGGGTATACATACAAATGATAGCGAATGTGTGTAATAAAAAATCATGTGTTGATACTAACAATTGAATATTTAATTATATCAAATAAATTATTTAATTGAAAGTTTGATTTTTTTTAAATTAATGATTTAATTAGAAAAAAACTTGTAATATTGTTTTCTGTGTAAAGTTTAAAAACTATCCAAATTTGTTTACGTGCACCCCACCTTTTCCCCATTGCTATAGAAAATCGGTTATTGTTAAGACATCGTGTAAGCCTTACGTTTAAGGCATGAAGTGTGTACAGCACTTTTATGTAAAACTTCACGAAAAAGAATTTTACGGAATATTCTAACCCGCCAGCGCTTCCCGATGTGGGTCTTTTTTGTCTCTTTCTTAAAAAGGGGCTAAAAACTTCCCTTCGGCGGTGACATACCGGGTTAAAATATCCCACAGAAAAATTTCTCATTGAATTTTATTATAAGTCTTTGAGGACAATAAGTTTCCAAACTAAACTGGAACGCCAGAAATTATTAAAAGCTAATTGTGAATATATACGACATTCACCCTCAAGCACATTTTAAGTTTTTACTGATTTCTGGCGTTCCAGTTGATTTTAGAAATTTATTATATATTAAGACTTATAATAAAATTTTATAAGAAAGGTTTTTGTAGAATATTTTAGCCCGCTATATCGCCATCGAAGGGGAGGTTTTAGTTCCTTTTTAAGTAAGGGTCAAAAGAGACCCATACAGCAAAGCGCTAGAGAGTTAAAATATTCCATGAAATTATTTATCGTGGAGTTTTAAATAAAAGTGCTGAATACACCTAATACATTAAACGTAAGTGTAAACATCTTGTACCGATTCTCTAAAACAATGACCAAAAGGTGAGGTTCATGTAAAGAAATTTGCATAGCTTTCAAACTTGTGGAGATCCCATTATCACACTTTTACAGTAAAATGAGGATACTTACAGTCTAGACTAATTTTATTATAAAATAAAATAAAAAATTAAAAAAATAAAAAGGGTCGAAGTTACAAAAGCTTTAACTTCAATTGGCCATTTCCAGTTTTGATCATAAATTTTTTTTTATATCTATACCTTTATATTAGAGATGTAACCGATACCGATATCGATATATCGGCGATACTTCAGATTTTCCCATACATCGGTATCGGCGATATTTTACCGTCGATACGACGATACTTTTAAAAATTTTTCAGAGTTTTTTTTTTAAGCAAACTATATATTTTTGTTTAGTTTTACCATGAACTAAATTCATTTCGTTATTTTTTAAATCTTATTAATATGAATTTTAAAAATTAATAATATTTTACGTTTTTATTTTGTAAAAAAAATAATTTATTTTTTGTTAATTGTACCATGAACTCAAATTCAATTCGTTGTTTTTTAAACCTTATTCCCAGCAAAAACAGACACTCCAAAGATATCATGAAAATGTAGAATTCGCGATCCGGAAGTATTGCAAATTTGGATCAGTTGTAATTAGTTTTACATATCCTTGTCATTACAAGAAGTTCTCTTTTTCTATTACCAATCACCGAATTGGAAGCGATGTTAGGACAAATTTTTTTTTTTGGTGTTCTATAATGATTTTTCCTCAAGGAAAAAGAATGAAAAATTATCCATTTTCAAAACTTGAGAATTTAAACACAAAATTGTGTTTTCAAGTAAACTTAAGTGAATAAATGTAAAATTTTAGAAGACTTTTAGTAATTAAACTATTATTCTATTTAGAAGAATACTAGTTGATAAATGTCCTTTAAAAAATCGACTTTTTAAACTATAAAGGAATTATAAATTTTTACTTGCTTTTCTACTAATTATCTGCTTATTTTTAATATAGATTCTTTGGAAGCAATAAAAATTTAGTTCCTTAAAACTACTTCCAATTTTGTATACTGGGTCAATACCAATTTTAAATATTAATAATCTCTTACACTGTAATTTTGTATAATAATAAAAAAACTTGAACTCAATTTCAATATTCGTATCGGTATCGGAATTGGTGTCGGCGATATATATTTTTAAGTATCGGTATTGGTATCGGATCGGCAAAACGGCATATCGTTACACCCCTACTTTATACATATAGACAATAGACAATGCTTAACCACCAACAAATAAATTTCATTTAATTACTTTTTTTTAAAGATCAGGCGATTTCCTATAAGAATCAGTTATTTTAATTTTTTTGTTCAAAGGCGGCAGTACTTTCGCAAACATTCTGCAAACACATTTATACCTACTAGAAATATCAAGGTATTTCGGCAAAAAAATTTTCTTGGGTTGTCCGCTTCAAAAATAGTCCCCCATATATTTTAAAGTCGGTTTAATTTTTTTTAAAAGATTTTACTCAAACCTTTTCTGTGTACTATTTTCATAATATTTAAAAAAAATTATATTCAGCCACTGAAATACAATTTCTTACAGTCTTGTGGCACTTAGAATTTAAAAGCAGACTTAATAAATTAGCTTTAAAACATTTCTTCAAGACACTGAATTAGTAAATTTAGATCCCTCAAATAATGTGCTAAAAAGTTCGTGTCTTAAGTCCTTTGTTTTCTTTAGCAAAATTGCTAAAATAAAAACGATTTCAAAACAACAACAACAACAAAACACACCTTGCGCATGTCATTAAGAAAAGCAGCTGGAGACATTTAAATGTATTTAATAGACCCACAATCCCAAACAAAAAAAGGATCAAACAAACATTAAAAACTTTAAAATTATTTCAACCAACCATCAAATGAGTTAAGAAGGCTTTTAAACAAAAACTCCATTAAACGATTTTAATAAATTTGGCACAAGCTGCTGATCCAAAAAAAAAAAACTTTACAGCTGCTTAAGCTACTTGCGAAAAAAAAGACTAACTACACATGCAGGTGATAATAATGAATCAGTCACTTGTCTGGTGGGGAAGCTCACCAAGACGCTAAAATAAAATCGTTAAAATTTACAAGACAATTTGGAAGTTCTTCTCAACAATTGACCTTTTAATGTGTCCATTGTTTCTGGCTTTTGATTTAAAATCTATTATTTTAGCTAAAAATATTTGTTTGTGTAATTACTGCATCCGTTACAGATCTTTTTTTTTGGTTTTATTTATAAATTTTTTTATAAAATTTTCCAAGTTTAACTGCTATTCACCTTTTCTTATATGTTTGAGTTGCTGTGAATTTTATCAATTTAAGTTCATTAAATTTATGCTTGTTAAAATACATAATTTTAAATCAATCTTGAAAAAATGTGTTTCTTTTTTTTTTTTCTTTGAAGAAAAGAAAAAATATCTTAAAACTTCAGTAGATATTATTGAAAACTTTGAATACTGCAGGTGCCCACAATCAAAAACTTATAGTTCAACTTGTTTTGTAACTTTGTGTTTTTTTTTTTTGTGTGCATGAGTGTGTGTTTGTTTGAAATTGAATGCATCCAATTGTATTAGACACGTTTTAATGTTTTTTTTTTCTCTCTATTTGCCGCTCACATGTTTTTCGGAAAAAATCTTTAAGAAACTAGAGCAAACATTATTGTACGAATAGAAACAATTCGTAAAATTTTAGATATCTCTACAATTACTGTTGTTACTGGAGTCTTTAAAGTCTTATAGTTTTTGTTTACGAACATGCCATATTTTGTTAGTAAAATGGAAAATATTTAAGCAGCTGTGTGCAATGTATTGACAATGTTGCTATAAAAATTGTTCATTTCCTTATTGCAGTTGTTAGAGCTGGTGTACATATAAAAGTGTTTGTTATTATTGCAATATTATGTGTTGTATGCATCTATTTAGCTAAACAAGAATGATATATAAAGAATTTTAATGTCGAATCAATAGTTTTTACAAGAAAAGGTCAATGATTAAATGATATCAAAGATAAGGAAACTAATATAGATTTGAGTTGAATTGAATAATGCCACAGTAGGCTTTCAGTTGTACAGTCGTACACGAAAGGAATAAACGACAATCATACACAGAAAGAAAAACGCCATACTAAATTCAAGTATTTTCTACTTACTTTTGGAGTAATTCCATTTAGCCGGATGTGACCACTTTACACATATTTTTTGTTATAAATAAAGAATATAAAATTGTTTACGTAACAAAAGGTTGCGACTCGCAAGGCCATTAAGCTTAAAGTCGTTGAATAACGGGTAGACACTGAAAGAACACGATTCCTGTGCAGAATGGTCGTCAGAAAGCTGCGACGGGTGTGACCTTACAAATTTTAGTTTTCAAGAATTATGACATTCAGCATAAATTCTGTAAAATTTTTACTATAACGTCCACAATAATATTGGAATAGCTGTCTGTTCAAAGTGTTTTTAGCTGTATTACGTATTTACTGTTTGATACAAAATCAGTTTTCTTAACAAAAAACGATTTTTAATATGTGACGGGTGTGACCGACGGGTGTGACCTTATACGAACATTTTAAAACATTCGAATAAATAAAACTTTTTATCGATTTCATTAATATAAATAATATAAAAATAAATCATAAGAATTTAATAACTCATTAAATTATTTGCTGTTCGTTCTATTATGGACAGCAGAATACTCTAGCTGAGTATTTGTTTAAATTCAATAAAAAGCGAAAAAAGAATATTCTTTTCAGAGATAAGGGTTTTTATGAATAATGAGAAAGGAAAGAAAAGAAAATCTGAAACAAATATTAAACATACAAAGAGGGATAGCAAAATGTTTCCTGGATGATCAGTTAAAAGTGCCTCAAATTGCTTGAAAAATATTAAATAATGTATTCTTTTATTTTTTCTATAATTGTCATGCTCTAAAAAACATCAATTGAGAGATTTTTATTAAAAGAAAGTTATTTTTTCCTTGCAAAGGGCCGTTTTACGTGGAATCACTCTTTGAGCACGACTCGTACTCCAAAATGTAAGTATGAATAACACTAAAAAGTACTAAAATCAAGCCGAAAACGGGATAGTCACGAAAAAAATCTTGAATCAATAACAAAATTCTTGAATTGTGTACATAAATTCTTATTTTACTACTCTTCTATCCCTTGGTTGAATGCTTTTTTGCCAGTTTGTTTTTACTTGCGAGCTGTTGCTTTGGTTTTGTGTGTCGCTTGCAAATTTATTGTATTTAGAGAAAAACTAACAAAATTTCCTATACATTTTGTAAATATTATAGATTTATTTCATCACACTGATAATAATCCATGCAACGTTTTACGAAAAAATTTTCGTAGTGACTTTTTTCGTAAAATATACGAAACTTTCGTATATATTACGAAAAAACATTTAGGCAACATTTTTTTTAGATTTACGAAAGTAATGAATACCTTTCGTAAACATTTTTCCTTGTTAAAAAATATATTTGAAATAAAAAAATAAATTAAAATATTTTTTATAAATTGACGTAATTTTCAGATGTAAGTAAATAAAACTAATTTTTAGCTCTAATAAAATAAGTAGAAAGTGGCTCATGGGGTAGCGTACATGACTTGAAATATGAAGATTGTGAGTTCGTGCCCCGGTTGAGCCATTTTTTGATTATTTTCGTACATTTCGTATATTTTACGAAAGAATTTCGTGGTGCGAAATTACGAAATATTTCGTAATATATACGAGCGTTTTCGTGCATATGTTGCATGGAATTTTTGCAGTGCAGGTACATAAATTATTTTAAAAAAAGCAATAAAAACTAAAATAGCGAAAACCAGCTAATGTTTGTTGCATTTAACGAAAAATCGTATTGTCAAATAATATTCGATCAAATAAAAATTCCCGATTTCGAATAAATTTTAAAATTTTCCGCTTAGTTCGAGTAATGATATAAATGTGAAAATTACTCTAATAATTCAAATGAAATAAAAGCTTTACTCGATTTTCCGTATAATTTAATACCCTTAATTCCAATTAATAGATAAATAAATTGTTTAAAAGTCGATTAAAATATGTACTGTAATCATGGCTTAGTTTCCTAGTAAAAACTTTAGGAGTTTTGGTAATGAGTAGTACTTATTGGTAAGGAATAAAATAAGTACTTTAAAAATTCCCGACATTTTTCTCAAAACTAAAAATCAGTCCTTTTTTCCCTACGCCTGAAAATATCTAAGAGCAATCTCTACAAAAAGGGAAATTCTCTACTTTTGGCATCACTGGGTTAATCTGTTTGTTCGTGCAGTGCCGACTAATTTCCTACAAACGTCGTATTACATGTTGCTGGTTTAAACTGTATTTTAGCTGTCGCTCTTTCTATACTGAGTTAACGGAGCTAAGTTCAATTCTAGGAATGAACCAAAATAAATTTTAAATTAAAACAAATAAGTATAAGTATTAAAATTATAAAAGTAGTAGTAAAAATATAAACTCTTAAGTCTGTTCTGTTCCAGGATTAAGGAAGTGAAAGTTAGCCTGATTCGGGCTTGATTCAAGTACGCAGCGGGATTGATTAAAGTACGCAGTTAATATTGATTCAAGTACGCGGCGAGATTGATTCAAGCGGGCTTGAATCTACATGTAATATGAAGTTTGTCAGCTAGTTGTCGGCTATGTCCGAGCAATGAAAATAATCAACAACAAGAGTACAAAAGTGATTTATGGCTATTATCAAGCAAACAAAAACCAACACAGTACGAGTAAAACTGGGTATAAAATTTATAAACATATTCGTACTCAAAATAAGAATTTTTTACATGAATAAAGGCTAAAATTAAGGCCCCTATTATGATTCACAACTAAATTGATAGTTGAGTCGTAGTTGTCAAATTCTGATTATGGAATACAACTTCATCAAAGCAGTTGTCTCAGTTTTTTATCAGTTGTGTTTTGGTTTTTATTTCGACTATTGTGTTACTTTTAATTACTTTTAAACTGGTACTTTTAGGCGCCAATCTATCCCATTTATCAACCCATGTGGTTGCCATATTCATAAAATATAAAATCTCAGGTAAAAATAGTGAGGCCAAAACTAAAAATATTTAAAATATTTTGTGATGGCTACTATGGTTTGAAAAAACAGAGAGTATAGATAAGAACCTTTTTGGAACATTTTTTCGAAGACAACTAAATTAGTTGTGAATCATAATACAAAAAAATGGTTGAGTTGGGTCGTAGCATTGACAACTCAACCTAGTTGAGTTGTGAATCATAATAGAGGTCTAAATATTTTGCACTTGAATGTTTCGACTTGAAAAAATCATTCTGTACATGATTTCAGAAAAACAGGAATTACCGTACTTTTGACACCGCTTGGGATTAATTTAAGTACGGATGAATTGATTTTTCTTTTCTGTGTAGAAATTAATTGTTTGTCTAACTCTTGCTACATTTGCATAATTAACAAGTCAAGAAATACATAAAAAAATATTTCTGATTCAAATATATTTAGTTGTGGTTAACAAAGTTGTATAATAAAATTATAAAATTTATAAAAACTCTCACATGATATCAATTTACAAAACACTTCTACTTTAAAGTTTAAACACACACGATCACTTGTGGCGCTTCATATAAATATTAGACGAATGATTTTCAAATAAGAACTATAATAATTTTGTTGCTTCCCATTTTCTGTGTGATTTCATTCGAAATTTCTATATTTCCCCTCTTTAAATAAAAGTTGTAAGGGAAAGAGCATAATTGTTGGTTTTTTTTTTTTGTAATATCTTTTAAAGTGTTAAAACCTTTAAGCGTTATTATGCATTTTAATTTATGGCTGCTTCTTATGTTTTGGTTTTTCTTCTTTTCAAGCCTGACTGCCTTCAGTGGGAATTTTCTTAAGATATTATACATACATACATATATTTCCATATATTTATAAAATCAGTTAAAAATAGTAAAGTGTTATACAAAAACAGATCTCTTAGACTTGTTAGCCGTGTATTGAATTCATGGTTCAATTAAACTTGCTAACAGAAAAAAGAAAGAATTATTTGGGAAATAAAATCGACGACTAGACCTTTGATAGACTCATAAATAAAAGCAGCAGAATTTGCTAATTTAAATATTTTTAAGTTACTTTTTACAGTCAAGTTATTAAGTATGTTGTAATATCATATCTTTTATGATATTAGCTTTATTTGGTAACTTTTTTTTACCCAATCTTCCACTTTTTGGTGTTTTATTTCTTCATCTTTTCATTTCCATTAAAAGAAGCATCAAGTGTGATGAAATAAATTAATCAAAATCATCTCAAGCAGAAGTTTCTGTTACTAAGATTTATTTATTACACAAACAAGGAATTATATTTAACTTTATGGTCACAACCCTTTTCTATTTTCCTTTTTAAGTGCAATTTAATTACAAAATTTTGCAAAATGAAAACTTTTCTGTTTCATAAAACACAAACTAGATGTAAAAAAAAAGTCATTTGCAAAATTATAATTTCATTTTAATATCAGTTGTTAAACAAACTAGTACCATTAAATTATGAGCCTATTCTCAAATATATAATTTACTTTATAAAAAAACAACAAGAAATATTATTAAGACATAATAAAATCAAATGTTGTGCCATAAGATCTCCTCTTTTTCTTCCTAAATTCCCACACTTTGTTGTTGTTTGTTTTTCCTTCCAATTGTAATAAGTATATTTTTCTTATTATTATTTCCATGTATTGCATGCTGCATGCCATCAACTTTTATGTAAAATGTTAATGGCTCATACATTAAATATGAAAATGATTTGCCTTTAATACATAATTTTTCAAGTGTAAGTCTTATTTTTTGCTGGGAATTTCTTTTGTCTTTAAATCCATTGAGGTTCCTTGAGTAAAACAAGTTATAATTTTCATTTTTATTTGGAAAAATAGAAAAATAGCTGGGGCTGTTTTTGTTGAATAAATTACTCTGGTTAGCTTTTTATAGTGAATGAAGAGAAATGAAGAGAAAGTAGAACTTTATTTAATGTCCTGATTTATTTTTTCAACAAAAGCTGAAAATTGTTTATTTTCTCTAAATATTTTCTACATTTTGGTACTCAATATAGCGTTGGTTGTTCCTGTGGCTGAGTGGTAGTGATGCTAGCCGGTCTGTCGAGAGGTCGCGGGATCGATTCCCGCCAAAGACCCATGGTGTTTGCCGCAGATAAAAATTAAAATAAATAAATTCACTAAAGTGAGACTTTGGGTTCCGTACAAATTAAACACATATCGCATTTCGTTTTTGCCCTTTTCTTCTCATTTTAAAAATTTGTTCGTTGAATTTTATTTTTATTTTTTTAAGTTTTTATTTTTTATTTTTTTTGGTTTGGCGATTTTTGTTTTTGTTTTTTTTTTGTTTTGGTGCTTTTTTCGTTTTTATCATTTTTTCGTTTTCTTGCAATTTTTCGTTTTTTGAATTTTTTTTGTTTTTTTGCCGATTTTTTTTTAGTTTTTGCGATTTTTTTAATTTTAGAGTTTTTTTTTTGTTTTAAGGCTTTTTTCGCTTTTTAACGATATTTTTAGTTTGAACGATTTATTTCAGTTTTTGGCGCTTTTTCAGTTTTGGCACTTTTTTCCGGTTTTTGAGATTTTTTTCGGTTTTTGGTGATATTTTTAGTTTTAGCGATTTTTTAGGTTTCAGTGCTTTTTTCGTTTCGATGCCCTTTTTCGGTTTCTTCAGTTTTTTTGTCGATCTTTTTAGCTTTGGTGATTTTTTTTTAATTTGGGTGCTTTTTTCCTTTAAGCGCTTTTTTCATTTTTGCAATTTTTCGTTTTGACATTTTTTAATTTTGGAATTTTTTAGTTTTAGCGATTTTTAATATTTCAAGAGTTTGCCTTTTGCGGTTTTCAGGATACAGCAAATTGTATAAATTACATAATCAAAATTACATTAACTGATAGAACACCCTTTAATTTTTATTGTTTTAAATATGAGTGGTAATTGATGTGGCCTATTCTACAGACTACACCAATTAACACTAACTTCGAAAACGTTAAGGGTCTGCACATTACATTAGTATTTCAAAATTTTTCGTTGGTCGCTTTAGAGCACCCTTTAATTTTTAACTGCCATATTTTTGTTGTTGTAGCGGCCAAAGTATTACATGTTCTGTAAAAATTTCAGGTCCACCGCTCTTATGGCTTTCGAGTAAACAGCCTGTGACAGTCAACCTTAAGGTAAACGGCTAATACTTCGGATGTGCTGATATATCGGTATCGGCGCTATTTTTATAGTCGATATAACGATACTTTTCAAATTTCGAAATATTGACTTACAGCATAATAACTTATCTCGAGTTAGAATAAAATTTTGTTTTTGTTGTGATCATATCCATCCGTGAATAAATCAACTTGATATAGATTTTTTACGTTTCTAACTTTCTCAAAACGTTATCTACACTTTGCACCAAAATCAACATTTCTCAAAATTTAATTTTTCTAACTACTGATTCGATGGAAAAAAAATACACGTGCATCGGCGATTTGAAAGTTTACATCTGAAACTCTTTTATGGGGGGAGTTAAAACTCCCCCGTTTTGCACATTGTTATAATGCCTCATCATAAGAAATCTTGTAAGCCTGTCGTTTAAGGTATAAGATGTCTTCAGCAGCTTTTATGTCAAACATCACGAGCAGCATTTTTGTGTAACATTTTAGCCCTCTACCTCTTCGCTGTATTGGTCTTTTTGTACCTTGCATGAAAAAGGAACAAAGAAACTCCCCTTCGTCGTAAATATATAATGCTATATATAATATATTATATATAATGTTCCAAAAACAGATTTGCCATTAAATTTTTCTGTAGGGCTTCAACGACTCTTAAGCTCCAGAATCAGCTGGAACGCCAGAAATGATTCAAAGCTTAAAATGTGTATAAGGGTTAACTTCGTATTTATTCACAATTAGTACTCAGCATAGAAAATCTTGTAAGCATTACGTTTAAGATATAAGATAAACTCTGGTTTTTTATGTCAAACATCACGAGGAACTGATTATTAGGCTAAGGTTCGTAACGTTATATTCAGAAAGAATTGGGCATGATTAATATTCCAAGGCACAGGGAAAAAATTAACATCAACTTAACTTTTCAACGTACACAGCAGAACAGAGTACCTTAGCCTAATAATCAATTTGGATTTACAAAGTAAATACGTTCGAAATAATCATATTAATAAACAATTAGCTACTGGCTTGAGCTTTTCACATGTTTACATATATACTTAAGTATAAAATCAAACCAAAATAGTTTGTCTTGAGTAGAACAAAAATCAGAAAAATGGGAATGAAGAAAAATAAACCCATGGCAACGCTGGGAAATTGCACTTTAATATCAGCTTGAGAGTGACTTAATTCTCGTATTCAATTTTCACGAAAAAGTTGTATATATAAGAACTAAAATTACATTCAACAGAGCCACCTGAAAAGTGGTGATAAGCAAATGCACGTGAGCACTGACGATGGAAGTGTAGCGGCTTCCGAAAGTGGCGCTACTCTGTTCTGCTGTGTACGTTGAAAAATTAAGTTGATGTTAATTTTTCCCTTGTTCCTTGGAATATTAATCAAGCCCAATTCTTTCTGAATATAACGTTACGAACCTTAGCCTAATAGTCAATTAAGATTCACAAAGGAATATTTACTGTTTATGGGCGTGGCACTGCCCACTTTAGTAATTACTAAATTGCATTGTCGGAGATATACAATGTGGGTAAATAGTTTTATTAGAAGCGTTCAAGCAGAAGTACTGTAAAAAGAATATTTACTTTGTATGGGCGTGGCTCTGCCCACTTAATTAATTATTGAATTTTATTGTGGGGATATACAAATTGTGTAACACGTTTCTTAAAAATTGCTCAAGTAAACGTAGCTTAAAAAGAATGTTTACAGTATATGGGCGTGGCACTAAACATTGCTTTAATAACGAAAATGTACTGTTAGCGAAATTCAAAGATCGAGTAAAGTTACATAAGAATCTGGCAAGTATATGTTGCAGTAGTTGGATATGGCACTGCTCCTTTTTCTAACTATTAAATTGCATTATCACGGAAACGTATCGAGAGTTCAAAGTTTGAATTTGTTCGAACGTCTGGAAAATGGTATCTAAAAAGACGTATTCATATAAGGGATTATTAAAATTTTTTATTTCCACATTTGAAAATTAAAAATCTCTGATACACTTTTCTAACTCCAAAAAGCTCAAAAATGAATTGTCAACATAATTAGCTAGCATGACTGACATATTTTACAACAAAATATAAAATAGTTAAGCCACAACCGTAATGTTAAATGCATTATGTCTCTATTTCCTCTGGCTAGTGGATTTCAAATACATAATTCAAAGTGTTTAAAATTCATTTTCCCACCGCATTGCAATAAATAATCATTTATAACAACTTCTTAGTTATTCTTTAATTTTGAAATTATACCACAACAATTAATACAACAGAAATAATAATAATAATAAATAAAATTTATAACAAACATAACAACCCCTTTTTTAATAAAAATAGAAAAGAAAAAAAAAACTTTTTAAGATATCTTACAAACTATGAGTATAAACTTACAGTTTTCTTATTTAAAAGTGATAGAAGGAAATACAACAAAATATACGGACAGACAATCATCTTGAAGGCTTATCGTGTGAACTAATCTAGAGTTGTTTAATTGAGCCTAACTTTATAAGAATAAGAAAACAAATTACAAAACACTAAAGAACTGAATACTATCAAGCAGACTGGAAGCCAAGTCAAACCTGGTGTCAGTCTAAGTATGTGTAGTAAAAATGTAAGAAACTTAACCTTAGAACTAAGTCTGCTTAAAACAAAATGTTAAATTTTAATATATAAAAAACAAAATGCAGAAGAAGCCAAAGAAAATTGTCTTATAGAAGAGTCAAGTGTTCACTTGTTCTGACACAAACACTTATGCATACAGCTGTAAGTGAATGATACAAACATGTTTTTTTTTATTAAGTTCTAATAAGGAAGGTAAGCCCACAATTATGTTTGGATATAAAAAAAAACAAAAGCATTTGAAGTAAATGAAATTTGTCAAATAAAACTGCTTTTGCTGTATGTTCAGCCAATCTGTATGCCTTCGTTGGTGCTTAGGCCACTCATCAGTAGGACTTCAACCTTTTCAAGAAAAAAGGACTTTTTTTTGCAAAAAATATATACCATTTTAGGAGAAGTATATTTTTCGAAAAACATAGCTTTCTACAAATAAGTACGTTTTTTGAAAGAGTACCTTTTTTGAAAAAGTACCTTTTTAAAAAAGGCACCCTTTTAAAATATTTACCTTTTCATGATAAAGCTTTTTATAAAAGAAAGTACCTTTAAAAAAAGTACCTTTAAGGAAGTTCCCTTTTCGATAAAGTACCTTTTTAGAAATAAACCCTTATACTCGTAAGATAAAATAACCTCTCTTTTTATTTTACTTTTTAGAAAAAAAAAGTACATTTTTTGCATATATTATTTTTTGTAAAAAGACTCTTTTTAGAAAAAGTACCTTTTTGGAAAATCGCAGCTTTTTAGAAAAAAGTACCTTTTTAGAAAAAACAGTTTAAAGAAGGAACTTATTAGAAATAATACCTTTTTAGTAAAAAGAATTTTTTAGAAAATAAGTATTTTTTTTAGAAACATTATTTTTGTCTGAATTTATAAAACAATTTGTCAAAAATACTTACAAATTCTAAACAAAATAATATGCTGAATCAAATAAAAATATTTACTGGATTTTTTGTAATATATCAAACAAGCATTTTGTCCAAATCAGTAACATTAAACAGTTATGAAATTTCACTTTGTTATGCAGAGAAACAATCCGATCGGCTCAAGAGACGTCGCCGAGTATTTTTTCCTAAGCCGCCGCCACCGCCGACTTTTTAAGACGGCTTGTTTCTCTGCCTGTATGTTTATCTAAAGACTAAAAAAATTAATAAGAATTAACGCAACAAATTTAACGAATTGATTCACTCAGAAATCTTCAGTAAACAAACCTGTTACAATCGAACTCCTTTTGCTGTCATTGTTGTTGTTGTTATTTAAGTGTACGTCATCAGTGATGCTATTTTTTATGACACAGAAAACTGTTTTTTTTGTCTTTGCGTTATAAAATAAAAGTCAAACAAAAAATTCATTGATTCAGTAAAGAACAATTACTGAAAATGAAATTTTAATGTAGACAAAGTATTGTTTGAAAACTTTTGGGTGATAAGTTTTTCTGCGTATGTACATCATTTTTAGAAAAAAAAAAAGAAATTTTTTTTGCAATTTACTATCTTAGAATAAAATATTACTTTAGAAAAAAAGTACGTTTCTTAAAAAAAATTACCTTCTTAGTTAATAGCACCTTATTGAAAAATGTGTAAAAGTTCTTAGTTTTTTGTAACAAAAATAACAATAAAAAAACAGAGAAGTGTCAAAAGAGTCATAAAAAATGTACATGTTTAACTTGGCGTACATTCTCACCTCGTTATAAAAAGTGTCTACAAAAAAGGGATGATATTTGCTGTTTCTCTTTACCCGTATCACTCTTTAATTTTTGTAACAGCAAAGTAGTAAAAATATTTTCATTTTAATATCTTGATATCTGTTATGTGAAGGTGTATTTTGTATATCAACTTTAACCATCTTTAAGACAAACAAGTTCTCATCATTTGTTTATTTTGTTATTATTTAATTCGACTCAGTTTCGCTGTTCTTTGCTGTGTGATTGTGTCGCTGTTTTAACATCTCTAGCTCACGATACATTACATTGCGTGAATTTCATGCTTTAAAGGAAGGAAGTTAAGGAAGTTATTGTTTGTAAATTCTTAATAAGAAAATTATAACTAAATTGAAAAGGGTGTGTGTTTGTTATAACAAACAATCAACTTCCTTCCGTACCTTTCTTGCAAATGCAAGACAAATTATGTTAATAGCGAGAAAAAAGAGGTAACTGAGAAGAATAGATAAATTAAATTGGTTCAATTTAAAGTGAAACGAGTGTAAAAGAGTTATTAAATGCTGGCGGTTTGTTTTATATATTTAATACGAGTCACCTGTAGTACGTAACGGAAGAACTAGCTCTTTTTTTCATTAAAAAACTATTTAAACGGAAGAGTTTATACTTTAATAGGAAGGTGTAGGGAATCCTATTAACGAGATTGAAAAGGTTAATGAATTGCCTATAGATAGAATCGATGCTACACTCAAAGAATTTTATTCATTAATTCTGTAAATTTCGACATTAATCACATTGAAAATTTCATTAAAGCTTAACCAACGTCACGATTCGTTGGTTTAAAGAAACAAGTTTCGTTAAAATTATTTTAATGAAAATCTCATCATATATATTATATAATTTCAGTGAAGCCATGTAATAATTTCGCTAAGCTAATGAACATCGTTTCATTATTTTAATGAAAATATTTCATTATTGTAATGAAGTTGAGTCATTATTTCTGTCATGATTTTAATGAAATTATTTCATTATTTTAATGAAATTATTACATTGCTTAGTAGCCTCATTAGGTTATATCTTTTATTAGGTATTTGAATTTACTGAGAACTCCATGTTATAAATATGTACTGTAGACATCAATACATATCCAAAAAATTTTTATTGTTGATGCCCGCTTACAGTATCGAACAGAGACTCTTGATTCTACTGTAGCCAACAGAGCTGTCAAAATAATGTATCTATGAGTGTATAATAATAAGAAAGAACACAATAACAAAAAACATGTAAGAGTACTTATGTTGTTCGCTTTTGGTTGCCAACTGTTAAGAGTAAGTTTTTCAAAAACGAAAATATATATGTGATTTATTTGATCCATCTTTCATAAATCCAATGGAATTTTGCATCAAAACAATGAAATACATTTCAATGAAATTGTGAATTTCAAGGACATAAAATTTTCAATTTTTGTTAAATATTTTATAGTATCTATTTCAAGAATTTTAAGTATCGATTAAAACATTTTGTCAAAACTTAAAGGCGTTTCCATAGAATTACAAAATATTGTTGTCATAAATACAACGAAATTTTCTAACGAAAGTGTGAATACTAATGAAGCAATTCAAATGAAATTATTTCACAATATTCGTGAAATTTCATTAGGACTGTAAATTATTTCATTAGAGTTTTGAAAAGATCTAACGAAAATATTTCATTGGATTTATGAAGCGAAATTCTTTCAGTGTAGTTGGCTAGACCACCAGTATAGTATAAAATGTCTTTGGCACTATCATGTAAAAGTCCACCAGAAACATTTTTGTGAAACATTTTATTCATCTACTTATTCCCTGTATGGTTCCTTTTTGTAACTTTATTAAAAAAAAGGGGCCAAAATTCACCTTCAGCGGCTCTACAAAAATATTTTTTATAAAATTCTATTATAGAAAATTCTATTATAGAAAGGCACCAAAGTTCTAGGCTGAACTTATACAGGATAAATAATTCAAGCTTAAAATGTTTTTTATGGGTTGATTTCTTACTTATTCACAATTCGTACTCGGCGTAGGAAATCTTGTAAGCCTTGAGTTTAAGTTGCACGATGTGCTCAGCACTTTTGTGTCAAACACCACGACGAAAATTTTTGTGAAACATTTTAGCCAGCTGTATCCCCGCTGAAGGGTAGTTTAATGTCCCTTTTTTAAGAAAACGATAAAATGACCTATACAGCAATGAGTTATAAGGTTAAAGTGTTTTACAAAAATGTTCCTCGTGGTGTTCTATATACACATTTTGAGCGCATCTTGTACCTTAAACGTAAGGCTTACAAGACTTCCTATGCAGAGTCACTATAACTATGTGCAAAAGGCGGGTATATTTAACTGCCCCTAAAATGAATCACAGATGCAAACTTTCAAAATATCGATATACGTATAAATATTTTTCGATTTACTGATTTACTGGATTTTCTAAAAAAAATATCAAACAATATCTTGGTCTGAATTTATAAAACAATTATTTTAAAAATAATAACAAATATTAAGCAAAATAGTTTACTTAATCAAACAAAAATATTTACTGGGTTTTTTTTTGTAATATTTCAAACAAAATTTTTGTCTGGGTCATCATCATCATCCATTAAGCATTTATGAAATTTCATTTTGTTAAATGAGTTCAAATCTGAATGTTTATCTAAAGACTCTAAGCAAATGAATGAGAATTAACGCAACGACATTAACGAATTGATTCACTCAAAAATCTCCAGTAAACAAATGTTATTATTTGTGTGTATGTCATCATGTGGGTTGTTTTTTTTTAAGTGAAACAAAAAATTCATTGATTCAGTAAAGAACATTTACTGAAAATGAAATTTATTTTTAGACAAACTTTTGTTTGAAAAATTTTTGATAGTTTGTGATAGTTTTTTTCTGTATAGAATCTTTCGTTAGAACCTTGTTATTTTGAAAAAAAACATCAGTTTGTTTTACAGTGTTATTCATTGAATTTACATATCAAAAAAACTTGAAAGTTCAATATTTCCAAAGGGCGTTAAAACATTTTTTCCGAATATAAAATAAAAAGCAGCAGAGAAACATGGAATTTAGGAAAAAAAAATATTCGTTATCAGAAAACTCCTCCTAAGATTAATGAAATAAACTTAATTTCACAAAAAACAAAAGACTTAAGAAACAAACTTTATTTCCTTAATTTCTTTCAACCACAATAACAAAATTATATTGTCATTTATAATTACAACAAAACTTCATGCTGTCAACACTATGACCGAAAAAATACATAAGAACAACATTTTAATAATAAATCACGGCCAAAAATTTCCATTAACATTTTTAAATAATTTTTTATAATTTACACCCAAAAATATAAGAAACTAAAAAATAAACCCATAAAAAGCTTCGCCAACTTATGAAATAAGACAAATAAAATTAATTGAAAGCCATCTTCAGCTTACAAAGTCAAGCGTTATAAAACAAGCAAACAAAAACAACATAAAAATTCAGTTAAAAAAATTGTAAAGCAAAGCAACAAATGGCACCCACATAGAGAGAAATATATGAATAATAGTGGAAAAAGTTTAACACACTGAGAAAGCCTACGAGACAGAACACAAGTTGGAAGTGTGAAGCAAAACATTTTATGAAAACAAGAAATGGCTTTTAACACAAAAGCTAAGCCAAAGAAATGAAACAATATAAAACACAGTCTTTCAATATACAAATAATATTTAAATATAAAATGGAAAAGCAACCCTTTTTACTGGATTTTTTTTCTTAATTCAACAATCCAGAATAATAAAAAAATGTCTTGAGAAAAACTTGTTGAATTGTAAATAAAATAATAGAAGATGGATGGTTCAAAAAGAAAACAATAAGAAAAACAAAGGTATAAAATAATCATTATTCAAAATAAAAATAGGAAGAAAACAATTTGTTTTTTGTATGACTCAGTATGTATTTGGGTTACGGTGCCCTACACCAAGAACATTAGAAAAAATTTGATGGTTTTCAAGCTCTTTACCACACTGGGAGAGGATAAGTTTGATATTTCTTGGATAACACCGGTATGCAAAAAAAAATCTTTCTTGAAAAATATATATGCTATATAAAAAGTTTAATGCGCTAAATTAATATTCGTTTTCATTTTTTTCTATCACGTACAGAGTTTTTCGAAGGGCACGACTAATATGACTCCCGAAATAGCGCGGGCATGCGCTCATAAGTCGAGAAGGGTTTGGCCGACATGAAAAAATACCTTCAAACTTTTTTAATATAGTTTTATGATTTGATCAACGCTTTCGGAGTTATTAACAAATTAGTATCGCAAAAAAAGGCTTTTCACTTCTTTTATTCTAAAAACTCATAAAAAAAATTTTAAACTGCAAAAACTTTCCCTTTTAACTATTGTTATTAAAGGCAGCTGTCTTACGAGCAAAGTAAGCCATATATCATGAAAATCGATTAATAAATGAACTGCTTATTGCACAGTTTGATTAACTCCAGCTTAAGATAAGTGCTGAATTTTCAAAACTATTTTGACTCTTAAATTCTATCATTCAAAACAATTTTCACTGGTAATGTATAAAATGGAAGAGCTTCTATTTAATAACAGAAAAAATTATTTTGTTAAATCAGCACTTACAAAAATCTCAAAGTTAATCGAAGTAGATCTATTGGCAATTAAATGAATATACCCAGACACTTAAAAAGTACTTGCGTTCTACTTGTTTTTACCAAAAATAAATTAGTTACCGAAAGTACATTTCAAGTGTCAGTTTGCATATTCCCTTGATTGTTAATAAAATCAGAATTTATCCAACGATTTCCATGATATATGGCTAATTTAGTGCGTAAGATATCTAGCCTAAAGAACAATAGTTTAAAGATAACATTTTAGCAGTTTTAAATTTTGTATGAGCCTTTAGAAGAAAAAAAAGAATTTTTCATGAAAAATCACTTTTTTCGATACTAATTCGGGAATAACTCCGAAAACATTGATTAAAATCAAGAACTATATTAACAACTTCCCTGTCCCCCCTATACAACGCACTGATTTTTTGGCAACCGAAACGAATTACATATCGGTATTGATACCAAATTTTTATTGCGCAATCGGTATTTGAGCTTTATCGGTATCGGTTATCGGTAACACCGATATCGAAACCGGTACAATGCAAATACTGATGCAGAAATAAAATTTTATTACCAATCCGGATACTGTTATTTGTTTCGGTTGCCAACAGAAAATTTTTTTATTATACATATCATTAAAATATATTACGTCACGTTTATGACAAAAATCTGCTCAATAGTTGTACACTGAAAGGAAACCCTTCATTCAGACAATGAATTTCTTTATTTTATAAATAAAATTTGTCAATGAAAGTCAGCTAATGAAGCCCTTCATTGGATTAATGAATAATGTTTCCTTGTATTTATGAACTTCATTTGGCCAGAGATGTCATAAATGGAATGGAACTATTTTATTAGTTTTAAATGAAATTTATTTGCTGGTGTTTAAGCATTGTCTATATGCAGCATTTCATTGGTGCTTTACCAAATCGTCAGTAGACTTCAAACACAATTTTGAACAGCTACAAACCCTTTATCTTATATACAGACTTTCACAAACCATTTGAGAATTCACAAATATGTAAATGATTTTCAAAAACAAGCAAAGTAGGATTTGAAAATTATACAAAACCCAGCCTCAAATTAAACGCCATAAATTATTTGAAACTTAATATGTATTGAAGGGTTAATTTCGTACTTATTCGCCACTAGATGAATCTGCCAGCTTTGCGCACTTAATGTTCACTATAGGACTGTAAGTTGTCTGTAAAACATAATATTATAAACATTTTTACATATTGTTTAAAGTTTAATTTCCAGCAACATTTGTATTAGTAAAATTGCGTATTTTCGCTATTTAGGGTTCCGTACACCAAAGCTAAAAAAAGGAACCCTATTGTTTTCGCAGAATATGTGCAACTTTGGCCGCTACAACAGCAAATACTAAAAATTTATGAATGTTGAAAATTAAAGGATGCTCAAAAGCGAGCAACGAAACATGGTAAAATCCTAATGAAATTTACAAGCACTTGATATATAGACAGTGGACATTTTGAAAGTTAGTGTATTATTATACCGACTACCACAATAAATACTTTAATTTAAGCAAAATAAAAATTAAAGGGTATTCTCTTATTCAGTGTAATTTTGACCATGTCATTTTGCATCTTTTAAACGGTAAGAGGTAAACTCTTGAAATTTTCACAGCTAATGCAGCATTTAAGAGGTATTAGTAATGAACTCAAAAAGCAAAACAACTAAAAATTAAAGGGTATCCTATTAATTAATGTAATTTTGAAATTAAGCTGTATCTTATGCACCATAATAATTTCACTTGAAACAAGCAAAATTAATAATTAAAGGTTATGTTCCCCTTCATGTAACGAACAAGCCGAAAAGTAAATCGCCAATACGAAAAAAATCGCCAAAACGAAAAAAAATCGCCAAAACTAAAAAAGTCCCAAAATTCAAAAATACCCAAAACGAAAAAGTCACCAAAATTAAAAAAGTGCTGAAACGAAAAAAAAACACCAAAACGAAAACAATCGCCAAATTTAAAAAAATGCCAAAACAAAAAGAAATTACAAAACAAAAAAGCCAAAATAAAAAGAACAATAATAACAATGTTACTAGGACGCCAAAAATCGCTAAAATGAAAAAGGCCACCAAAATGAACAAATCTTCAAAACAAGCAAAAAGCGCTAAAACTAAAAAAAATTACCCAAAATGAAAAATGGCCGAAACAAAAAATGTCACCAAAATAAAAAAAGCGGTGAAACGAAAAAGAACCAAAACGAAAAAAGTCACCAATACTAAAAAATCATCAAAAAACTAAAAAATCGATAAAAATGAAAACAAAAATCGCCTTATTAAAAACCGCAAAAATTAAAAATCCCCAATATTAAAAAAAACAAAAACGAAAAAATGAAAAAAATCGTTAAAATGAAAAAAGCACTAAAAACGAAAAAAGCACCAAAACAAAAAAAAAAAACACCTCCTAAAACGAAAAAACACGCTAAAATTAAAAAGTCCCTAAAAACCAACAAAAATCGACATAACGAAGAAAGGGATTTATAATACGGTATTCGTACGGAACCCTTCGTGTACGAGTCAAAGTCGCACTTTACTGACTTTATTTCTATTTTAACTTAGAAATAAGATATTTTATCGCAGTAAAAAGTATCCTATGTTTGAACATGGACTTATAGAAAGTACCAAATTTCATAAAAATTCATTCAGTGGTTTTTGCGTCATGTGTATTCGGACAGACAAAAATTCCAAAAGTTGGTGTTTTGTGTTCTACACCGATTACTGTTTACGCCACCATAAACATTTTGAAAAAACATTTCATGTAGATTAATACTCGGCATAGGAAATCTCTGTAAGTCTTACCTTTAAAATATAAGATGTTCTCAGCACTTGTATGTAAAACCGAATACTTAGGTATATGTATGTCAATGTCTGTTTGCCCTGTATTATTGAAAATATTTAATTTCCTAAACCATAAAATGAAATCTTGCAGGATACCTCAGGCGAATTGAAAGCTGAAAAACTACAATGTAGCTAAGCCAAATTTTACTAAAGTAAAAGGATATTCCAACAAGTTGATTGTATCTGTCGTGATTGGCGGTGAGATATAAATGTATAGGAATTCTGATGATGAGATCGTGGTTGGTCTCGAAACATCATAATGTGAGTTCAACCTTCCGTACAGTCAAAATTTTTCTTTGTCTTTTTAATTGCTATGAGCTTGAGAATTTCTTTGTAATAAAAGTAATTTAATTGAAAAATTAAATTGAACAAAGAATTAAATAACTTTGGGTTAAGAACCATACAGTTTTGCATGAAAATAATTTTAAAATGAAATAGAAATTGCTCGTAAAAAACGAATTTCTATGGGATTTAAAAAAAAAAATACACAAATTAATAATTTTGTGTTTTTTATTTTAATAGTTTCACCATGTACTATGTTTCAACAAAATTAGTAAAACTCAGTATTAGACCACATCTGTATCAATTTTCCTTTTTTACTAAGAATTACTTGAAAAAAAATCAAATAAAATTATTATCTTAATGGTTCTGTACGCAATTAGATAATGAAGAATTCTACCAATTTTTCAAACAAAGTTAATAATTTGTCTTAAATATCTGTTATTAAAGTACGGCACCATTAAGTGTCTGTATTATTACCCTTTTCCATGTTTTTTTTCAGATTTTCTTTCTGAGCGGCGTCATCAACAGCATTAACAATTCGCCAATGAAAATCATATTCCCATGAAACAATTACGTGTAAACTTTTTTCTTCTGTTCAATTATTCAATTTTTTTTTTGTTTTATGCTCCAGAACAGTCAGCAAACGAAATCTTAAACAACAGAGAGAAAAAAAAGGCAAACAGATACTAAAGTTCGAGACATAGTAAATACGATACACCTGGTTGATGATTTTGAATTATTGTTTTGTTCTTGTTTAATTCTCGTAGTAAAGACAACCTTTTTTTTTTTTTTTGTTTTATTGCAGATTGTGCTTTTTTAGTTTTTAATTAAAAAAAAACTATAACACATGTTTCTTTTTTAAGACTTGAAATCTCAACTGTTTTTTTTCAACTTTAAATAATTATTTTATGCTTGTTTTATGCTAAATACGCAAGTGAAACAATGAAAATAGTCTATGTTTTTATTTTCAAACACGACATGTATTCAGGGTTAAAATTTTCTTATGGGATTTTTGTTTTGTTTTTGTGTTTTCTAAGAAATTAAGAAAAAGGAAACTAACCTGTACGGCACAATTGAGAAAACAATTATTTTGTCCTGGGCCATTGAGCAGGCCTTTCGATGGTGGTTGCATTGTGGGTGAAGTGAGTATATTTGGTGCTCTTAGCAGCTCTATGAGACGTGTTCGTTCTGTCATATTTTGCACAGTACCCATGTTATAGTGTTTGGTAGGCACTTGATGGTATAATGCAACATTGGAAGGACCATTTTGTGGTTCTTGCCGGTATATGGTAGGTGACATGGGCGAGGCCATGTTGAAGATATGCTAATATCAAAGTGGTTGGGCTGATTTTTTTATTTTATTTTGCTGCAAACATGTCTGCAAAGAAAGAAAAATGAAAATGAAAATTAAGGAAGTAGCATGTGCATTATGTGTGGATTTATTAGTAACAATTTTAAACCCTTACATCTCGCAAAATACTGAACCGATTTTAATAAAATATAAATTGTGCACATCTGCAAATAAATACCTTTACGATGATATACTTTTTGTCTAAATTGGATGTACTATCTGAGCGAAAAAGGGATTAAAAAAAACTGCCTTGCCTACATAGAAACAATTTTTAATATATTTTAAAAATAAACATTTGTTTAAAATGAAATTTTAAGCATCATTAACAGTTTGTCTGCTCTTTATCTACACTAAAAATAACAATTAAAACTAGTTTTACTTCAATTGGATTCAGTAAATTTTTTTAGTAAAGGTTCGTTTCCGCTTACACCATAATCGTCGACGAAAACGAAATTCCATGCACTAGCAACGAAAAAAAGCTTTAAAACTAACTTTTGTTCGTTGCTAATATATGGAATTTCGTTTTCAAAAAATGTTTCATCTGAATTTTCAACTTTTTTGATAGGTCTGCATTCAGTAGAATATATGAACATTTGGGAATGAAGTTCTCTTAGGATCGTTATGCACATCACAGTGGTAAAAATAATTAAAACCATGAAAGAAAGACATGATTTCAAAAATTTCACCAACCTTGATGGCACCAAGTAAACGAAGATAGTAACTTCAACAACTATACTCAAAATAAAATATTGGTAAATCTAAGCAATTTCATAGGTTAGAATTGTGCCAACCAATGTAATTATAGTTTAGTTGATAGAGTGTAAAACTATTAACCGGAAGGTCGCAGGTTTGATGCCTGCCAAGGGCTAAGCAGTAAGTGTGTTTGTTTAAAAAAAATTTTTGCTGTTTGTAATTTCTTGGTCTTGAACTTAGGTTCTCACAAATTTACTCATATTTATACACCGGACGCCTTTACCATCTCAGCTAAGTCATTTTGTTAAATAACTATAGCACTATACTTAAACATGTGGTGACTTGCTTGACTTAAATACAGTAATTTTTGTAAAATAACTATTTTCGTTGTTATTATTTTAAATTGCTAATTTTAATTCTCAAAATTGGCAATTTTAACTACAAAAATTGTTAAAAATTTTAACCATCAAAAATAATTTTAGTTTTCAAACTTCGTTTTTCCCAAATTTATATTTTACAATTCAGTAAAATGTAATATTTCGGTGTTGAACTTAGGCTCTAATGTTTATGAAGCGGACGCCTTTATCATCCCAGCTAAGTCAATTTTTTAAATAACGATAGCTAAAAGTAACCATAGACATGAAATGCCTTACAACTTTAAAAAGTTATTTTAACCAATGAAAATTGTTATTTCATAAAAATTGCAACAACAATTTACATTAACAGTAGGTTAAATATTTAAATGAGGGGCTTAATGCAGAGGGAGATAAGTGCAAAAAAGAAAATTCTAAGTAATTACTAGAATTAGTAGGATTTTCGCTACAGTGTTGTTGCCACTGTCAGTGGTGGTGTAGGTAAAGGATTCTTGGTGGTCACGAAACTGCTGTCAGTTCAACCCTCCGTACATCCAAATTTTTCTTTGAATGTTCAATATTCACATGCTTTAAAATTTCTTTTTTAAATAAAAAATAATTTGATAGAAAAATTAAATTAATAATGAACTTAATCCAAACTAATTAAATAACTTTGGATAAAAACCATACAGTTCAACTAAAAATTCATAACTCAATTATTAAGCTTCAATGTTTTTTGTTGCCATGCATTTCAGACATATAATTTTTGGTTTCTAATACATGCCGTCTTTTGTGGTCATCCTACAGGTCTGAATTTTTCAGAGTGATAGATATTGGTATTAAGTGTTGAAACCTGTATATAACTCAATTTTTTTAGCTTTTGGCACTTGCACCCCTTTGCTTTCCAGCCCCTCAAATAGGTAAAATTTACCTACCATTTTATTTAAAGTGTAGATGGAAAAAGAAGATAGTTCGTCAACAAACAACTGTTGCCTGGAAGATACTTAGGCGATACTTAGGCGATACTTTGGCGATACTTAGGCGATACTTCTCAAGAATTAGTCGAGACACCTTCATTCAGCAAGGGCATCAACCATTGGCCAAGACGCAAACCTGGTCCAAGGGTTCCCAAAAACTTGAACAAAAATCTTTTCTAAATCCCAGAAGTTCCCCTGATTCCCAAAAACTAGGACAAAAATCTCCCCATAAATCTCGGAACTTCGCCGAAAAGCAACGGAAGCACCGAAAACGACGAAAATGCAAAAGCGGCAACATAGTGTTTTTAAGCAATTTAACCTTCGCGACGGCCTGTTGCCTTCGTTTTTAATTGTCGTTACACGTATTTCTTACCAGTATTCGTCACCCGTATTTGTTACACGTATTTTTTCATATAACAATTTTTTGTCTTATCCCCCTGCATAGAAACTATTTATGTATATGCTGCATATCATATGCACAACGTGCCATAAGGAATTTTGTTCCAAATATATATAAAGGTTATCAGATGTCATAAAAAATGATTTTGAAGTTCAGTGTAAATAAAATTAATATATACAAGGTGGCGCAAAATTAATCATCCAATTTTGTTTTTAAATAACTTTTTTCCTAAATAAAAAATATGATTTTGAGTGATTGAAATCTTTATTTGGACCTGTAGAATTTTTTCTGTTAAGTGGAATAGATGATATCCTCCAAGTGGACACCGCCATTGTTGATACACAATTGTGCCCGTTTTATCGCATTTTCCAAGACTTTTCGCATGTCATACTTTTCCATGAAAGTCCCCGTGTGATGCACGAAAATCAGCGTGTGATGCACTAAAAACCATTACATATACTCAAAGCCACTGTGTGGTGCAGCGTTCGCGTGGGAGGTGTGATTCGACCGTATTTTGTTGAGGACGCCGTCGGCAATACGGTTCTTGTTATTACAAACGCTACAGGGACATGATAAACGACTTCTTACTGCCGGAATTAAATGAGCGGGCTGGGTGAACATGTGGCCAAGACATTGCAACCGCACACATAGCACAATCCACAACGGATATTGTGAAGGAAGCATTTCCTGGTCCCATAATCTCCCGTTTTGTCGATTTGGCATTGTCAGCAAAATCGCCCGATTTAACCATCCAAGACTTCCTTCTTTGGGGCTACTTGAAGTCGCGGGCTTATGCCAACAGCTGCCAGATAATAAGGAGAATACTCGACAGGTATGCGAACTGTTATCACTGGAAGTCTTGCGAAAAGTCTTGGAAAACGCGATTAAACGGGCCCAAATGTTTATCAACAATGGCGGCAGCCAGTTGGAGGATATCATCTATTCCACTTAACAGAAAAAATTCTAAAGGTCCAAGTAAAAATTTCCATTACTCAAAATCAGTTTTTTCTATTTAGGAAAAAAGTAATTCAAAAACAAAATTGGATGATTAATTTTGCGCCACCTTTTATATCTATTCAAATTTCTTAATAGCTGGTCCAACTTCAGTGTTATTGAATATAATAGTGACAGTTTCTTATCATTGTTATAAACTGAATTGAAATAAAACTTTCCGCACTTTTAGTATTAAAATTTCTTATTTATAACTTGCCGTTGTGCAAAGCCATAATGTCTACTTTACCTTAAAAATTGTAGCATGCTGGCTAGAAAATACTTTGCTTACCACAGAGCATCCATCTATAATTGTCATGACATTATTTACAAAGTATGAATATTTTAAATATTTGCTAAATTCAGATTTTCGTTTTTATAAGCGAATGCAAATTTATGCAGTTATGATGGAAGTGACAGCATTTATTAGTAATTCAGTGCAATATAAAAAGATTTGATTGATGTGTTTTAAAATGGAATTTTAAAAATTCAAATAGATGTTATTTTATAGAAGAGTTACACAATGGTATGTTTTTATTTGGATAAATTTCAACTTAAAGGTTGACTTTTTTTAAATTCTTACTATCTCCGCTTCGGTGAACGATGGGGACATAAAAATATTTAAAGTTTTTAGTCGCTCACTATAAAGTTTTGTAATTTACATTTATGAGATTTTGATCATTTTATTACGTAATATCACAATTTCAATAATAAAAATAGTTTGGGAAAAACTTGGCGCTAAGAGGTCGAGATATTTAGTTATTACGATTTTTAAGTCCGAATTTAATTATAATTAACAGTTAGACTAAAGACAATTAGAAAACAATCTCTTTTAAAACAAAAAATAGTTCATTATAAAAATTCCCAATGCGTATGTTTCCTAAGTCTTTTGTTTTTGTATCTTTACAAATTTACAGTTTCCAACTTTAGTTTAATTTATGCGTATAAACAATATTTTTATAAAAAATTATTTCATTCACTTCTAAAGCCTGTTTTAGTTTTTATTTCTTTAGTTTATTTATTTCTTATTACTGTTTTTTAAATGAATGACACTTGAATCAGTGATTTAAATGCAAAAAAAAACGGGGAGAAAAAAACCTGCACAACAACCTGTGCAAGTGCTGATTTATTTATTTTTCCAATTTTAGCAATCTCCGATTGTTTTACAATACAAGTGTTTAGTTTTTAATTTTTTGCTAAATCATCAATGAATCAGTAAATGAATGAAAGATGGAATAAATGACTGCAGAACGAATGAATGTTTTAAAACTTTTAAGTGAATGTGAATTAAATGACTGCACGAGAGTTTATTAGGAATTTAAAATGTTGATTATAATTAATTTTTTTTTTATTTTAATAAAACTGAGTATTATGGATTTTAAAATGCAATGAATGAAAAAAGTATAACATGATTAAAGGATGGCATGAAATGTTTTCTTGATGAGCGTTTAAAAAAAATATGTCAACTTGTTTCTTTTTTTTTGTCTTAGATATTTATGAAAGAAATTTAATAATAAATTTTCATTGGAGAGCTAAGAGGCGACTTAACCATTATTGAATGAAGCAAGCGTTTGTATAATTATGATTTAGTTGAACAGGGTGACAGATAATAAAAGTATTATTTCTTTATGAAATTTATTTGACATATTGTCACAATTTTATTTTAAATGAAATTTATTTGCTGGTGTTTAAGCGTTGTCTATATGCAGCATTTCATTGGTGCTTTACCAAATCGTCAGTAGACTTCAAACACAATTTTGAACAGGTACAAACCCTTTATCTTATGTACAGACTTTCAAAAACCATTTGAAAATTCACAAATATATAAATGATTTTCAAAGCAAAGTAGGTTTTGAAAATTATACAACACCCAGGAAATAATTTTTTATTCGATATGATTCTATTTTATTTTTCTACACCTTTATACAATTAGAAATCCATTGGATAACAATAAAAGTACTTATAAGGCAAAATGAAAAATAAAATCCAAATTAAACCTTTATTAAATCTTTATTAATTAAACCTTTAAGCTGTTCAAAATTATAGTTGACGGCTACTGACGATTTGGTAAAGCACCAATGAAATGCAGCATATAGGCAATGCTTAAGTACCAGCAAATAAATTTCATTTAAAGGTATTATTTGTATGCTAAAAGATATGCTAAAAGATATTTTGGTTTTCACCAAGCACTTAAGAGAAACATAAAATACTGTAGAATACAAAAAAGAAAATTACATGGTTGTAACAGCTGATTCTGGCAGAGGGCACCAACAAATATATGGATAATTCTCACTCTAACTAAGTCTGCATTTTGAGTTTTTTTTTACCAATGTAACGAATATATATATGAAAAGATAGGACTTTTATTATAGTTTTCACCTCATTTAATAAATCCAGCATTAAAATAATATTTTTAATTTTTTTTACATTTTTGTGTCTTGAGCGTTACACTTGCTTTCGCAGTGGTTGTGGGAATAATTTCTGCGAAAAAATACACCACAAAAATCAGTATAGGATTTAAAAGCAGTATACATCTACTCTCTATAAACAAAAAATTATAATAATTGCGGGACAAAATTAAAAGTTATGACCACTTTTTCAATTCTGACTTGTGTTCAGATGGAATAATTAAACATTTTTATATGTTAAGAAAATTCTTTACAAACATTTATACATAAACCAAAATTATGCTAACTCTTCTTTCAAATAAGATTTATTTTAATAAAATCGACCAACAATGTCAAAGCTTATGTCAATTTTAATTAATTTTTTTATTGCAAACTACGACCAAAGGAATAAATTCTTTGAAAATATAACAACCCACATGCGAAAGAAACAAAACAGGTAATCTTCTGTATATCGTTTTTACCCTTCAGCTGCTGTTAACTTTTTTAACGTTCTAAAATTTATAGATAAATTAATTTTTAAAAAATTATTTTACGTAACACTCAATACATTTTTAAGCGAACTCAATTTTTTTCAGAACTTGCACTTTATTCTGAATTCAATACAATTCAGCTGTATGATCTTCGATATATTTTAACATAACCTCCTTCGGTATGCGCTAAAAATGTTCAATTATATTAAAAAAATATGGTAAACACTCAATAAATATTTTTTTTTTGGATACAAACGATTGATTGATTGATTAAACGTTTTGCAATATAATACTATTTAAGAAAGCTCAAAAATCTTTTAAATATTTAGAAGTACACATCTGCGCTGTTATTTTAGCGTATGTTGTTAATGCAATTTTAATAGCTTAACTCAGTAATAGCTTTAATAGCTTAACTGAGCGTACTAAAAAAGCGTAACGCTTAATACTCAAGACAGCGGACAGTAACAATTAAAAAAATATATAATTTCCAAAAAAAACCCATGGCCTCTTAATGTGGAAAATCAAAAGCATGCATTACGGACACGCCATTTTGTATGAAGAGAGTGAAAACAGTATTTTTCGTTCTTCGGTTTTAGCACATAATGGACAGTCTTACACAAAAAAAAACTTATGTACATTTATTCACAATCTATTAATTCATGCTAAAGCAGTTTTCATTTTAAAATTTATGAGTTTAAACCTTTATGAAATTTATTTGACATATTGTCATAATTTTATTTTAAGCATTGTCTATATGCAGCATTGTCTATATGCAGCATTTCATTGGTGCTTTACCAAATAGTCAATAGACTTCAAACACAACTTTGAACAGTTACAAACCCTTTATCTTATGTACAGACTTTCAAAACCCATTTGAGAACTAACAAATATGCAAATGATTTTCAAAAATAAGCAAAGTAGGGTTTGAAAATTATACAAAACCCAGCAAATAGACAATGCTGCATATTGACAATGTTTAAACACCAGCAAATAAATTTCATTTAAAATAAAACTATGTCAATATGTCAAATAAATTTCATAACGTTTTAATTTGGATTTTATTTTTCATTTTGCATTATAAGTAATTTAATGGATTTCTAATTGTGTAAAGGTGTAGAAGAATAAAATAGATTCATATCGAATAAAAATTATTTTGTATAATTTTCAAAACCTAGTTTGCTTATTTTTGTAAATCATTAACACATTTCTGAATTCTCAAATGGTTTTTGAAAGTCTGTACATAAGATAAAGGGTTTGTAACTGTTCAAAATTGTGTTTGAAGTCTACTGACGACTTGCTAAAGCACCAATGAAATGCTGCATATAGACAATGCTTAAACACCAGGAAAGAAATTTGATTTATGAGTTTATTTTATGCAATAACTTTCAACGGACACGAAAAAAGCATTTAAAATGATAATGAGCCATATACTTGTATCAGCGTTTCACATCTGGAACTCACTTTGGGGGAGATAAAGTTCCCCCTTTTGCATATACTATAGTTATAGAGACTCGGCATAGTAGCTCTTGCCAAGCTTACGTTTAAGCTATAAGATGTGTTCAGGATTTGTATATAAAACACAAAGATTAAAACTTTTGTGGAACTTTTTACTCCTCTTATTCTTCGTTTTATGAGTCATTTTGTCCCTTTCTTGAAATAATCTTAAAAAAAACAAATTTGCTACAAAATTCTATTATACGTCTTCAAAGATAGCGGAACTCCAGACTACTTGAACCCCAGAAATAATTCAAAACCTAAAATGTGTTTAAGGGTTAATTTCTGACTTATTCACACTTAATGCCCCGCATAGGAAATTTTGGTAGCCTGAAAAAAGTACGAGGAACATTTATGTTGAACGCTATATACCGCTAGAGGAAAGTTTATGCCCCTTATTTAAGAAAGTTCTAAAAATATCTATACTGGGAGTAGTTAGAGGGTTAAAATCATGCACGAAAATGTTTCTCGTGGTGTTTTACATAAGAGTACTGAGCACATCTTATAAAATAAATGTGTGGCTTACAAGATTCACTATAACAAAAAGGGGAGAAATTTAGCTCCCCTTAAAATAAATCCCAGATGTTGACTTTTAAAACACCCATACACGTATATATTTTTTTGATGCCATCTGCCAGTACTGTTTCAAAATGTGTTTTCCTTTAAAATGCTTACTAAATTGTTACATGTTTCTAAATAAAATTGTTTTTTCTTAAAACAATAATTTAATTTAAATAAAAATTAAATTAACGAACTTCAGCCTGATTTAAATTTATTACATTTGAATTTATTTTTCGATTTAGCGATTTTCTCCGTTTTGGTGATTTTGCCAATTTGACGATCTTTTTCGTTTTTGGTAATTGCTTACGTTTTGGCGTGTTTTTCTTTGTTCTGTTGATTTTTTTTACCTAGCCGACTTTTTTGGCTTTATAAATTTTTCTACTTTTGTTGATTTTTTTCCTTTAGCGATATGTTCCGTCTTGGAGATTTTTTTTCGTTTAGGCGACTTTTTCCATTTAGTGCTTTTCTATTCTGCCGATTTTTTTTTTTTTGCTCCAACGGCTTTTTGTTATATCAAATATTTTACATTTTGGCGTTTTTTCCCCGTTTTTGGAGTTTTTCACCAGTTTTCCGGTTTTGCCATTCTTTCCGTTTTGACTATTTATTTTTCCAGTTGCGTTTATTTTGTTCGCTTTCCCGTCTCCTTTCCGTTAACGCGAAATAAATTTTTTTAAGCTTTTTTGCTGTTCTGGCAACTTTTACGTGTTAGCGATTTTCACAGTTTGGTGTGTTTTTCTTCTTTTCCGCTTTTTTCTGTTTTGATGATTTTTTCCTGTTGACGACTTTTTCTCGTTTTAGCAAGTCTTTCCAGTGTGGTTGACTTTTTTTCGTTTTAGCGACTCTTTTCTGTTTATCCAATTTTTCCGTTTAAGCGCTTTTTTCGTTCTGCCGTCATTTTCCGCTTTAGAAACTTATTTTCCGTTTTTCCCCATTTTTTCGAAATTCGTTTGCTTTTGCAACTCTTCAATTTTGGCGATGCTTTCATCGTTTTAGTGATTTTCCCCTTTCTAGCGATTTTCTTATTTCAATTAACTTTTTTAGTTATATATTTTTTAACTTCCCCTAATCAAAACATGGGAAGTTTGTGATTTCATCCCGATTTTCGATAATGGAGTTTTCATCAGATCTCGGCATTTGTTTGTGTGTGTGTGTGTGTGTGTGTGTGTGTGTGTGTGTGTGTATGTGTGTTTGTAAATCACTCATACCTTTTGATCGATCCCTGCAATTCTTTAGATTTTGCATAAGCTTCTCGAATATAAAATTTTCGTAACAATTTTTTTAATAACTTTTTAGCGACCCTTCCGATCGCATTCACAATTTATTCCACTCGTACCCTTAAAAACCTACATCGATCGCTAAAAATATCTTTAAAATCGATTGAATGATTTAAGAGATATCGTTGTCGAAAGTCGAAAACAACCGAACAAACGAAAATTAGCATTCCAACTAACTCTCCAGAACAGAATTACGTTTTTTGTACTGAGAAAAAGTCCGAAATAATTTTGCATATTACAGTAGGTTACATCTTGAATTCAAGCTTTCTAAGGAAGTTTCTAGTAAAATTGTCAAGTTGTGGTCAAAACTGTGCAGCAGACTCTTCAAAGCTCGAAATTTTTGCAACATGCTTTCTTTTATTTTAAACTTTTACTAAACAAAATCAATTAATCAATTTTTATTTCTTGATTTTTATTTTTTGCTGAAAAATAATCATTATTTCATGTTTTAATTGTTACTTTGTTGAAGTACTTATTACTCATATGCAGCAAGCCATTTGAATTTCAATTCACAGTGATTCATAACTACTTTTTTTATATATTTCCTGGAAGATACTTAGGTGATACTTCTCAAGAATTTAGCCTAGACATCTGGTGTTTAGCCGAGACACCTGCACTAAGCAAGGACACCACCCTTAGACACAAAACCAACTAAAAATTCCCGAAAATGAGGACAAAAGTCTCCCCAAAATCCCAGAAGTTCCCCGGATTCCCAAAAACGTTTACAAAGATCTCGCTAAAATCCCAGAAGTTTTCCGGATTCCCAAAAACTTGTACAAAAATCTCCCTTAAATCCTAGAAGTTCCCACGTTTTCCAAAATATTTTATAAATCTTCTTAAAATCCCAGAAGTTCCCCGGAAAACAACCACAACACTGAAAGCCATGAAAATAGCAACACTCAGTAATGGTGTTTAACAAATTTCAGGTAAATCGGTCATATTACGAGAATTAAAAACCTATAGTAATCGTTATTTTTAAGCTAAAAAATGAAAACAAAGAAACAATCGTTACTTTCGAGCAAAAAAAAATTTTAAGTAATCGTTATTTTTGAGCTAAAAAAAACTCAAAAATAAGAATTATTTTACGATCAAAAAATAAAACTCAATTATAATTCCTATTAATTCATTTTTTTTTTAAATTTAAGATAATAATTAAATCGTAATTTTTATGATATTACTCATAATCGTTATGGTCCCTGATATTTATCCCTCGAGTTTCATAAAAAAACATTTTATTTCATTTGAGATACACGTATAATGGAGCTGACTGGTACGTTTTTTGTCGTCTTCGGTTTCTTATGAATTTTTAAGAAATATAAATTGTTCAATTTTGCAAAAAAAAATATTTGTTATTATTTCGGCCTGAAAAACTCCGAGACCATTGAGTATATAAAAATTTTATATCACGATAACTTAAAGGTGATAAGAGATCAGATATATTCGAATAATTTTTAACAAAATTGGATAAGTCATAGTCAAGTTATGATAAAATCAATAAAAAACCTCCTTAAAAAATTTCAAATTTTATAAAAAATTTAAGACTTATCCAAAAAAATTAAAATTCCGCCTGTTTATGGAGTTAGAGCACCGCAACACATCAAAAATACAGAGGTTGTCTTTGCTATTTTTCCAGCTGAATATTATTTTTACATTTTTTTAATTTTTTTGCAAATTCCCCCTCAATTGTGGCGCCTCTTCACTTAATTTCATATTTAAATTGTAGTTCTTAGCAAATATTATTTCTCGTAAATTAATTTTGTTTCCATTAAAAACGTGACATAATTTTTTATTATTTTTTTAACGATTGCAAATAATCTAAAGAAATATGAAACATTGAAATATAAATGAAGTGAAAAAAGTTATAAATGAATAAAGAAATTACAACACGAAAAATTGCAACAAAAACAAAAACTATAAGTGGCTGCTTAAAAATTGTTTTCACAGTCAATTGTTTGCTTTGGCTAAGGAATGCTTGATAAGAATAAATTATGTAAAAATTGAGAAAAAAGAAGTGGTAGCTGTAAACGTGATTAACAAAAACGAATTTAGTAAAATATTAAGAAAGCTTGGGTGGTTTTAACTCGTACAGTATTAGAAATATTACGACCTGGAGGGTTATAACAATTGAACTGAAAGTGACACTTCTTTGACACACTCATTTGAACAAAATTACTTAATAAAATTTTTCAGTATTTTTAGAAATAACAATTAAAAGTATTATAGTCTGGCCTGATTTTTTAAGTAAAGGCTTCCTGCGTTCGTGGCGTAGCTAGAAATTGTAGAGTTAGAAAAAATAAAAGTTTTAAAAACACCAGAGCCGAACATGCCACCCCCGAAACAGCATTTCTACACAGAAAAAAATAAGTTTCGTTTTTGATAACAAAAATCCCGGTATTCAATAATTTTTTTTTTTCAAATTTCCAGTGATAATGAATTCCGCTGTATTGATAACAAAATTATTTAAATATAAAAAAAAATTATAAAACTTTTGACATACCTGGGATGCGAACCCGATCTTCCCGGACGTAAAGCATGCTCTCTACAGCCGAGCCAAATCCCAGTTATTTTTTTAAGAGATAAAAGTTGTTTTAAATACTTATGTATGAAAAGAAATAACCAGGTTGGGAATGAAATACATACAACGAAATATTGTATTAAGTTAATGACAAATGTTATTGAAGTTCATAGTTTTTTCAATAACATGGTGTTATTGAACATAATTCTTGTCTATTTTTTCTATGTACGGCCATGTTTATAATATTCCACTTATGTAGATGTGACAAAAATAAAATAAAAATACCAAAAATAATAAACTAGAATTTCTAAATTTATGCAAATTTATTATTGATTTTTTATAAAACCAGCTTATTATGCTTTTATTCACCTGTTTATTATTTTATTTTATTACTTCTTTAGTAAACACCAATTTATTTCTCAATACTTCTTTTGTACAAGCAAAAAAAAACAAGCGATTAAAATGTTGATTTTTTTATAATTTGTCTATATTTGAAACTTTTCATAAACACTAGATACAGCAACGTGAGTAACTTTTGTTGCACGATCGCACTCACTCAAAAGCATAAAAAGGTACTTGTGCGCTAACACTCATGCATGTTCCCTGATTGTTAACTACACTGTACAACAAAAAATAAATTTTGTAAAGTGATACTTTGACCCGCACGCAAAGGGTTCCGCACGAATGCCATATGCACTCTTAAATATTACGTGAAATTAAGTATCATATATTGTCTAATTTTGTGTTAAAAAATTTTGGTTGTCTAAAATTGCATCGAGTTTGTAGTTATTTGTTACAAAAAAAAACATAATTTGTCTAATTTTTCGCAAAAAAAAAACACAAATCTGCTGTTAAAAGTATTTACTTTTGAACAAAGTATGTCTAAATAACATTAAAATTTTCAATATTAAGCAATATGTCTCTAAAAAACAGCCGAAAAATGTTCAAACAATAGAAGCACTCAACGTTTAATTTCTGGTGCTTAAAGGTTTTAAATATAAATTTTGTAAGTACTGGTAAGCAAATATTATTAACTTATAAACAAAATTCTAAGGCTTTTTCTTATTTTAATGAATGTAATCAATTAAGAAAATGTACTTCATACATTTTTATTAAAGAAAAAACTTTTCAAATTAAATATATTTAGTCCAAGTGAAAAAATGTAACATAGTGTATAATACGCCTATGGCTGAATGGTAGCTACGATAGACTATCAGCCAGAAGGTCACGGTTCGAAGCTGCTTGCAGCCAATCCCCTCGCAGGCGTTTTTATTTTATTTTTTTGTATTAAACATATTTTGTTCAAAAATCAACAAAGAAAATGGTTGTCTAATTTTAGGTCGATTATAATCAGTAAAGTGTTGCCGACTATTATCGACCTAATTTTCAACAAAAGTTTTTTCGAGTGTACACATATCCCGTTTTCGTTTTGGCGATTTTTGTTTGTTTTTGGGAGTGGGACATTTTAATTTTAGCGTATATTTTTGTTTTAGTAAATCTTGTTTTGACAAATTTTTCGTTTTTCGGTTTTTATTGTTTTTGCGATTTTCGCATTCTGGTGCTTTTTTCGTTTTAGCGCTTTATTTATTTTGGCAATTTTTCCGTTTTGGTGATTTTTAAATTTTCGGTTTTGTTTTTGTTTCAACGATTTTTTTTTTTGTATTAACGATTTTTTCGTTTTGGCAATTTTTTAATTTTTGCGATTTTTTAGCTTTGCCGATTTGTTTTCTTTTTGTGCTTTTTTCGTTTTACCGTTTTTTAAATTTTTGCGATTTTTTTTTAGTTTTTTTATTGATGATTTTTTTCGCTTTTTGCTTTGTTCGCTTTAGCGCTTTTTGATTTTGGCGCTTTTTTCGTGTTCGCTATTTTTTTAATTTTGTCTTTTTTTGTTTTGTTGTTTGTTTTGGGGTTTTTTGATTGGAGTGTTTTGGAGATTTGTTTTCACTTTGGCTATTTTTTAGCTTTGGGATAATTTTATTGTCTTTTTGGTGCTTTACTTTTCATTACTTGAAGGGATGCCCTTAAATTATTAATTTTATTTGTTTCAAATGTTAAATTATTATGGGTTTTAAAATACATCTTAATTTCAAAATTAATTACCTGATAGAACACCCTTTAATTTTTAGTTTCTTTGTTTTTAGCAATCGTTATACGATTGCCTTTAAAATGCTACACTAGCTGTAAAAATTTCAAGAGTTTACCTCTTACGGTTTCCAAGATACAAATAATAGTCAAAACTACATAGTCATAATTACATTAACTGAGAGAATACCCTTTAGTTTTTATTTTGTTTAAATTTCAGTATATATTGGTCAAGTATCTATATATTAAGTATCTGTATATTAATTAAGAGTTCAACATGCTTTGTTGCTCGCTTTAGAGCACCTTTTCATTTAAAAGCTTTCATAAATTTTTAGTATTTGTTATGATAGCGGCCAAAGGTACATATAGATAGGTACAGACAGACATTCATTTTAACCCTCTAGCTTTTCGTTGTGTGGGTCTTTTTATTTCTTTCTTAAATAAGGGGCAAAAAACCTACCTACAGTGGCAACACACCGGGCTAAAATGCTTTACAAAAATATTTGCCATAAAATTCTACTATAGGCCTTTAAATACAGCCAAGCTCCAGACTCAAGTTGAACGCCAGAATTCCAAAACGGTTTTCACAATTAGTGTTCGGCATCGGAAATTTTGTAAGTCTTATATTTAAGATATAAGATGTGTTCAGCATTTTTATGTAAAACAGCACGTAGGCCATTTATGAAGAATCTTTTGAGCCACTATATCGCCGCTGAAGGGGGATTTTTTCCCCTTATTTTAGAAAGAGACAAAAAGATCCATACCGCGTAAGATTAGAGGGTTAAAATGTTTTACAAAAATATTGGATGAACATATCTTATGCTTTAAGGGTAAGGCTTACATTATTTGAGTGTTGTGTTTTTCTTCCGACGGGGTTTTTTTAATTTGGTACGATTTTCAGTCATCCCACGTCAAATTTGGTTTGTAAACAGACCGGTTTCGGCTATGTGCCATCTTCAGTGTTCTATTGAATACTAAGTACTCAATAGAACACTGAAGATGGCACATAGCCGAAACCGGTCTGTTTACAAACCAAATTTGACGTGGGATGACGGAAAATCGTTCCAACTTACAAGATTTCCTATGCCGGGTCAGTATAACTATGTGCAAAAGTGGCGGAGTTTAACTCTCCCTAAAATGAATACCAGATGTAAACTTTCAAAACGCCGATACGCGTATATATTTTGTTGGTTCCCTCTACCAGAATCAGTCGTTAAAAGCTTGTAATTGCAAAAAAAATTGATTTTGTTGTACAGTGTAATTTGGCTATGCGCAAAAGAGCGGAGCAGAAAATGTTTTTTTCACTTTAACTTTTTCCCCGTTCTTCGTTCGTTTTTATGATCTTTTCCCCGTTTCAGCAATTTTTCGAGATGTAGCGATTTTTTTCAATTGTTTTTTTCGTTGTAGCGATTTTTTTCATTCCGGCAATTTTTTCCCTTTTCGCGATAAACTTTTTCCTATTTTGGCGACTTTTTTTGCGAACCCTCAGAGTTTCTCCATTTTGGGCGAGTTTTCCCCAGTTTTGGTGATTTTTTATTCTTTCCGAATATTTATCAAAATCTAAATTAGCTTCAATTAATTTTGGACTTGAATCATTTACAAATTTTGAGTAACCAAAATTTCAACTTAGCATTATACAACCTTCGCCGTAGTCTCACAAAAAACATAATAAAAATTTTTTCATACAAAATCACCCACGTCGAATTTTTATAATAATCGTGCTTACATCATGCTAATCATTTGATGAATGCTCATCTCTAATGCTCGCCATAAATTATGACATAAGCACGTGGTGAAATATAAAATTCAAAGATAATTATCTATGGTCACAAGCCTTAACCGCTTAAGTCGTTCTAAAATTTGTTCGCGAGAGCAGTTTAAAGTCTGAAAAACTTGTTTCCAATCAGGCGTAGATTTATTTTTCTTTAAAATGTTTATAGATAATAGACATCTGAAAAAAGTTGCAAGGAAGAAAAACTAATAACAAGTAGACTTACACACGGCTTGACACGATTGGTCAACAAACTCAGCTTGGTCCTAACTCGACGTCAAATGTTAATGGTTATGGCCACAGATAAATACGAGTAAGTATCGTAGAAGGAAGTGAATCTGTAACAAAACAAGTCACTTGACTGGTTCCTAAGTTGTAGCGATCGTTAGAGTTTTGAATCTTTATATTTGAAAGACATCCCACTATTCATTGGCGTTGTTATTAGAGGGGAAAATTAACTTAATTAAGATACGATGTGATACAGTGAAAGAAAGACTGTCATAACCTCATGGCACTTGCGATAATTGCGATATCAACCTTTACATCAGTTGATTATTTTCTTATCAGTAACAATGATGACAGATCTCTTATTGATGGCAATTCTGTCATTAATAATGATGATGACAATTCTGTCATCAATACCAATGATGACAATTTTGTCATCAATAACAATGATGACAAGTCTGTCATCAATGGAATGATTAGAACAATTATATTCAAATTATATTACTTTCACGTGTTTTTACCTTAATCTAACTTTTAATTACTTTTGTATATTTTCTAATGTTGATATAGATCTCAGGCCCCTCAATTCATCGCATATGTATAAACCAACACATTCGCCACCTGAGCTACGCCACCATTTAAAATGTCCACAGCACAATGTCAGCATCAAAATTATACATCAGCTGGTTATTTTGTTATCAGTGACAATGATGACAGTTCTGTCATTAATGAAAACTCTGTCATTAATGCTGATGATGCTAATTCTGTCATCAATGCCAATGATGACAATTTTTTCATCAATCACAATGACAAAAATGTCATCAATGGAATGACTAAAACAATTATATTCAAATTATATTACTTTCACGTGTTTTTACCTTAATCTAATGGCCCTCAATTCATCGCATATTTATAAACCAACACATTTACCACCTGAGCTACGCCACCATTTAAAATGTCGACAGCACAATGTTATCATCAAAATTATGCATCAGCTGGCTATTTTGTATCAGTGACAATGATGACAGTTCTGTCATTAATGACATCTGTCACTAAAGCTGATGATGATAATTCTGTCATCAATGCCAATGATGACAATTTTTTCATCAATCACAATGATGACAAATCTGTCATCAATGGAATGATTAAAGAAATTATATTCAAATTATATTACTTTCACGTGATTCTACCTTAATCTAACTTTTAATTACTTTTGTATTTTTTTTAATGTTGATATAGATCTCAGAGGCTCCTCAATTCATCGCATATTTGTAAACCAACACATTTACCACCTGAGCTACGCCACCATTTAAAATGTCGACAGCACAATAGCAGCATCAAAATTATTCTTTTTTATTTTTATGTGACATACATACACATGATGACAAAGTGTCGTCAGTACGAAGACGAGGTGTTATTTTCTCGTTCATAAGCTGCTTTGTGGGTTTGTAGGTTTTACTATAAATTTTGCCATAGTAACGTTGAGCAATGGACATCAATGTGCTGTCATTTTTTCAACTTGTTGATAATTTGTTTAAAAACAAAGAAGTTAAGCATACAAATTCAAAGCATTAGAACAACATAGATTTTTTATTTGCACCCTGTCACTTAAAATATGACAAGATTTTATGAAGACGTTTGTCAACAAGATCCAGTCAGTTTTATCTCTATTGATAACATTCCCGTTTGAGCTTCCTCATCATCATTATATTTGTAATCATTTGCATAGACAACAAAACCATTTAAATGAAATAAAATTTTGCCCATATTTTTCCGCCATATTCATAAATGGTTGTCAAAGTTAATGTGTACTTTGAATTTACTTTAACTGCAAGAGTCACTTATGAATAAGGCTGATACTAATTGAAATTTAATATAACTACTAAAATAGTTTTGAAACAATTAAACTACCTAATTTATATTCTATTGGCGCCATTGTGCCAAGTCTGCAATCGAAATTTTATTAATCATTCAAAAGCAAATCATTTAAGTAAAACTAAATAAAAGCCTACGTTGAAATATTTTTTGCTATTTTTAACATATTTTATTTATTTGCCTTGACAAGCAAATACAAAAAACCGGCCATATAACACTGTACAACACAAAAAAATTACATGGTTCTAGGGACTGGTTCTGGTAGAGGCCACCAAAAAAATATAAATACGTCTATCGGCATTTTGAAAGTTTACATCTGGAATTAATATTAGGAAGAGTGAAATTTCCCCCTTTTGCACATACCCAGTAAAAAATGTTCTTATTTTCTGAAGCATAAGGCAATAAAGCGCATAATAATACGCTTTAAAAGAAGAGCTTATTGCAGAGCATTGAATGTACATGAAAGAAACTATACAAAAAAGCAAATGTTTCACTGCTGATACAATGCAGGTTTTTAAGCGAGAATGTTCCACATACTTGCAGTTTTAGTGCTGAAAATAGTGATAAATTTCAGCGCTTCAAAAAGCGCTTTTTGTATCAAAAATGGAGTACTCTAAGCCGGGAACTCGCCATACAAAAATCAGCAGCGATATCAGCAGGTTTGTAGGCACAACTTTTATTCTCTCATAGTAAAAACCTGCTTTATTTGAAGCAATTTTTTTACTGGGTAGTTATAGTGACTCGGAAATCTTGTAAGCCTTACGTTTAAGGTATAAGATGTGTTTAGCATTTTTATGTAAAATATCATGAGAAACATTTTTGTAGAATATTTTAACACTCTACCTTTTCGTTCGTGAAAAACTGCCCTTTCGCAGCGATAATAGCAGGCTTAAATGTTCCATAAAAACGTTCCTCGTAGTGATTTCTTGCGTTCAAGTTTAGTCTGGAGTTTAGGTGTGCTTAAGACATGAAGTAGAATTTCATGGTAAATATTTTTGTAGAACATTTTAGCCCGCTATATCCCCGCTGAAGGGGATTTTTTTCCTTTTTTTAAGAATGGGACAAAGAGACCAATACAAGGAAGAGTTAGGGGGTTAAAATGTTTCACAAAAATATTTTTCGTGGTGTTTTACATAAAAGCACACATTATGCTTTCAATATAATGCTTAGAAGATTCCCTATGCCGAGTACTAATTATGAATAAGTACGAAATTAACCCTTATAATCATTTTAAGTTTTAAATAATTTCTGGCGGTCCAGTTGATTCTGGAACCTGTATGTTTTTTAAGACTTGTAGTAGAATATTATGGCAAATATTTTTGTAGAACATTTTAGGCCGGTAAAGGGGAATTTTTTGTCCTTCTTTTAAGAAAGGGACAAAAAGAGGCGAACAGCGAAGATTTAGACGGTAAAATATTTTCCAAAGATATTTATCGTAATGTTTTACATAAAAGCGCTAAACATTATGACTATCTGCAGTGGCTATCTGCAAAGGGGGAGGGGACTTTAACCCTCCCCCACCTAGTTTTGTAGTTTAAAAAAAACTTTATTTTGTTGTACAGTGTAATTAGCTTTTTAGCAGTAATCGTTATTAGGCCATATACGATTGTAGTCGTTAAGAGAAACCTAAAAGATCATCTCCAAAAACACTCATTAGTTAGGACTTAGCCTTTCATTTAACAAAAGCCTCTTGAGTTTTTATTCCTACTCCAACTACTGAACTACAAATTATAAATTGTTTCGGATAAAGCCGAATATTAGATTCGTTTCCTACGAAATTCAGTCAATCGCTAACATAAGCAGAATGTTATATGCAAAAGTATTTATAAACAAATTTTATAAAGAAAAACACATAATATATAAAAAAACACTTGTGTATATTTAATTTAATTTCTTTATCTTTAAATTTATATTTTAATATGACTAAAAGGTGTTACTAACTTTTTGTTGTCATTCAAAGTAGAGATATTTTTTTATAATTTTTCCTAAATTTGGCATTGCTATTAAGTAATTTAGATAATTTATTAACACTTAATTTTGCATACAATTTCTATAAGGAATTGTAAATAAAAAGAAGGAAAATTAATTTTTAATAATAAAAAAATAGATTATAAATTTTTAACAAAGAAGAGATTAGTCAACTTTTAAATAATGGGTTTGTTTGCCTTTAAATGCTCAATAAATATTATTGCCAATAAAATTTGACAAGAGTGATATACATTCTACTGAATATGTTCGATTCAGTTGATGACTTCCGGTGCATAGTGGGATATTTTACGAGCTTTATTTTTATTTTTATTTGTATATTTTGATAGATAACATTTTGAGTTTAACTTTGCAATGTATGTATGTACATAAGAAATGTTTTTGCATTCCGTACACCAAAAATGAAAAGAAACTCTATTGTTTTCGCTACGCTGTCCGTCCGTCCGTCTGTCTTTGTGTCACAGAATGTTTTCTCGCGAACAGTAAGAGGTGCGGATCTGAAATTTTCAGAGAATATGTATAACTATGGCCGCTACAAAGACAAATATATGAAAGTTAAAAATTAAAGGGTGTTCTAAAGCGAGCAACGAAACATGTGGAAATCCTAATGTAATATACAAACTCTTATAGAGACACTTGAAATTTTCAAAATTAATGTATGATATTACAGACTACACCAATAACTACTAAAATTTAAACCAAATAAAAATTAAAGGGTATTCTATCAGTTAATGTAGTTTTGGATATGTGATTTTTACAATTAGTTGTATCTTAGAAACGGTAAGAGGAAAACTTTTGAAATTTTCACAGCTAGTGCAGCATTTCAAATACAACAGTAGCAAATGCTTAAAAACGAACTATCTAAAAATGAAAGGGTATTCCATCAAGTTGTGTAATTATGAAATTTAGCTGTATCGCCAAAAGTTAAAAAACGCATAAAGAAAAAAACGATAAAACTAAAAAAATTCCAAAATTAAAAAAATGACAAAACAAAGAAATCGCCAAAAAGGAGAAAGCGCTTAAAGGAAAAAAGCAGCAGAAATAAAAAAGTCGCTAAAATGCTAAAAATCGCCAAAAGACTAATATCGCAAGAAAATCGAATAAAAACAAAGAAACAACAATATGTTAAAAAATTTACCAAAACTAAAAATATCGTTAAACGAAAAACTAATTAAAGCTAAAACTAAAAAAGTCGCCAGAAATTAAAATATCGTCCAAAACCGAAAAAATTGCCAAAACTAACAAAAATTGTCGTAACTAAAAAAAATCGCACAAACAAAAAATTCGTCAAACCTAAAAAACGCCAAAAAACAAAAAAAAAATCGCCAAAAATATAAATATCGTTTAAACTAAAAAAACAGTTCCAAACCGAAAAATATTGCCAGAAATAAAAAAGTTGCAAAAAAACGGTCAAAAATGAATAAATCGCCAAAACGAAGAAAGCGCCAAACCCAAAAATATCGCTAAAACTAAAAATATCGTCAAAAACCAAAAAATTGCCAAAACGAAAAAATCGCTTAAAATAACAAAAGTCGCCAATACTAAAAAAAAAGTGTTGTAGTTGTGCCCCACCTGTACCGTAGTCAACGCGCTAACCACCGCAGCCACAATAGATTCAATCTTTACTTTAACCTTACTTTAACTTACTGTAACAAAAGACATCTTTTCAAATGCTGTTAATAAATGTTCCTCGTGGTGTTTTACATAACAATGCTGAATGCATCTTGTACCTTAAACGTAAGATTTCCTATACCAAGTACTAATTGTGAATAGCTACAAAATTAACCCTTAACACACATTTTAAGTTTTGAATGATTTCTGGCATTCAAGTTGAGTCTGGAGCTTATGTGTCTTTGAAGACTTATAAAAGAATTTTATGGCAAATATTTTTGTTGAACATTTTAGCTCGGTATATAACTGCTGAAAATATGGTTTTTGTTCTTTTTTAATAAAGAGACAAAAAGACTAACCAACCGAAGAGCTAGAGGGTTAAAATATTCTACAAAAATGTTTCACGTGGTATTTTACACAAAAATGGTAAACACAATTTATACCTTAAACGTAAGGATTAAAATATTTCCTATGCAGAGTCCTAATTGTGAATAAGTAAGATATTAACCCGTAAACACCTATGATGTTTTAAATGATTTTTGTAGTTCAAGTTTAGTCTGGAGCTGGGTGTCTTTAAAATAGTCGAATGTTTTGGAAAATATTTAGTAGAATATTTCAGCCCACCTTACAGCCCGTTTTTCGCCTAGTTTTTAAGAAAGGGAAAAAAGGTCCATACAAGGAGGAGTTAGAGGGTTAAAATGCTCCACAAAAATGTTTCGTGTGGTGTTTTACTCAAAATTTATGAACATGTACCTTAAACACAAAATTTCCTATGCGCAAAAGTGGTGGAACTTTAACTCCCAGTAAAATCAAATAATTTTTTGGTGCCCTCTTCCAGAGTCTGAGAGTAAAAGAAACTGGAAAGATCAATAATAAAAGCAGTAAAAATATTGCAGGAACAACGTACAAAGAAGAGAGGTCAAGAATAATTAAAACAAAGCTTTGGTATGCAGAAAAAAATAGACAAGAATTATGGTCAATAAAACTATGTTATTGAAAAAATATATGAATTTGTCATTAACCAAAGTTATTTAATTAGTTCGGCTTAAGTTCATTTTCAATTTAATCTGTCGATCAAATTATTTTTTATTTACGAAAGATATTCTAAAGCATGTAAATATTGAACATTCAAAGAAAAATTTGGATGTACGGAAGGTTGACAGCTGTTTCAAAACTACCACAGTCTACTCATCAGAGCCCTTTACCCACACTACCAGCGACAGTAGCAACAACACTGTAACGCTGGTAGTGTAGGTAAAGGGCTCTGATAAGTAGACTGTGCTAGTCTCGAAACAATAACTTTGGATAAAAACCATACAGCTCAACCAAAAATTCATAACTCAATTATTTGTCATTAACTTGATACAATAGTTATCAAAACCGCGCATGTTAAAATATCACGCAATAAAAAGTGTTTGGGATAGAAGTTACTAAAAAATTACAAATATTTAATAAACAGAGCCGTTAAATCAAATAAGTAATTCGTTGCATGTATTTCTTTCCCATGCCGGTTATTTCTTTTCTTTTCATACATACTATGGAGTAAGTACTTTAAAATATGTTTTATCTCATTAAAAAGTAAGTGGGATGTGGCTCAGCTGTAGATAGCATACTTTAAATCCGAAGAGCCCGAGTTCGTATTCCAGCCATATTAAATTTTTTTTTTAATTTATATATTTTTTTTTAAATAAAGTTGAAATAAATAATTGTTTTAAAAAACTTACTTAAATTTGGAATAAAGTTTATTGAAAAAGTTATAAGCTATTGATAAAATGATTTATTCATATAAATATTTTGATTATTATTTTAAAAAATTTATAATTTTTTTGCAATTTTAGTTATTAATATACCGAAATGCTTTATCAGAGGAAATTTGAAAAAAAAAATTAATTGAATACCGGGATTTTTGTTATCAAAAACGAAACTTATTTTTTTCTGTGTAGATTAAGAAAACCTTCGCGTTCTAGTCAAATATATGATGGAGAATAAGAAATTTTCTGCAAAATAACTATCTCTCGCATTTTATCATCGATCGAAAACAACTGAAAGGTTAAAAATATGACATTTATCACTAAACTTGACCAAGTGGGTAGATGTGGGTGCTAATGACATGTGTAGTGGCACAGAAAAAACGTATTAAGGCAGCTGTTGTAAATCAACTTGTCCTTGTTTCTTTAAAGATTATTACATTAATCGAAACTATTTTCAAAAGCTAACTCTTTGTATTAAAGATAAAAAAAAATTTAATATACATATCTAATTTTTTTGTAAGTCAACCCCTTCACCTTATAGGTGGACAGATAAGCGGATAAAAATAATACATAAATCATCTTTAGATTTTTTTAAGACTTTATAAAGCATAAAGAGGGCTAAAAATTAACACTATAAAATAATATTTATTTCTACACTTTCTTACGAGTAGGCTGTCATCATTATTTCCAATTTCATGGAAATAGTTTCTTATCTCTAACGATATTTATTAATAACATTGTAAAGCTTATCAGCCGCATAATTTTGTAGGTGTTTTGAAAAAAAAAGAAAACCGAAAGCAACACCTACTAACTAGTTGGCCAATAAGCTAGTCGCACTTTAAATACTCCCATGTACGAGTAAGTAAAAGGTCAACATAAATGAGTATGATGTCCTCTATTTACACACATACGTATAAAAACACCTTTAAAATATTCGTATCATCATATAAACCATCTTTAAGTCTTAATAAGTGTTAAAACGAAATAAACAGAAATTTATTTCATCATTGTCATAATGATAAAGTTGTTAAAGAAAATGAATAAAAAATATATAAAAACTATTGACCAATGTTACAAAAAAAGCATTTATTTGTTATTAAAATTCCGGGAAATTTTCGTTGAAGAAAAAAATGTTAAAGAAATTGTAGCAATTTTGTTTAAAAAAAATATGCTATTTTTGTAGTTCATACTATTTTACTACGGGTAAAACTTGTTTCGTAATTGTGGCCATTATTTTACGGTTCTTTTTTTAATAAACATTTTAACATGCAACATGCGTACACGCAATGGCAGCTTCAAGTGTCTACAAAAAAATATCGACATGTTTAAACGTCAACAAATGCTTAACCCTTCAATGATGTGGTACAAAAATAAACTATTATAGTAGCTAACAGGCTTGGGGAGTAATGATTACATTTTCACTTCAATTACATACAAGTAATTTGTAATTGCCTTGGTGCAATTACAAATTACTTGTAATTGTAATTGGACTACTACCAAATACAATTACTTCTGATTGTAATTGCTGTACGAGTAGCACCAATTACAACTATAAATAATTGTAATTGTAGGAAGCCTATTACAAATTACTTGTAATTGTTAACGTAATCATACCAATTGAAATTACATGTAATTTGTGTTGGCATGATTGCAATTACAATTACAAGGAAATTTTAATTTAATTACAATATATTCAATTATATTTTCAAATTTTTGGAAGACTTTTTTATAGCCAAAATGATGAAAAATTTCTACAGATTGTGAGAATAAGAAACAATCCCTTAAATTTTTATACTCACAAGCAGCAAAAAATGGCAAAACATCACTTTTACTCTCAAAATACGCGAAAAATTGCCGAATTGCAAACAAGCCGTAAAATTTATTAAACATCGCTAAAATTATGAAAATTCGCAAAGACTTAACATTAAAAAGATAGAAAAGTTTGAGAGTGATTAAAAATCGGTAAAACACTTTTTTTCGTGAAAATAGCGAAAAGTCGCAAAAACAGCAATATTGCAAACAAGCCTTAAAATTGCTTAAGGAATGCAAAAAGCTCGGCAAAAAACGCGGAAATGAAGAAAATTCGCAAAAACTTGGTAAGATTAAAAAGATTTCAATGTCTGATATTGATTAAAAAATTGGTAAAACTGTTAAAAAAAAACCAAATGCTGAAAATAAATACTTTTTTCGCGAATATTGAGCATTTGCGTCATTTTCGCGATTTTTTCTGAGATTTTTGCATTCCTTACGAGTTTAGCTATTTTGAAGAAATTTTAAGGCTTTTTTGCAGTTTTGCAATTTTTCGCACATTTCCGCTATTTTCCCGATAAGTGATTTTTTAGCCGGTTCTTGGCTTTATTACAGTTTTATCAATTTTTAATCACTATAAGACTTTTCTATGTTTTTAATGTTAACAAGTCCTTGAAAATTATCGTAATTTTCGCGATTTTTTCATAGTTTTTTGCATTCCATACAATTTTAGCTATTTTAAATCAATTTTGAGCTTGTTTGCAATTTTTTAATCTTTCGCGAATTTTCGCTATTTTTGCGATAATAGTGATTTTTTACCAGTTCTTAGATTTTTTACAGTTTTACCGATTTTTAGTTCATATAAAACTTTATTGTTTCTTCGATGTTAGCAAGTTCTTGCGAATTTTCGTCATTTGCGTGATTTTTGCCGAGTTTTTTGCATTCCGTATAATATTAGCTATTTTTAAGAAATTAAAGAAAGAGTCATTTGACATTTTTAAATTGATCGCGAATTTTCGCGATTTTCGCGACAAATGTGTATTGAACGATGTTTAATGAATTTAGGGGGCTGTTTAAAATTTTTCGCAAACATTTTTCATTTTTGCGATGTAAGTAATTTTTCTACTTTTTATCCTCTTTAAGAGCTCTAGATATTCCCAGTTAATTTTAGAGATATTAAAAATAAATATATAATAGATTTTATTTGTAATAAAATACATTTATAGTAATTTTTATTGTTAAAGTAATTATTACCCCTTTATGAGCAATTACTATTAATTTTGCCCAAATACATGTAATTGTAGTTGATAATCTTCAATTACAATTAAAATAATTTGTAATTGCTATATATAAGCTACCCATTACATGTAATTGTAATTGTTCATGCCTCAATTACAATTACTTGTAATTGTAATTGCTCTTCAGACAATTACACATTACAAGTAATTGTAATTGTAGTGTACCAATTACAAATTACATGTAATATGTATTTGAACATGTAATTAATTACAAAATGTAATCACTACCCCCCAAGCCTGTACTACAGCCTCTTTAGACATGAAACTTTAGATTGTATAGATTATATGTATGTATTTGACTTAAAAGAGAATTTAACCATTTATTACAAGAAATTGTGCGGAATATTGACGAAGCTTACCTAAAGGCTAATCTCTATAGCCATAATTTTATTGTACAACACAAAAAATTAGATGGTTCTAAGGACTGATTCTGGTAGAGATCACCAAAGAAGTACTATATATGTACGAATATCGGCGTTTTGAAAATTCAAATGCGGTATTAATGTTAGGAGAGTTAAATGTCTCCCTTTTGCACATAGTTATAGTGACTCAGCATAAGAAATCTTGCCAGCCTTACGTTTAAAGTATAAGATGTGTTCAGCGCTTTAAGGGCCTATTCACATATTACGTGACGCTCTTTTCGAAGGTTTTATACTCCCCCCCCTCCCTTCGTAGCACTTTTTAACCGCCACCACCCCCCTGGAGCGTAACGTAATATGTGAATGGCCCCTTATGAAAAACACCCTGATAAATATTTTTGTGAATTTTTTAATCTTCTAATTTTCGTTGTACGGGTCTTTTTTCTCTTTCTTAAAAAGGGACGACAATTCCCCTTCATCGGCGATATAGCGGTGTAAAATATTCTACAAAAATATTCGCCATTAAATTCTATTAAAGGTCTTCAAAACACTCAAGCTCCAGACTTAACTTCGACGTAAGAAATTTTTAAAATCTTAAAATGTGTATAAGGGTAAATTTAGTACTGATGCATAATTAGTACTCGGTATATAAAATCTTGTGAGTTTTATGTTTTAGGCATAAGATGTGTTTAATACTTTTATGTAAAACACCACAAGAAACATTTTTGTGAAGCCCTTTAATCATCTAACTTTTCGTTGTATACACTGAAAGAATTTTGTTCATAAATTCTATGAATTTTGACATTAAGCCAATGAAAAATTTCATTAAAACTCAACCAACGTCACGCTTCGTTGGATTAATGAAACAAGTTTCATTAAAAATATTTTAATGAAAATTTTATTAAATATATGATATAATTTCATTGCTCCAATGTAATAATTTCACTAAGCTAATGAACATATTTCATTATATTAATGAAATTATTTCATCGTTATAATGAAACTGTTGCATTATTTTAATAAAATTATTACACTTTTTTAATGTAATTCTGTCATTATTTTAAAGATATTCTGTCATTATTTTAATGAAACTATTTCGTTGTTTTAATGAAATTATTACATTACTTAGCAGCCTCTCTAATTTATCTCTTTTATTAACTATTTTGATTTATTGACAATTCCATGGTTGAAATACGTACGATAGACGCCAATGTATATAAAAAAATTTTAATTTGATTACCGCTCACAGTATCGAACCCAGAATCTTGATTCTTATCATTTGCTTTACAGTCAATGTCTTAACTACTTCAGCCGACAGCACTGTCAAAACAATGCGTCTATGAGTGCATAATAATACGAAATAGTACAACAACAAAAACATATAATACTTTTTTTGTTGTTCGCTTGTGGTTGCCAACTGTTGAAATAAATATGGGTATGTTTTGTAAAAAAAAAAGAAAATATATTATTTATTTATTTCATAAATTCAATGAAACTTTTCATCAAACCAATGAAATACATTTCATTGAAATTATGACATTCAAGACCATACAATTTTTAATTTATTTAATTAAAGTGATTTCCATAAAATGACAAAATGTTATTGTCATAAACCCAATGAAATTTTCTAACGAAACTATGAAAGTTAATGAAGCAATTCCAAAGAAAGTTGTTCACAGTATTCGTGAAATTTCATTAGAATTGTGAAATATTCCATTAGATTTGTGAAAAAAAATCTAACGAAATTGTTTCATTGGATTTATGAAGCGAAATTCTTTCAGACTATGCCTTTTTCCCTTTCATAAAAAGGGGCCAGCAGAACAGAGAAGCGCCACTTTCTCAAGACGCTACACTTCCATTGTCAGTGCTCACAAGCATTTTACTTATCACCACTATCAGTTAAGTAGAACGAAAAATCGGAAAAATGAGAATGAAGAAAAATAAACCAATGGCAACAGTGGGAAAGTGCAGTTTAATATCAACTTGAGTGATATAATTCTCGTATTAAATTTTCATGAAAAATTTTAATATATAAGTAGTGAAATCACATTCAGCAGAGCCACCTGACAAGTGGTGATAAGCAAAATACACGTGAGCACTAACGATGGAAGTGTAGCAGCTTCCGAAAGTGGCACTATTCTGTTCTGCTGTGTACGTTGAAAAATTAGTTGATGCTAATTTTTCCCTTATTCCTTGAAATATTAATCATGCTCAATTCTTTCGGAATTAATCGTTACGAGCCTTAGCCTAATAATTAATATGATTCCACAGAAATGGATTTAGCCAACCATCCTAGCAAAGGAATCAATTCCTACAACAAATAACAATTTAAAAAATCAAAAATTATTTACAAAAACTAAAGGGAGTAATAATCGAAAATACAAAAAAAAATTTGGCTGTACGGAAGATTGATATCGTGAATAACAGAAAGGTTAATTTAACAAGACAGAGAAAATAGCGGATTTCCAAACCAGCAAATGCAAGTTGTTTGTAGCTGTCATGTCATGATTGATGGACAAGAGTTCTGATGATGATTTCGAAACATCATAACACAAGTTCAACCTTCCATGCAGCCAACATTTTTCTTTGTATTTTCAATTGTTAAATGCTTTAAAAATTCTTTTTAAAAATTCCTAACTTCATTGTATTTAAAAAAAGTATCTTTCAGTCGCTCGCAGGGTTAAAAACCACACCAATCAAAAGATTTCTTCTGTTAGTATGCAAATATGGTAGACATAATAAATACAGCATAAATATGTTAAACAAATTAATATTTCTTGTTTTTCTTTCAACTAAAAACTAAAGTCCAAGTTGTGTGATAAAAAAAACACAATGATTAAAATATCTTTTAGTGGTTAAAGGCAGGGTAAAAACGTTTTTTAACAATTTATGTTCAAATCTAATAGAGCCAATAATGTTTTTTCTTTCTTGAACCAGCAAAATAACTGTCTGTGTGTCAATTTTAAAAACTCTGCATGTTAGTTAAATGAGGATCGATAAAATCAAATGCGATCGCACAGGTGTATGGAGAGAGAAGTGCGTGCCTGAGTTAGTTTAATAGTGCTATAAGTAGAGCATTAGAAGCAAAAATTTAATAATATTAAGAACTAGTTAAATGTTAGTTCAAGCTCTTGTTTGTTTTAAGATGTTTTAAGGCGATATTGTAAGCTCCCAAAGTACTTTTAAATTTCCCTCAAGCTATTTTTTTTTATATGGTATTTATAGATTTTTTAAGTACTTTTAATTTTCTTTATTCCAATTTTATGTTTTCTTTGCATCTTTAAAGTGTTATACAAGTGCGGAAAACTACTAAAGGCTTTTAGTTTTCTAATCTGAATAGCATCTCGAATCATAATTATGTTTATAATCCAATTTTATAATTCATAATTCGAGTTCAGAAAAAAGCGGCACTCTTTTTCCCAAAATACATAAACATATTTTTAATTATCGTATTTATTATCGATTTTATAGTTATGCTTTCTTTCAAAATTTCATAATTTATTTGTTTTTTTTTTATAAAAATTAGTTTGTAATTATGCTTCATTTACACGCATTAATATGTTTAAATATGCGACACGAGAAATATTTTTCCAAACCTTTTACACACTACAATTTACATAATTTAATGTCATGTCAAAGCCAGAGAAAAAAAAACTTTCTCTTCAAGAATTTTGTTTATTATCTTGAAAAATGTCATATCATTGGTTTTTATCATTATATTTATATCCCAAGAAACTCATGAATTTTATATTCCAGTTTAATTTGATTAATTAAAGTGCGTTGTTTTTTCCTTCGTTTAATATTTTGTTAATCACGCCCTAAAGCCGATTTTAAAAAAGTATTTTATTTCAAATAACTTAAAAGCCAATTTATTAAATCATAAAAACCTTTTCGTATTAAAAAAAAACGTAAATTTAAAACAAACCTCTAATATCATTTGCATAAATTTATCGTTTATTAAATAATATCATGTGAATTTTATTTTTTCTTTGTGCAGTTTGTTGAAAAAGTAAGGAAAACAAGAACATGATTATTTGACAATAATATAAAACTGACATAAATTTATATTGAATGGACATGAGTGTAATTTGAAATGAAAACTTTATGGCTAACTACGAAAAATGACAGCTAGTTGTCATTGAAATTTACAATAAGCTAACATTTTGGTTAAAGGCTGTCAAAATAATATAAAAGCATTATTAAATTAGACTAAAAGGCTGCTGCTCCCTAATGGTTTGCATACTAATTGTAGAATTAGACCCGGACAAAGATTTTTGTAATTTATTCAAAATTCTTGGCAATAAAGGTTGCTTAGATCAACTAATAGGAAAATATGTAGTGTAAATTGAGTGTAGACTAGTATACATACATTAAAATTAAAATATTGGCAGCGAGAATTTTTTTCTAGTTTACTAATATATATAATTAATGGGCAAAACGATTTTTTGTCATGCATTTTACGTTAACATTATACAGCCGATTTTGAAAAAAACTTATAGAATTTTAAAGATATTTATTGGCAGATGTGCACAATTTATATTTCGTTAAAGTCAGTTCATTACTTTGGGAGCTATACGCGTTTAATTTTGTTACTAATACATGCGCACATAATACACAAGCATGTATTACAGTGGTCACAAAAAAAAGCAACACTTAAAATGAGAATATATATTTGCAAGTTTCAGAAAGCAAACCGACAAACGTTCATTGCTGTTGCCACTGAATGAAATTTTTGTGTGTTTTGTTCTCCTGAGTACACACTAAACGTTTAGAAGTGAACGGTGTTGCATTTTTTTCAAGCGTGAATATTGATTGTAGTAGTAATTGTATGTAAATAAAATATAGAGAACAAGGAAACAACAATGCACAAAATCATCCATTTTCTTATGTATCAAAAAAGAGAAACAAAATACATGTGTATATGGCTGATGCTCATTCTAAATCATCAATCGGCAAACACATACTAATACATTTTGCTTGTATGGGTTTTATTTTTCAACTCTCGCTCTTACAAAGTTTTTGTTAGTGTATATCAAGCAAAAGCAAGAAACAAGCGATAACACACCTGATTGTTCGAATGTTCATGCCACACTGATTGATTTTATTTACTTTTAGTTAATACGTGTGAGAGTAAAAGAGTAAAAACCCCATATGATATGCTTTGCCCGTTCCTGTTCTAAACGTACATTTTGTGTTTCTTTTCAAATGTAACTAATATATATACGTCATATATTATGTATATATGTATTATGGCATACATATGTCATATATTATATGAGAAGGTGGGATTCATATTAGAGTTTTCGCCTCATTCAATGGATCCTGAAAAAAAATTTATATTTTGATTTTTTAAAATGTTTGTGTCTTGAGCGTTACTTTAATTTACAAAAAGCGTATCTAACACATCAAATGTTTAAGTTTGAAACACAAAACTTAAAAAAAGAACTAAAAACCAGTATTATATAATTTTAAGAACTATGAAATGTGAAGGCTGGATGGATCCTTTCCTACATTTCTAAAACTATACATAAGCTTTTTTATATTTTTTTATACAATTTTTTGTTTCAAACTTAAAAATTTTGTATATGTTAGATACGCCTTTAATAAACTAAAGTAATGATTTGCTTTCGGTGCTGTTCCAGGAATGATTTTTGCCAAAAGAAAGATGCCACAAAAACTAGTACATGGTTATACATCTACTCACTAAAAACAAAAAGTTATAATAATCGCTGAACGAAATTAAAAGTTATGACCACTTTTTCAATTTCGACTTGGGTTCACATGGAAATATAAAAAATTTTTATGCTTTAAATAATATTTTACAAACATTTATACATCAGCAAAAATTAGGGAGCTCTTCCGTCAAATAAGACTTATTTTAATAAAAATCGGCCAACAATGTCAAACATTAGGTAAATTTCAAATAGTTTTTTTGTAGCCAAATACGACCTACCTAATACATTCTTCGAAAATATAACTACTCATAGTGCGAAAAAATCAAAATTTTTTTCAAAGAAAACCACATATTTGTAAACAGATAATGTTCATTATATGATAGTTAAACATTGTCTATATGCATTTATATCAGAGTGATTCCACGTAAAACGGCCCTATGCAAGGAAAAAATTATTTTCTTATTTTTAATAAAAATCTCTCAATTGATGTTTTTAGAGCATTACAATTATAGAAAAAATAAAAAAATACATTATATAATATTGTTTAAGGAATTAAATGGTCATCCACGAAACATTTTGCTCTCCCTCTTTGTATGTTTAATATTTATTTCGGATTTTCTTTTCTTCCCTTTCTCATTATTAATAAAAACACTTATCTCTGAAAAGAATATACTTTTTTCGCTTTTTATTGGATTTAAAAAAATACTCAGCTAGAGTATTCTGCTGTCTATAATAGAACGGATATAATAGAACGGATTAATAAAATCAATAAAAGGTTTTATTTTTTGAATTTTTTTAAATTTTCTTATTAGGTCGCCCCCGTCGGTCACACCCGTCACATTTTAAAAATAGTTTTTTGTTAAGAAAACTGATTTTTTGTTAAACAGTAAATACGTAATACAGCTAAAAACACTTTGAAGAGACAGCTATACCAAAATTATTATGTACGTTATAGTAAACATTTTACAGAATTTATGCTGAAAGTCATAATTCTTTAAAACTAAGATTTGTAAGGTCACACCCGTCGCAAGTTTGCGACGACCATTCTGAGTAGGAATCGAATTCTTTCAGTGTCTACCCGTTATTCAACGAGTTTAAGCTTAATGGCCTTGCGAGTCGCAACCTTTTTTTAAGTAAAAAATTTTATATTCTTTATTTATAACAAAAAATATGTGTAAAGTGGTCACACCAGGCTAAATGGAATTACTCATCAGCAAATAGGCTTCATTTAAAATAAAATTGTGACAATATGTCAAATAATAAATTTCTTTATTTATAATCTCTTAAGTCGTGCTAAGGCAGTTTTTATTTTAAAATTTATGCATCTATTTTATAAAATGTTCTACTATATTTTCAACGAACACGAAAAAAGCATTTGAAATGAGAATCAGCCATAGGATCTCTTTTTCGTTTTAGAGATTTTTTTCCATTTGGCAATTTTGTTTTCGTCGTTTTTTTTCGTTTTGGTGATTTTTTAGCTTCAACGTTTTTTTTTTAGTTTGGCGATTTTCTTCATTTTGGCGATTGTATTTTGTTTTGACGGTTTTTTCGTTTTGGCGATTTGCTTTTCGTCTTGAAGAAAAGCCATTGTTTTGTTAAAGTGTTTCCAAAAAATTCGTTTGTAAAAAATAAGTTTTTCAAAAAGTACCTTTTTTAAAGAGAACGTTTTTAGAAAAAAGGTACCGTTAACAAAAAGTCTCTTTTTCCAAGTTTAAGTTTTTGAAAAACTACTTTTTCCCGTTATTAACCTTTTAAGAAAGTATATTTTTCTAACAAAAAATAAATTTATAGCAAAAGTATTTTTTTTCTAAACATTACCCCTTTCAAAAAGTACGTTTTCAAAAACATACCACTTAAAACAAGTATCTTCTTAAAAAAACCCACTCTTTTTAAAGTACATTTTCAAAAAGTATCCTCTCAAAAAAGTACCTTTTTAAGTATCTTTTCAGAAAAGTGCATTTTTCAAGTAAATACATTTTCAAAAAAGTACCTTTTCTGAAAGTACTTTCCTTTTCTGATATATAGATCCACTAAGAAGGGATTTTTTGAAAAACTATTTTTCCGAAAATTTTTTTCTTCACAAAGTATATTATCCAAAAATTTTCCAAAAAAACTTTTCCAAAAAAATTTTTCAATAAGTGGATTTTATACAAAGTACGTTTTTCTGTTAGAACTTTTTTTTTCGAAAAATAACATTTTCCAGAAATACCTTTTCCAAAAGACTGCCTTGTCAAAAGTACCTTTTTCAATATGTATAGTACTTTTTTGTAAAACTGCCTATTAAAAAAGTGCTTTTATGTACAAGGTAAAAACATTATTTGCTTATCTTCGGAAGTAATCGTAAGTAAGTAAATAACATTTTAGTTGTTTTTGGAAACTCGAATATGTACATGTATGTATAAAGGGTAAAAAAAAGTACCTCTTTTCGGTAATCTTTTTAGTGTGAGACCTTTTCAGTCAACTATTTTAGAAAAACTCCCTTTTTTAACAGTTGCTTTGTGGAAAAGGTATTTTTGGAATGGAGTACCTTTTTGTTAAGGTACTTTTTGGAAAAAAGTTCTTTGTTGGAATGGTTCTTTTAGGAAAATGTGGTTTTTGTAAAATACTTTGTATTTTTGCAATTGCAGATCAAAAATAGTATCTTTATTTTTCTTGTTGTATAATTTTATTTTTAAACTTAACTTTAAACAGCTCTCTAGCAAAATGTCCCACTGTGCAACGGAAACAAAGTTGTTCAATTTCAATAAGTCAAAAATTTTTTATTGTTTTTCACACATTATTTAGTAAATATTTGCTATGTATTTCTAATTTTCAAATTTGTTTCGGAACTGAAGAAAAAATAAATACAACACAGCATTTCCGCTTAAACTCATTAAAAGTTGAATAAACTTGAAACCAAAAACAGACACTAAAATATTTTTCAATTGGCTTTTATAAGACAAACAAAAAGCAGCGAAATCAACATCTCTGGCAAATTCATTATTATTAATGATGAATTTTTTTACCCAATGAGACCTGTTAACAACTTTAAGCGAAAACAAATAAATTCAAGAAATATTAGCTGAACTGTTTTTTTATACGCAACAAAACGGTGTAGTCTTTAATGAGATTAAAGAAAAATTGATCAAAAAATTTCAGAAGATATATTCAAAATAAACATGTCTTCCTATTTAAAAAAAAATTAAGATAAGAGACCTGGCGTCTTGTAGTAAAACTTTTTAGAAGAGAAGAAATGCCGAAATGAAATAAACTAAAATACCATAAATATTAGTTTCAAGTATTTTCACAAATTATATTTGTTTAATAGAGTGTTACACTGTGATACACGGAAATTATTCAGGGGTTCTCAGGCACTATTTCTGTTTAGTTGGAGTCCACAAATAAAGCAAATACCTCTAGTTTTTCTATGTCACTTCGGAAAGTGATTTAATAACGGTAAATGTAGTGAAAAAACGGTTATCTTAAATTTGAGTTTTAAACAGTCATTACTTCTTTTTTTCAACCCGGATTTCTACGATCTTTTTAGATTTGAAAGATGTGATTCTTATCTTTCAAATAAGGCATGATATTTGAAAATCGGTTAGCAAATGGCTAAGTTATGGTGGTTTAAGTATAAAAAAAACTAGTTTTTCAAGAAAATTTCATTTTCCACCGGCTCTAAGTTACTTATGAGATACCAAAACACTATATATATTTACCTTAATGAAACAGAACACTAAAATAGCTTTCCAAAGCTCTCAAGTTATGATGAAATAGATTAGCGTGACTACCTTATTTTAAAGTAAGAAACAAAAAAGGCAAAACACAAAACATACCATAACTCATTTATTTTTCAAACGATATTAATGAAACTACGCATTTTGGAAAGCTATTTAAATGCTACTTTTTAAAACAGATAAAATGTATAGGGTTTTAGTATTTCATAAGCAACCTAGAGCCGGCGGAAAGTAAACTTTTGCTGAAAAAAAATTTTATTGTTTACACTTAAACCACCATAACTTAGACATTTACTTACTGATTTTCAAAACTCATGCCTTATTTGAAAGATAAGAATTATATCTTTCAAATCTAAAATAGATCGCAGAAATCAGTTTTAAAACATACAATTAATGACTGCTTAAATTTCAAACTTTAAGAAAACCGTTTTCACTATATTTACCGTTATAAAATCACTTTACAAAGCGACCTAGAAAAATTAAAGCTATTTTCTTTCTCTATGGGCTCCAACAAAACAAAACTGATGCACGAGAACCTCTGAATATTTTTTTTTCTTTTTTCTTTTGTATCATAGTGTTATTAAATCAGTATTGAGCTCGTTAAATTAATTATTTATATTACGAAGGAAAAGATAAGCATGCTATTCTCGTATTTCGCTACACGTACTCATTAGCGCACATAAGTTTGTCTTTGCACATTTCTGGTGACTGTGAGTTGCTAGAAATACCTAACAACTAAATAATTAACTAAAATACCAGAATTATTACTTTTTTAAAATATTAACCGAGTCGTTTAGCGAGAAATTCCCTTCAATGGCAATCACTTTTATTCTTTTTAATTGTGTTGAGACCTTCGAAAACATTATGATCTTGTGTTCTGCTTTAGCATTTCAGAACTAGTCAACTTTTCCAGTAGTACTAGGGGTTTCTTCCGGGATTTTCCGTCCCGGGAATTCCCGTAAAAATAGCTTATTTTCGTTTCCCGCTTTTCCGCGAAATTTATCCAGAAATTCCCGAGACTACAAATCTATTTATATACACATAAAAAAGTACTGATTTTGGCACACAAGAATTCATATTTTTCTTTAAATTCTTGTCGTTCATTATGAAATAATATCTATTCAAGGGGAAAGAAACCAACGAAGGATCATAGTATTTTTTTAGTAAAAGTGTAAAAGTGTAATGTGTTTTAATATGCACCAAAACTCGATGTGCAGGAAATCTTTATGCACGTCTTTTTGATGCATTTAGTGACGAAGAAAATGGGGAAATAGATATTACTTCAGATGACAGTGATGTTTTGAAAGAGAAGACTTTCGAGGAAACTTTAAATGCTACTATTAACAAAGCAACTGAAATGATTTGAAGCAGCGGAAAAAGGACCAAAAGGACCGAACAACTTCCGAACAACTTATTTTTTTCTCAACAACTGAAATTGTGTTACTTAAGGCCTTTTCAGACTATAATACAAGTATTAATACTTTCGAAGAAAATGCCTTGCCTCCCTGATCTAATTATTGTTTGAAAATTAAAAAAAAAAACAATAACCATTTATCATGTCGGAGTTTAATTTTCCTCAAAATTATTAATACATGTATTATAGTTTGAAACAGCCTTTAATAAGAAACCGATTGTGAGATGAAACAATTAGTACGTTGACTGTTTTAAAAAGGCATCTACAACAAAGAATATAAAAGTACAATTTTTCTAAGGGCAAATAATTTTCATTGCATGTCGAAAAGAAAAGGACTGAGTTTACTATTCTAAGACTGCTCTTTGGCAGCCACATTAATCCTAGACAACATTTTATCGCTCTTTGGATCACTTCTGCCCTCTGACAACCACGTGTTAAAATCATAGATGAATGATCAGAAATAAAAGTGCTTTGATTTCAGTCCATCAGTGATTTTACTAACGATTTGTATGCTCTCCTTTTGTTCGATCTAAAAATAGTTTTTAAATATAATTTACTTTGAATCTATTTGCTTTTCTGATTTCTTAATTTTTTTGCTATTTTATCTCATTTCTTTATACACTGTTTGTTTATGAAATAGTTTGAAATAAAGCTCAATTTGAAATAAAGAATGATTGATTCATTCAATTTGCTCCTATAAAAATCAATGGATTCCGGAAATTAACATTATTTTTAATTATTTTAGGGAATTCCCGGGATCCAGGAAAAAACCCTAAGTATTACTTTCTTATAAAAATTATTAAAATTACGAATTTGAATTAACGAATTCCAGCCTAAAATCTATTTTCCTTTCCAGTAGTGTGGCCATGCCTCGGCCTTGCGTTACCATGGCGGCGAATTATTACTTGAGATAGGCATGCACTTTCAATTCTATATTTTTCAATTACTTCATTTCAATTTACTTCATTCTTTCTAATCATATTTTATTTTATGTCGCTAAATGTTTGTTTGCTTTTGATATTTTTATCTTTTTCACTAACACTTCATTTCAAAGCAAATATTCCCGACCATGTGTCTGTGTGGCTGACTGTCGGTTGATTTGTTCTTTTTCTCCTTTTATTGGTTTTTGAACTTGTCAATGTATATTAATTTTATTTGTCTCTTTCAATTGTCAACAAACTGTGACGTTGTTGCTTATTGTTGCCGTTCTTTATTGTTCTTGCTTTAAGGGGCTAATATAAGACTTTGTTTCATGTTGTCATTTTAAAATGTTGATTGTTTGTTTATTTGTTTTATATGCGCAATAACTTAAATAATAAAACTTATATAAATATTTAGTACATACAAAAACTCACTTTCATCTTTAACCGTTTAAAAAACGCCAAGTAACACTTTTAAAAATAGAATAAATTATAATCTAAAATCAATTACAAAAGCGGCATATTCAATTACTTTTTTTATTAGAGTTCAACCAACGAAGAAATTTGTATATATCACGAAAAAAATCTAATTTTCAATTTCTAAAAATTTTTAAAACTTATTTGGCAATTTTATTTCTAAACACACAAGTAATTAATTCAATTATTAAGTTAATTGAACACAATTGTATGAGTGATGAAATTTTTTATTGATTTTGTATGTAATTATGTACTTTATTCTGATTGCAATTACAAAACTGTTTATTCAATTACTTTTTCTAATAAGCTTTAAAAGAATACATCTGATATTACTTGTAAGAACTGCATATTGAATTGGTCTTAATCGTTCAACTCAAGACGAAATTTGTATATTCAATTACACTGTACAACAACATACAATTTTTTTTAAATTGCATAGTTCTAAGGACTGATTCAGGTAGAGTGCACCAAAAATTTATATACGAATATCGGCGTTTTGAAAATTAGCATCTAAGATAGTTATACGTTTAAAGTATAAGTAGAGGCCGCTTTCAGCACTTTTGTGTAAAACATCACGAGGAAATTTTTCGTGAAATATTTGAAAACTCTAACTCTTCGCAGTATTGGTCTTTTTGTTCCTTTTTTAATAAAATAACGAAAAACTCCGCTTTAGCGGCAATAAAGCGGGTTAAAATGTTCTACAACTATATTTGCCACAAAATTCTACTACAGGTCTTTAAAGTCATACAAACTCCAGAATCGCCTGGGACGCCAGAAATCGCTCAAAATTTGAAATGTGCACACAGAAAATTTTCATATTAAAAACGTCGAAAACGAGGTTAATTTAACATATCTTGGTAGTGATTTTGTTTGATCTTAGAATAACCTTAAAAGAAAATTTTTCCTTTTGAAATAACTATATTTCATGTTGATTTAATATTCCTGTACAGTTCAATTAAAATGAAGTTGATTCTGATATAATACGAAGAAACATGTTGAATCAAAGTTATCTCAAGTTGAATCAACGTGAATTTGATCTTGAAACAATACGACGAATTATGTTGAATTAAAGTTATATATAGTTGAAACAACAAGACTTTAACATAGCTATTAGCTACATTAGGCACTAAATAAATTTGTATTGCAGTGGCCTGCCCCAGCCAAGATTTGAACTCGGGCCACTTGGTTGCAGTCACAACTGATTCAAATTTTACTTTAGATATACACTAAATAAATACCATCTTATGTAATAAGAATTTCATTTTAATTCAACGTGATTTAATTGATTATTTTAACATAAAATTTATTTGAAATTAAAGTTATAGTCATGTTGATTTAAAATTATCCCTAGCAAAAACTTTGCTTGCTGGTAGGCAAGAAAGTATATGAGGATTTAAGTCGTAACTACTTACAGTTTGACTCGAGAAGTCCAAAAAATAAGGGGCTGTAATGGTTATGCTTGTATTTACATTGTCACAGCAATTAACTAGTTATTATTTGGCTTCCTTGAAGCTAAAAAATAACTAGTTAAATAAACAAATTAAAATTAAAAAAAAAAATTATACGCATTATATTGTTACGAAATGAAAATGCAGATTCAAATGTAACGACACAAACTGACAACCCGATCATTATCTGCTTTATACCCCTAAATCACTGTAATAAAATCAAAACCTGGCAACCAAGTACCACAATTAAACTTGGCATCACTCGACAACTGCCAATAGAATTCAAAATAACGGAAAATGGAAGTTTCCGGAATCTTCAGGAAACGGTAGCTAGAACTTTCAAGATTATTCGAGACTGCTTAATCGCAATTACAAACAGTGACATTAAACTTAAACTGCAAGAGATGTAGACTTGATGACAGCGTAATTTGTTAAGTTGCAAGCATTAGAGTATGTGTGTGTGCGAAGATAAACAAACAGAAGAAAAATCTCATGCATCTATACACGCACATACATTACACCATAGCAAGACCAAATGATCATGCCGTACACTTAAAGATGAAAAGAGACCTGAATTACAGTACAGTTAAAGATAAAGAGAGACGGCTTTATTCCAGAAAGTTAGCGAAGCTACCAGAAGGTTTTATAATCGACTATATAAGGGGAGGCTGCCAGACGACATGAAGAAGTGTGTTTTTAAACTTAGACGAGTAAACATCGCCAAGAATAGTTAGTGTGTACATCGCGTTTAGTTGTACGTGTTTTTAAAGTAATAAATAAAGTGTTACTGAGAATTTATTTGTAAAATAAATATCCGTGTTTTATTTTATTGCAATTCAACGAATCCTGTAAAAATAATAAAACCGTTTTTATGTAAAGGACTAAAAACGTAACAATTGGTGTCAGAAGTAAAATTGCAAAATAAAATAAAAAGGACATTATTAATTAATAAAAAGGACATTAATAATAATAAAAAGGACATTAAAAAAATAGAAGCCATGAAGTTTGAAGAGCTAAAAGTTGAGCAGCTAAAAAAAGAGCTGAGTAAGCTGGAACTGCCAACAACAGGCAATAAAGTGGAACTTCAGAAGAGGCTGATAGATGAGTTCAAGCAGCGTGGCATCGACATCGGGACATACGAATTTGAGGATAAAGAGGAAATAGAGGTATGTACTCGTGCCACGACAAGCAACATGGATTTAAGCACAATGTTCGCCGCTATGATGGAAAAATTTCAAGAAGTTAAAGAAACATCTAGAGGTAACAATGAGAGAATGCTAGCTGAAGTTAAGGCTGAAGTTCAGGTGACATCTAAGGCCACATATGAGAAGCTAGTGGAAATTTCTGAGGCCATAAATAGAAGAGTAGATGGCATTGAGGTACAAGTCAGCAAATTTGACGAGAAACTCTCAGAACTAGAGAATAAACTTCATAGCCTAGAAATTGGTGACGTCGAAGTGCATGTAAAAGATGTGGACGAGAAATTGCATGACTTGGAAGCAAAAATTGTTAATCTTCAGTGTCAAGGAGGGCCAGTGAGAGTTATTCCAGAGGCTTCGAGCAGAGTAAAGACGCCTTGTTTCGATGGCAGCGCACCTTTGAACATCTTCAAGTTCCAGTTCGAAACAGTTGCCAGCAAAAATGGTTGGAACAGTGAAGAAAAGGCCATAGAGCTGATTTTGGCCTTAAAAGGAGCCGCAGCAGAAGTACTTGAAACCGTACCAGGGAGCTGCAGAAATAATTTTGATGACATAATGGCGGCACTGCAGCGGAAATATGGTGGCGAACATAAGCGAGATATATACCGAATGGAATTGCGATGTAGAGGACAGAAGCCCAATGAGTGTCTACAAGATTTCGCAATGGAAATTGAGCGGTTAGTGCAGCTTACGTATCCAGGCGAAAACCATCCATTCCTGGATCACGTCAAAACAGAGGCGTTTGTTAATGGCATCCGTGATCCTGACATCAAGCTTGCAGTGTGTGCTACACAAAAGGCTACATTCGCAGAAATGGTTTCATTTGCACTAGCTCAGGAGACTGCTAGGGTGATTTGGAAGCCACAGGTGTGTAAGGTGCGGAACGTGGAGGTCATTGCCGAAAATGAGAGTGGTCTAGTCTCTAGCATCAAGGAGGCAGTGAGACAAGCATTGGCGGAGAAGGACGGCAAAGTAAAAGCTAAGTGTTATAACTGCGGCAAAATTGGCCACTTCCAGCGCAACTGCAAGGCGCCAAGAAAAAGAGCCAGATCTGTTTCGCCACCAAGGAATAGTAAACGGGTGAACCAACAAACAACACAAGAGTCCCCGTTAAACTAAAACGAGCTAGCACTAAGGGGCAAGAGCTAGCTCCCACAAACGACGGCCCCACAATCTCCATATCAGTAATGCAGCAGAAAAATAGCAACCTTACTGCATGTGGATACATCAACGGCGAAAAGCACATCTTCACCATAGACACAGGAGCATCGCAGTCAATAATCAGGCCCGATATAGTGAAGGGGAAGTGTGAACCTTTAAGGAATATAAGACTACGTACAGCTACTGGGGAGCCTGCCACTGTCTACGGTAAGACTGAAGCAAAGGTGACTATAGCCAATATAAGCGTGAAACATGTGTTTATCGTTGCCGATATTGTTGACGAGGTGATTATTGGAGCCGATTTTATGATAAACCATGGCATCAACCTGCATATGGGGCAACAAGTGATGATTTGGCGTAATGTTGAAATACCGCTTGATGTTGGATATGACAATCAAATGCACGTAAGGAAACTAGTTGCTATTGAAAACCAGACTATACCACCGCAGTCTGAATCAGTAATATGGGCACGCATGGAGGGAGATTGTGAGGACAATCGGTTGTGGGTAGTAGAACCAACAGAAATTAAGAGCGAGCTATTAACAGCAAAAGCCCTCGTAAAAACTTGCAAAGGAGGAAAGATCCCTATAAGAGTACTTAATTTATCAGGCAACGAAAAAGTCGTCAGCGGAAATTCTGCTATGGGCCAATGTACTCCACCAGAGGCAATAATAAACTGCGAGCGAAAGCCAGAACCAGCCAATATGTCCGCAAAAGAACGTGAACAATTTGAAGAGCATGTGGGGATGTGGGTAGCAGGATTAGCAGCTCCTGATAGAAATAAAGCTAAACAGCTGCTAAAAAGGCACACCAGCGTCTTCGCCTTGAAAGATCAAAGCCAAGGGAGAACGGCAATAGTGAAACATGAAATAAATACAGGCGAAGCGAGGCCGATCAAACAGCCACCCAGAAGTGTACCCCTAGCAAAACGGAATGAGGTAAAAGAACTTGTCCATGAAATGGAGCGGAATGGTGTAATCGAGCCATCTGCAAGTCCTTGGAGCTCGCCCGTGGTCTTAGTCAAAAAGAAGGATGGCAGTACGAGATTCTGCGTTGACTACAGAAAGCTCAATGACGTTACTAAGAAGGACAGTTATCCGCTACCAAGAATTGACGACACTTTAGACACGCTGGCTGGAACGAAATGGTTCTCCACGTTGGACCTACAAAGCGGATATTGGCAGGTGGAGATTGCAGAGAAAGATAAGGAGAAAACTGCTTTTAGCGCGAGCGATGGATTATGGCAGTTTAAAGTTATGCCATTCGGGCTCTGCAATGCTCCAGCTACTTTTGAACGCCTAATGGAACGAGTGCTGAAGGGACTTCACTGGAAGACTTGCTTGGTGTACCTTGATGACATCGTCGTGATGGGAAAGACTTTTGATAAGCACCTCAAAAATTTGGCAGAGGTTCTTCAACGCATATCATCAGCTGGTTTAAAACTTAGCGTGAAGAAATGTGCATTGTTCCAGAGAGAAGTAAAGTATTTGGGCCATCGAGTTACGGCAGACGGAATCTCAACGGATGAAGATAAAATACGAGCAGTAAAGGACTGGCCTCGTCCGAAAAATCTTCATGAACTGCGCAGCTTTCTGGGCCTTTGTACGTACTACAGACGCTTTGTACCAAATTTTGCCAACGTCGCTGCAAGCCTGCATGAGCTGACCAAGAAGTCGAGGCCGTATCACTGGGGCGAACAGCAGGAGAATGCGTTCCAGACACTAAAGGATTTACTGAGTACGTCACCAGTACTAGCCTACCCCATAGCTGGAGAAAAATTTTTGCTTGATACCGATGCGAGCGGCTATGGCATAGGAGGTGTGTTGTCGCAAGTTGTCAATGGCACAGAAAAAGTGATAGGCTATTATAGCCGTATACTCTCAAAGCCTGAGAGAAACTACTGTGTGACACGACGTGAGCTTTTGGCAGTGTTGGAGTGCATAAAACACTACCATAAGTACCTGTATGGCCAACACTTTACGCTGAGGACCGACCATTCTGCATTGAGATGGCTGTTGCAGTTTAAAAATCCTGAAGGGCAGCTAGCGCGCTGGATTGAACGTCTTCAAAGCTACGACTTCAGCATCGAGCATAGAAGGGGCGTAAAGCATAACAATGCAGATGCTTTATCACGACGGCCCTGCAGCTTGGAGTGCAGACATTGTGTTAAGGCCGAAAAGAAGGAATGCGTTATTGATGTTCGGCTAACGCACATCGATTCCGATGAGGACTGGTCAGCGGCACAGAGAAACGACACCATATTGGCGACAATTATAGCAGCCAAAGAGGAAAATAGAAGACCTGCTCGCAATGTAATATCAGCTGAAAGCCCACTTGTGAAATCTTATTGGGCTCAGTGGAATAGCCTGAAGCTGATAAACGGGTGCTTGTACCGCGTATGGGAAAGTGCAGATGGTAAAATGGCTTCCAACCTAATAGTTGTGCCATCCTCCAAGGTGAATAAGGTTTTGCACGAGTTCCACAATGGTCATAGTGGCGGTCATCTGGGAGTGACAAAAACGCTGGAGAAGCTAAAACAGCGTTTTTATTGGGTTGGGTGTCAACAAGCCGTAGCCGACTGGATAGCAAACTGCCCACAGTGCATCGCAGCAAAAGGACCAGCAAGAAAAAGTCGAGGACAGCTGCAACAGTACAACTCAGGTGCACCATTTGAGCGGATAGCAATGGATATAGCAGGTCCTTTTCCCGTCAGCGACGCCGGGAATCGCTATGTTCTTGTGGTGATGGACTATTTTAGTAAATGGCCAGAAGTATATGCCATACCCAATCAAGAAGCAAGGACAGTTGTGAATGTATTTGTCAACAACTGGGTATGTCGCTATGGTGTTCCAATAGAATTACATTCTGACCAAGGTAGAAACTTCGAGTCTGCTATATTCCGGGAAATGTGCGAATTATATGGGATAAAGAAAACAAGAACGACGCCGCTGCACCCACAGTCCGATGGCATGGTAGAAAGATTTAATCGCACTCTAGAGGAGTACCTGCGAAAAGTGGTAAGCGCGCATCAAAGGGACTGGGACGAGCACATTCCCAAATTTTTGTTGGCATATAGGTCAGCTGTACATGACTCGACATCACGAACACCTGCTAAAATTGTCTTCGGGACGGAATTAAAATTGCCTGGTGATTTGGAATTTGGCGTTAAGCCTACACCAACAAGTGAAGAAGGCACCAGCTCTTCCCAAGAGCAAGAAAATTTAAATGAGCTACATGAATTTGTACGCAACCGAATTAGAATGGCCAGTGACAAGATGAAGGCTAGATATGACCGATCTGCAAATTCTGAGGAATTCAATGAGGGTCAATTGGTTCTACTTTACAACCCACAACGAAAGAAGGGATTGTCTCCAAAATTGCAGACTCATTGGGATGGACCGTATAATGTTATTAAAAGGTTGAACGATGTCGTCTATAGGATACAGAAGTACAACAGCCCAAGGTCCAAAATGAAAATCGTACACCTGGAACGACTGGCGCACTATGGAAAAGGTGATTGTGTGCCTATTCGGGACGAACAGGCTTAAGTGGGCGGCAGTGTTACGAAATGAAAATGCAGATTCAAATGTAACGACACAAACTGACAACCCGATCATTATCTGCTTTATACCCCTAAATCACTGTAATAAAATCAAAACCTGGCAACCAAGTACCACAATTAAACTTGGCATCACTCGACAACTGCCAATAGAATTCAAAATAACGGAAAATGGAAGTTTCCGGAATCTTCAGGAAACGGTAGCTAGAACTTTCAAGATTATTCGAGACTGCTTAATCGCAATTACAAACAGTGACATTAAACTTAAACTGCAAGAGATGTAGACTTGATGACAGCGTAATTTGTTAAGTTGCAAGCATTAGAGTATGTGTGTGTGCGAAGATAAACAAACAGAAGAAAAATCTCATGCATCTATACACGCACATACATTACACCATAGCAAGACCAAATGATCATGCCGTACACTTAAAGATGAAAAGAGACCTGAATTACAGTACAGTTAAAGATAAAGAGAGACGGCTTTATTCCAGAAAGTTAGCGAAGCTACCAGAAGGTTTTATAATCGACTATATAAGGGGAGGCTGCCAGACGACATGAAGAAGTGTGTTTTTAAACTTAGACGAGTAAACATCGCCAAGAATAGTTAGTGTGTACATCGCGTTTAGTTGTACGTGTTTTTAAAGTAATAAATAAAGTGTTACTGAGAATTTATTTGTAAAATAAATATCCGTGTTTTATTTTATTGCAATTCAACGAATCCTGTAAAAATAATAAAACCGTTTTTATGTAAAGGACTAAAAACGTAACAATATTTTATTTATATTTTTTCACGCGATTTTACCCAGCTGGGATACGAACATTTGCTCGTTCAAGTTTAAGCGACAAAAATTAGTTTTCATATTCAAACACATGTTGACTTAAAAAGTGATTGTCTACTTATTTTATTAATACATAACAACAAATTAAAACAATTTTCAGATGATAAGAAAAATACGTACTAATTGTATTAAAAATTAAGTAGTAGCTCTAATTTGAAAGGGCAATGTTACGTTTATAACAAAACTGTTTTAACATTGAAAAATATTAAATCAAGGAGATTTAAGGATAGATTAATAATTTTTCTTTTTAAAATTAATATGAAACAATTGTAATTTTAAATCAACAGCAGGAAATTTTCGCTGCAATGCGATATTTGTCGGGTATTTGTCGGCTCTATAAAAATAAACATCAACAAGTCACACATCTGAGCATAACAATGAATTGTAGCAATGAACAGAGCAAATAAACACCAACACACTTAAACAAGAAATTATTTCTCGTAAGTTTAATATGATTTTTCAATCAAAATTGCGACATGTTGATTTTACATTCTGTTTCTTTATGTGTGTGTGTATAAGGATTAATTTCGTTCTTATTCACTATTAGTACTCGGCACAACAAATCTTATAAGCCTTATGTTTAAGGTATAAGATAAGTTCAACACAGTTATGTACAATAGTACGGAAACATGTTAACCCTCTAACTTTTTGAAAAAAAAACTATGCTTCAGCTGCAATATAGCGGACTGAAATGTTCTATTATAGGTCTTCAAAGACACTAAAGCTCCAGACTCAACTTAAAGTCCTGAAATCACTCGAAACTAAAAATATGCTTAAGGGTTAATTTCGTACTTAGTCACAATTACTACTCGGCATAGGAAATCTTGTAAGGCTTACGTTTCAGGTACAACGTGTGTATAGCATTTTTATGTAAAACACCAAGAAAAACTTTTTTGTGAAACATTTTATTCCACTATATTGCCGCTGAAGAGATGTGTTTTGTCCCATTTTTTAGGAAAATGACATAAAGACCCACAAAAAAAATAGTTAGAAGGTTAAAATAGTTCACAAAATTATTCGTCGTGGTCTTTTACACAAAAGTGCAGAGCAAGCCTTGCATCCTAAACGTAAGTTTTACAAGATTTCCTACGCCGAGTCACTCACTATAACTGTGTGCAAAAGGGGAGAAATCTAACCCCCCTAAAATGAGTCTCAGATGATCACTCAGAATCGTAAGAAATTTTTCTCTTCAGTTATATTAGCATAAAATAGTTCTTCGTGAGTAGGAATATGTTCAACGTGAACATAGCGTTTTGACATATTGAAACTTCCGAATATAGAAATCAGATATTTCAAAAAAATAACACAAAAATTCGGGTAAAAAGTAAAAAATTTCTTCGTTTTTAGAGTTTTGTTCCTAGAGGTTGACTAATTGTGAATAAGTACGAAATTAACACTTAAACATATTTTAGGTTTTGAATGTTTTATGGCGCTTAAAATGAGTTTAGAGCAGAAACAACACGATCCTTGGTCATGGCCCACGACGTTCGTCAGCTATTTGTCGGCTATATACATGTACACAACACAAACAATCAAAATAAACAACAACAAGAGCACAACAGTGGGTCGTACCTATCAACAAAGCAAATAAGTACCAACACACTTAAACAACAAGTGATTTCTCATTTATTTAGTTTTCTCTATGATTGGCTCTGGTTTAGAGCTCTGGTGTCCTTAAAGACATACATATAATAACATTTTATGATGAATATTTTTGTATGATATTTTAGCCCGACACGTTGCCATTAAATGGTATTATTCTGTCCTTTTTTTAAGGCAAAATGATCCCTACAGCGTAGCGGTAAAGGGTTAAAATATTTAAAAAAAAATTCCTCGTAGTGTTTTACACAAAAGCGCTGAGCACATCTTATAAGTTAAACGTAACGATTAGAAGATTTCAAATCTCAATTCACTATGACAGTGTTTAATAGAGGGGAAGCTTAACTCACCCTAAAATGAATCGCAGGTGTATACTTTCTAACCACTGATACATATACATATGTTTTTGTTTGGTGCACTTTACCAGAATCACACGTTAGAACATTATCATTCTGCAAAAATTGTATTTTGTTGTACAGTGCTATTTTAAGAAAAGGTGGTTCGAAGATATTATTACTAGATGCTGACATACAATGTACACTAATTCCTAAAAATTAGAAAAAGAGCCCAAAACACTTTCAAGTCATTTTCATTTCATAACTTACATTGAACGACCTTTTGTTCCGTATAACTCTTGAAGTGTTTACCACAAGATACATACATAATTTGTCAATGTCATGTGGTCCCTTTGTTAAACATCAGAATTTGGCAGTTACAAGGGTGTTCATACATATGTATGTATCAAACATAACATAGGAAACATTTTAAAAAACATGTCGTGTAATAAGAAGTAATACAAAAATATATTCAAATTTTTTTCTAAATTTTTTGTTTTAAAAATTTTTAATCAAAATAAAATGCTAATAAGTAAAATAATCATATTAATTTGAAATAAAACCAAAAGAGAAAAAAAACCTTAACAAACAAGATGAAAAAATACGCCCATAATCAACAAAGATTTTGTAAAGGCAAATCTCACATTAATTCAAGCTGTTTCATACATTTCTTTCAACAAAAATACCCTGTGGGCTGACTCTAGTATTTGTTCAAGTGTTTTTCTATGGCACATGATCTGCTCGTGCTTCATGTTTGTAACACATTTTCATTGTTTTTATTTGTATGAAAGAAAAAAAGAAAGAAAGAAAAAATATTTTTAGATAAAATAGAAATAAAATCTGGATTTTTGTGGCCAACATCAGACAGGCGCATTGGTATGTTTGTATGTTGCATACTCGTATTCACATTTATACAGAGTTAAACAAGTGCATTTTGTAATATTCTGGACATTTGAGTTTAAATGTCGGTTTTTTTTTACGCACATGTTCTAGAGTATTTATTTTATATATGTATCTACATTTTTTGTTTAATTCTTTTTAGGTTGAATTTATTTTTATAGATTTTTATGTTGAAATCGAGTCAGTGCATTAAAAGTAAATTTGACTGGACATTTGTTTACATTCAACAGATTATAAGTATGATTTTATGTGTAAAAAAGGAAAATAATATTGCCTTGTAAGTATGTATACGCAGAGACATTGAAATCAATAAAGGCAATTGTAAGAATTTTTATATTTTTTTTTATTGATTTTATATTGATTAATTGACTGAAGTCTGTATTACTTCATTTACTAGATAATAAGATTTGTCCAACTTTCAAAGTCTCTACCATGAAAATATTTACGTCTTTAATCATAAACGATTGTTCAACTAAAGTATGCTTTAAACCAGGGCTTGCCATACCATATTCATACTTTAAATCAACTTCAACTTTAATAACAGTTTATGAACTACTACAATTTATGTTATAACATAGTAAAATAATATCTGAAACATAACAAATTTTATTCATCATAAGTATAAGACATGCTTGTTACACTGACCAGATTTTAAAATACAAATAAAATGTATGTATTAAAATAGGCAACAGTATATGTACATAAAGGGCATTTCATGCCAAATCGAAAAATATTTTTTAATAATACTATACAACAAAAGTAACATGATTCTAAAGATTGATTATGGTAGATGGCACAAGCACTAACGGAGCAAAGTTGACCACATCGGAATCAAAAAAAACTTCTGAACGTTGTGAATTTCTTACATGTCATGTGGGACCTTTTAAACATTGCTTCTGTAAAACTCATATGCGAACTCATCTGACAAAACTTAAATTAGAACGTGTTCTATTTTGATCTGACAAACCTTCTGACATCAGCTGCTTGCTTTTGGTATTGTCAGAAATATATGCCCTGCAAAAACAGTCAGCGGCGATTGACTATTGACAGTAGCATTAGCCGGCTGCAAGCATTTTTTACAAGAGCAATATGTATATGAATATGCTTCTAAGTATCTATTTAATAACAATCCATATTTGTATTATATAAAAACGAGGTGAATGTTTGTTTGTTTGTTTGCAGATTTTTGTTACGGCATCACGCCTAAACTGATTTAAATGAAATTTGGTACACAGATAGATATGTTGCCCACAATTAATTTAGGCTATACTTGTTTCCCGGTTTTCGGACCGGGAGGGGATAAATTGGTCAAAACCTCCCCCTACGCATAACTGTCATTTGTTACGGCATCACGCCTAAACGGGTCAAAAAGGAGGGAGGGGTATGGGGGAAGTTTTGTTCCCCACGCATGACCGATTTTTGAAATTCTCTTTTGGTTTAAAAGGGTATCCTCGGGGCTTAGTCCCATTATTATTCCCCCTTATTCCGTAACTATCTGTCGACGTCACGTCAAGACAATACCAAAAAATTGGCACTTGTCTATTCGCTGTCGACAAAAATTTACTATTATTAGCAGCCTCTTCCCATTTACTATGCCTTAGAGAGTAGTAAGTGGCTGTCAGTAATAGCAAATTTTTGTCGATGACGAGTAGAAATGTGCCAATTTTTTAATATGACGTCGACAATTAGTTACGGAATAAGGGGGATTATTATTTTTTTTTTTTAAATCGGTAGGGAAATTTGCTCATGCCTTATGCTTAACTCTGTCATTTGTGAACCGATTTTCAAAATTATTATTTTTTTGTTTGAAAGGTTTTGCCTACAGTTTTATTCTTTAATATTTTTTTCAAAATCGATGGGGAAATATGCTTAACTCTGTCATTTGTGAACCGATTTTCAACAAAAAAAATTTTTGTTTAAAAGTTTAGTCCCATAATTTTTTTTTTCGAAAATCGGTGGGGAAGTTTGCTACCTCCATGACTAACTCTGTTATATTTGAAGTTTGGTCCCATAGATTTGGAAATGGGGCGGATCTTGACCGATTTCTAAATTTTTTTATTTGAAAGGACGAACACACAATTAGTAGAAGGGCACATTGTTTGACCTAACGCATAATTGCATCCGTGTTGTAATCTTTTTAATGAGATCTTTGTATTGAAATCTGATTTTTTGGCAGAGCTATTTGGTCTATATTACTATACCAGATAGATGACAAATAACGCATTAAGTTAAAGCCCGTGAATCGCCGGGTCGAAAAAAAAAGCTAGTTATATAAATAATGTATCGTTATTTAATGCAAACTTAAGATCTTCGATTTTAGAGAAGAAAAAAACTTCACAAATAGACGAGTCGTCAGTACTTCTGTGACGCAAACAAAAATATGTTATGGCGGCAGAAAGCCATTTTGCAACCGAACGACTTGGATATCTGAGTATCAGATGTTGTACACAAACATGGGCAATGTCGGATGTAATTGTACATGAACGTTCGTGAGCTAATATGATAAATCTTCTGTAAAATGACAATTTTGATAGACATGCACAATTACATATGAGTCACAAAGGTGACAAGTCACACGTAAAATCATGTCGTCTACGGGTGGCATTAAACTTTAAAGAGTTTTCCATTATGCTAAAAAATAAAAAGAAATAATGTCTTAATATTTGTTTTCATAGCTCTCACAGCTTAAAAGATATTTGACTTTAAAGAAAAAAACTATAATTTTTGTCTTGGCTTTTTTTTAGATTTTGCTTATAACTCACTTAATTGTGAATAAAATCGACATTTGTCTATCAATTTTAATGATTTATTATTATTTTGTTCCTAATATACCTAGCTTTCTGACAACTGATAAAAATATAAAATATTCGCCCTATTAATTTGTTCATGAGTTTTTTAAAACGAAAAAAAGGTTTAATTTTGCATGAAACCCCTAATTTTTCTTCGCTAATTTCTGAATAACTCCGAAACAGTTGTAAACATAAAAATTTATGACTTAAGTCTGATTTTATTCCGCATCTTCTAGTGGTTTATTTATTTAAATCAAACAAACCGTTCGCAAGTTTTGACATTATTTCTTTTCCTTTATAACCAACTTCAAAACAGAAGAAATGTTATCAATTCGTCATGTATGTTTTTGTTTATGGATGTTCCATCAAAACTCCGCCATTTATGAACCGATTTCGAATTTGTTTTCTTTATTTAACAGGATGTGCTTCTAGATTCGTCCCGTTAAAAAGAGGGCAGGTCACGCCCATACGAAGTAAATACTCATAACGTTTCATCTACTTCTAGTTAACCGATTCCTATGAAACTTTACTCACACATTGAGCTTCTCTTTGAATACTACATCATGATTAAAAAAGTGGGCAGTGCCACGCCCCTGCAAAGTAAATATTCTTTTTTAACAACTTCTAATAAACCGATTCTTGTGAAACTTTGCATACACATTTAGTTATTGTTACAATACAACGTTATGGTTAAAAAGTGGGGAGTGCCACGCCCATGAAAAGTAAATATTCTTTATACTACTTCTATTTAACTCATTAGTTCACATGAAAGTACAGCATTATGATAAAAATTATGGGCAGTGCCACGCCTATATTGCAGTCGGTTTTTTTTTTGCAAGAATTCTTATAACTCAACACGCTTTAAATTTTTGAAATACATAGAATAACATTTAAGATTTAACATTTAAGTTACAAACCACATAATTTTTTTATTATTCCGAGGTGGTCAACTGTGGCCTACTGCAGCTCCGTTTGTGCTTAAGCGACAATGCCACCGAGACAGTAAGTATAAAGTCTGACTTCTCTGCTAAAGACATTACAAGATTCAGATAAGTCCAATGTGCAGCTTAAAAGTTCCAGTTTTATTAACATCTTTCGAAAGTCATCACTGTGCAGCTTAATTAGATTTTCCTAGTCACTTGTTATGCTGATGATTTATGTTTACAAATTTTTATACTAATTTTACCGAAAAATAACTTTTAATCTGTCGCATTTTAAAACTGAAATTTTTATTTCATGAGTCATTTAAAAAAAAGATAAAACGAACTGAAAAATTTTTCCTTTTAAATTGAACTGCTAGCTAGCTACTCCTCTTACACTACGCCCCATAATTTCTTTTTAAATAATTACAAAACCAAAAGAATTTTCTTTTAACGATAGAAAAAAAAACTCTGTTAAATTTTTATGAGTATTAAAAATGATTATGTGCTCTGTGGGATATTATAAATATGTTGGAATTTTGTTAATCGTTTCATAGGAAAATGTAAGCATAAAGAATGGTGGGTGTCCTAGTCCAAAATTAGTGGCTTTCAATAATAATTTCTGTGCAATTAGAAATGAAAGAGAACAAATATATAAATAAAGTTATAATTTCGTGATAATTCAGTCGTTTACGCCAATTAAAACGGCAAGTTTTAAGAAACAATACGTGTTCGACACCAAAATATATATATATATATGGGTAAAATTAATTTTGCATCGTACAAAAAGGCAAAATAATTAAGTATGAACTTTATTTTAAATTTTTAAAACATGTAATGAATGAGATTTTTTATGTAAGACAAGCACTCAGGGAATGGCCCCTACTCATACAATGCATTGTGCAGGAATTAGGAAAATTGGCTATGGGACGGAGGATGAGAGAGTAGTGTTTATGGACATTTGATTTGAATCTTCCAACATTGAAAGTGACAGGAAAGACCTCTGCAGGAAGCTTATTCCATATACGAACTGATCGGCCAAAGAACGAATTTTCTTTTTAATGCGTAGTGCAATTCGCTGGCGTATCGACCACAAAGGTATGTGCTCTTAATGAAGAACGTGTAGTTCGAAAAAAAGTGCAGGTTTCGGGAACAAGTTCCCTGATTTCGTCAGAATACATTACATTGCAGTAACGATAAAACAACGAAATGCATCCCACATTGCTTCGATGCTCCAGAAAGTCAATCGGCTACCCTACTGTAGCCGATGAGCTTCTTCGCCCTCTCCTGCACGCGGCATTTTACTTGTTGCATAGTGTTATATAATGAATTCTTAACTTGAATTTAAGTAGCATCAGCTACTACAAAAGGCTGCACTGCACTCTAAAGCACTTTTGTTGAAAATTAGGTCGATAATAGTCGGCAACACTTTACAGATTATTATCGATCTAAGATTACACAGGCATTATTTTTCAACAAAATGTTTTACTAATAAAAGCGATTGGCTGCGTGCAGGTTTGAGCCGCGACCTCCTGACTCATAGTCTGACGTATCTACCATTCAGCTATAGCCGTATTATACTTTATGTTGCATTTTTTTCCACTTGGACTAAATATGCTTAATTTGAAAGGTTTTGTTGTATAATAAAATAACTACAAAATCGATGTAATTTTGGACAAGGAGCAATTTTCAACACAAATTTAGATAATACATGATCGTAAATTTGAAATAATGTTTTAGAGGTGTGGTTGTCTGGAAACATAGTCCAGAACTCTCTAATATTTAACATCATCAAAACACAGATTTATCCTTGAATAAATTTAAATGCAGAACTTAAGTACAAACTACTCATGTATAAAGATTATTTGCAATATATAACAAAAAATCTTGCTTAAGTATTAACTAAAATATACGCCAAGAAAAAAATTTTCAAAAAGCCATCAATCATCAATTGAAAATCGATTAATTTTAACAAGGCTAAAAATATATAATAACAACACACAACAAAGTTCTAAAAAAAAAATAAGAAACTGGAACACCAGCATTAATTAAAAAGATTTAATATCTTTAGGATCGATGTACTACCACAAGTGTTGAAAAGTGTTTCCAATGAAAAGCCTTAAGCAAAAATATGCCCGAAATTAAACACAAAAAAAAACAAACCAAAATTTTTCGAACAGAAATTAAACAATTTTTTGGTACTCGTATTAAAATTGAAACGTACTACTTATAATATCAAAGAAATAAAATAAAAAGACATACTACGCTAGAAATCTCACTGGGCACTCCTTTACTTTGAGAAGACATGAATCAAAGAAAAATATAATTTTCTAGTTTAAGTTCGAAAAGAAAAATTATAGTTTACAAATGACCGCTGCTACACTCATTTTGACACCATAATTGGCCAAGAGATTGTTAGAAATAATAGTTTAAACGAATATAAGCCATGATTTACAACATAAATACACAAGTTAAGAGAATTTTTTAAAAAATACAAATAATCACCCACTCTACTACACACACATGGACATATAAGATCATGCAACTGTCTATAGAATTATCTCAGGCAAGATTTTTAAAGCAGGGGCGTTATCACAAAGGGAGTAAATTTTATAGATTAAATGAATTCTTCTTTTGAAAAATAACAGCTAAAACCAATAAGTTATTTTTTAGTATTTTTCGCGCTTCTGTTTGTTCATTGTATTGTCGTGAAATTGATTTTATTGTTTTTTTACTCAATCTCATTTTAAATTACAATCGTTGCCGCCTTTAAAAAATATAAACTTGATAGTAATAACAACAACAAATCATATTGATTTGTTTGCATTAAAGATACAGACGTGTGAGTACTTTAGAATCAAATTCCTAAAGCAGATTTCCAAACAATGATTTCATAGAAAAAAATAAAAACAACGCAGTAAAAAAATTCAACTACAAATCTAAAGGTATTTAAAACTGATAAATATAAATAACATTTTGTGAGTTTTCGGTAGAAACTAGATATTGAATTAATCTTAACAATTATTATAATAATATTTTATTAACCTAAAACTGTTTAAAATTTGTTAATATGTAAACTATAAACGTATTTTTATCGCATAGAACTGCTTTGGATGATGTTCGAAAACTCGAAATTAATTTCGAATTTTCGAAATTAATTTAGAATTTTCGAAATTAATTTAGAATTTTCGAAATTTTCATTTTTGAGCAGTAACAATCGTAATATAGTATAAAATATACAAATTAAAGATACAATTTTTTCTCAGTATTTATAAAATTTCTAAAAGAACAAATGCCAAAAAAATCAAGAAATTAACGCGTGTTGTCATGGGACACCGGGTTGGAAGGACGTTCCTGTCGCCTTCTGCCTTAAAAATCAAACCATGTTGCTTTGAAAATTTTGGCTATGGAAATATGGACAAAGTCGAGGTCAAAGACAAATATTTTAAAGATATTTTAATTAAATAAACTGTATTTTATTCATTTATTTATAAGCTTTACACCAAGCTTAAATTTATTAAAATCGGATAATAAAGGGTCCGCCACAAAAAATTTTTTTTTTTGAAAATGCTATAAAAAACTAGTGAATATTTTCTCAAACTTCTTTTTTTATTTGAAAGTACAATCCTTCCGGTTAATAATGAAAAATAATTTCATTCAAATGGCTGCCTCGGCTGGCCATGCAGTAGCCTACACGATCGGTCCAATTTTTAAGCACATTATCGATTGTGTGCAGCTGTATTTCACCAATGGCTTTACGAATATTGTCCTTTAAAGCGTCAATTGTCTCTGGCACCCCACAAATAATAGTCCAACTGTGTCAAATCGCAGCTCCGAGGTGGCCAAACGACATCAGCTCTGCGGCTGATAATGCGATCTTGAAAAACAGGGCGCAAAACATCGAGTGTAGCTTCGGCTGTGTGGCACGTAGCACCGTCCTGTTGAAACCAAATGTTGCCAATATCCTCCTCTTCAATTTTTGTGAACACAAATTCGTTCAACATGACCCGATAACGATCGCCATTGACTGTAACGGCCACTCCTTGCTCATTTTCGAAGAAAAATGGCCCAATTATGCCTCTGGACCAAAATCCGCACCAAACAGTGACTCGTTTTGGGTGCGTCGGCTTTCAATGTATGCGTGGGGGTTTTCTGTGCCCCAAATGCGACAAGTTTGCTTGTTTACATACCCGCCAAGATCAAAATGAGCTTCATCTGAAAAAATGATTTTTTTGGCAAAATCGGCATCTTCTGTAAGTCGATCGAAGGCCCACTTAGCGAAGCGAAAACGCAGCGTTGTTCAAGCGTATACACAACCATATTCGTTCAGCGGAAGGATAAAACTAATTATCTGTCAAATCAGACATGAGCTAAGTGTTACCATTCACGAAATAAGCACTAGTTGAAAAAAAACGTTAGTTGGCGGACCCTTTATATGTAAAATTTATCGGATGCCGAAAGATTTTTCATGCCCGAGATAGTCAACTTTGACACCTTTTAGCTCAACGTTTGTTTCAACAGGGTGTCCAAAATTTTATCATTCTTAAAGCTTAAGTCGTCCTCTATGATTTTCATATACATCGACTTGTAATCGGATTAGAAGATACAGATTTATTACCCTTCTTTCCAATTGGAGCCACTGTGCGTCTTCTGACTGCTACTTTCGGCGTTGTGCCATCGGGTGGCTACTTTCTGCTTTATGCCAGTAGCAGGCCACCCACCATCGATCGGCCACCTTCGGCCAACAAACTTTGGCCAGCTACGTTTGGTCGCTCTGTCGGACGCCCCTCATCTTTATCGCACTTCGACACACTCCACTTAGTCACCGGACCCTGCGGCATAGCCCCACCAAAAATAAAAGTTATAATTTAAACACAAAAATTGCACCTACCTTGATCACGCGAAGTAAACGAAGATAGTAACTTTAACCTCTAGATGGAAATAGAAGATAGTTCGTCAACAAACAGCAACTATCGCCTGAAGGATACTTAAGGAATACTTTTCAAGAATTTCGCTGAGACACCTGGTTCTAGCTGAGACACCTTCATTTGGAAAAGGCACCAACCATTAGCCAAGACACAAACCTGGTCCAAGGATTCACAAAAACTTGGACAAAAATATCCCCAAAGCTCCATAAGTGCCCCGGAATTCCAAAAAATAGGAAAGAAATCTCCACAAAATCCCAAAAGTTTGCGGGTTTCCAAAAAATAGGACAAAATTCTCCCCTAAGTCCTAGAACATCTCCCCTAAACCCTAGAACATCCCGGAAAAATACGGCAGCACCGAAAACCACGGAAATACCAAGGCGGCACACTGAGTTTTTCGCGCCAGCCTGTTACCTTTGTTTTGAATTGTCGTGACACGAACATATTTCTTGCCAGGGGGTTACTCTGTAATGCGATGCGAAAGGAAAACTGTTCGCATTTGTATGTTATTTACATTGCAATGCGAAAGCATTTCTTTCGCTTCGAATTACAGATTAACCCCCCAGTATTCGATACACGTATTTGTTACGCGTATTTTTTCATTTCAAAAATATGTTTACCTCCCTTGTGCTGAAGTTGGCTTTTTTGCCCATTTTTCAAGAAAGGGACTAAAAGACCCATACAAAAAAAATAAGAGGGTTAAGATATTCAACAAAAATGTTTCTCGTGGTATTTTACATGAAAATTCTGAGCATATATTATACCTTAAAAGTACGACTTACTAGTATTCCTATGCCGAGTACCAACTGTGAATAAGTTCGAAATTAACCCTTAAACACGATTTAACTTTTGAATGAATTATGGCGTTCAAGGTGAGTGTGAAGCTGGAGAATTCGCCCCTTTTTTGAGAAAGGACGAAAAGACCCATACAACAAGAAAGAGTTAGAAGGTTGAAAGAGTTAGAAGGTTAAAATGTTCCACAAAAATTTCTCTCATGGGCACATCTAATGCCTTAAACGAAAGGCTAACAAGATTTCTTATGTCAAGTCGCTATAACTATTTGGAAAAGCGGGAGAAGGAAATTAACTTCACTAAAATGAATGCCAGATGTAAACTTTCAAAACGACGATACACGTTCGCAGGGTACAGCGAGGTCTGATTAAATGACGATACTGGGTTTCAGCTAGATAAAACTTTTAGCGGCTTAAATAAAACTAAAATCTTCTAGAACCCATTTATTTCTTTCACTGATGTTGATACACTGAAATATATTATTTTATATATGTACATATGTAGCGCACAAGGCGTGGGAACTCATTTTTTTATGGAATTTTTTATTTTTATTTTTCAAGAGTCAAGCTCAAAACAAATTACTAAATTTAAACATATAAACATTACGTAGATACATTTATTTAAAAAAAATCAATAGCAATGCCAATAAACTTGCTATTAGAGCTGATTTCAATTGGAAAGACAATTAAGTCAAACAAAAGAATTTTTTCATTTTTTCAAAACAATTAGAGTGCTGGAAACACTTGAATATCAGTTTTATATTCATTAGATTTGTTTCTTTCTATGTATTTTTCGAATTTCATTTTTCTTTAATTTGTTAACAAGTGTTTTTATTATTTAAAAAAAAGAAAGAAAAAATAATGAAGGGGAAAAAGTTGTACTTGTGTTGTAAGAAAAATGTTAGAGTATTGTTAGAAAATTTAAAATTATTTTAACATAAAATTATCCTATTATTTGGCAATTTTCTCGCAACAAATTTTCCATATAATTGATGAGATTTTTATTTAACATAAATAATTTTCATTTCTTGTTAGCAAAACCAAATTTACATTTAATATTACAATGTACACTCTAAGACATTACTTCAAATTTACGATCATATATTGTCTAAATTTGTGTTTGTCTAAAATTACATCGATTTTGTAGTTGTCTTATTAAAGAAAAAACCTTTCAAATTGAACATATTTAGTCCAAGTGGAAAAAATGTAACATAAAGTATAATACGGCTATGGCTTAATGGTTGATACTTCAGACTATCAGTCAGGAGGTCGCGGCTCAAACCAATCGATTTTTTTAGTAAAAACATTTTGTTCAAAAATAATGCGTGTGTAATTTTAGGTCGATAATAATCTGTAAAGTGTTGCCGACTATTATCGACTTAATTTTCAACAAAAGTGCTTTAGAGTGTATGTACCACTATTACTACTGTTTTATGTGAAATATTCATAGTAATCACACGTATAGAGTATAATAACAAAAACAAATTTCAAATATTCATTCATCATTTGTTTCCATAATTTAAATTTTTTGGTTTCGCTATACCGGTAATCATAGTTGCTGTCGCTTTCTGTAGGAAAAAGAAACAGAAAACAAACCACAACAAAAATTTGTCTATGATGTTCAACACTTCAAGAAATAGATACGAGTAAATAAAAGTCTAAGAGAAAAAAATTCACATTGAAAATGGAAATACATGTACATACATGTATTTATGAAAACAGCAATACAAATAGGAAAATTTCGAGCTGAAATTCCAGCATTCGAATATCGTATTGAAATCGTTTAAGAAATTGTTTATTATTTCGAAGTACTACAATTTTAGTTTCTAAAAAGTTTAAAGCTTCGAATTCAATTAATGTTCCAAACATGTATTTTCAGTTATATAAATCTTAAAAAAAAATTGGTGACCTCAGATGCCATCTTTGGGACCTACCGCTAGTATCAAGTTCAAAGCAATTGAACGTTTTAAAACGTTTGATATCTCTTAAGCCACTTAAGCGATTAAAATCAAAATTTGAGGCATTTAACGCAGCTTTAAAATCAAAATAAATAAAAAAAATTAACGAATTCAAAAAACCGTCTTGAAAGAAATTTTCGTAATAATTGCAAAAACGCTGTTTTCGAAAAATTACCAAAACTAGAAAATAAACTTGACACTAATTTTTAGATTAAACTAATATACACTCTTTTCGAAACGATATCTCTCAAATGAATTAATCGATTTTCAGCAATCGACGTAGTTTTTTTTAGTTAAGAGGGGATTGGGTGTTAAATTCGATTGGAATAGTCAGAGGCTTAAAACTTATTTCAAGGAAATATATTTACTGAAATTTTCTTTTCGAAAATTCTCGAAATCGACCAAGTCCAATCGATTCATATTTATATAAGATCTAAGTTAAGTCAAAATCTTTAGGATGACAAAATTTTGGTTGCTATCGGTTAAACTGTTCAAAAGTTATGGTTGGTTTACAATACTTACACGCACACACGCGAACACATACACACTCACACACACACACACTTGCATACATACAGCCATATTGTCATCGTCGTCAAAGTAGTCAGAATAACTTCCTATGACCTCAAAACGTCGAGATCTGATGAAAGTTCGATTTTCGGAAATCGGGTTGCAGTCAGAAACTTTTCAAGTTTTTGAAACTGTTTTTTGAAAATTTTTCAGAAAACTTTTTTAATATTTAATTTCGAATAGAGTAAATAAGTACAAGGGACATAATGTAATGCTTATAAGGATATAATATTAACAAAATAATGAGAATCATGTCACTTGTTAAAAATTAAATGGCTGCAATTTCGGAAAATTCAAATTTATCACATTGGAACTATCGAAAATGTTTAATTTAAAATTATGTATTAAAGCCGAGATCCCACTATCAGCCCGATGCACCGATTTTTGTCGGCTCACCGCAATAAAGCCAAATACCCTTATTTCTTACCTGATTGAAAAATAAAGGCGTAATTGGACTACACTGCAGTGGTAATAAAGCCATATAGCATTATATCGCAACTAAATGAAAATAAGGCCATTTTGTTTGATTACCTGCAGCTTGATGCCGTAAGCCGTAGAAAATCGGTACATTGCGGCAATATATATGAATAGTTTTACAAAATTATGTTGGTGACTTTCGAAACATTCGAGCATACTCAGCTCAAAAAAGATCGGAAAATCTCTAATTCGCAGGTTCGAACATGCCGAACTATCGAAAATCCTGAATTTAAGGTAAAATTCTAATTTTACAAACGAAAAGCTTTAAAAAACATATTATGCTATTTTCGAAACATATGAGCTTAAGTTCGAAAAATTCGAAAATGCGCTATAGAGTGTCGTTTTTTAATAAGAATCAAATTTGTATTCAAATTATAAAAAAAATTTTATGTAAATAATTTATATGACATCCTAAAAATAAATTTTTTGTAATTTCGAAAAATTCAAATTTGTATTCAATCTGTCTAAAATTTGGGGGGAAAAAATAAATAATCATGATTTTATATCTGAAAATCTTTAATAAACTTTCGAAAATACTTTACAAGGTGTCGTTTAAAAAGAAAATTATTCAAACTAGTTAATAATTTATATGATGCCACTCCTAAAAATAAGTTGCTTGGAATATCGAAAAACTCGAATTTATAATCAAACAATTGAAATTTTTGTATTTAAACAAATAAAAAATTGCGGTTGGATATATGAAAATCTCTAAAAATATATATAGCGATTTTAAAAACTTTCGAACTTAAGTTCGAAAAATTCCAAAATCTGTAGTAATGTACGTTTTCCAAAAAGAATAAAATTTGTATTCGAATTGATAGTATTAACTTACCAAAATTAAAATTTTAAAAATTGACGTTTTGGAAAATTCGTACTAAATTTTGATTTTTTTACATATTTAAATAAAGAAGACATAATGCAAAAAACAAAAACAATAATTGCCTGAATATTTAAAACTCAAAATAAAACATAAAAAAACGCAAATTAACTAAAAGTTTGCATAAATTGCTTCTAAAATTTTGTGAAATTCGAATTTAATTTTACATTTTCGAATATTTCAGAAAAAATGCACCGAAAATTACGATGAATATTTTGTAAATAAGACAACAGTTTTCAAAGGATAACCAATATTAAGAAGATTTTAGATTAAAAAATGCATTTGGAAAAATAAACTAACTTTGAAAAATTCGAATTTCATTTTCGAAAACATTTAAAAAAGTGCTTCTTGTGTTCGATTTAAAAGTATATAAAAGCACTATTTCAAAATCTCGGCGCACGGTAGTACGCCATGCCAACTTCCGGCCACACAGTGTGTATATTTACACTAAACTATTCGCGCTGTTTTTACAAGCTTACATGTTGCCTAGAAATGAGATGGTTTTGTACCTATCAAGAACTTGGTCCTTATTTTGATCTCAGTACTTTGCACGGCCGAAATTTTTGGATAGGAATTTGGCCTGATTTTCACATTTATGTTTTTGTGCGGATAAATATTACTGAAAGCAAATAAAAAAAAATCAATATCGAAAATTTTACACTACAGAAAAGTGAAAAAATCCTTATATCGAATAGCTGAAAATGAAGAAAATTTAAACAAATTTTATAAAAATATTTTGTTAAAGCAGATTTTAAATAAAACAAAGTTTAAGAAAATGTTTCGAAAGATTTTCGAAAAATTCGAACTTACTTTCGAAAATAAGAAAATGCTCCAAAAGATGCTTATAAGGCTAAAAACATATTAGAATAATAAAAGCTTGAAATTTTCATTAAAAACTGCAGAATCTTAATCTAAGAATACAAATAAACTAATAAAAGATTTATTTTTAAAATGATCATTAAAAATTGTAAGAATTGTCTCAACTAAAATACGGTATAAAATTTATATTATAAAGTTCTTCATTCCTAAACATAAATATCACACAGGATCATACAGATATTTGTTTACACTTAATTTTTTAGTTTTGAATATTTTTCCCAGTGTACTTTAGCCTCTTCCAGTGTATTGAGCATCTTCAACCTTATCATATACAAGTTTTGAAAACATACCAGAAGTACATGTTTCATGTATGTATTTATGTTTATTTTTTTGTTTACATGTTTGTGGTCATCATCATCTCGTCTTGGCCTGAAATTATGTACGTTGTACATTTTTCGGTTTTGAGGTCAAAAACGGCATCATTACCAGCAACAGCCAGCCGCAGCCAAAACAATTCTGAGCATCTTGGTCAATAAAAGAGCCAAATACTCGTCGTACTTATTGTATCTTGTTAAAAGTATATGCTTTAGAGGAAGAAAAAAAATACCTAAGAGTTTTTTCGTTAAACTGGCTGGCTGACATGAGAGTTCATTTGTTTGGCAGAGAGTTTCTTATTGTGCTGATTTTTTTTATTTAATTATTTTATTTTTCTAAAATTCGAGCCTGTCAAGTCAACAGTATACGAGTTTGCGGTCAAGTCATATTGCCAAGAAGTTTGCGAAATCAAGTTAATGATAATAGTAATTTTTCGTTTAGAAAGATCAACAGAGAATGTGTTGAAATAATCACACAGTTAATTATTCATTTCCTAAGGCAATTGAAAAGATTTAAAAGAAAAAAAATTAAGAATTTTTGTAATTTGTTAAATCTTAAACGTTAAACATTTCAAAGCTTTTATAAACTAAAACACTAGTATTTGATAGCTTTAAATATTTAACTTGAGACATTTAAGCGATCATGTGTTTTGCTCTCTACTGTCATTTTACCTTAACTTGAAGATATCTCGTAACCATCTGCGTCTTAGTTTACACATTACCAAATATAACAAGTCTTTAGAAATCATCATTGTTATAGTTTGTTTTTTGGTCATAAGCTAAAATTTGAGTGATTTTTAAGGCATTTTTGCTTTTCCATAAATGGCTGTTAAAAAGTGAAAAACAAAATTAAAGTTTTACAATTAAATGTCATTAACACTTGTTTTCATGTTTAATGTAGCAATGACTGAAAACTTCAACACCCGCTCTAGCCATGATATCTGTGTGTGTGTGTGTGTGTATTGTCTAAAGGTTGTAATTTAAAAGAAAAACTCTATCAACCATAAAATGTAATGTTACTAGAGGGAAGTCTGCCACACCAAATAGCTCAATATACATATTTAGAAATTTATCAAAAAATATATCGAAATTTTATTTTTCATAAGCTAACAATTAAAGTTTATTTTTACAAATTTTAGATATTCGAATATGTTAAAATCAATTAAACTTCATACATTTTTTATTACAATAACAGTTTTTATGTTTTCATGCAGAAAATTATACTTTTGTGATATTTTCGGATATTCGAAATTAAGTTCGAATTTTCGAGCATGGCATAAAAGTCACGTTCTCGCTTTGCCTTTAAAAAAATAACAAAGTTCAGCAATAAAAAATAATTTCAATCACTGGAACGCTGTATTATTCTCTACATCATTGGGCAAATACATAATAAAATATAAATGCAATGATTTGAACTGAACTGAACTGACGGAAAATTTAAAACTCCTTCTAAATTATTTTTTCAAAGCTTAAGCCAACTTAATTTTAAACTTTCGAGCATATTACGAAAACCACATTTTGCATTTCTCTTTGGAAAATAATACAGCAAGGCCTAAATTAAGTCGCATTCAAAAATGTTAAACGCAAGCTATGAAAAAATATCATATGTTTCTACTATTTTCAAAATTTCGAGTACGACAAAAAACATTTTCTACATAGAGCTGGACATAGTAAAATAACAATGCAATATGTATAATCTACAAAAAATATATCGAAATTTTATTTTTCATAAGCTAACAATTAAAGTTTATTTTTACAAATTTTAGATATTCGAATATGTTAAAACCAATTAAACTTCATAAAGTTTTTATTACAATAACAGTTTTTATGTTTTCATGCAGAAAATTATACTCAAAGCAAAAAAAATATGTACTCATATACTACATACATAAAGTTCCAATTAAGTTCTTCGAATATTACAAGACAATAAGAAAATATTCATTGGCCTGAAAATATCAAACCAAACTGCAATAGTTATGTTTGTATTATTCAAAATTGTTCAATTCTTTAAATCATAAACTCTAGAGAAAAAGATAATTCCTTCAACTTAAGCTATGTTCGAATTTTCGAACATCACACAAAAACTGCAATCTCTGAGGAAATCATTAAAAACAGCTCTAAAATAGAATAAGTATTTTTCAGCATTTCAAAAATCAAGAAAAAGTAGAATTTTGAAAAATTTAACTCGATATAATGTTCGAATTTCCAAACATCACCCATAAAATGCCTATTCTACCGCAAACTACGAAATAATAGTAGCTCTATAGTATCATATATTAAAATATATAATTTTTGAAATTTATAATACATATATGCAATTTAATTAAGCTCGAATTTTCGAACATCACACATATTAGTTATAGATCTGTAAAAATTCACCAGATTGCATAACTTTCAACTTAAAGATGTCAAAAATAACATAACAGTCTATACTAGGTTCAAATTTGGGAATATGAATACATATTAATTCAAAAATTTTTTCTTCTTCTCTTAATACATTTTACATAAAGTTGTAAAAATAAATTTAAAAAAATGTTTTGAAATTTTGAATTTTGAATTTCGAATATTAGAAACTAGAAAAAAGCAATATATGTTAATGTAAACATGAATTGCGCGAGTAACATGCATGTTATATTGGGTAATGTTCGAAAACTAGCATTCAATTTCGAGTTTTCGAACATTCGACAAAAGTTTAATTTTCAGCCTAAGAGCATAAAATGTGCTGTTAGAAACATAAATTTATGATTTTTATTTGATTTTAGCATTTTCGAATATCTAAAATTGATAAAAAATAAAGAAAAAAAATTATGTATGGACTAGTCTTCAACAGTAAACCAATTTTAAGATTTTTCCAAATTTTTAAACTTGAAAAAAATTTAGAACATCAGAAAAAATTTGTATTTTCACAATGTGTGAATATCACAAGACTTCAGGGCATAAAAATCGTTAATAAACTTTTCAGATTTTTTAATGAACTTCCTTCCCCTTTTAACACGAAACATAAATTTGTTATCAAATTAAGCTCAAGAAATCTCATTAAAATTGTAAGTTGTAATTGAAGTCAAAAATTTTAAAGAAAATAATAAATACTTTTAATAGTAAATTTCAATTGTCAAACAATTGTGCTGGCATCAAAAATAATTTCATTTAACAGAAATGTATTCAATAACAAAATAAAAAAACACTTGAGTTTTATATTTCAATGTCAAAAACTCTGTACTTCACAGCAAAAAAAATATATATACATATAAAAAAAGTAAAAAAATGAAACGAAACGAAACAATACAAAACTGGCAATGAATTGAAAAAATCTGCTAAAAACATAACCAAGTATCTGTCATATTTTAAATAATAGTACACATTTCAAATACCAATAACTTAAAACATAATATGTACACAGAAAAAAATATCATCAAACTGCAACTAACAATTCGAATTGTTAATGTGGTATTTAAATTCAAAAACATATTTAGTTAATATAACAAATTAAGTTGTTGATACGACAAACACAGAAATTTTTTTCAACAAACTGAACTAACCAAATTTTTGTTATTTTTGTTTTGTTATGGCGCAAAAATTCAACAATGTTTGGGGTTTTTTTTTATTAAAAATGCCAACTAAAGTTTTTGTTGAAACTTGTGAAGATACTAACAATCATCATTGTTGATATAACAAATTAAAATTAAATTATATTATATTCATTATATTCATTATTTGCGTATTTAATAACGAATTGCTCTGTAGCTGAAAGGTAAGAACGTTAGTCTATTAGTCCAGAGGTCGCCGGCTCGATTCCGCCCAAAGGCATTTAGTGTTTTTCGCAGAAAAGCAAAAAGTCGTTTCAAGGGTTGTGATGGCGTATAAAAAATGTTGTTAATTTAACAATAATGGTAATTAAAATTTGCGCGGAAATTCAACAGCTCACATTGTTAATATAACAATAATTTTAATTGAAATAACTTTGAGATCTAACAAAAAAATTTGTAAAAACAAAAATGTTTATCAACAAATTATTTGCTGATATATTTAATTGAAATTATTTTTCTGATTTTTGTAATTGTATTTACAAAAATCGTTGTACGCTCAAAATCAATTAATTATTTAATTTATATAACAATAAAATTAATTTTGTTTACAAATCTTTTTTTCTGTGTATCTATAAAAGTCTTCCTCTCTATGTTATTTATCCACTACTCATTTTTAATTTGTAACTATGCGAAAGTGGAAGATAAATAAATAAAAATGAAAAGATATCCAAATACATGTAGGAGTACGAGTGCTCACACATACATATAAATTTTAAACGTAATATTCGATCTCACATTGTGCGATCTGTAAAAATCAATCTATAAAAATTTCAATTGTGTGTACATACCAACAGTACTTAGGTATCAAGTTAAGTACCTTATACTGAAATTTAGTAATTTAATACATTTGAAATTTAAGAAAAAAAATTAAATTTTTTTTAGTTGTTGTTTTACTTTGAGAGTATCGACATTAGTTACTTCCCAAATGCACTAAATTTACTAAATTAAACTCCTTCGGACTATTTTCAAATTTAAAATATGACTACGATTCCCAAAGAATGAAGGTCATCGCAGCCTTTGAATATTTTAATAAGAGGAGAAGACGAGAAAAAAATTTCTTTGCTCATTACTGTGTTGCCCTAATGTTCGCTGAAGCTGAATTAAGTATATAATCTCTCTTGGAGTGAAACTATTAGAGCCCGACAATCGCAGAGAATAAGTTCCGTCGTCTCTTCTTGTGTTTCACGGGGTCTACAGAGCTTATTGTCAGGGTTTTCAATAATAATTTGGTATCGTCTAAGAATACAATATCCTGCAAACTATCCCGTTAGTAGTCTGAGGTCATTTTTGTAGCACTAACTTTTGGGATAACGTAATAAACCGTTTGCTTATCTGATACCGTTAAGGATCTCTCAATGGCGAGCAAGCTCTATCTGATGTGAGGATGTTCTTCTCTTTGACGTATCTATGTGAGATACCATAGAAGGGTTCCGATCTTATAAGCCTACGTTGGACTCCTCTGTTAGCTAAACAGTCGTTTCTAATATGACATTCATGGCCAGGCATACAGCATAATTTCAGTTTATTATGAGCGCCACCAAGTTCATTAAGAGATGTAACACAGTCCATGACAACTCCCAACATTCTCAAGATCATGTAAAATTCCGCCTAAAATATCGTAGACTATTTACCCATAGGAATATCCCTTTAAAAATAAGAGCAGTTTATCCCTGCCCCCGAATCCCAACTTTCCTCTTTTTATCATTCAGTGATCCAAATCTGGTCATCATTTTCGTGCCACGGGGTATGACTCCTTTCAGTAATAAGAACATCAAAGTTTTTGTTCAAGACTAATATCGGTTGTATTTAATATATATCCAGACATATGGGTCATTGATGGCCATACCAATTCTAGTTTCTTGTACTAACTAGCAGCTTTGTAGGATTGTAGAACTGTACCACGCAGGACATTTCCGCAGGGAATGGAGGCTGTCAGATACTTAGAAAATCAAAAATCAATAATTGTAGGATTTCATAGGGTGAAGAAAGTGAACTGCTTATTGAAAACGACGACCGGAGCGATATTGTTCAACGGTATATCGTTCTGGCGGAAAGTACTTTCGTTTACAGAAAATATTTCAAATAATGGTAGTGAAAAATTTCATGCTCTCCATGTCTGAATGGAGGGTCTTAGGAGAAGAAAAAGAGTTTGTGTTTCTGTCAAGTGGGATAAAAGTTTATTGTTCTTACCATCAAACCCTCAACATAACCTAACCCAACCTATGCCAGCAAAAACTACTAATTCGGCCGAAGCAGGTAAGCGAGAGAAGCTGGTTGTTGTTGTTTCTCCTGCTTCGAAAAGCGCTTCAAACATGCATGATTCTTGTTCGCTATGTCCCACTTGAGAGCTCTTGTTTTTGACATAAAACAGCACTTCTTTCGAAGCATCAAAAATGTACTGAAGTCATGTCTCTTGGTCTTATTGTATCATTCAATTGTACCATCGTTAAAATACACGCAAAACAAATCGTGTTTTATTATAAATCCCTCTCCGCCATGCAATAAGTGAAAAATGTAGAAAGAGAGCATGCTTTAAATGTGTTAGTGTTGATTTGAAACAATGCGTACGACAATTAATTAGAATCTATTTTGTTGAAATCTACAATTCTACTGAAAACGCTTTTGGTTCATTTGAAGTTCGTGTTAAAAAGTCGACAAACTTCGTAATTTAAACAATATGAAAAGTGAGAGATCTTTGTCTTATTTTTGAGCATCCTCGGAAGCGCTTCAAAGCATCGCATGCGGAAGGCATGAAAGTTTTTTACTGCTTCCAGAATTATGATATTTTTTTGCTGCGATACTAAGATTTGTACTTTTGGATAAATAACAATTTTCACATAGGACGACAATTCATGTTGGACTAGTCCAATATCCCATTTAAGCCTGCCTGATGAGCCTACAATTTTTTTTTTAATTATTAAATCTTTAAAAATGTCCAAAAATTGTCACCTAATAGTTTGCCTTTGCCATTAAAAACTTCCTGGTTTATTTTGATTAGATCTTATCTTACAAAAATATTGTCGTTTTCAAATTTCGCGTATCATTAAAATTTGTAAATGCAATCAAATATAAAATACTACTAATTTAATTTAAATTAATGGAAAAACTTTTTGCTTAACATCCGATGTACTATATGTATGATAAACTATGCACAAAAAATATATATCTGTAATTGCAGATAATCTAGACTACTTTATTACACCGTTTTTGGCTGATGAAAGTTGTGGGCACTTTTTTTAATTTGCAATTTTTAAAAAAGCCAGTACAACATGCCGTTTATTTCTCAAGAGGGGTTTTTATGTTTTTGTTGACGACAAAAAACACCCAAATCAAAACTTCTATTTTACGCATTAAATAGACCAGTTTCTTCTATAACAATATAAAATAACAACCCAACAAGCAAATGGTTCAAAATATGAAGTTTTTATAACTTGATATGAAACTTAGCACCACGAATTTTTTTAAATCAGCCTCCCTATTCTGTAACTCGCTAAAGCTAAATCTCTATCGCTAAAAATTTATAAAGTCGATTTATCAATTTTTGGCTACGAATACAATTTTGCAACGTGTGGAGTGTCTTAAAAATTTAATCCACCAAAATTTTAGTGTTTTATGTCATCGCCAAAAATGTTTAATTTTGTATTTGTTCAGCATCTTAGCGATCGAGATTTAGCTTTAGCTTTAGCGAATTACGGAACAAGGCGGCAGGACAAGTTATTTTTACATATTATATATAGTCTAAGTACCGACGAGCGATCCTCAAAAGCCAAAATAGATGACACAAAGAATGCTAACAAAGTGTACAGGGAAAGGACACAGATCAGCCAAAGGTCGACATTAATACAATCGAGCACAAAGTTAAATGACAGAAGAAAGTACAATGAATAAGTGTGTACCCGTCTGAGAAAATGCTTTCCAACTTGTCATCGCTTAATTAAATTAAACTTTCAAACTATTCTTAAATCTAAAAAAAGTCCAAAAAACCCAACAAAATATTATTAAAAACTATTTCTAAACTTAAGAAAAAAAAGCTGGCTCCGATAAAAAAAATTTATATTCTCAAGTCGCCTTCAAAATCTTTTCAAACGTTTAATAACGTGTGTGAAGATAAATATGCCGAGTTAAATATGTTTTTACGTAAAGGCTTACGTTACAACATATTTAGGTGTGAAGATAAATATGTTATGACGTAACGAAATTGAAGTTAATAAGCTAATTATGTGGGAAAAAACATATTTAGGAAGTTTTTATAGATTTTTTTATTCGATTCTATTGGCATATAATTATATTTAATATAATTACAATTCTGACAATGATTTTCTGAAAAGTTTTATGAAAACTCATCTTTGGTCATACGTATGTATAATCTCTGAGAGATTTTGGCCAAAGTGGCCAAATGAAGGGTTGGCATGCAATGCCACCATATGGGAAAAGACTACTAGGGTATTTTCTACATTCAATTTCATTGGAATCCCCGAATTGAGTTTGTGAACAATTTTACAGCTCATTTAAACTCATTTTTGCTCATACGTATGATCTCTGAGGGATTTTGGCCAAAGTGGCCAAATAAAGGGTTGGCATGCAATTCCACCATATGGGAAATAACTACTAGAATATTTTCTATAACCAGTTTCATTGGAATTCCTGAATTGAGTTTGTGAACAATTTTACAGCTCATTTAAATTAAGTTTTAATCATACGTATGGTCTCTGAGGGATTTTGGCCAAAGTGGCCAAATGAAGGGTTGGCATGCAATCCCACCATATAGGAAATGATTACTAGGATACTTTCTACAACCAATTTCATTGGAATCCCTGAATTGAGTTTGTGAACAATTTTACAGCTCATTTAAATTAATTTTTGTTCATACGTATGATCTCTGAGGGATTTTGGCCAAAGTGGCCAAATGAAGGGTTGGCATGAAATCCCACCATATGGAAAAGGACTACTAGGGTAGTTTCTACATTCAATTTCAGTGAAATCCCTAAATTGAGTTTGTGAACAATTTTACAGCTCATTTAAATTAATTTTTGGTCATACGTATGATCTCTGAGGGATTTTGACCAAAGTGGCTAAATGAAGGGTTGGCATGCAATCCCACTATATAGGAAATTACTACTAGGATACTTTCTACAACCAGTTTCATTGGAATCCCTGAATTGAGTTTGTGAACAATTTTACAGCTCATTTAAATTAATTTTTGTGCATACGTATGATCTCTAAGGGATTTTTGCCAAAGTGGCCAAATGATGGGTTGGCATGAAATCCCACCATATGGGAAATGACTACTAGGGTAGTTTCTACATTCGATTTCAGTGAAATCCCTGAATTGAGTTTGTGAACAATTTTACAGCTCATTTAAATTAATTTTTGGTCATACGTATGATCTCTGAGGGATTTTGACCAAAGTGGCTAAATGAAGGGTTGGCATGCAATCCCACTATATAGGAAATTACTACTAGGATACTTTCTACAACCAGTTTCATTGGAATCCCTGAATTGAGTTTGTGAACAATTTTACAGCTCATTTAAATTAATTTTTGTGCATACGTATGATCTCTAAGGGATTTTTGCCAAAGTGGCCAAATGAAGGGTTGGCATGAAATCCCACCATATGGGAAATGACTACTAGGGTAGTTTCTACATTCAATTTCAAAATTGTTCACAAACTCAGTTCAGAAATTCCAATGAAATTGGTTATAGAAAATATTCTAGTAGTTATTTCCCATATGGTGGGATTGCATGCCAACCCTTCATTTAGCCACTTTGGCCAAAATCCCTCAGAGATCATACGTATGACCAAAAATGAGTTTAAATGAGCTGTAAAATTGTTCACAAACTCAATTCAGGGATTTCACTGAAATAAAATGTAGAAACTACCCTAGTAGTCATTTCCCATATGGTGGCAATGCATGCCAACCCTTCATTTGCCCACTTTGGCCAAAATCCCTCAGATATCATACGTTTTACCAAAAATTAGTTTAAATGAACTGTAATATTGTTCTCAAACTCAATTCAGGGATTCCAATGAAATTGAATGTAGAAACTACCCTAGTAGTCATTTCCCATACGGTGGCAATGCATGCCAACCCTTCATTTGGCCACTTTGGCCAAAATCCCTCAGAGATCATACGTATGACCAAAAATGAGTTTAAATGAGCTGTAAAATTGTTCACAAACTCAATTCAGGGATTTCACTGAAATTGAATGTAGAAACTACCCTAGCAGTCCTTTTCCATATGGTGGGATTTCATGCCAACCCTTCATTTGGCCACTTTGGCCAAAATCCCTCAGAGATCATACGTATGACCAAAAATGAGTTTAAATGAGCTGTAAAATTGTTCACAAACTCAATTCAGGAATTCCATTGAAATATGTTGTAGAAAATATTCTAGTAATCATTTCCTATATGGTGGGATTGCATGCCAACCCTTCATTTGGCCACTTTGGCCAAAATCCCTCAGAGATCATACGTATGACCAAAAATGAGTTTAAATGAGCTGTAAAATTGTTCACAAACTCAATTCAGGAATTCTAATGAAATATGTTGTAGAAACTATCCTAGTAGTCATTTTCTATATAGTGGGATTGCATGCCAACCCTTCATTTGGCCACTTTGGCCAAAATCCCTCAGAGATCATACGTATGAACAACAATTAATTTAAATGAGTTGTAAAATTGTTCACAAACTCAATTCAGGGATTCCAATGAAATTGGTTGTAGAAAGTATCCTAGTAATCATTTCCTATATGGTGGGATTTCATGCCAACCCTTCATTTGGCCACTTTGGCCAAAATCCCTCAGAGATCATACGTATGACCAAAAATGAGTTTAAATGAGCTGTAAAATTGTTCAAAAACTCAATTCGGGGATTCCAATGAAATTGAATGTAGAAAATACCCTAGTAGTCATTTCCCATATGGTGGCATTGCATGCCAACCCTTCATTTGGCCACTTTGGGCAAAATCTCTCAGAGATTATACATACGTATGACCAAAGATGAGTTTTCATAAAACTTTTCAGAAAATCATTGTCAGAATTGTAATTATATTAAATATAATTATATTCCAATAGAATGGAATAAAAAAATCTACAAAAACGCTCTAAATATGTTTTTTCCCATATAATTAGCTTATTAACTCCTATTTCCTTACGTCGTAACATATATATCTTCACGCCTACATATGTTGTAACGTAAGCCTTTACGTAAAAACATATTTAACTCGGCATATTTATCTTCACACACATCGTTTAATATTTGCAAAAAAAAAGTTTGATTGAATTCTTATTTGACACAAGACCCCAGTGTTTGCTGGGTACAGTACTGAAAAGCATTGATTCAGAGGTTCCCTATTCTAGAGTAATATAAGTTTATATAAATTCCTCTCTAGAAACTAAATGCTTAAAACTTTGAGAACCTCTGCTTTTAAAACATTATCTTCGCCTTTAAGTCTTTATCAGGTTTTTTTCTAGTCTCAACGTTTGGTTTTTTTCCTGCAATTTTTCTTTCCCAAACAAACAGGTGAAAATCGATTTTATACGCGTATAATTTTTACGAGTTCTTTTTCACTGCAACAGGTTGTTTTGCATCAAAAATGCATTTTGTCTGGAAAACGAAACAAAAAATAAACAATTTAAGAAAAGTGTGCAAAATGAAAATATTAAGAGCAACAAAAAATTATTGCAAATTGACTTTAATGGAACTTTAAATGCTGAAAAGAGGTTTCGGTAGTCGTCAAGGATTTGGGGACAATGTGCATCATGACGGCCTGTCTGGCTGTTAAACTGACAGTGTGAGTTTGTTTTATTTACTATAGCGACAGATCATATTATATATAAGTGTACTTAAGTTGACTTTATACGACATGTTTATTTACATATGGCTTGTCAGGTGTGTGAGACATATGTAACTTTGCATGTTTATCCAAATTGTCAATTTACAGAAGATTTATAATTTTTGCTGTCACACACACGTACATGTGCAATTACATCTGACATGCCTAGCAAAAATAAATTTGGTACAAGGATGAAGTAAGATTAAATAGAAGGGCTTCGGAGATGAGCAAAAGCACACAGTGCATCCCCTCTGCCTGACGAGGTTGCAAGAATGTAAGCGAATGAAGAAATTTAACGCACACACGGGGAAGGTGGTCGGTTATTTAGGTTTTTTCATGTTTTTTAAGCCCGAAGTTCAAAATCAATTAATTATTTAATTGATATAACAAAAAAATTAATTGTATTTACAAATTTGTTTTTCTGTGTAAAGAGTTGGAGATCATCGCCTTTGTTTTGTTGGCATTGATCTTAAGGCTATAATTTTGGTTTGAATATCGGCGTGCCTTTTGAATATTAAAACGATATCGTCGGCATATATAAGGTCACTCAGGTGTTGCATTCGAAATTGGTGCCAAAGTATCACACGCTGTGGGTTACTGTCTGTTGCGGTTATGAGTATTTCATCGATGACTATTAAAAAGAGTAGAGGGGATAAAATACATCCTTGCCTTGAAAAAATCTTTTTAGTTCATGCGACAATTTTCGTCTTTTAGATTCATTATTTTGGTACTGCAATTTATACAATACACCTCGTTTCAAAATGCTGAAATTCTCATAAACGATAAGAAATATTTTAAAACTTGCACTTTTCGGAATGCGCTGACTTTAAGTTCACAATTAACAAGTCTTTGCGCTCTTCTGAAAAGTACAAATTTGCATATTGGATAGTTGGACGTGCCCCTTATTCTGTAGCTATTTGCCGACGTCAGATCAAGACAATACCAACAAATTGGCTCGCTGTCGACAAAAATTTACTACTATTAACAGCCTCTTCCCATTTTCTATGCCTTAGAATTTGAAAAAGAATATTTACATTTTGTAGGCGTGGCTATGCCCATTTCTCTAATTATAATATTTATATCATTTTCAATAAAAATAAGTTGTCGTAATGAGAAACGAGAATATTCCGAATTGGTTAAAAACATTATCGTATCCTTCTGTTAGCACTGTTAATAGCATGTTTTTATGTTCCGCTGTGTATGTTAGAATTAATTAACTTTATCTTATTGTTCTTCATAGAATTACAAACTTTTGCCTAATAACAAAAAAAACTACTTTTGTTTATTTTAAAAACCTGCTTGTTATTTGTTTTAAAATTTTAAATTATAAAATAAGCTATAAAAACAACTCACCTGGGTTTTACATTAAAAATATATATGTCTGTATATAATCCACTTATTTGATGATGACAATGATGAAGTTTTGGTGGTTAGTTGATTGGAGTCCTTAAAAACCAAAAAAAAAAAAACAAGAAACCACAAAAACAAACAGGGGTTAACAGGATGTAACAGGTTACTTGACAAATGTCAACTGTTAACAGGAAGAGTAAATAACAAAAACTCGCACTCTTTTTAAAACACCAAAGGGTAACTTTTCGATCATATGTAAGTATATTTAAAATGCTTTCGGTTGGTTACGCTTTTAAGCAATTATTCAAAACCGATGAACCTGTTTTTGCTTAATTTTAATTAAAATGATGATTGATGATTTTGTGAAATAATTTATTTGTTAATTTTTGTAATAAAAACTTATTTCCGCATTTGCTCAATACCAATTCAGCTCATTAAGAAAATATGTATGTATCAATTTTATTTTTTTGTAATTAAATATTTTGTTGGTTGGTTTTTAACAAATATTTTTGGTTTATATGCATATACCTAGTCGCATATAATTTTTTATAACAATGATATTGTATTTTTGCAATGCAGTGCCTTCTCAGTCAATTTATCGTTTTTTTTTTGCGTTTGTGGTTTTTTTAAACTTGAAACATTTCTTTTATTAAATTAAATACATAATTATTCTTTTTTTCATTCACACACTTTCACTTTAAGGTCCCACTGCAAAATGCCGTACATACATATATTTTTTTCTTAATGTTTAACAACATTTAAGTGAAAAAAGTAAACACACATTAGGAGTATTTAAAAAACTCTATAAATTTAAACAATTTGTTTGAGGTTAATTAATGCATACGGGCGGAATTTTTGCACTTCTCATAATTTTGTTTTGAAAACTGCATTCGTAAACAAAAAATTTAAATGGCCTATTGTTGTTGTTGCTATTTTGTTTATCAAATATTTTTGTTGCCTCTCTCACTTATCACTTTAGCTCAGTTATGAGAAATTCATAAAAGTTGCTGTTTTTATTTATATGTATTTGCCACGAAAAATACAATGCATTTGATGTTGTTGTTTTTTTTATAAATTTTTTGTTTAATTATTTTATTCACTTATTTCTTTTTTGTTATTGTTAATAGCGTATCAATAGAAAGTTTAGTTTTTAATAATTTCACTTTACACACATTTTACTCGAACTTATTGTTTCAATGACAACAATTCATCAATATTAAGACAAAAACCGAGAATATGAAGAAAAATTGACGAACACACATTTAATACGAGTAGGCACGTTTAAAAAAGTTTAACAAAATATTTCAAACTCCCGTTCGAAAATCAATTCGTTCTATGCCGTTGTACGTATGAGCATGAAATGTAAACAATTTACTCAGGTATGGTTTTGCCAGTTTTAACATACACGACGCTGATCAGCTCTTTTCTCTTTATTGAAGAATGTAAACAAAGGTTAATAGCAGACTATTAAACGGAGAGCGAGAAACAGTGGTACTGAGTGTTAACATTCTGTTTTAATTTGACTTCTTTTGAGGCGTTTTTACACTATTAAATGCTGTTTAACATTGTGTAACATACAAAGAGGTGGAAAAGTCTTTCAAATAAATGATTTTTCTGATTGGTATATTTTTGTATTGGGATTTTTGTAGGATTTAAAAATTGTAAATTTTTAAAAAAATCCAATATCATTACTCTTTTAACTAAATTATTTTTAAGCTTATAAAAAACCGAAAATAGAACAATATTTTTAAGATTTTCATAATATAATTTCATTATTAATTTTGCCTCTCATGTCTAAAAACAGCACCTCAAATGGTTATTATAGCTTTCACCAAAAATGTATGGATGGGCAAGTGAAAAAAATATATTGATATCGATATATTTTTAAATATCGATCGGCATCGGTATATATCGAATAAGAGATATCGATATATCGGAAAAATCCCTATTCGTTGGGGATTTTTGTCTAAAAAAATGACGGTAGGGAAAAAAGGACAGAGTTTTTCAAATCATTAAAATGTAGGGATTCTTAAAAATTCTAGTTTTTTCGCTATTTTATTACAGCTTTTTTAGATTTTGGCCGATTTCGGTCCATTATGGCTTACAATTTTTGTAATTGCATCAACTATTTAATAAAATTATAAAACTATGGATTTGTTTTATTATTTGTGCTACATAACAGCTTCCGAAATGACAAAAATTGGTTAAAAAAGTTAAAAATTTTTAAAAAATATTGAGTTTGATCCATTATAACTCCGTAATTTTTTATCCGATCAAAGCCAATTAGCCAATATTCGACGCGTAATCTAGTAGATATATAACTCATTTTATTCGAAGAAGCCTTTGAGTCTGTGTGGCGCTTTAAAAGCGAGTGTGCATCGAAAAATACAAATTTACCGTCGTTATCTGGACAATGGCCGAAAAGAATTTTTCGTGCTTACACATCCTAATTAGTAATAGCTTTAAAAAATGCATTAGAAAATTTTAAACTTTCCAAAAATAAAAGTTTGTAAGACAGTGCAATTCATATAAAAGTGTATATCTTTATATGTGATGATCCCGATAAAAAGGGAATTTGTCTTCGGTAGGTCGAAAGTTAGCTACATTTCCTAAGACTAGATCAAATTCTGAAAAAATCAGCAATATTTTTACCTCGAAATTCTAAAAATTTGTATAACAACTTTAAATAAATTGTATATATCATTGGCTTAACATAAAAAAGGCGTATCTCGATTTTTTTGACATTTGATTAAAATCAGCTTGATTTTCAAAAGAGAACTTGACACTAAAATGTGTAAAACAAATCAAAACATCTGATCAAGAAAATGTTTTCTAGAGCAAAAGAACGTTTTCTTGTAAGAAAATGCCTCATGTCATGGAAACACTATGAACAGTTTATGGTATAATCTCAATAAAAACGAGCAGGTGCACATGGTTTCCCGCAAATTTGAGCCAAAAAGGTCATATTAGAAGGTCATATTAGAGGGAAAAAATACTAGATGGTTACTATCAAAAATTAGTCCCTTCAATTTCTAAGAGACTCCAAATGGCTATGAAAGCCAAGAGAGTTCACACAAAATATTAATTTAAGGATCATTATTTTAAGTTGTATGTAAACAGTTTTGGAACTTGTGCACTGAGATATTTTTTCATACAAAATTTTGAAGTTGTTTCTTTTTAGCTATGTATAAGTATTATTAAATCAAAAATTTTATTTCAGCTTGACAAATTATATTTGAGCTTGTAACTTGACAACAGCTAAAATATCTTGACAATCAAGCTCATTCAAGCCCGCCTGGCAAGCCTAGTTTTTAACGTTTTCTAGTAGTCAACGTGTCATTACATCCTTCTTAAAGAACTAAGAAAGTTGCAGCTCAGTTTTTTCCTTCTCCTGTAAAATATCGAAAATTCGAGACAAGCTTTTTTCGTATTAAGCCATAAACGTAAATGTAAATTAAACACAAAAAGGCTTATATTATCATATATTATCATTTAAAAGTTGTAGAGATTTTTGTAAAGATAATTGTTTGGGCGCGTAGGGAAAAGTACGGATTTTTTTCGGGCTGCTTAAAGACTTTTCAAAAAGTATATAACATCACTGATATAGATATATGTAGATAGGAAATCGAAATAACGATGTCCTTCCGCCTATCCGTATGTGTTTCCGTTGTTGAAACGGTGTTCATGAAGGCTCTAAACAATATACGTTCGTAAATTATAAATCCATCTTCTGGAATATGTCAAGAAAATTATTTTATTTGAAATCAGCAAACTCAGTTCACTAATTACTGAGATATAGACAAAAACGTCTTATGCTTCCTAGTGTTTTAGTGGTTTTTATGACCTTATACCAGAGCCAGGCAAAGAGAAAACTAAATAAATGAGAAATAATTTGATGTTTAAGTGTATTGGTGTGTATTTGCTTTCTTGATAGATGCAACCCACCGTTGTGCTCTTGTTGTTCTTTATTTTGTTTGTTTGTGTTATATACATGTAAATAGACGATAAATAGCCGACAAATGGCTTAGCCATGACCAGGCGCGGATCCAGCTTGAACTTTTGGGTGGGGGGGGAAGTTCTAAGTTAAACATACTATTTTTCCAAACTTCTTTTAGAAACTCTATAGAAATTTACTCGTTTTTGGGGGGAATATCCCCCCAAAATTATTAAATAATTCTCGAAAAAATTGAAATTTTAGCTTATAAACAGACGGTGAAATGCGTAAGAAATTTAATAGAGAATTATAAAAAATTAATGAAAAAATTTGGGGAAGTATAGATACGCATTTTGGCCGATACGATACCGGTAATCAGAAAAAGTATAGACGATACCGATACGCTTAGTGAATTTCAATTAAAGGTAAAATACATAAAACCAAAGTTGTTATATTTTGTTATTATACAGCATTACAGGGATAGAAGTTATCAGTATTTAAAATCAATGGCGCATACTCGTTGTGCTAAAGAAAATATTGGTTATAAAATCTTAAAGTATACTTTATTTTGACTATGATTATGCGCCAAGCATTGTGCATAGACATAATGTTTCAGTACCAAACCATCAAATCTTTCATTAAGAACCAATACCAAGTAAATCACTCATTTTTGCAATTTCGATCTATGCTCCCTTTCGAGCAGTTTTGTTAATTGACTTTGTAGTTTTCAGTTTTAAGTTCTATTTTGCATTTGCACAAGAGGTAGATAACCTTGTGCTGTAACTCGTTGATATATAAAACAAACTCCTCTCAGTTGTTATTAAACCGAAAAATAATCCTTGAAAATAATTAGGCAGCTTCAAAAGCTTAAGTGTAAAAAGTAGGACAACTCCGGACAATTGCTAAAAAAAAGAGGATCGTGTCCGTGAAAAAGAGGACGGTGTCCGGGGAAAAGAGGACGGATGGCAGCCCTAGTTAAGAGTTGCGTTATCCCAAGACTCAATATTCTTATTTAAGTATACGTTGACGAATTACCAGGGCTTTGGAATATTAAGGACAATATTTTAGGTCCCCGATGGAGTATAAGTCTTTTTCCTTTTTGCCCACTTTATCTTGCCAAGAGAGTTCGAACTTTTAATTTTTCCAAAGAAATATGTTTTTATTATAATATTTTTTTTCTTTTTTTTTGTGCAATAAAGTGCATGTGAGATCTTCATTAATCCCATTATAAAAATATAAACACACAAATTAATTAAGAACATACTTTTGCGGCGGCTTCTGGCAAATTTTTAACTAAACTTGCTGGCGAAGAGGCTGTTGAAAACTGTGTTGAGCTCAATTTTGGCATTCTTTTTTTTTCTGCCACACATTCTCTAGAGAATGCAACTAGTAAAGAAGACTCATAGACAAACAGCCAGAGAGACAGACAGATGGGCGGACGGACGACAACTCAAACAAGTTATGACACAATTTGAAATTGCTTTAATTTTGCAATTTCAGTTGTTTTTTTACTGCTTTCTTTTTGCCACATTAAATTATAAAATTAAAAATAAATTATTTTAGTGGAGCATCTCACTCATCTCATCTTGTTGCAAACATTTTCCCATAATACAAAAAAAAAGCCAGGGAATTTGAAATTAGTTTCGCTGAAACTAGTTGTGTCTTGTGTGTAAAATAAGTTGATTAATTGATTTAAACCTTCTAAGAAGTTTTTTTTAAGAAAGAAAATTTTTGGTTTTTCTTTTTTTTAATAAAAATTTTTTATGAGGCTTAAAGCACTCACTCACCTCCTCATGTCATTCGAATATGATTTATATGACTACATTAATAGTTTTTTTTTCCTTTTGGAATTAAAGTCTTAAAAAAGCATTCAGCTATTTTATAAATCTTGTTGACAAAGTAAAACTGTTGCAAAAGCAATATTATAAAATCAAAACTTTTAAATGAATTTATGAGACAAGGCACAGTGGGTCTGATTTATGGTTTTATCAGAAAATACTATTTGGCCACCTCAAAATTCTTACCTTTTCTTGTTATATCAATACAATCACACAGAAAAAGTTATCACCAAAAAATTTTCAAACAAAAGTTTATCTAAAAATAAATTTCATTTTCAGTAAATGTTCTTTACATAATCAATGAATTGTTTGTTTGACTCTTATTTAGGACGCCAACATCAAAACCAACAAGAAAAACTGTGTCGTAAAAAAAACAATCCCGTTGACGACATACACACAAATAACAACAACAACAATAATGACAGCAAAAGGAATGCGATTGTACTAAGTTTGTTTACTGAAGATTTTTGAGTGAATTAATTCGTTAATGTCGTTGCATTAATTCTCATTCATTGTGTTAGAGTCTTTAGATAAACATTCAGACTGGAACACATTTAACAAAGTGAAATTTCATAAATGCTTAATGGATGATTATGATGATGTCCCAGAAAATTTTTATATTTTTTTTTTTGATATAGTACAAAAAATCCAGCATATATATTTGTTTGATTAAGTAAACTATTTTGTTTAATACTTGTTAGTATTCTTAGACTAATTGTTTTATAAATTCGGACAAAAATATTGTTCGATATTTTTCAGAAAATCCAGTAAATCTTTTTGTTTGATTTAGTAAATTGTTTTGTTTACAATTTGTAAATATTTTTAGATAAATTGTTTTATAGATTTAAACAATTTGTTCACTGAAAAAACACGTTTTTCTTCAATGAAATTGTTGAGATATTTTTGTCTATACATATTTACAAATTAGTTTGTAAGTCCGTTCCGAGACAAAATATTTACTATTTCATTGAATTCCTTTACAGCAAATGAAATTTAGTTTTTTCTGTGCAGTCGTCTGAGAAAATTATGATAACTATAATTTTTAACTGACAAGCCCCATTGTGTAATTTAAGGCAAAACATGCTAAATATAATCTCCTGCCCCCTTTGAAAATATATTAAATAAAATATTATTTCCTACAAACACATTTAAAAGTCACACCCATTTTGTACACAGAAACAAATTAAATTTCATTTTCTATAAAGGAATTCAATGAAATAGTAAATATTTTGTCTAGGAACGGACCTACAAACAAATTTGTAAATATAGACAAAAATATCTCAACAATTTCATTGAAAAAAACGTGTTTATTTTCAGTGAACAAACTGCTTAAATCTATAAAACAATTTTTTCAAAAATATTTACAAATTGTTAACAAAACAATTTACTAAAACAAACAAAAAGATTTACTGGACTTTATTAAAAATATCAAACAATATTTTTGTCTGAATGTATAAAACAACTGTGGCCATATTCATAATAAATTATCAAATATTAATAAAAGGTTTATGAAACAGATTTCCATACAAAATTTGTTTCATAAGCCTTTCATTAAATTTTGATATATATTATATATGAGGGGGTTAGTCTAAAAATACTAAAAAATTTAAACAAAATTGTTTACTTAACCCTTTCGCTATATTGTATCCATATGGATACACGTAAATTGATTGCTAACGGATTATAGAATTTCCAGGTCTTATTTCTTAATTTAAGTCACTTTTGGAAAATGTTTTGGTTTTATTTTCTTAAAAAAATACGTATTTAAAAAAGCATGTTTTAAATATTTTATTTTTGGTCAAAACAGAGTTTTTTATTTTACTTATAAAACAAACATATTGACTTTTTTGAATAAAATTAACTGAAATAAGTTAAAAAGACTTTAATTTAATATTCTGCATAACAATTTTTTTGTTTAAACAATTAAAAAAGCACCGACGATTTTGTTAATTATGCATGTATCCATATGGATACAAACGTATGATGTGGTAAAGTTTTTATTGTAACTCTGTATACACCACTAGATCAAAGTCATTTTAATTTTCATGCTTTACCGATTCATATTTGGAAATAAAACTGTCAATTGGCCCTAGAAACAATAATCAGTAATTTGTTCTACAAAATTTTCACCCTAAGTGCGTTTTCACTTTTCTAAAAAATGGACTATCTTTCAAAGAGGCAAAATTTCCCACAATTTGAAAATTTTGGGGCTACTAGTTCCAAATAAAATATAACTATAGATAATAGTAAGAGATCGCCCTGTTTAAAAAATGCAATTCCTCGTATTTCCCCCTTCTTGGGTCGTTCCATAAAATAATGGACTCATCCCTCAGAGAATTCCTCTTTTGATCAACATGGAAAGTTGGAAAATGGCTCGTTTCAACTCAGACCGTTAATTAAGCCCACCATAGATAAAAATATAGGACCACCTCATCCTCCAATTCCATTTAGTTTTGTTCGCCCATGTGTTTTTTATACTCCATTGAGTACAAATGTATCCATATGGCATCATTCTAAAAAACCACTTTGGAGTCAACTTTTTGGAAAAAATAAAAAAATTTAAATTTATTAAAAATATTTAAGCCCGAATAGTAACAAAATTGGATTTTTAATGCCTGAATTGGAAAACTTGTACCGAAAGGGTTAATTAAACAAAAATATTTACTGGATTTTTAGTAATATATCAAACAAAATTTTTGTCTGGGTCTTCATCATCATCATCCTTTAAGCATTTATGAAATTTCACTTTGTTAAATGTGTTCAAGCCTGAATGTTTATCTAAGGACTAAAAAAATGAATAAGAATTAACGCAACGACATTAACTAATTGATTCCTCAAAAATCTTCAGTAAACAAACTTGGCACAATCGCACTCCTTTTGCTATCATTGCTGTTGTCGTCATCGAGGTTGTTTTTTTACAACACAGCTTTTTTTTTTTTGTTTTGTTTTTGTGTGTTGCCTCATAAATAAGAGTCAAACAAACAATTCATTGATTATGTAAAGAACATTTACTAAAAATTTAATTTATTTTTAGACAAGCTTTTGTTTGAAAATTTTTTGGTAATAATTTTGCCTGTGTAGTAAAATAAAAACACAAAAATGAGATAAATTATTCCTAAAGTAGAGCAAAAAAAAATGTTTAAAAAATCCATAACAACATAATAAAATTTGAAACCAGTTCATAAGGAAAACTAAAGTACTCAACGAAAAAATATGATATTTTATGTAAATTGTAGGCTTCTAACAAATTTAAAATATTGAAAATAGTTTGGAAAAAAAATCCATTTATTGCACATATTAAATAATTGTCAAGATCTCTGACAGAGAAGAAATATATTACAAAAGCGTTTAAATTTATGAAGATAGGAGTATAATGAACTCTTATCTAAAATGTTAAAGTTAAAGGAATAAGAGTTATTGGTAGAATTTTGAAGTGGCACTTTTTTAAAGATTATGTCCAGGAAAGGTACTTTTTTGAAACGGTAATTTTGGAACAAGGAACTTTTGGAAAAAGGCCAATTATTTAAAAGAAGTTTTGTAAAAAAAATACTGTTTTCAAAGAAATCTTTTTGGAAAAGTTATTTATTTTTCAATTTGTGAAATGTCCTTTTTAGAAATGGTACTTTTTGCAAAATATACTTTTAAGGAAAGGTATTCTTCGGAAAATATACTTTTTGAAAAAGGTAGATTTTCGAAAAGGTACTTTTTGAAAAAGGTTTTTTTAGAAAGAAAATGTCTAATGCAGTTTATTTTCCCAGCCGAAGTATGAATCAGTCTGTCCAAGTTTGTATCAAAGGTCTGTTTCCTTTGAAATAAAATACGTGTATCTTTTAGATATTAAAGATATGTGGAAGACAGCTTTATTTAACGAAACTTAGGCCCCTATTATGATTCACAACAAAATTGATAGTTGAGTTGTAGTTGTATAATCTTATTATGGATTACAACTTTCATCAAAGTGGGACAACTATTTTTCGCAGTTGTGCTTTGGTTTTTATTTCGTCTATTGTGTTATTTTTGCTTACTTTTAAAATGGGGATTTTAGACGCCAATCTATCCCATATGTCAACCAATATTGCTGCCATGTCCATAAAACATAAAATCTCAAGAAAAAATGTTAAGGCCAAAACTAAAAATATTTAAAATATTTGTGATGTCTACTATGGTTTCAAAAACAGGGAGTATAGATAAGAAGCTTTTTTCGAGAATTTTTTCGAAGACAACTTAAATTAGTTGTGAGTCACAATACAAAAAAAAATTGTTGAGTTGGGTCGTAACATTGACAACTCAACCTAGTTGAGTTGTGAATCATAAAAGGGGCCTTAAACTACTTAAGACTAACTTAAAAATACGGAGTTTGTTGTGCAATAGCTGGCGATACGATGTACGGTTGAAACGGTACAGCAACAGGTTGCGGTAAAATTACGTTCCCAATAATTTGATGGACGATTGTCGGTAGTCGGGGTTTGAGGTGTCTGGAAAAATAATAAAACGAGTAGTACGAGAGGCAAGAGTGTGTTCGGAAGCTCTCAATATCAGAAACCTAAATAATACGAACTACGGCTAGTACGAGTGCAAAGTGTATTTGGGAGCTCTTACAATCGGCACACTAAAATAATACGAACTACGGTTAGTACGAGTGCAAGAGTGTGTTCGGGAGCTCCTTCAATCTGCAAAACAAGAGTCCAAAAGTGTATTCGGGCGCTCTTACAATCGGCAAAACTAAATTCAAGTACTACGTTATACCAATACATGCACAGGAACAAGAATCGATAAAACTCTCGGACGACAGTTGAAGTGGCCGATTTACAACTATCGTTCGTACGGTATCGTTCATTGCACGTCTTTTGTGAACAAATATTGATGCTACTAATTTATAAACTTTATAAGAATTATATCTGTTTGTATGCTGTTTGTCTGAATGATGGTCACTACACTATATATGGTTGCATGCACACTTTTATCACAACGTTTGTAATTCTAGGGCACTTACGTGGTATTCTGTAATTATTTGTAACGGCACGTTACAAAGGTATTTTTTGGAAAAGGAACTTTTTTGGATAGATTTTTTTTTTGTTTTGAAAAATTTAATATTTGGGTAAACTATTTTTTTGGAAAATGTACTTTTTTTTAAAGAATTAGGAAAAAGAAATTTTTTTGGAAAACGTATTTTTTTCAAAAAATATTGTCGAACAAGGTACTTTTAAGAAAGTTTATATGTGTGAAAAGGAACTTTTTTGAAAGACACTTCTTAATAAAGTACTTCTTCAAAAATATACTTTTTTTAAAAAATTCATTTTTGAACAAGGTACTTTTTGAGTAGCGATTGTTTGGAACAGGCACTTACTGGAAAAATATAGTTTTCGGAAAAGACATTTTTTGCGTAAATACTTTTTTAAAACGGGAAAAGGTACTTTTTACAAAGTTAGTTTTAAAGAAGATACTTTCTTAGGAAAAGTAATTTTTACAAAGATGTTTTCTTTTAGAATAAAAGCTTTTTGGAAAAGGTACTTTCCTACAAAAGGCATTTTTAGTAGAGGTGCTTTTTTAAATACATAAGTACTTTTTTAAAATTATGTGCCTTTTTTTAAATTTACTTTTCGAAAAAGATGTTTTTGAGCAAAGTACTTTTCGAAAAATTTACTTTTTTGAAAAAGGTACTTTTTGAAAAAAAAAATACTTTTTTGAAAAAATATGCTTTTTTTATCAATTTACTTTTTGATATATGAACTTATTTGAAAAAGGTACTTTTTTGAAAAATATATATAGTTTTGAAAAAGTACTTTTTTGAAAAAGTACTTTTTTGGAAAAAAACGTATTTTTATGAAAAAGGTACTCTTTTAAAACGCTACTTTTTTTGAAAAAGGTACTTTCTGAAAAAGGTAGTTTCTGAAAAAGGTAGTTTCTGAAAAAGGTACTTTTTTGAAAAGTGTACTTTATGGAAAAAATAAATTTTGACAAACCCACTTTGTTGAAGAAGTTTTTTTTTTAAATAATTTACTTTTTTAAAAAACGTATTTGTGATATAGATCCTTTTTTGAATAAGGTACTTTTTCGAAAATTTTACTTTTTTGAAAAAAGTACATTTCGAAAAGTTAAATTTTCGGCAAGGTACCTTTTAGCAATGAGCTCATTTTAAACGTATATAGTTTTGAAAAATGTATTTATTATAAACGAACTTACTTAAAAAGACCCTTTTTTTTAAAAGGTACTTTGTATAAGAGGTACTATGTATATATTAAAAAATATGTAGGACGTTTTTGAAAAGTAGTTATTTATTTGCAAAAGGTTTTTTGTTGAAAAGCTAATATTTGGAAAAAGGAAATTAAAATTTTTGGATAAAGAACATTTCAAAAAGTCAGGTTTTGAAAAGGTATAAACAATATATCCAGAAGATTTATGGGTAACCTAGTAATCACAAATGGAAGAGGCTGTTCACATATTATGTAGCACCATTTTCGCCGTTTTCGTAACAAGCAAATTTGTATGTACTTCTCTAGTATTTGGAGGATTGTTTACATTAGAGCCTATATAATTAATAGGCAAGACCATACAGCCGATTTTGACAAAACTAATATCATTTTAGAGATATTTAATGACAAATGTGCACAATCTATATGTATTTTGTTAAAATCGATTCTGTATTTTGGAAGCTATGAGAGTTTAAAGTGGTTACTAATACATGTGCACATAGCACACATGCATATATTAGCTTAAATTAACAAAAAAAAACAGACAAACATGTACACTGAAAGAATTTTGTTTCATAAAACCAATGAAACAATGTCATTAGATTTTTTCATTAATCCAATGACAATTTCAAAAATCCAATGACAATATCACAAATCCAATGAAAATTTCATTAATATTATGATCGAATTTCATTGGTTGAATGACAATTTCATAAATCCAATGAAAAGTTTCATTAACGAAAATTTGATTAAAATGCAACCAATGAACTTCTTTCACAATATCAATGTAACTTTTCATTGGGCTTATGAAATTGTCATTCAACCAATGAAACTCTTGTATAACATTAATGAAATTTTAATTGCATTTGTGAAATTGTCATTGGATTAATGAAAACAATATAGTTAAGTTGTTTCATGGGGTTTATGCAAAAAAAAACTTCTTTCAGAGTACGTACGGTTGTTTATATATTTTGCTCTTACAAAGATAATAGCAATACAATATTTTTTCTCTTCTTTAAAACTAAAAGGGAAGAGAGTTCAACAAATTGTATTGGCTTATTTGAAGGGATTTTGTTTTTGTATTTTACAGTCGTTTTTTCATTTAACTCGTAATATTCGTATATTAATTTTTCTATGAATCTTAATAAAATTATTTACAAATAGAATACGGGACGATTGTGTCGTCCGATGGCTATACTAGTAATGTACAATTCTCTTATTGAATTTTCATCAATGATTTGTTTAAATAAAAATTGAATTTACATGCAACCGAGTCGCAGACTATGGTGCGGCCTTCGAAAGCAACGCTATTACGTTCTGCCGTGTAAGTTGGAATTAATTAACAGTAATGATCCTCTTGTTCTTTGAAATATTAACTCATTACCAATTCTTTCTGAGTAATATGTTTCCAAGATTAATAGTTTTTGAAATCAAATCGGCACAAGTGTTTCCCGAGCTTTCTTTAAAACGGAAATAATGAGTTTTGTTGCATATTTTTTTTTTCTTTAATTATTAGAAATCTATGTATCTAGATTTTATCAATGAGCAGAAATAAAACAATCTGTGACAGCTTGTTCTTGTCATATGAAATCTCTACATAAATTAATATTTTTGTTTTTTTTTTATTTTCACGCACATTTTCTTACATTCATCTTTATTTTAGCGTCTGAACATGATATATGATATCATCAATCTTATTTGATTATAGAATTAAATTTAAAACAGTAGTTAAATTCCTTTCCATAATATGATCGTATATAAAGGGGAAACTTTCTTAGATTTTTGTGGTTTTATTAAGTTGGGAAAGAAACCGGTACAAAAAAAGGTGGCAAAAAGAAACTGCAATTTCAATTGAACTTCTATAGAAGTAGATGGATGATGATGATGATGATGATGATGATGATGATGGCATCGTATAGTAATTAAATAATAAAATATAATAATTAATAGAGATCTCTGTTAAAGAAATATGTATGAAGAAAAAAATGCAACTGCAGACTTTGTAGGTGAAGGAATAAAAAATAATATGATATAGAAAAATTGAAGAATACATAAATGAATTTATCAAACAATCTTGTTGTATTGGCAGTAAAGAAAATCACTATGAAGTCTTGAAGTAAAGAAACGAGAATTAAAAAAGTAAGTAAGATTAAATTACTTATATTTTCTTCTCCCAGCAACAACTTTATGCAATAATTTCATTTAAAAAAAATAAAATCTCTTTGAACCTTCATTGCTTGATCTTGTTAGAACTATTTCACATTCATGTCGTCCAGGTTTCATATATATTTTTTATTTATTTTTGTTATGGGAGCTGATTTTGTCTGAAATCTAATAAAAAATAATGTATCAATTTCATTTCTAATAAGATCTTAAATATTGAAAGAAGAAAAAATATGACTATTCCATATAAAAATGTAAGCAAGCTTTTACAATGAAAATTATCCTAAAATATTCCAAAGATATTTCGGCACTTTTTGCAACCCACAACAAATAAAGACAAAAACAATAAAGAAACAAAAACATCAGCGTTAATCTTTTGGCACGTTCCATTCATCTTAATTGCTTGTCTATAAAACCATTTACAGGGTGTTTTAAAATGGAAGAAATTGTACTGTACAAAAAACAAATTTTTGTTCTAACGGTTGATTCTTTTAGAAGGCATCAAAGAAATTTACACTTTGAGTGGGTCTTTTTGTACCTTTCTTAAAAAAAAAGGTGGGCGCTATGACCCCCACCAAATATAAAAGTTATAATATAAAAACAAAAATTTCTCCAACCTTGATGGCACCAAGTAAATGAAGATAGTATTTTCAACCTCTAGATGGAAAAAGAAGATAAGTCATCACCAAAAAAAAAAAAACAACTATCGCTTGGAATATACTTAGGCGATACTGAGGCGATACTTCATAATAATTTAGCCGAGACACCTGGTGTTTAACCGAAACACCTCTATTGAGCAACGGCAACAACCAATGGCTGAGACACAAACCTGGTCCAAGAACTCCCAAAAGCTTGGGCCAAATTTTTTCCAAAATTCCGGAAGTTCTCCGGATTCCCAAAAACTAGGAAACTCTCCCCAAAATCCGAAAAGTTCCGCGGGCTCCAAAAACTCGGACAAAAACCTCTCAAAAATCCCAGAACTTCTCGGGAAAACAACGGCAGCACTGATTACCACGGAAATACAATAGCGGCAACACTTAGCTTGTAAGGAATTTAACTTTCGCGACGAGCTCGTGCCTTCGTTTTTATTTGTCCTTACACGTATTTCTTACCAGTATTCGTTACACGTTTTTTTTTTCAAATAAAAAAATTGTTTGTTACCACCCAGTATACGCACCCCCTTTAGCATTGCAAACGTGTAGTGTAAGAGTTGTGAGCACACTTTATGCCTTATGTGTTAATATTACTGCTTCGCTATAACAATGTGCAAAAGAATGAATCAAAGTTGTAAACTTTCAAAACGCCGAAACACGGATTTTTTTTTGTCTCCCTACTAGATTTAGCTATTAGAAGCTGGTTATGTTTTTGTGTTGTACTGTGTACTTACAAGCACTTCCATGTAAAAAGATATCCGCCATGAAAAGACTATATAGGTTCAATTAACAGAGTTTAAAATATCCCCCTTTAGAGATGCCGAAATATCAACGTTTAATGCATTATTGTTGTTCAGATTTGTTTTTACATATTTAGTAGCATTTTTTCCACAGATCTTTTATCTAGAGTAATATTTTAATCCATTCACTTGTGATATTGCGCAAAAAAAATACAATAAATTAAAGTAACTCAACTCCTACACATGACTAGAAATACTTTAAGTAAAGGATTTTATTGAACATGCTAAAAACACCTTTAGAATTTGTAATACATATTTGCCAAAAACCTGATGCCAGGCATTGCATCTAAATTAGGGATGTAACGATACGCCGTTTTGCCGATCCGATACCGATACCGATACTTAAAAATAAATATCGCCGATACCGATTCCGATACCGATACGAATATTGAAATTGAGTTCAAGTTTAGATTAACAAAACTCAAGTGCAATTTTTTTATTATACAAAAATACAGTGTAAGAGATTATTAATATTTAAAATTGATATTAACCCAGTATAAAAAATTGGAAGTATTTTTTAAGGAGCTACATTTTCTTTGCTTCCAAAAAATCTGTATTAAAAATATGCAGATAACACAGTGCAACAGTCCAAAAACACACGGACTTGACAGTATAGATTCTATTGTACTACCACGGGGTAGTAAAACCATATAATTGGCTTCGCGAATTTGGTGACCAATTTCGTTTTATGGACCTCCAAAGTTTTGGAAAATCAATGGGCCCTCAAAAAAAGGTGTCATCACCTTTTGGTCAACACAAAATTCAAACTTGGTGATACCGCTTAACTATATATGGCAATAATGTAGCTAAGAGTTCGCTAAACAGATTTTATTGCCATTTTATGCCAAAAAATAATTTTTTCGTGACTTTTTTTAAAAAATTAAGGAAAAAAATGTTTTTTTTTCACTTTTTTCAGAATAACTTACAGGGAATCGTAAATTTTTATTAACAATATTTGGCAAAGTTGTAGCTACGTTAAAGCTGAAGAACTTTTGTGAACATATCAATACAATCTGAATGTATCTGGACACCCTAAACAGCCCAGAAAAACTAATTTCTACCTTAAAAGTTTTCGTTTTTTACGAGTTAGGCTATATTTTTATTGCATTTTTTTGCTTTCTTTCTTATTGTTCCACTTCTTATGTTGCTGATTTTAGTATTTACTATTTTTTATTGCTTGTTGTTGTTTTGCCAAATAATGGTAATGAAAAATTTCGAGCCCCTATTAATTATACTGAAAAAAGTGAAAAAAATAATTTTTTTTCAAAAAAAGTACAGGAACATATTATTTTTCTGGGCACAAAATGTTAGTGAAACACAACAGAGAAGTATGCACTTGAATATCCTATTTTCAAAAAAAAATATTTTTTTAGCATAAAAAATAGTGAAAAACTAAAAATTTTAAGGTAAAAAGTGGTCTGTGTGAGCTATTAGAGTGCCTAGATACGTGCAGATTGTATTGATATGTTCACAAAAGTTGTTCAGCTTTAACGTAGCTACAACTTTGCCAAATATTGTTAATAAAAATTTACGATTCCCTGTAAGTTATTCTGGAAAAAACTATAAGTTTGCCAAATATTGTTCGTTAAAAATTACAAGTCCCTGTAAGTTATTCTGAAAAAAGTGAAAAAACAATTTTTTCCATAATTTTGTCAACAAAAAGTTCACGAAAAAAAATTTTTGCCATGAAATGTTAAAAAAAAACTGTTAAACAGACTCTTAGCTACATTATTGCTATATATAGTTAAGCGGTACTATAAAGTTTGAATTAGCTGTAGGCCGAATACTGATGACACCGTTTTTTGAGGCCCCACTGATTTTCAGAAACTTTGGAAGTCCACAAAAAAAATTGGCCACCAAATTCGCCAAACTGAGTAAAGGGTTTTACTACCCCATTGTGGGACAATCGAACCTGTACTGTCCAGTTCTTGTGTTTTTCTAAAAGTTTATTTGTCGCATAGTGTAATTAGTAGAAAAGCAAAAAAAACATTTTAATTCCTTTATAGTTTTAGAAAATACTCGCCATACTCGCATAAAAAAGTTTTAAAAATAGGTAATTTTTTATCCTTTTTTCTTGAGGAAAAATCTTTATAGAACACCGAAAAAGAAATTTGTCCGAGCACCGCTTCCAATTCGGTGATTGGTAATCGAAAAACCGAACTTCTTGCAACGGCAAGGATATGTAAAACTAATTAGAAATGATCCAAATTTGCAATACTTCCGGATCGCGAATTTTACATTTTCATGACTTCTTTGGAGTGTATTTTTTGCTGGAATAAGATTTAAAAAACAACGAATTGAATTTGAATTCATGGTAAAATTAACAAAAAATAAATAATTTTTTTACAAAATAATAGTATAAAATATTATTAAGTTTTAAAATTGATATTACTAAGATTTAAAAAATAACGAAATGAGCTTAGTTCATGGTAAAATTAACAAAAAATAAATAATTTGTCAGAAAAAAACTCTGAAAAAATTTTTAAAAGTATCGTCGTATCGACAGTAAAATATCGCCGATACCGATGTATCGGAAAATCTGAAGTATCGCCGATATATCGGTATCGGTATCGGTATTCGTTACTTCCTTAATTTAAATATGACAACAAAAGTTGCTTATTGTTCATGTTTAAAAGAATTTATTTAGCACAACAAATATCAAAGGAATTTCAGCTAGCGTTTTTAGTATGGTGTTTCACCATGTAGAACGTTGTTACTTTTTAAAAAAAATCCGACCATAAATTTAAAATTGGGCAAAATGTACTAAACAAACCGATAACAGTAAATATGCAACTGATATATATAACATTTCGTGGCACTTGAAACAGTCATTTCTAACAGTAAGTTAAAATTTGCTATATTTTAACATAAATTACGGCTCTGTTGTTATTCTTAACGTTTAATCAATTTCACACAGAAATTAGTTTCAAAAAATTTTACATGTAGATGGCAGCTCCACGTAGTTATTCAATAACACCACCTCTTAGAACAGATAAACGGAAAAATGGTGAAATGATGGTGAGAAACAATAACAATGAAGATGTGTAGACCATTCGATAGTTGGTATTTTTAAATCGATAAATTTAACTAATTTAAGTCTTCTAAACGTTTCAAATGTTTTTGAAGAGTACTGATGAATTTTATGAAGTTTAATAATATTTTTTTCAATTTTTATGTAAAATACCACGAGAAACATTTTGTGCAACAGTTTAACCCTCTAACTCTTGTGTGGATCTTTTCGTGTCTTCTTTATAAACGAGACAAACAACTGCCCTTCAGCTTTTATATAAGGAGCTACAGTGTTCTAAAAAAATTTTCTTTGTAGTTTTTTACATGAAATTGCTGAGCACATCTTATACCTTAACCGTAAAGCTTACAAGATTTGTAATGCCGAATATTAATTGTGAATAAGTACAAAATTAGACCTCATATATACACATTTGAAGTTTTTAATTATTTCTAGCGTTCCAGTTAATTCTGCAGGGTGTCTTTCAAGACTTGTAGTAGAATTTTAAGGCAAATATTTTTGTAGAACTCTTCAGCCCTCTATAACGTCGCCACAGAGGAGGCTTTTGTCGCTTTTTTGAGAAAGGGACAAAATCTTGTAAATTTGTGTTTTTAGTTGTCATGAGTTGGGAGGACTATCGCCTGGAATATACTTAGGCGATACTGAGGCGATACCTCCCAAGAATTTTGCCGAGACACCTGATGTTTAGCCGAGACACCTCTATTTAGCAATGGCACCAACCATTAGGCAAGACGCAAACCTGGTCCAAGGACTCCCAAAAGCTTTTGCAAAAATTTCCCCGAAATTCAAGAAGTTCGCCGACTCCCAAAAAGCAGGAAATTCTCACCATAATCCCAAAAGCTCCTCGGACTCCCAAAAACTCGGACAAAAACCTTTCGAAAGTCCCAGAACTTCGCCGCAAACTTCACAAGCAACATTTGCTTCCTAGAAACCTTTTTGTGTAAAGCTTAGTACTCTGTTCAAATTTGCGAAAAATGTTGATCAACATTGTTTTTTTCATACGAAAACTATGACAAGTTAGTCCCAATTCACACTATGCAAGTCTTATTGATCAGCTTCTTATTCAGCTCATATTATTTCGCATGAAGACTCAAAATGTTGTAGATACATTTCATATGTTTTTCACAACATAAACAGAGTACTACTTCTGCAACAATTTTTCGTGAGTAGCTCGCGTAAATTTTTTTATATGGACTTTTGACAGCACTTCGCACGAAATGATGAACAGAGTACCATGCTTAAAATGCGACTTTGGCTTGCACACGAAGGTACAAATCAGTGTTGTTATATGTAGGGAAAAATCCCTATTCGTAGGGATTTTTGTCTAAAAAAATGACCGTAGGGAAAAAAGGACAGATTTTTTCAAATCACTAAAATGTAGGGATTTTTAAAAATGCTAGTTTTTTCGTTATTTTATTACAGCATTTTTAGATTTTGGCCGACATCGGTCCATTATGGCTTACAATTTTTGTAATTGCATGAACTATTCAATAAAATTATAAAACTATAGATTTGTTTTATTATTTGTGGTACATAACAGCTTCCGAAATGACAAAAATTGGTTAAAAAAGTTAAAAATTTTATAAAATTTTGAGTTTGATCTATTATAACTCCGTAATTTTTTATCCGATCAAAGCCAATTAGCCAATATTCGACGCGTAATTTAGTAGATATATAACTCATTTTGTTCGAAGAAGCCTTTGAGTATGTGTGGCGCTTTAAAGACGAGTGTGCATCGAAAAATACAAATGTACCGTCGTTATCTGGACATTGGCCGAAAAGATTTTTTTCGTGCCTAATTAGTAATAGCTTTAAAAAATGCATTAGAAAATTGTAAACTTTCCAAAAATAAAAGTTTATAAAACAGTGCAATTCATATATGTGATGATCCCGATAAAAAGGGAATTCGTGTTCGGTAGATCGAAAGTTAGCTAAATTTCCTAAGACTAGATCAAATTCTGAAAATACTGCAATATTTTTACCTCGAAATTCTAAAAATGTGTATAACAACTTTAAATAAATTTTATATATCATTGGCTTAACGAAATCGCGTTTTTAACGTTTTCTAGTAGTCAACGTGTCATTACATCCTTTTTAAAGAGCTAAGAAAGTTGCAGCTCAGTTTTTTCCTTCTTCTGTAAAATATCGAAAATTCGAGATAAGCTTTTTTCGTATTAAGCCATATACGTATTATGTACATTAAACCCAAAGGGCCTTATTTGCATTCATATATTATCATTTAAAAGTTGTAGGGCTTTTTGTAAAGATAATTTTTTGGGCGCGTAGGGAAAAGTAGGGATGTTTTTCAGGATGCGTAAAGACTTTTCAAAAAAGTATATAACATCACTGGTACGAATACACATATATTCGTTTTTGCCCTTTTTTAATATTGGCAGTTTTTTCGTTTAATTTCAGTTTTTTTTATTTTTAAGTTTTCTTCGTTGTTTTTTCTCGATTTTGTGTGCGTTGGCGTTTTTTCCATTTTGGAGATTTTTTTAGTTTTTTTTTTTTGGCGATTTTTCGTTTCTTGCAACTTTTTTTTTGTTTTTTCCGATTTTTTTTAGGTTTGGCGATTTTTTGGTTTTGAAGACTTTATTCGGTTTTTGGTGATTTTTTTTCGGCTTTTCGCGATTTTTTAGCTTTGGCGTTTTTTCGGTTTGGCGCTTTTTTCGTTATAGTGACTTTTTTCCATTTTTGGCGATTTTTATAGTTTTTGACTATATTTTTAGTTGTAGCGCTGTTTTGAGGTGTTTTTTTCTTTTTGACAACTTTTTTTTAGTTATTTGCCGCTTTTGGCGTTTTTGTGATTTTTATAATTTTAGTGATTGTTTTTCATTTAAGCGCTCTTTCCATTTTGGCGATTTTTTTTTAATTTTGGTTTTTTTGTTTTAGCTTTTTTCATTTTACAGATTTTTTTTTTTTTGTTTTTTGCAATTTTTTTAGGTTTGGCGATTTTTTTGGTTTTGGCGTTTTTTTAAAGTTTTTTTTTCGCTTTTTGAAGATATTTTCATTTTGATGTTTTTTTTTCTTTTTAGTTTTGGCGCTTTTTCGATTTTGGGGATTTTTTCGGTTTTTAGTAATTTTTTTAGTTTTAGCGTTTTTTCTGGTTTTGACAGTTTCTTTTCTTTTTGGTGATTTTTTCGGTTTTTCCCGATTTTTTTATTCTTGGCGCATTTTTTTCGTTATGGTTATTTTTCCATTTTTGGCGATTTTTTTTCGTTTTTGACGATATTTTTAGTTTTGGCGTTTTTCTAGTTTTGGCGCTTTTTCGATTTTGGGGATTTTTTTCGTTTTTAGTGATTTTTTTTAGTTTAAGCGTTTTTTTCTGGTTTTGACACTCTCATTCTTTCTGGATTTTTTTTAGTTTAGACGCATTTTTTTGCATTTTTCTTTTTGTTATAGTGATTTTTCCCGTTTTTGGCGATTTTTTTTTCGTTTTTGACGATGTTTTTAGTTTAAGCGACTTTATTTAAGTTTAAGTGCCTTATTTCGTTTTGACAACTTTTTTAGTTTTTTGGCGTTTTTCCCGATCTTTTTAGTTTTAGTGCTTTTTTGAGTTTTGCGATTTTTTAATTTTTATGATTAATTTTTCTTTAAGCGATTTTTCCATTTTGGCGATTTTTCGTTTTGAAATTTTTTGAATTATGGAATTTTTTAGTTTTAGCCTTTTTGAACATTTCAAAAGATTGTCTCTTACGGTTTCCAAGACATAGCGAATTGTCTAAATTCCATAGTAGAAATTACATTAACTGATAGAGCACCCTTTAATTTTTATTGTTTTAAATATCAGTGTTAATTGGTGTAGTCTATTACACAGACTACACCAATTAACACTAAGTTTCAAATTTTAAAGTGTCTATATATAAGTGCCTGTATATTACATTAGTACTTCAATATCTTTCGTTGCCCGCTTTAGAACACCCTTTAATCTTTAACTGTCATATATTTGTTGTTGTAGCGGCCAAAGTTTTACATATTCTGTGAAAATTGCAGGTCCGTAGCTCTTACGGTTCTCGAGAAAACATCCTGTGACAGACAGACCGACAAACAGACAGACAGACAGACAGGCGGACAGCGTAGCGAAAACACTAGCGTTCCTTTACACTTTTGGTGTACGGAGCCCTAAGAACCCCGTTAACTCATATTTTTGTGTATTTCAATCCCGTTTAACCAAAATCTCGTTAAATCGAAACCACCTAAATTCTTAAAAAATTACTATTCCCTGCCGATTACGAATTATCGGGAGTTAGCCGTAGACTCCCGATAATTCAATCATTAATTCAATAATCAATCATTAATTTTTTGTTTGACAATATCTCTTAAAATGAGTAAGAAATAATTAATTACGGAAATTAACACACAATTTCGCACCGTCTCACAGGCTGCCTTTTTCAAAGAACTGTCCACAATAAGAAACAATTACTAAATTAAAATTATGAGTATTTTTTATAACGTGTTAACGAGTTTAATAAACTTCTATGAGTATCTCTTTCAAAGGGGGATTTACAAAATGAAGTTGACTGAAAGTGAAAATGCAAAGAGCAGACGATGATGATGTATAGTAGTTCAGCTTAGAGAGTTCTCGCTTTAATGTATTACAAATCTAAATAGTATTTTTTATTCATGTTAGCACAAACAATTCCAAAGCTAATTGGATGCGGATTTCATTTGCAATGTAATGCATACATATTTGAATATAGCTAAATCTTCTTCTGTATACATATATGTGTATGGGGTATTCCACGCCAAAACGGACGGTTTAAACAAATTTTTATTGCCCTAATTTTATTCTTTTATTACTCGTTTAAAAATACTTTTTTTAGTTTTTTTGCTCATAACTTTCTTAATAATGGTTCAAATTGAAAAAAAAAATTTTTAATTTTTGCTTTTCGAATTTTTTTTTCCAGAAAAAATAAAAAAATTCTTTTTTGTATTCTTCGTTTTTTTCTTAAATTTCTAACTTTTAACTTATAATCAGGTGAGGGGATTTGTCCCCAAATTGGGGACTTCAACTTTTATTTGGGGACAGATTTTCGTGGGATGTTTTTAATATTATTAAATCTTACATTTACTTCTGTATTTTAATTACATTATTTATATTTCCATTTTCATTTATTTAATATCAATACAAAGGAAGCCTAATGGCCAGAGTGAGTTCTACCAATTTTTTTTTATTAAATCGTTTAAAATTTGACCATGTCACATGATATAAAACCAGTCACATATTTTAATGTGATTATTTGAAACTACAGTGTAGTTCGATTATAACGAACTCTACGGGACCGGGCAATTTAGTTCGTTATAGCGGAAGTTCTTCATAACAGGAGTAAATTATTATCTCCCCAGAAATAAAAGCTCTATTTTGAGAGACTACTGTTGTTTATTAATGTATTTCCAAAAAGCTTTAAAAACATAAATGCTTAGGTTCGTAATTAGACATGATCAATATTCAAGAGCAGAACAACGTTGTTTTCGGAGGCCACTACACTCCCATCCATCAGTGCTCATGTGTAACTCGTTTATCAACTCTTGCTCGGTTGATCGCAGTTTCTAATTATATAAAGCAAATGAGAAATTTTTATACGAGAATTGCATTACTACTGAATTAATAGTAATCACAACAAATCGCAGTGTTGCTGTTGCTCAGTTTTTTTCTTTTTGTCCATTTTGCTGACATTGCTTTATCATATTTCAAAATTGGTTCAAAGTCACTTGATCTGTTGCAAAAGTTGGAAAAGTAAAAAAAATTCAAGTGCATTAGAAATCAAACCCTAAATTTTTGCATATAATTACAGAATATTTAAAAATGGATAAAAAATCACAAAAAGTGTTAAAAGGGGATACTAGAAAACAAATAATTTTTATTGTGAAAGTGACTAATATTCACAAAATGTTATTTTCACCTCATCTATATCACAAGAATGATAACATTTTGCAATGACAACATTTTGCCGCTTAAACCTTGGAACTGGAAAAATTCGGAAATTTTTATAACATGCTTTTTGGTCAAATTGATTGTAAAGCAACATTTCCACATCACCTTGACTGAATTTATAGGATGTCTCTATGAATGTTTTTAATATGCAAATAGGATAGATAGAGAAGCTTTTGGAGTAAAATAATGGGGAGTCACTCTTTTACTCCAAAAGCTTTTCACACTCCTTATCAGCAAATAAAAAAAATATTCATGAAACTAATATCACCAAAAATCCGCATAAATTTCGCCCTTATTATCAGTTAACATTCAATTTTAATAGCGTGACTTGAAAAAATATTTTTCAATTGATATGTAGTGTTTATTTCAAACAAAATTATTTTGGGGACAAATTTGGGGATTTTTCTGTTTGAAATGTAGATTTTTGGGGACTTCATACTTTAAATTGGAGACACTGAGTAAAATGTTTCTGGCAACACTGTTTCTACCCAGCCGGTAGTGGGCCTTCCATAACTACAAGTATTTTTAGATTTTTTAAAATAAAAAAAAAAATTTCCATAAAGCATAAAAAATCTTGAAAGTGTTGTGTTTATGGTAGGCATTTTTATGTAGAACACCACAAGCAACATTTTTGTAGAATATTTTAACCCTCTAACTCTTTGCTGTAGGGGTCATTTTGACCTTTTTTAATCCTCTGCGACTGACGTGACTTCATTATCACAATTCCACTGACGTGGTAGTACACTAGACACTATTTCGACTGCTTATATTTTCACAGTTCCGTTTGTAAGCCCACTGAAAGTATATTTTTGATTTTAGTTTAATGTAGTAGTTTGTTATTTATTGTAATTTTTTGTTGAAAACAAAATGACAAATCTTAATAAAAACAAAATTATTGGCATGGGATAAATTAGCCTTAAAGACTTACATCCATACAAAAACAAAAAAAACTTCATATATTGTTTTTTTGGTAAAAAAACTAACATTAATTTTAGCTTATACCCAAGCTAATCAATATAGAGAAAAAAGAGATAATATCAATGGTTTAATAAAAAGTTATAACGTATTTTGTCAGGTCTAACTGAATACTGATGTGGTAGACTTGTAGGCACTTCAACGCGTGCGCTCATTTCAATTGCTTTCTTCGCACTAACGTACACATGAGTACGTAATATGAAGGTACTGAGAACACCAGAACCGATATTTGTATAATTATGGCGTAAAACAATGTTTTCTATTTACTAGTGTCTGCTAGACTACGACGTCAGTCGCAGAAGGTTAAAGGTCAAAAACTCCTCTTCAGCGGCGATGTAGCGAGATAAAATATTCAAGAAAAATATTTTCCACAAAATTCTACTGTAGGTTCTTAAAAACAATCAAGCTCTAAACTAAAATGGAACACCAGAAATCAGTCAAAACTTAAAATATGTTTAAGAGTTGATTTTGTATCTATTTATAATTAGTAGTCGATAAGAAATTCTCGAAAGCCTTACGTTTAAGGTATAAGACGTGTTCAGCACTTTTATGTAAAACACTACGGGAAACATTTTTCTATGTTAAGTTTGACCGGTATATCACCGCTGAAGCGGAGTTTTTTGTTCTTTTTCAGAAAGGGGCAAAATGACCCGGTCAGCGAAAAATCAGAGTGATAAAAGATTCCGCGAAAATAATGCTTGTGGTATTCTACATGAAAATTCTGAACATATTGTATACATAACCTGACCAGATATCCCGCTTTTGGCGGGAGTATTCTACTTTTTTAATGTTAAAATTAACAGACTCGCTAAAGGCTAAATTAACTGACTCGCCCCGAGATTGCGACAGTCTGTTAATTGATCTTACTAAAATTAGTAGGATTTTCGATATAGTGTTGTTGCTACTGTCGCTGGTAGTGTAGGCAAAAGGCTCTGATGAGTAGACTGTGGTAGTCTCGAAACAGCTGTCAGTTCCAAAAAATTCAAATTTTTCTTTGAATGTTCAATATTTACATGCTTAAGACATTCTTTCTTAAATAAAAAATAATTTGATCGAAAGATTAAATTGAAAATGAACTTAAGCGAAACTAATTAAATAACTTTGGAAAATTTTTTTTCAAAAATCGAACAAATAGTAGCTAGTAGTTATGGAAGGTCCACTATCGGGCCGGCCTTAAAAGTAGTTGGGTGGTACACAGAAAAAAATAAGTTTCGTTTTTGATAACAAAAATCCCGGTATTCAATAATTTTTTTTTCAAATTTCCTGTGATAAAGAATTCCCCTATATTGATAACAAAATTATTTCAAAATAAAAATATATATATAAATTAAAAAAATGTTGACATGGCTGGAATACGAACCCGGGCTTTCCGGACGTAAAGCATACACTCTATAGGTGAGCCATATCCCATTTATTTCGTTATGGGATACAACTTGTTTTAAGTACTTATGTATAAAAAGAAAACAAATAACCGGCATGGAAAAGAAATACTTACAACGAAATATTTTATTATGTTAAAGATAAATGTTATTGAAATTCATATTTTTTTAATAACATGGTTTTATTGAATATAATTCTTGTCTATTTTTTTCTGTGTAGGGATGGGTAAAAAATATCGATATATCGATATTTTCTTAAAAATATATCGATATGTCGTCGATATTTTTAATTTCGATATATCGATATTTTTTTACAAATATATCGACAGTATCAAATTCGATATTTTTTAGCTTTGGTTTTTTTTCGTGCAATTTCTAAACACATTTCGGCATAGCCATCATCAAATTACTAACAAAATCTTTTGTTTGATTTATAATATTTTGTCTATTCGAAAAATTATCATTCTTTGAGTGTAATTTTGTTGATGTATGTTCCATATTGGTGGAACAGTAAGGATCTTGGAAATTAACGCTTTCCAGCTTAATTATTTATAAGAAAGGAACTTTTTCTATTTTATTTTTAAAAAAATTAGGGGACTACGTACTCGTACGTATGAATTGTCATTGTTGAAAATATATCGATATTTCCATATATCGATATATTTATTCGATATATATCGATGCCGATCGATATTTCAAAATAAATCGATATCGATATATATCGATATATTTTTTCACTTGCCCATCCCTATTGGGTGGATAGAAGCTATATATTAAGGGCCATTATTACAACTTGGCAATAGCTAAAGGCAGGATTTTGGCTTACGGATAAACAGTTTATCTTTATTACAACTTTAATTTAAATGAAAGTGAGCGATAAGTTAAAGGCAAGTTCATCCTTCCTGATAGGTTAAAGTAAATTTGCAATAATGATAAACTGTTTATGCGTCCGACAAAATCATGGCCTTAACTATTGTCAAGTTGTAATAATGACCCTAATACACACATTTTAAAAAATACGATTTAAAATTTCAAACCCCAAAATCAAAAAAAGTTTTTAATTTTTTTATATATTTTTTTCTGGCAGAAGTTTAAAAAAATTTGTCCAATTTGAACCATTATTAAGAAAGTTATGAGCAAAATACAGAAAAAAATTATTTTTTTGAAGATTTAATATCTTTTAAGCGAGTAATCAAAAAAATTTCAAAAGTTACCAGGAAGGCGTTTTTGAGGGTTACTAAAAAATATCACAAATTTAAGGCAATCAAAAAAACTCTTTTTTTAACCGTCCGATTTGGCGTGCAATGCCCCATATGTGCATATATTTATTAATTTTTTAATGTGCTAAAGAATAATGTACAATAAATTATTTAAAAAAAACGATCAGTTTGATTAAAGAGAAATTTACTCGTTTTACTCTCCCATCTTATCCATGAGTAAGTACAGGAAACTGGTATAAAATTTAAAAACATTTTTTATTTTCAGTTCAGTTTTAAATTAGCAGACAATCGGACAAGGTGCTGATCGATAACAATATCAAAAGCGGGACACAACAGAGAAAAAAAAATGCATAAAAAAGTTTTCGCTGTTTTAGCAATAATTTTCTTAAATTGTTACGTTACCGGTAAAAATTCGGGCGACTGCCCGCGCATGAAATTGAAAAGGCAATGGGGTGGCCAATTGAGTAAAATTATTGATTATCGTCCAATACCAATCAAATATGTGATCATACATCATACAGTGACATCGGAGTGTACAACATTTTTAAAATGTTCCGAAATTTTACAGAATATGCAACATTATCATATGAACGATTTGGAATACAATGATATTGCTTACAAGTGAGTACACTTCCTAGAAATTCCCAGATGATAACAAAATTCGCCCTCTTGAATAAGCAAGTGATAGATAATGGCTGCTTATCAGTTGTATCAGTTTTGTTTTGATCTTTATTTAAATTTTTTCATTTGCAGTTTCTTAATTGGCAACGACGGTATTGTTTATGAGGGCACAGGTTGGCGAGTTGCTGGCGCTCATACGTATGGCTACAACGCTAATGGCACCGGTATTGCTTTTATTGGCGATTTTAATGGTATTTAGTGATGAATTTGTTGATATAATTGTTTATTTACTAAAATTGTTCTTTGCTCAATTTTAGCTAAATTGCCCAAGCAAATAGCATTAACTGCTGCCCAAAAACTTTTAGAATGCGGTGTAAAAAATGGCGAATTAGATGCCAACTACGAGCTGTTTGCTGCTTCTCAAGTGTCCTCAACGAAAAGTCCTGGTCTCATTTTATACAATGAAATTCAAGACTGGGATCATTGGTCACCTAATCCATAGTTCAATATTATTTTTTTAAATAACTATAAGATGATTTAGTTTTAAATAAAAAAATATAATATTATGGAATCTTTAGGTAATTTCGCGTTTTAGTGATAATGGTGCAGTTCGCGCAATATTCGGTAACTGTTTACTTGTTAAATTGGTAAAATTTCTCATATATTTTGTTGCTTAAAAAATGTATTTGAAAATTTTTTGACAAGAAATTTTGTGGAAAATTTTACCAATTTAACGACAATTAGTCGTACCATACCTTAACACCATAGCCATAACCATGGCCATAGCCATAACCATACTTACTGCCTTCGATTAGTTTTGACTTAACCATAACCAGCATTTTTTCATCCATTTTATTACAAAATATGCTAAAAAATAATAATAAAAATACGAAGAAGCACAAGCTAAAATATAAATTTAAAAATGCAGCGAATGTGAAAAATAAAAACTAAATAGAAAAATACACAATAAATTCGTTCTCTCAGCTTATGGTTATGCCAAAAAACCAAAATTCAATTGGTTTCTATGGTTACACCCCGTCTTCACGAGACATAAGTTTGGAAATTTGTGTGTTAGCAATTGTCAAAACTCTGTCCTAACACAAGAAATTAACGTGTAGACCGAATGTGCTTGTGCCCTAACACATGTTTGGAAATCAATGTTAAAACACAAGCCCGAGGAAATATGTTAGAACACAAGCTGTCATATTTAATATGTATGTGTGTGTTTTTTTTTACAATTTGTTTGATTTTATTGAAAAAAGAATAAATAAAGTTAATAAATAAATGTTTTAGATGTTTTTTTTGCATAATATTTATGTTCATATTCATACAATTTTTACAAACAGAAAAATAATAAAGTGAAATCTATAAAAAAAAATTACAAAATGCCGTGAAAATTTACTATATGAATATATAAAATTTGTGTCCAAACATCAGTACGTTTACTCCACCCTTAACACAAGTTTGTGTTTTGTGACGTCATTCTGCCGACGTTATTTCTTATGTTAAGAAATATCAAATGTCTCGTGCAGACGGGTGTTATGGTTATGGCTATGGCGTTATGGCAAGTCACCTATAATCAAATACAGTGTTGTCCATAAGGTTGGTTCGAACAGCTGTTTTCTATGGTTATGGCTATGTCACGACTAATTGAACCTTAACACTGCGTCTTCACGTAGCAATATTTATGGCTGAGTACAAGCAAAAACGTCGGCAGAATAATTTTATTTTTTTTTTTTGCTTCTTGCTTGAGGCGAGGAACACGTACATAAATTTTTTCAAAAATTTTACAAGTTTAGGAGGCATGTAGTGCCTAAAATATATATTTCCAATGAAAAAATGGAGCAAGCGTAGGTATTTTCTTAATGTTTGTGATGAAGTAGATAGTAATCGTTGGGGCTTTGCATATAAACTGGTAACCAAGAAACTTAAATGTCTTTGTCCATCGTCGCCAAGAGAAGAGACTATCCTCAAGGGAATTGTAGATCATCTCTAACCGGCTGAATTTTTCGACATTCTTCCGGTTACGATTGCCGAGATAGAAGGTACTGTCTTAAAGACAAGATTGCATTCCGAATATGGTACTAAAAGAAGCTGTTGAACTCCATCCTGATTATTTTTTGAAAGTAATAAGCGCATGCTTAAGCCAGGGCATTTTTCCAACAATGTGGAAGAGACAAAAGTTAGTATTGTCACCTAAGGATAATAAGCCGCTAGGCGACCCTTCCTCTTATATGCCGTTGTATATGATAGATACAAGTGGGAAATTGCTAGAAAGTATAATCTGTAGAAGATTGGAAGGTTGTGTTGAAGCTAACCGCGGTTTATCGGATAACCAATTTGGCTTCAGAAAAGTAAGGTGGATGCTATCAAAGTTGTAGTAGAAACTGCCGCCCAGGCTATCCAAGGGAAGAGGTGGAGAAATTGAACAAAAGAGTATTGTGTAGTTGTTACCCTAGACGTATAGAACGCCTTCAACGCGGCAAACTGGGAGCATATTGTTGATGCCTAAGCCATTTTAGACATCCAAGGATATCTACTGGCAATTATACAGGACTATTTCCGAAATAGGGAGCTATTTTATGATACTGATAAAGTTACTAGAAGACGTAAGATCTTTGATGGGGTGTCTCAAGGATCAGTACTTGGCCCACTAAAGTGGAATGTCATGTACGATGGAGTATTGAGGTTAAACATAACGGAGAAGATAAAGATAGTTGGATTCGCAGACGACATAGCGTTAGTATGTGAAGCAAAAGAGTGACTAGATGCGGAAACCATTGCAAACGCCAGTATTCAGTTCGTAAGGTCTTGGTTGAGATCAATGGGTCTAGCTCTAGCTGACCATAAAACAGAAGCGATTCGGATTAATAATCAGAAAAATAGGAAAACCATTAGGCCAAACCAAATATTGGCACGTGTAGCATAGAATTCAAGGAATGTCCAAAACACCTTGGACTCATGATTGAAACTCGTCTGTCTTTTCGTGAGCACTTGAAGTATATAGGTTCTAGGGCATCAAAAACCTGCTCAGCGCTATGCCGGATCAAACCCAATACAAGAGGTCCAAAATATCTGCAGAGGAGATTGCTCACCAGTGTAGTAAGAAGCATTATCCTATATGCATCCCCTATATGGTCAGGCTCACTGAAATATTCTACATATGTGAATCTGATATCCCGTGTGTATAGGCTGGCCGCTCTGCGAGTATTTAGCGCATTCTGAACTGTATCGGACGAGGCCGCTTTTTTCATTGCCGGCATGATACCCATCGAGCTAGAGGCCGTTTCGGACAGTACGAATGGTGTGACAGATATGTGTCTACGGAAGTGGCAAGAACGATGGAGAGCGACTGACAAGGGAAGATGGACTTACTTACTGATACCTGACATTAGGCAGGCGCGGATACAGGGGGGGGGAGGGGATATTCCCCCTATATATAGATTTTCTATAGAGTTTCTAAAAGAAGTTTGGAAAAACAGTATGCTTTACTCAAAGAATTTAATTAAAATGTCATAAAATGAATCAGTCTTTTTTTATCCATCGCATGCTAAATTTAATGATGTTTTACAAGATATTTTTTTTTTTGATGTTAATAATTCTGGCGAAATAATTATTTGGAATAAAAATTTTGAGTGCTTAAAAAGAAAGGGGAACTTATTTTTTATTAATTAGAAAGTAATAACTTAAAATAAATGATTTTAGAAACTCAGTAAGAAGTTTTGAATTAAATAGTGGTGATAAAAAGGGAATTCCCAATTTAAATTATACACACTCATGTATTACGATATCGCTTTGTTTGTAACTATTGTTGACAAATGAATCCTTTCCCAAAACAAACAAAAAATTAGAACACACCTGTTTAGTACTTAAGGATGTATATGCAACACACAAATGGTCACTCGAAATGCAGAATAATTAGGACTGCAGTTAAATTTCCATAAATTACAAGGTTCATTAGTTCAGCAACACCCTGTAAAGCAAAGTGCTTACAGGACAAGTTGGAAGAAAAGCCATATGGTTATTTTGCGCCTCTTAACCCTTTCGACCCGACATTCGAATAACAATGTTGAAATAAAATTTTTGATGACAGTAGGTTATATAGGTAATATGGAACCTATCGGTGAAAGAAAATCTGAAAAACATTAAAAGGGGAGCTCGGGGTGGTGGTACACCCTTGTACCATTCGGGATGTTATGTGGTACAAATAAGTACCAGCCGTCCAGTAAAATAAACAATATCAAACAAAAATAAAATAACCACTTCACTTTGCCTACGTTGTAACACATAAAAAAGACGAATATACAATACAAACAACAACAAAATATGACGAAGCATATTAGAATGAATTCAGGAGAATTTAAAGACGATAAGGTACATTTTACAACCTAGCAACATTGAATTTGAAGATTTTAGGGATGTTTAAACTTAAGTGGTACACATGTGTACCATCCGGGTCGAAAGGGTTAATGCAATTGATACGGCCAATTTTACATAGGAAGGAAAGCAAGGAAGTGTGACCAACCATGAAAATGTTTGATAGACAAATGTGTGTAGTGCTATCTCTTTCTCTCTGAGTGAGCATGTTAAATGAGAAAGAGTAATTGCGCAAAAACTTGAAATTATAATTTGAAAAATTAAAGGAAATAGTTTTTGTTTTGGACTTTCCTTCGAACAAGTCAAAAGGAAATTTAGTTCAGTTAAAACTGCGGTAATGAAAACACTTTCAAAGATAACAAACGGCTTATAAAACAATAACGGTAAAGGAAGGAGACGGTTTAAATGAAAAAATTAATTATCCAAATATATAGTGCTGTAAAATGATTGAGTATTAATAATATTATTATTCTGACATGTTCAAAATATCTACCAAAAAAAATTTTATTAATTAAATAAATTGAAATAAAAAATGATTCTCAATATGCCCGTTAATAACGGTGCAGCCAATACTACAGTGTCGCAGGGTCAAAGCGAATACACCAACTTTCTCAAACGGAAATATTCCGAGCAAGAAATGGAAAATTCCGTTACGGCTACCAGTTCTCCAGAGTTTGAAAGCAATAAAATCAATTGCAATAACAATTGGAAGAAACGTCATATACAAGATCAAGAAGAACAAACAAATTGTATAGGTCCAGAAGGCAACACGTACTCGAATCAGCAATACAAGACAACTGACCACAATAATCTAGCTAACGAGCAACTTCAAAATACTGAAGCACAAAATACTAACGCGGGAACTTTTAATATTATTGCAAATAATTCATTTATCAATGATTTATTTGCGTACGATGCCAATTTAATAGTGCCAGTTTCCATAAATAGTTTAAGTGATAGTGTCTTAGCAGAGCAGCCAATTTTCAGCACACCCTCTACAGTGTGTGCCAATGTGGAATATGAAAATAATGGTGAACATTGGCAGACTACGGATTTATTGGAATTAGATCATCGTTATAATTCTAGCCTGCAGATGGAAATTTCTCAACTGCAAGCCACAGTAAACTTGAAACCGCAAGCAGAAGTTAATTCCTTAAATATTAACTCAAGCTCAGATTTATCCCCACAACAGCAGCAGCAGCAACAACAACAACAAACACAATTTTTATTACCGTCCAAGCCAATAAACCAACAAAGTTCTAGCGCACCAAACCCCAAACGTACGATGAGCTCAACAACACTAGCAGATTCTACAACAACAACTTCCTCACCTTCTTCAGTCAACTCTTTCACGCATGACAATCTTGAACAGGATTGTGATTTTGAAGATAAAAATCTTTCTTGGCTGCTGAATTTTAAATTTGATGAATTTCCTCACCTCAATCCCGATGTGGGGGGCAACATTAATTCTAGTGTAAGAAATTCAAAAATCCAATCCCATACGGACTACAGTCATATGAACAATTCCACTTCGCCGTACTCTGCAACGGCCTCACTTAATTCGTCCTCAGTGTCTACAGGAAAATCTCTTCAGAATAATACGCCCGGTATAAATGGTTCCTTAATGAGTGAACGCTCAAAGTCTCCTAAGAATTCAAGTAAAACGGGTAAAAAGTTTGAAGAACTGGTGATGGAAGTTACTTCAGAATTGGATGGAAATGACATGATTGTGGCGGAAAATGTTATAATTGAAGAGTCGTCTTCTTCTCATAGAGCGTAAGTATAAAGAAGAGAATAAAAAACTGAATTTTTGCAACACGTTGTGCATACGAAATAGCAAAAAATTGGGAAATTTTTACTAAATTTTGTTTTTGAAAATGTTTGTACGTGAAGCAAAAAAAAAATCATTGTGTCGCGGGCCACCATATTGTTTATATGGCATTTACATATTGTTTACATTACATTAACATATTACATTATCACCTTTACATACTGTTTATATCCCAGCAAAAACTTTTCTTACTGGTAGACAAAAAAGTATATGAGGATTTATGTCGTAACTAAATACTTACAATTTGACTCGGTAACTACTTATTTTTGTTTGAGAAGTCCAAAAAAATAAGGGGTACCCCTTACAAATAAACTTACATTGTCACAACAATTAACTAGTTATCATTTGGCTTACTTGAAGCTAAAAAATAAGTAGTCAAATGAACAAATTAAAATTAAAGACAACATTTATACGCAATATATTTTATTTATATTTTTTCAATGTTATTTTATTTTTTGACCCATCTTGGATACGAACCTGTGCTCGTTCAGATATGAGGACAACAACTTTACCCACTCAGCTATTGTTCACTTATAAGTTTAAGCGACAAAAGTTAGTTTTCATATACAAACACATGTTGGCTCAAATAAAGGTGGTTGTCAACTTATTTTATTAATATAAGTATATCAACAAATTGTAACTACTTTTCAGATAATGATAAAAATACGTACTAATTGTATTAAAAACTAAGTAGTAGTTCTAATTTGAAGCATAGTAATAAGATAAATAAGTACCACTCATTACTTTGTAACCCATTATGTAATAAAGTACTACTACCGATTACAAAAACTACAAAAGTTTTTGCTGGGATGATATTTACAAACTATTATACTCGTATAACACTGTGTATATAAAATTTCCATAACGTGTATAGGATATTTATATATTGTGTACATTACATTTCATATTGTTTAATTGACATTTACATGGTGAAATATTGACTTGTATTTCGTTTCATGCTTTCGTTTCATTTTTTACTTTTATTTTTCGTTTTGGAAATTTTTTTCCCCGTTAAAGCGTTTATATCCCTCTTGGCGAGTTTTCCCCGTTTTATCGATTTATTCTTCGTTTTAGTGATTTTTGGCCATTCTGTTGAATATTTTTGTTTATGCAATTTTTTCCGTTTTAATGTTGTTTTTTTAGTTTTGGCAATTTTTTTCGTTTTGGCGAAATTTTTCTGGAATTTTTTTTTCCGTCCAAAAATTTTTTTCCTGTGCTACCGACTTGTATCTGATTTGGCGAGCTATTTTTTGTTTCGAATATTTTTTCTGGCCATTGCTTTCGGTTTATAAATATTTTCCAGTTTTGGCGGTTTTTTTTTTGTAGATTTTCTTTGTTTCCGGCGATATTTTCTAGTTTGGACGACATTTTTCGTTTTGTTATTGTATTTACATGAATTAGTGTTCAGAGAATTTTATATTTTTCGGAGAGTAACTTTGGTTTTTGTGAAACAATGGGTGTTTCGTGGCTTTAGGACACTTTTGGTCAGTGTGGTCAGTAACTTAAATCGAAGTAGCAATAGTCGTATAATATTTACTTTTTACTGCTTTGGCTTTTTCCAACTGTTTAAAATGAACCAATGCTTTTGATTATGAAAAAAAAAAACAACAGTCGCAGTCAAAGCTAAATTATAAAACGATTTATGAACAATTGCGCAGCACTTTCAACAGTCGACGATTTGAAAAGTTTGAATTTGATTTGCTTTGCAAACAGTCACATTCGAAGAAGCAAAAGCTCTTGCTTTTAGAAGTTTTCTGCAGTTTCAGTCAACTATTTTGTGGTTTTGTCACGTTTTATTGTTGTTTTTGCACATAAGAGAAGAAGCAAAAACAAAAAAGCACTTGATTGCATTTGCTTACAACTTCTAAACGCAACAGTCGTTGCTTCTTCGACTGCGACTGTTTGCGACTAGCAAAATCAGATAGACTTTTACTTGCTTTTACTTGCGATGCTAACCAAGGGCAAAAGCAAATCAAATACAAACTTTTCAAATCGTCCGTCGACTGTTGAAAGTGCTCATAAATCGTTTTGTGATTTTGCTTTGACTGAAACTGTTGTATTTTTCAAAAGCGAAAGCAGAAGCAATATCAAATGAAATAAAAATCAGTGCATTTATTTAAACACTGGGAAAAAGCCAAAGCAGTAAAAATAAAAATGTTGCGACTCTCTATTGAAAACAAAAATCATTGTATAAATGCAAAAGGTTTTTGTAGCAACTTTAAAAAAATTAAGCAAAAAGACATGTCTTAAAAATCACAGTGTAAATGACATGTTACACATTTGAAATTTTGTGCGAACTCTAATTTTTTTCAGAGTAACCTCGAGTTGTTTAGTGTTGATAGTGGATTTAAGGTGCTTTTAGTGCATTTTAAGTGGTGCATTTTCGGAAAACCTTCTATTTTTTAGTGCTATATTGAAATTATTGATTTTTTTGGCAGCTTTGAGGTATTTTTTCCGCATTTTCGCATATGTGATAAATATCGAATTTTTGGGGAATCTAAAAGTTTTTGGTTAGTAACTACAAATTTTCAAATATTTTCTTGATATATTGTAGTTTTCTGTTGGATTTAAGGCACTTTTAGTGCAGTGCTGAATATCATAAGCCATGTTTCGTGTGGGATTGATTTTTATGCAAAACAATAGTCAACAAAAATTGTGTATAGGTTTTAAAAAAGCACTAGGTACCTATCTACTCTCTGAGAAAAGTTTTTAAAAATAACAATAAATTAAAAATTTTAAGAACTCCGAAGAAAATAGATGATAACATCACAATCTGGCTGGACCAATTTTCTTCAAACATAGATTAGAAGATTTTGAATCAAGTTCGTTTCAAACAAAATTTACTAAATTAAAATCGATCTAACCGTTTGGGAGCTACGGTGTCAAAGACACACAGTTTCAAGAGGATACATCGAGAATAGATGTAATATCTTCTAAACGGCTGAACCGATTTTATTCAAACATAGCTAGGAACACTCTCGATCAAGTCACCTTTGAAACAAAACAAAAAACTAAAACAAAATCGGTTCAGCCATTTGGCCTGTACGATGATGTAACAGACATACAGAAACACAGAAACACACACACACACACACACACACTACAAACTTATAATTATAAGTTATAACAGCATAGCTCGGATAAAAATGGCTATATCGCCGTCGAAGGGGAGCTTTTTGCCCCTTTTTGCGAAAGGGTCAAAAAAGACACATACAGTGAAGCGCTAGAGGGTTAAAATGTTCCATGAAATTATTTCTCGTGGAGTTTCACATAAAAGTGCTAAACACTCCTAATACCTTAAACGTAAGGCTTATAAATACAACATCTTACACCGATTTTCTATAACAATGAGCAAATGGTGGGGGATATGTAAAGAAATTTGCATAACTTTTAAACTTATGGAGATCCCATTATCAAATTTTTACAGTATAATGAGGAAATCGTAGGCTAATTTTTGTAAAATTAAATAAAAAATAAAATATGTCGAAGTTAGAAAAATTTTAATTTCAATAGGTCATTTCCGGTTTTGAACATGAAAAAAAAATTTTTTTAATCAATATTTTTTTTTTAAAAGATCAGACAATTTCCTATAAGAATTATTTATTTTAATTTTTTTTTGTTTAATTTTGTTCTAGTTCGAAACAATAATTAAAAAAAAGTTTCAAAAACGGCAACACTTTCGCACCCCATAACTCGACAAATAATTTATTTGAAAGAAACATCATACGAAAAAAATTCCATACACACTTTTACCCATTTTTACCTACTAGTACTATAGTTATGCCAAATATCGAGGAATTGTGGCAAAAAAAAATTTTTTTGGATTGTCCGCTTCAAAAATAATGCCACGTGTGCGAAGGTAGGTTGCATTTTGGTACGAATAATTATTTGAAATTGTCATAGCTTTTAAATTTGGCGGTCGATCTTATTAAAATTAGTTGTATTTGAAAGAAGAATTAGTCATGTATAAATCTTAGCAAAGAATTATTTTAAGAGATACTAATTTTTGTCTTGTCCAAGTTAAATTTAAACAAAAATTGTCATAACTCTTAATTTTGTCCTGCGATTATTTAAAAAAAAAAATTTTTAGAGAGTAGATACATATTGTTTTTAGAGAGTAGATACTCACTTTTAGTGGAATATTTGTTTCATAAAAATTAGTCCCAGAGCAACAGTGGAAATAGCATAAATTTACAGGATGAAAATTACCTATTTCATGAACTTTTTCTTATTTGCTAATAAGATAGACAGAGAAGAAGCAAGTTGGATGGAAAATGAGTATGAAATGAAAAAAGTTTCATGAAGAAAACTTCATGAAATATTTCATTATTTGATTTTAGTCATATTAAAAAGTTTTAATCATTCATAGAAAAATTACGTTTATCCTTTAAGCTTAATAAATCTCTCAAAAATATTATATAATAAAACTAAATAATCTGCAGCAAAATAATTTAAACATTTATAAACGTTTTCTTATTATTTTCTTTCCATCCCCTTCGTACGCACCCTTAAAAAACTAACATAAAACCACCACCACACCACCTCTTTCTCCTCTTTGGGGGGGTTCTCAATCTGGACAACAAACCACAAAACGGCATCGTTATAAACAACCGAATCATACTGAAGGCCAAAAAAGCCACCATTTACATACACGGAACTTATTGAATACGCCCTTGAGGATAAGGGTGAACTAACAGTGTCCGGCATTTATCAATGGATATCGTAAGTAAAATATATAAACGCCATTTTGCTATATATTGATTTATTTAAATACATGAATCTTAAGTAAATAATTTCTTAATTATTATTTAAAGAAAAAATTACGCAAATTTTTTTTTTCATTTCCACTTTTGTTTACAAAACAGGAAAAAAATCTTTATGATATTTGTTATCAAAAAAGTAATAATTATTTGTTGTTGCAACGTTTGTTAAGTTCAATTAAAACAAACACTTTCTTCAATACTTCGAATTTATATGTAAATTTGTTTTTTGCTTACACACTTGCCAAAATACATATGCAAGTGTAATAACCCAGTTGGCCATGTCTTTAAGACATCATACTAAAAGAATTTTGCTTCTTAAAACCAATGAAACAATTTCATTGGGCCTTTTTTTCTTTAATCCAATGAAAATTTCACAAATCTAATGAAAATGTTATTAATATTGTGAAAGAATTTCATTAATCCAATGAAAAGTTCACAAATCCAATTAAAAGTTTCATTAAAGTTTAAGCAATGAAAATGAAATAAAATTAAAATTCAACCGATTTAAACCAATGAAAAATTTCATTAAAATTCAACCAACAAAATTCTTTCACAATATTAATAAAATTTTCATTGGATTTGTGAAATTTTCATTGTATTAATGAAACTCTTTCACAATATTAAAGAAATTTTCATTGGATTTGTGAAATTTTCATTGTATTAATGAAAAAATCTAATGAAATTGTTTCATTGGTTTTATGAACCAAAATTCTTTTAGTGCATCAATGACGACACATGTCGTATAGCCGGATCCAGTCAATCAACGACATTTTCGAACATATGTCGCGAGAATCGTGCACGACTCAGTGAGAGGCAATGTCGCTCTGCTTGACGTTCACTTAATACTAGTGTGAATACGTGAGCGATATTGTCGCTTATTTTGCCGCCAATGGTTATAGAAGTGACAATGTCGTCTGTCTTGTCATCAATGAATAAATAAGCGACAATTTCAACTATTAGGTCATCAAAAAAATGTCGCGAGAATCGTGCACGACTCAGTGTGAGGCAATGTCGCTCAGCTTGACGTTCACTTAATACTAGTGTGAATACGTGAGCGATATTGTCGCTTATTTTGCCGCCAATGGTTATAGAAGTGACAATGTCGTCTGTCTTGTCGTTAATGAATAAATAAGCGACAATTTCAACTATTAGGTCATCAAAAAATTTTTTCTTTTTTAATTTTTTATTTAATCATAGAACGGACTTTATTTAATATTTTTAATATTCAAATTTAACTTTATTACTTACTTTTTTCTTCCGTTTCATTTAAATTGTTGATGCTGAGGACTTATTTAGTTGGGATTCCAACTAAGGCTATTTAATTTACTACATATTTATAAGTTATTGCGCTAAACACCTTGCTGTACCACGACCTAAAATATCGACAACAAGAGGTCAACATATTGATTTGCTTAATTGAAAACAAAACGTAAAACGTTGTCGTTCATATTATCCTCAACAAGTTTGGAATTAAGTACAAAATGTAAGACATTTCCGCTCATCTTGTCCTCAACAATTTTACTAAAGACAAAATGTAAGACACTGTCGCTCATATTGCCCTCAACAAAGTTGACATTGTTGCTCATCTTATCTTCAAAAATTTTACTGAAGACAAAATATAAGACACTGTCGCTCATACTATCCTCAATAAAGTTGGAAAAGCGACAAAATGTAAGACATTGTCGCTGATCTTGTCTTCAACCATTTTGCTGAAGACAAAACGTAAGACACTGCCGCTCATACTGTCCTCGATAAAGTTATACTGGGGACAAAATGTAAGACATTGTCGTTAATCTCGTCATTAAAAGTGTTTAATAGAGGACAATATCCATAAATTTGTCGCTCACTTTGTCTTAAACGACGATTTTCTTTAATTTGTCGACCAGAAAACCTAATTGATACAAGACAAGCCGTAAACAAGTCATTGACGACAATTTCGTGTAAGACTATCTGGGCAACTGGGTAGTTTTTTCTGTGTGTGTGTAGAGTGAGTGTAAGTAAATAATTTATGACTGGTAATTTTTTTGTAACTTAGAAAATTGTTGCTTTTGCTGTTCTTTTGCAAAGCTTTAAGGAATTTTAGTTATTTAGTTAAAAACTTTATGGTTTTAACGTTTTTGTTGATTTTTGATTTCAACAAGTTGCTAATAAATGAATGTTAAATAAATCGTAAATTAAAAAATTTTACATTTTAAATTTGTGGTTGGTATCCTGTAAAAGGACATTAGCAAAGATAAAAAATTCTTATACATACAAGACCAATAACTATTTGCATTCGGAAACGTTGTCGAGACAATCAAAGGAAACATTTTGCAGTTCGCCTTAAAATATTTATAACTAAGTTAAAAAATATTTGTCGAACTGTATGGTTTTTAAACCAAAGACATTTTATTATTCTGACTTAAGTTCGTATTATGTACTACAAAGAAATTCATTCTAAAGCCCTTAAAAATTTAGAATACAAAGAAAATGTTTGACTCTACGGAAGGTTGAACTGGCATCATGATGTCTCGAGACCAACCACTATCTCAGCGGGCAAGAATTGTGATGATGAGATCGTGTTTAGTCTCGAAATATCATGAAGTCAGTTCAACATTCCGTAGAATTTCTTGCTAATAAAAATTATTTAATTGAAAAATTAAATTGAACGAACTTAAGCCGGAAGAATTAAATTTTTATAACTTTTAAAAGTTATCAGCCATGTCAGAGAATACCATTCCGATCGGAAGTGGTTTCAATTCCGTAAGTTGCTTCTTCAGAAAACGAAAAATGAAAATTTTTTTCGTAATCAAACCACTTTTAAATTTCAAAGTGGAATTGAAAAACGCTTTTCTACTGACTTCATTTGCAGTAAATACTAAAAAACGTGCATACTTTTAGGAGCGTCAAATAAATATTTGGTCATGAGCTTTCCATGTTAATAAAAATCTTAATGAGAGCTATGCATCTAAAAACAAGAGCAAACAAACGCCTCAAGGTATAAAAACTTTATCATTGTAAAAACGAAATACAAAATAAACGGAATCCAAAGCACCAAAAATATACTTTTTCGGAATGACAGCTACGGAATCAAAGCCAATCCGAACGGAATCTGTGACACGGCTGATTCTAATGTTTTACTATTTTCTTTCGAATAATTATTCTTTGGAAAATAAGACCCACAATAATTCCAAAAGTCCCACAAAGTGCTGATAAGCGACACTCCTTCTTTTCTTTTAACTCCTGCTCAATGATCACTAAACGATTATAAACTTGCGAGGCAATGAAGCGTGTTTAGCACCCCATCAATGAGAACGAAAATAAACGATTATAAATATTTTGCATATAAAATGCACAACATTAACCGGAAAGGTCAGGCAACGGTCAAAAAGGAAATTTATTACAAAAAAAAATGTATAAAAACATGAATGTTAATATCCGTTTAATTTTACACATAAAACACATGTGCAGACTTTGCACAGAAAAACCAATATGAATGGAACATGTGACACCTGATCCTGGAAAGGATAGAAGAAACTATTCAACCATGTTGAGAGAAAAGTAAGAAATCACATGAGAACTAACTAAACGAAGAGAAAATCTATTTTCAAACGTCACGTGGCGAGTTTTAAATATTTTTAAATAATTATTATATTTTCTAGTATAGGGTGCTTTTTCGGACGTATGGAGTTTTTAAATGAATTAAGATAAAGATGGAATGCTTACTTCTATTGCATCTATTTTTTTATTTCAAAGCAAAATGTCGGCTAGTTTTTGAATTCAATAAAAACTACGAAAATAGCGTTACGTAATATGTGAATACCCGCTAAACACATTTTAAATTTTGAATGATTTCTGGCATTTCAGCTGACTGTATAATTTTAGTCCCCTGGAAGATTTATAATAAAATTTGATACTAAATTATTGACCACTAAATTGCCTTTGAAGAGGAGTCTTTTCCCCTGTTTAGGAATAGGTACAGCGAAGCGTTAGAGGGTTAAAATTTTTCACAAAAATATTCCTAGTGGTGTTCTCTACATAAAAGTACTAAGCACATCTTATACCTTTAACGTAAGAAATACAAGATTTTCTATGCTGATTCACTATAGCAATGCTGAAAAGTACAGGGGAAACTTTAATCCCCGTAAAATAAATCCCAGATGAAAATTTTCTAAATGGCGATACACGTATATTTGTTTGTGCCCTCTACTACCATCAGCCGCTATATATAGCCTTCTAAATTTGTTGTGTTGTACACTGCTATTAACTAACGCAAGAGTAAGTTCGGGTAATGTGGTATACCTATTTTTAGGGTTCCGTACACAAAAAGTAAAAAGCAACCCAATTGTTTTCGCTACACTATCCGTCCGTAAGAGGTACGGACCTGAAATTTTCAGAGAATATGTATAATTATGACTGCAACACCAACAAATATATGAAAGCTAAAAATTAAAGGGTGTTTTAAAATGAGCAATGAAACATATTGAAATCCTAATGTAATATACAGACACTATATATTGACACTCGAAAGTTAGTGTACAGTTATACAGACTACACCAATAAATACTGAAATTTAAAAAAAATAAAAAAATTAAAGGGTATTCTATCAGTTCATGTAATTTCGACTCTGTGATTTTGACAATTAGCTGTATCTTGAAAACCGTAAGGGACAAACTATAGACATTTTCACAGCTAGTGCAGCATTTTAAAGCAATAGCAGCGAATGCTAAAAAATAATTTAAAAATTAAAGGGTATTCTATCAGGCTATGTAATTTTGAAATTTAGCTATATCTTCTGAGTCATAATGTAATATATACATACATACATACATTTATATATAGAAACTAGAAATCTTCACAGACTTCACCAATTAATACTGAAATTTAAACAAAAGAAAACTTAAAAGGCATTCCATCAGATAATGTAATTTGCAATATGTAATTTCGACAATTGGCTGTATCTTGGAAACCGTAAGAAGCTAACACATGACATTTTCAAAGCTAGGCAGCATTTTAAAGGCAACAGTAGCGAATGCTAAATAACTAACTACCTAAAAATTAAAGGATATTCTATCAGGTAATGTAATTTTGAAATTTAACTGTATCTTCTCAACCATAATAATTAAACCTTAGAAACAAACCAAATTAAAAAAGCTTTTAAAGGAAAAAACACAAAAAAATAAAAAAAATCGCCAAAAAAAACCAAAAATATCACCAAATTTTTAAAAAAAATTGTCAAACACAAAAGACACAAAAAACCGAAAAAATCACCATAACTAAAAATATCGTCAAAAACTGAAAAAATCGCCACAACTAACAAAAACCGCCGAAAATAAAAAAATCACTAAGAACCGAAAAAATCGCCAAAAACAAAAATATCGTCAAAAACCGAAAAAATCCCTAAAACTAACAAAAAATCGCAAAAAAAAACAAAAAATCCCATAACAATAAAAAATACCCAAAAACAAAAAACCCAAAACTAAAAATATCGGCAAAAATCGAAAAAATCGCCAAAATTAAACAAATCGGCGAAGCGAAAACAATCGCCAAAACAAACAAAAAATGCAAAAAAAAACAGCAAAAATCGCAACAAAAAAATCGCCAAAACTAAAAATTTCGTCAAACACCGAAAAATGGCCAAAAAGGAAATAACCGCCAAAACGACGAAAAAATAGCCAAAAAATCGCCGAAACGAAAAAAATCGCAAAAGCAAAAAACCCCAAAAAAACGCCAAAACGGAAAATATAGCGAACACGAAAAAAATTGCCAAAACTAGTAAAAATTTACAAAATGAAAAAAGCGCCAAACCAAAAAAATCACCAAAACCAAATATATTGTTCAAAACCGAAAAAAAGGCCAAAAATAAAAAAATCGCCAAAACTGAAAAAATCGCCAAAAACAATAAAGTTCGCCAAAACGAAAAAAGAATCACGCTAAAAAGTCCAAAAAATAATAAAAATCGCCAAAACGGAAAAAGGAATATACATATGTACATTAGGGGTATAACCAATTTTTTGCCATAGTTCGATGAGTTCGATGAGTAACCACGAAAATCATAATCTTTTGTAATTTTTCTCAAAAAAGTTCACGCACCAGTTGGTTTTTCTAATTGGTTTTTTCTATTGAATATTCATAATTTTATACGGTGTTTTTTATTCATTTTTTTTAAGATTAAAAATACGTTTTGGTTTGCGGAAAAATCTCTTACCATCTCTAAATATTAATGAAATTTCATACTTGAGCTATTTTTTGTTTTAAATAAATTTTTCTTAACCAAAAAGAAAATTAAAAATTTTCAAAACTTCATCGCGGTTGGTGTGTGAACTTTTTTGACCTTAGCGAAAAAATATATATACGTTACCTTATAGTTTTTTATGCTCTATCGCCAATTTTGATATTTTAAAAAACTGTTAAAAAGTTATTTCCCTAATGTACATGTGTGTATGGTATTCGTACGGAAAACTTCGTGCGCGAGCCAGTGTGTCTTTGATTGAATTTATTTTTATTTAGCTATAATTTTTTAAAACTTGAACAGATCTCAGCTGGTATTCTACTAGAAATCTTCGCTTTGAAGAGAAACGCTGCTATACG